>CAOLHI010000469.1:0-629230 GCA_948474755.1 Ctenosaura bakeri
GTTAAAGGTACAAGATTTTAGGTGTACAGAAATGTTACAGTACCTCTCCTCAGTTTTCCTTTTAAAGTTTTTTTTCTTTTTTTAAATTTAAGGCAACAGCAGAAGCCAACAACCTTGCTGCAGTAGCTGGAGCAAAAGATACTTATAACAAAGGAATGGAGCAGGTATTGTGTTTATTCTATTAAAATATTTGCATCCTATTCTGTGGCCAAGATCCTACATCAAGGAGATAGAACATAACTTTATGCTCAAGTTATTTGGCTGTTGTGCAGCATTGCCTTGCTATTGCATGGCAGTGGTATGCAACTGAATGTGGAACCAAATGTGGATGCACACATGCATACACATCATTACATGGCTGTGTGCAATGGTACTGTCTGTGCAGCTCTGCTTCTGCAACTTTGAATTGAATACAGCCATTCCTCATCAGACAAAGATGTCCAGTTGCTTCTGTAGGGGAACTTAATGTATCTGTAAGCAACCTACAGGATGGACAGGTTGCTTACCTGTAACTGTGTTTCTTTGAGTGGTCTTATGTGAAGTCACACAAATGGGTGAAACAGCATTCAGAACCTTCTGGAAACCTAGGAGCAGGCATTTTGGCAGTTGACCCCTCCCCCATCCTCCTGGGGAATATAAGGCCCCTCCCTGTATAACAGTCAGTTCCTTCGCCACTAGAGTAGCAGCATGAGAACCAGCCATCCAGCAGGACATGATGTGGGGAAGATGGATGGGGTTGTGTGACTTCACAGAAGGCCACTTGAAGAAACACAGTTACAGGTAAGCAACCTGTCCTCCTTCTTTGTGGTCTCTGTGGATCACACAACTGGGAAACTAGCAAGCAGTCCTGTTGGAGGAGGGAACCTAATGCTTAAAATTCTTTTTGTTATCATCATATATATCAACAGTTACATTTCAATTATTTTTGTCCTAAAAAAATAAAGGACAAAAATAATTGAAATGTAACTGTTGAGATATATATGATGATAACAAAAAGAATTTTAAGCATTACGTTCCCTCCTCCAACAGGACCACTTGCTAGTCTCCCAGTTGTGTGATTCACAGAGACCATGAAGAAGGAGGACAGGTTGCTTACCTGTAACTGTGTTTCTTCAAGTGGTCTTCTGTGAAGTCATACAGCCCCACCCATCCTCCCCACATCATGTCCTGCTGGATGGTTGGTTCCCATGCTGCTACTCTAGCGGTGAACTGACTGATATGTATATATAAATAAACTGTAGCAGTATCTTCACCATGCCAAATAAATTAACATTTATTTATGCCAAGGATTCATTTCTGCATTCATTTTCAATTTTGATGGGGTTTTTTTTGTTTTTTGTTTTTGTTTTTTTCATAACAGAACAAAATAAAACTGTTCCCCAAATGTTGCATCATTTCTTGCTCTGTTATCTACCTTATAAAGAAAAATAAATGTCATTGGTTGTGACCATTGATCAGCTTTGCATATGTCATGTAGTTGCACACCTTGGAAAGAAAACAACTGATGTCACCACAGAGCTTGTCGAATGGGCCCTTACATAACTGGAAAGTTCCTTCCTTCCTTCCTTCCTTCCTTCCTTCCTTCCTTCCTTCCTTCTAGTGACAAACCAAATTCCCACAGCTTTGGAACATAATAAAAAACAAGCAACCCTTTTGCTTTACTAACGGAAGCATTATGTTTTCCATAAAAAACAGTAATGCATGTCTAGCGTCAAGGCAATGCAATCATTTCTCCAAATCAGTTACTGAGTTTCCCATGTATGCAGATAGTACAATGTCCTGATTCAGTGAAATTATGACTCCACCTTAGGTTGAAGAGTAATATCTAGCCTTTAAAAATAACTTCCCTGTATGCAAACACAAGTATGGTACATCCATTCTATATGCACATAATTTGCTGGCTCCCTTAGGTTTTGCCACTAGAAAAATAAAACTCCAAAGAGAACAATCGGAAATCATAGTTTGTCAGTGATTTAAAGGATTTATGTGTAAGTTGCAACAGTACTACATTCAAAAACCCATCCTGGTACTGGTAGTTGTACTGGGAAGTGTAAACGTTTATAACCAGGAGGAAAACTCTTAGCTGTAGGGTCCATAAAACTAGAAAGTTTTCCTTGTTGCTGAAGATACCAGAAAAATGCTGAGAAATAACACTTTACCTACCAACAAAATAGATCTTTTGCGAAAAACAATATATGCACAATACTGCATAATTGGAAAGCGATCCCAGTGTCCTTTAAGTAGGAACAATACTTCTCCATTGTAGGCAAACTGTTTAGAGGTAGAAGGTTTGTGAGCAGCCAAAAGCATTTTGGTTTGTTGTTGTTGTTTGTTTGTTTGTTTTCTTTTTTTCCAAAAGTTGAGGCGACCTCGTACCAGAACGTGAGCGTCTGCCATGAGACCTCAGAGGCAAGGGTGGTGTCCTTTGCCAACGCCTTGTTGTTGAAGTTAGTTTCACAAACTCACATTGCCAGGATCTCGACTGTCTAAACCTCAGGGGATCTTGATTCTTGGCCACGTGTTAGGGATCCCACAGAAAAGATAAGTGAGGAATTCATGATATCCCCTTCAGAAGCCACACAGACTTCTTCAGTCTTGCTAGATGGTACCGTGTCTCTGTTCACATCTTGGGTAATCATGCAGTGTGCATTCCCTGCTGCAGTACTCAGTACTGTTGGAGACGGGGATTGAATTGAAGCAAGAAGACTAGGCTGCTCTACTCTTTTTGATTTCTTCAATGGTCCTTCATATGAAGAGTCCTTCAACCTACTCTTTCTCCCTTTGTCTTCTGTTTTCTGTCAGGAACAGTACAGCTTGTTGTCTTTTGTTTTCAAGTAGATCCAACACAGTACTGTCCATTGGAGGAATATTCTAATCTCATACAACCTTCATCTGTGGCAAGACAAAGGTGTTCTGTTGAGTGCAGCTGCCAAAAAATTTTCTGTCCCTGGTAGATGAACTGCAGAGTGGACAATCTTCTTCGAGAGGCAGAAATGAATTGCCTACATCAGTAACACACGTGATCAAGTCCCTCCTTATTTATTGATATAGTATGTCACTATTGTGACTATGTAGAATGAACTCTTAAGTGCACATCCCTCACTCGTCCTTCTGGCTCAGGTTATCGCTAGCAAAAACACTGTTTTCCATGACAGCAAGTTAATGTCACACTTTGCCACAAGTTCAAATTGCCTGCGAGTGAATCGTATTTTCAAGTTCAAGCCCCAACCTGGTACACAGGGTTGGACTGGAAGGCATAAATGCTTATAAACTTGTAAAAGCATCTCAATCATAGGATCCAGAAAGAAGGATGGCCTTACTTCTTGTTGTAAATGCCAGGAATTTGCTGCTGCACGGCGCAGCATTGATGGGAATGATAGCCTGTCAGATACCAACAAGATGAGGAACAAGAAGATATCCATGGTACTGCAGGTCCGTCGGTCAATATCATTGTCTCGTAGATGAGCACAAAATTTTCTCCAATCTATATGCATACAATTTCAACATTGAAGATTTTGCTGCAGCCAAAAGAATTCTCCATATCGGATGTATGAATTCCTTTACTTCAATAGGGGAAAAGAACCGACCGAGCCTTGAACTCATGACCGAAAGCTCCGTGGCATTGGGCCCTGACCACTCAGCCATCCTGGCAGTTCCATACCGTCAATCATAGTGACTGTAGGAGGATGGTATCAAAGTGGATACTCAATAGGTCTAGTCTGTAGGAAAGCATCGTATACCGACCTTTGGACATTTGTAGAAGTAGTGCAAACCAATTATTGTATTTTATGTTACCTTATATAATTATTATCATTATTATTAAATTTACTTTCCAGATGATGCTATGATGAAGTAGATAACAATAGATGGAAGCAGGATGATACCTTTCCATTGTAAGAAAGCTACCACCGCTGGCAAGCATTTGGTGAATATCTCTGGTACTGCACTCATACCAAAGGGGAGGAATCTGAGTCAATAAGCCTGATATCCTATTAAAAAGCTAAAATTTGTTCAACGTAGGCATCAATATCAAGGTTACTATTCGAAACAGTTTGCTCTGTATATAATGGTTGACACCTCTGAGACCCAGTATAGGGTGAGGGCCACCGTCTCTTTTTTTCTTTTCTTTTCTTTTTTTTTTTTTTGACAACTGAATGTCAAGAACATTGTAAGCAGGAGTAATATCAGTATCTACTCTGGTTTGATGTCAAAACCATGCTCAATGTCAATGCATAAATCAATGATAGGAATCTGTTTGAAAAGGTATCGTCCTTTGGTTGTCAAAAAACTCTACACTTACGTTGATCCTGATATCTTTTTTTTTTTTTTAAACCTGCAGATGGTAATTTTCTGAAGGAGTGTTGATGAGGAGTTGTTTACCTTTGTTGTAACGTAGGCAACAACTCAACACTCTCCTTGTTCCAATTTATCATCAGTAGTACCACTGAACAGGCCCAGCTGAATCAAAAGATAAGAGTGTAGGGATCAAGCGTAGGTACCAAGTCTAGGTATCAAGCGTAGGCACCAATCTAGGTACCGAGCCTAGGTATTGAACCTAGATACTGAGTCCAGGCACCGAGCCCAGGCATTCAGTTTAGGTATCCAGCTTAGGTATTACGACTCCAGCCTAGTTATCAAGAGTCTTAGAGCTGCCAGTTCACTAGCTCTTCTGCCAAAGTTATAGCTACTCAAAAAACAGTTTTCCAAGATAGTACTTCGATTAACTGTAGGGAGTTGTCTCCCTGTACAGATGACTTATACTGGATACATAAACAATCGCGGTACTGAAGGGAGGATGCAAAAACCCACCATCGGTATCAAGATGAAACAGAAAAACAAACTCGTGTTCCAAGGTCGAAATCTAAGTGCCCAATACTGATGTGTCAGAAGGTTTTGCCAACAACATCTAGGGGAGCAACATGTAATGGAGATTCAGAGCGAATTCACTGGTCTAGGCACAGAGCCTAAGTTCCAGCGTAGGTATCCAGTCTAGGTATCACGCCCAGCCATCCAGCCGAGGCATCAAGCATCAGTATCATGGCTAGATATCAAAGCTAGGCACCAAGCCGAGGCATCAAGTCCCAGATATCAGTCCTAGGCCCCAATGTCAGGTATCATGGTTGTACAGTATCATGCTACCAAGAATTGACCGTACGGTAGTGTTGACAATGCACTAAGCTCAGGCACTTAGAATAGATACCAAGCACAGGCATCAAGCTTAGGTACGAAAGCTAGATACGAAATCTAGGTACCAAGCCTAGGTATCAAGCCAAGATATCATGGTAGTATACATCATCGTCGATATTTAGAGTTGATGGTATCATCTTGAGATCAACAATACTGTGATGGTAGACGAGTTGTCTGGAAACTGCCTCTATGAGAATGGCAACACCGTCAAAGGTAGAAACCATGGACGGGACCAATGGCATACCATCTACTTAAACTGACGATACCGATCGGTATGGGGGCTGATGGCAAATGGTCCTTTGAGACTCAACTGTTCTGTGGATTGCTGTTAGTACTGGAAATCGCCTCGGGTGCACTGCTCTTGAAGAAGCAGTGAACACGCCCCCTCGGTGCCATAAATTGCCTTAGAAGTACCACCATTACAGATGTGGTGGGGACAGGCACGGCCAGCAATGGCGTCGTCAAAGGCACTGGTTTTACTAGAGCAAAGCCTGAAGTGGCCGCTCTGTTAAGCCTTATGTGCAGGAGTTGGTGATGATAGCAAGATCGTGCAATGCAATCCTCTGAGAGGCAGGTAGGCACGCAAATCCATTGATATCGAAGATCTTGCCTTCGCCCGAAAAGCAGGGTTTCAAGACCGCTACTGAGGCCACCCACAGAAAAATTCTGAGGGGTTGTAGAGAAGGAGATATAACTTCCTCAGTTATAACAAGAAGAAGATTCTGCGCTGTTCGTGGTAAAGGACAAGGTAGTTTGCTCCTTCCTTTTATGTTTTCAGCAGCGATTCCTTCTGTGAGGGTTCATTCAATTTCTTTTCTTTTTTTTGGCAAGTAGGAGGTTGATGTTTATTCTTAGTCTCTTCCGAGAGGATGCTGATGTCGTCTCATCTCAAACTCGTAGTATCATGCAAAAGAGGCAAAGAAAGAAGTTAAATATTACAATCACCAAAATGCCAATAAAACTTTAGTATTTAGTCCAGTGGTTCTCAACCTTCCTAATGCCGCGACCCTTTAATACAGTTTCTCATGTTGTGGTGACCCCCAACCATAAAATTATTTATTTATTATTTACAATGCCTCCCCCCCGCAAAGGCTGCCTCGCCGGCCAGGAACAAGGGGGATGGACAGGGAGGGAAAGAGGAGCCGTGCGACTCCCCAGTTTCGCTCTCATTTCTGCTGGGGGGGGGCAGTGCGGGAAAAGTTTCCAGAATGTCGACCCTGGCCGGGGGTGGGGGAGGAATCCCAGTGTCTTTGTCTTTTGCGCCGGGCGCAGCTCGCCCCCCCAGAAAAGCGCTGCCTTGCGGGCCCCCGGCCCTTCTGCAACGCCCCCCTCCGTGGAGAGTGGGGCGGGGGCCATGGCAGGGAGGGGCCTGCCCCCCGTGCTGCCGCCCCCCCATCTGGCCCGTCAGATGGGAGGTTCTCCTGGTCGCAGAGAAGGGGAGCGATTTCAGTCCCTTCTGAACAGTGGGCAGGAGGACGTGAGCGCGTGGCTCATGCTTGCACACCACCACTCCTGCTGTGGCGACGCTGTGGCCGCACACGCTCCCACCAAAGGGGACAAGAGGACGCGAGCGCGTGGCTCACGCTTGCGCACCACCACCGAGGAGGGAATGCAGCCTAAGACCATCGGAAATGCGTATTTTCCGATGGTCTTAGGCGACCCTGTGAAAGGGTCGTTCGACCCCCCCCCAAAGGATTCACGACCCACAGGTTGAGAACTGCTGATTTAGTCAAATCTTATTTAAAGAAATCGTTAAACCAATCTGAAAGCTAGAGGAAGGCTCCTTTGATGCTGCTACCGCGGCAGAAGAAAAGGAACTGACTGTTATACAGGGAGGGGCCTTATATTCCCCAGGAGGATGAAGGAGAGGACAACTGCCAAAATGCCTACTCCTAGGTTTCGAGAAGGTTCCGAATGCTGTTTTACGCAGGCGCATAAACCCATTTGTGTGATTCACAGAGACCACGAGGGAGAATCCAGCCTGTAAGAGCTTTGGTTTGTTCACAATAAAATCAGTTGAAATGATTTAAAATTTAAAGCAAAAAAGTGAACAATCTAAGACATATTAAACCACTGAATAATTCAAAAGGTTATAACAGTCTAAAACCATGAGTGTATATAAATTTGTATGAAATCTGCACCCCAAATGCTTTAATAAAAAGCCAGTTTTTAACTTGACACCAGAATGAAACCACCAGAAGAATTTGGACACCCAAAGGGAGGACATTCCACAGCTGGAATGCCAACAGTTCTCGCTCCCATGCCCTTAAACAATGTATTTTCATGTTGGTGAGACCCACAGGATAGTCTCTCCAGGTATACATAGGAAGAGATGCGTCTTCAGATGTCAAGCTCCCAAGCAGTTTAAGGCTTTACTGCTGTTACATAGTTTCTGCAAGATATTCCTGCAGCTTCTCAGTTATCTTCAGGTGCAGCCATGCATAGAGACTACCACTACATGAACCACTGGTGGTCACATTGTCCCTGTGCCTGTCTAGGAGAGGACCTAGCTGGTTGACCAGTTGAAGCTGTCTGCGGGCACTCTTAGCTGCAGAGTCCACTTGGACAAAAAATGGATGTAGGAGTATTTCCAGGCTCAGCACCTACTCCTTCCAGGGGAATGTGTCCCCATCCAGGACAGGTTGTCTACCCAGTTCCCATACCAAGGAACCGCCAGTCTGTTGAGTCACTATCTTGTTAGGATTCAGCTTCTGTTCTTTGGCTAAGTTTATTAAAGTGAAATGACTGTCACATCCAAGAATTAATTACAAACATAGACTTAGAGTGGATAGATATTTCAGTTTAGGCAAAATTAAAGCAATATTATGAATGGAAGTAAACTAGCTTGTGAAGCATGAAGGAGGAATTTTCTGTCTTGATTACCTTTGTTTCAACTCTATGAATGCCATTCCGGTTTGCTTCAAAACCTGGTTTTTCCTCTTAGGTTGCCTATACCTTGGTTAATATTAATGAATACAAAATTAGTCATAATTTAAAATAGCTGATGGGGTGAGGAAGATGGGTGATGGAAAAGAGCGTGATCTTGCAGCTTGGTCCACTACTCATTGTTAATGATTATGCCACATGCCTCAGATAAATTGCTCAGCTAGCACACTAGAGGGACCTTGACTAGCTTTATCTCTGTTATTCAGTGCTAAATATAAAAGTGATATAAAATGAGCACATGCCCTTTGATAGCCCTTGCTAATTTAGCTGCAAGCAAGTTGTCTTTCTAGGGGCCAATTCTCATTTTGAGGCATGGGAAAGAAGACTTTTTCTGGCTTTATTTTTTACTTTATTACACTTGCATTTCACGCTTAGGCCAAAGACCTGAGAGTAGGATACCAAGCTTCCTATTTCCATTTTATCGTAACCGTCATGTGATGTTAGCTAGACTGAGAAATAATGACTAACCCAAGGTTACTAAGTATTTTTGGTGGCTGTGAGGATTTTGGACCTCCTAGTATTACTACAACAGTCTAATTATTACACCATGTTGACATTTTAATGGTACCTAACTTCAGCAGTAGTTCTAGCCCTACACATTCACTTATTTCAGCTAATATGTCCTTTCTGCTTATTTTTTGCAGATCTGTGGTGGAGATAAGCCTTACATTGCTCCTGCAGACTTAGAGCAAAAGCATCAAGATCTGAAAGGGCAGGCTATAAAACAGTTCCGTTCAGTGAAAAAGATGGGAGGTGAAGAGTTCTGTCGCCGTTACCAAGACCAACTTGAAGAAGAGCTAGATGAAGTCTATGCAAACTTTGTGAAGCACAATGATGGCAAAAACATCTTCTATGCTGCTCGTACTCCTGCCACTCTGTTTGCTGTTATGTTCGCCATGTATATAATCTCAGGACTGACTGGCTTCCTTGGCATGAACTCCATAGCTACCCTGTGTAACCTCGTGATGGGGTTAGCACTTGTCTCCCTTTGTACTTGGGCATATGTTAAATACTCTGGGGAATTCAGAGAAGTTGGAACACTCATTGATCAGATGGCTGAAGTACTATGGGAACAGGTTGGTATCTATCTAAGAGAGTTTACGTTTTTGAAGAAACTTGCCAACTTTTCTTTTGGGGACGGATTGGTCTAGGTACATAGTTTATATGAATGGAACAAAAACTACAGAAGTACAAACCAGTAAAAAGAAACCTGTGAATATGGCCATTCAAGTCAATTCAGGATATCTTCAAGTATCTCAGTGCCTAATCAAACAGCAGATTTTGAAAACTTTCATGAGACACAAATATCCAAGAAAATAGTAGAGTTTGGTTTTAATGTTTCCAGAGGTAAGTAAGATTAGAACGCTCTGCTGTTCCAAATCAATATCGCAAACTACATGTTGTTAATCATGACACTGAATTGAAAACGCATTAAGCTGAGCCCCTGTTGGAAGATCAGATTTAGCATAGTCTGGGTAAGATTGGCAAAATAAATTTTATGGTAATTTACAATGAATGTAAGTCTTTGCGTACAGAACAAATATGTTAGAAAATACTAATATCTGGATTTGGTCATGAATATCACTTCTTCACCTGTAAAGTTCTTTCTACTAATGTTGTCCTGTCAAAGCTCCTGCTGCAAGAAGAGAAAAATAGTTTTCACTGATTTCCCCTAGAGCTCCCAAACACCACCATGCACAATTGTTGAGAGTCTTGCAGTCCTCCAGAACAGCTTTTCAAAGGATGCAAAGGAAAGAATAAATGGGAGGGGGGAACTCTTCTCCGTCTTCCTGTAGCAAGAGCATTGCATGAACAGAGGTCTGATCACAGGAATTCTGGAGTCAACTCCATCAGTGCTTAACAATGCCAGTTGAAGATCTCCAGTTGAAATGAAATGAAGCATGAGTGCAAGAAACCTCAACTATAGACATGGTGTCAGATGTTTTAACAGAAAATCCTGTTATGGAGTGGCAAGTCAGGGCATCTGTAGCTAGTTAGCTAAATTACCAAGGACACATGCTGTTGAAACAGTGCTTTGTAATTCCTTGATCAAAAAATTTACATGTAGAGTCGAGCTAGTGCAAGATTTAGAGATCATTTTAAAGTGCAGCATTACTTTTCAAGATGCTCAGAGGGTCTTATTAAAAAATCAAACAGGTAAAGCTCTTAAACTGCAATTCTGTGTGTTTGTTCAGAAATACGTTGCACTATGTTTAATGGTGTTTACTACATAATTCTTAGGATTTCAGCCTTAATATTAAAGCAAACAGAAAGGAAACCTTGGGTTCTGAGGCCAGGATCCAACAGTGTACAGTTGCTAATAAAATAACTGTCAGCAAAACACTGAAGTTCCCTGTGAATTCTAAAAATTTGCTCCAGAGTGCCAGGAAATGCCTACAAGACTATTTCCATGATTTGGGGGAGTGGGTTGCTATCATGGTGTTGGCGCAGTGCCAGCAGAGTACAGATTTAATGGGTCTAAACATTTAATGCCAGTAGCTTACCAGCATATTAATGGTTTTGTACTTCTTGGCTTGTGTCCATTTATGTTGTGTTACAAAGTGAAGCAAAAGTACCTTACTTAGACCTGTATGAGTCCAAAGTGCAAATATTTATATCATTATTGGACCCTACGGTGCAACTAATAGAGTATTCATAGATTGCCACCTGCTGGCTGCCTAGAATTTGTCATGAACATTCTGTATTTTACAAAAGAGCCTTGCCTGCACAATCACAATGGAAAGCACAAATGCTCTTGTCCCAAATTCTAACCCTCCTTCTTGCTTGGCTACTGACCTGCTTTAAATCTTCCTGTCTATTTCTTTCTTTTTTTTCTGCTTCAGAGGAGTCCCAAGAAGGTGAGAATATCGATGGGGACTATCTTAAAACCCAGGCTATATTTTCCCCCTGCTTTTTGCCAACTGCTTTTCTAACAACTTACTTCGTGTTTTAGGTGTGTTCCAAATTCTTTGAAGTTGTTAGACGTCGAATGGTTCGCCGTGCTCATACCTCAGTGCAACGGCAGCGGCTCTCATCCAACAATAACAAGAAGAAAAATTAGCCAGTATTTTTATCTTTTCCTTTCTTTATCTGAAGCGTTCACACTTAACATGTATAGGCAGTAAGCAAGACCTTCTGGGCCATGTTGTTTTAAAACTATAGACATAGGAGGTTCGATGCAGCAGTATAAAATGCCATCCGAATGTTCCTATACTATACAGTGATTTGACTTCAGTCTAATACTGCATTGGAGGAAAGTGCTATACAGTGATTTGACTTCCGTCTAATACTGCATTGGAGGAAAGTGCTTAATACTCTCTAAATTAATAACTGTATATTGGTAGCCAGAATCATCTTTTTTTTTCTCCATACTGATGCACTTTTGATACATTTCATACTTCATGATTTCAATTTATTTTTTAATGATTTTTCTCTTTTTTTTTAGCATTTCAAAAATTGGGGGTTTTGAGTTACTATTTTTTTATTTCTTTTGTTTTGTACATTTTTTTTCATACTGCAGGTGATAAAACCGCTTGGGGATAATTTGATTGAGGATACCATGAGACAATCGGTTACAAATTCTATCAAAGCAGGCCTGACTGAACAGATGTCTCAGCATGCCAGATTAAAGACAGACTGACAGTTCATCTCCTCATCTCATCTGCCTGCCCATTCTAGACTTGCTTGCTGTACAATGAGAACTCAATAAACCAAAGTTTACATTTGACTGTAGAGAAGTAGTTTAGTCTTGACTGGCTTCCCAATTTGCTGCCATCATATTGTGGGAGGACAGTGGGTGGGTGGGGGCTCAGGACAATAAGGATACTGCTTTTAAGACTCGCTCCTTGGTTTGCTTCTGATATGCAGCCTGGTGCCATGGAGCCAGGAAAATGGGGTTCTTAAATAATGATTCTGGTGTACTATGTACCCAGAGGGAGGTGGGGTGATCTCTTGTCTTAAAAAAATAAAAAATAAATCATATCCGCTGTAAAAGGTTTTTCAGGGAAGTAATTATCAATCCTATACAAGGAATTCTTTTTAACAGAATGTATGTAGCCACACAATGTCCCTTTGAACATTTAACTCTGAACACTTGTAAATCGTTAACATGAATCCAGTTGACACATCCGCAGTAGCAGTCAACTGTGAAATCATGTTTGAGCCACTACGTTTAGCTGTTCCTTGCTCTACTGCCTTTTCTGCCAGTATTACCCAAATGCATGTATATCGTTCACCACAAATTACATTTAGAGGTAACAGTTGTAACTAAGGAAGCTATCTTCAAGTGTACATTGTCTTGCCTTTTTAAATTTGAAGACTTTGTCCTACAGGATATGCATATCAAGAAAGAGCTGTTTTTCTCTGCAGTTTTAGCCTTCATGTATATATAATATGCCATTAATATTACTGGGGGAGAATATCCATCCGAAAACAAAGACCGTTGCCTACAGCTACAAAGCAATGAGTTAGGATTGTCTGTACAGTGTGTCTAGTTATTTTTTAAGAAACCACAGGGCATGTATAAAATATAAATATATAAATACAATTTTGTATCAAAAGTTTTGTAGTTTATGGCAAAACCTGGTTCTGTGATAGGCTAAGTACAGTCCCTGTAAAGGAATGTTTGTGGCTCATGTAAATGTGTGAATGCATCAAAACAATTTGGAGTTTTTGATATATTTGTGATATTTACCTGCCTTGAGCACTGCAATTTCACCCCATGGGAAATCAGTGGGAATGTTTGTTGTGAAACTTTGTCTTCAGTTGCATTTTAAAGTTATTTCCTGTAATTTATTTTCCGGTACATTATTAAAATCAATTGTGTATATATGAAATTAAACTCATGATTTTTATTGATAAGTGCTGATGTAATTTACTGTATTAACCATAGCTGCTTGTGATTTGTTAGATGGAATAGACTTGGTACTGGGCCTCTTTTTTGTCTTTGCAAACTGTGAGGCTGTAATGCTTAAGACTGTTCTATGCTTCATAGTTGCTCAGCCTCCCTAGTACATTTCCTATAAAGAATTCAGTTAAATGCAGGGTTATGGTACAGCTGACATAATAGCACTCTGTTGCAGGGGCTAGTGGACTTGTGTAGTTAATAGGAGGCTCTGTAGGCCTCCTACCACCACTCTTTGAAAACTGAAGTAATTGAAATAGTTTAGGTTGTGGCATTGGTGGGCATAGCATCTATGACAGAATCAAATCTTTGTGTCTTGTAAAAGAACTGCAGATATACCTAAAAATGTGTGGACCCTGTGGTTCCGAATTTCTGGCACACGCACCTTTGAAATGTGTTTTTTTGTGGGGGTTGCTGTTGAATAGGAATGGGCAACTGTGGAAGTCTAGGAGACTGCATTAGCCCTTTGGAGACTTTGGAAGGGTTGCACCTGCAAAATAGATGCATAAAATGTTTTTTAAAATGCCATTAAACATCTCCAGAGGATATGGGGCATTTTTACCATGTTTGGGGTTTCAAAATATTCCTCTTCTGGCCCTAAATTGGGTCAGAGGGCCTCAGAAATGTCGCAGAAATGCACCCCATCCTGCTAGTGGACATTTTAGGGCAATTTTAAAAAAACTTCACAAAAACTGTTTTTGATTCCCCGCTCCTCCCGGAAGGACAAGGGGTATCAAATGTGGTGGAAATGCCCCACAAAGCCCTGGAGGGCAGGTGGAGGCGTTCTGGGGCAAAAAAGAAAAAAAATTGCAAAAATATTATTGACCCCCAGATAGCCACGGGCTGCATTTTGCTGTAGAAGAAAGTAAAAATCCATGGGCCATGAAAAGGAGGAAAATAGAATCAGAAACCACAGGTATCCAACTAGCAGCTTTGGCAAAGTATTTATTTTCACAAACAGATGTTCCAGTAAGTCTCAGCCAGCGATTCTATAGAGCTGTCCTAAACTTCAGATTCCATAGAGCAAGATGCACCAAACTTTATAAAATGCCAGTTAAATGCTTGGAATGATTTGCAGCTGTAAGGTATAACTAAAGATTTTGAAGGGTAGGGCAGTATCATTCAAACAGCTGTCACTTCTTGGTGCAATCCACTTTTTGTGGAAACTGAAGACACAAGACATTGATAGCACATACACACTTGCCCACCATTTCATGCACATAAATTGGAATCCTGTGAATTGCACCCACAAAGGATTTTCAAGCCACAGAGTATGACGCAATTTGTTGGACTAGCAAGACTCTCCAGTCCTGTTCCAAACACTTCACTAAAAGTAAAACTCCAACTGAGGTCCAAATCAAGTATGTTCAACGTAGCAGTTCCTACTTGAGTAGAGCTTTTTGGCATTTCTTGGCGGTCTTAATGCTTAAGAGTCTACTGGTGATTCATATGAGAGTCTGGTTTTGTCACTATCATGCTGCAGAAGTTCACTAAATGTGTTCCCCTTGTTTGTGGACATGGAAAGCAAAGCTGTGACCCGCCAGCTCTAGCCAGCATAAACAATGAAGTTGTTCAGTGTCACCTGTAGGGACACAAGTTACTACTAAAAATGCTTTTAAGCTATCTAAAATGGTATTCTATAGCATAGTTCTAAGCCAATTTAAAAAGATCCAAGATCAAAAGAATAAGACAATAATGTGCTTAGTATCCTAACCACATAGCATTTGTGACTTTTTCCTTACAGGTTGAACATATTAGCATGTTTGTAGATTATGACTAACTAATGAACAGTGCTTTTATTCTGTGAGGTGCCATCTACATTGATGGCACTGCATAAATAAATGATCATAACAATGAGCTCCGTTCCTAAATATATTTAGAAATGTTCTGTCACTTTCACTGAAGGTAGTTTTATAAATTGGAAACAGGTAGGAGGATTAAGGGCACCAGAGCAGAGTGCTAAAATCTATGAGAATATGGCTAAGCTATTTTTTTATTTATTTCAACGGGTCTGCTATAAGATTGACTAAGTCTGGACTTACCTGATATAGCTAAGCATTTCCATCTTTGCAGGTACAGTAATGTTTGCATTTGTATTTGTTGTTACTTGCTGTCAGTTTGGCTTTGATTTAATAACAATCTTATGAAGGAGAGAACTTCATGAGCCCCAGTCATAACAGCCAAGCTCACGTTTAGCAATCCATCTGCACTGTAGTCTTCCTCTTAACTACCTTCTTTCTTGTTTTGTTGTTTCCAGTGAGTTGTCATTTCATATATGTCCAAAGTTCAATGGGTTTACTAATCATTTTGGCTTCTCAGGAAGATTCAGACTTAATTTGTTCTGTATGTGTGTGTAAGTGCCTTGAAGTTGCCTTTGAACTTATGGCAACACCGTGAATTTCACAGGGTTTTCTTAGGCAAGGAGTATTCAGAGGTGGGTTTCGCTGGTTCCTTCCTTTGAAATACAGCCTACAGCATGTGGTATTTGTTGGTGGTCTCCCATCCAAGTACTAACCAGTGCTAAGCGTGTTTAGCTTCCAAAGTCAGGAGCTTTCAGGGTATTTAGGCCTGAGACCAATTTATTAGTCCTGTTGATGACCCATGGTATCAGTAGACCCATTGTAGTACCACAATTCAAATAAGCTGTTAGTTTTCCTGTCAACTTTCTTCACTGTTCTACTTTCACAAATTGGAAATACTAAAGTATGGTATTTAATGATGTTGTTGATCTTAGAATCATACAATCTAGTTGGAAGAGACCACAGGGACCGCCCAGTCCAGCCCCCTTCCATGCAGGAACACACATCAAAGCAATCCTGACAGATGGCCATTCAGCCTCTGCTAAAAAACCTCCAAAAAGGAGACTCCACCACACTCCGAGGCAGCATATTCCACTGCTGGACAGCTCTGACCATCAGGAAGTTCTTTCTGAAGTTCAGGTGGAATCTCCTTTCTTGCTTGAATCCATTGCTCCTTGTCCTAGTCTCTGGAGCAGGGGAAAACAAGCCCCCTCCCTCCTTGACATGGCATCCCTTCAAATTAAATATTTGTTTAAATTATTTATTAATTATGTTTAAATATGGCTATTATGTCCCCTCTTAACCTTGGAGCCCTGGTGGCGCAGTGGTTAAATGCCAGTACTGCAGCCACAAGGTTGTAAGTTCAGTCCTGCTGGACTCCAGGTTGACTCTGCCTTCCATCCTTCCTCAGGTTTGTAAAATGAGTACCCAGCTTGTTGGGGGCGATTAGCTAAAATACATGTAAACTGCTTAGAGAGCACTTAGCTGATAAGCGGTATAGAAATGCACATGCTATTGCTATTAACCTTCTCTTCTGCAGGCTAAACACCCAGCTCCCTAAGCCTCTCCTCATAGGGCATGGCTTCCAGACCCTTCACCATTTTGGTTGCCCTCCTCTGGACACACTCCAGCTTGTTGATACCTTTCTTGAATTGAGGTGCCCAGAACTGGACACGGTATTCGAAATGATGTCTAACCAAAGCAGAATAGAGTGGTACCAATCTTTAGTTTTTTCATAGCTGCTCTTCAAGATCTGTCTTCCCTTTTTTTTTTTTTCCAGTTTTCATTTGACTGATGACTAGGCCAAAGTATAGAAGTTTTTAAAAGAATTTTAAAATTCTCATCCTCATCTACTTTATATCTACAGATATAAATCTGTGGTGAATGTGTGTTTTCCTAATAGTCAACTGAAGCCCTGTTTTTACACTTTATATGTCAACTTGTTATCAGTACTCATTCCAAGTCTTTGTTTTCTGCTAGTAAGGTGTCATCTGCCTATTGTAAATTGTTGAAGTTCCTTCCTTCAGTTTCCATACTTTCTTCCTGGATTTAATATTTAAGATAAGCCATGTTATTTCATGACATATTGTACGATTTTTCTTTTATGTGATTTTGAAAGCATAACTTCAAACATATCCAGCGAGAAAGAAAAATGAAAGGGGTCTCAAGAAACCAGGATAGATCTATAAAGTACTTTAAGATGAGCTGAAATTTAGTAAGGACATGTAAAATGGAAGACTGGGGAACAATACAACCAAATAGCCACTAGTTGTAGGCAGAAGGTCAGAAAAGCTAAAGCTCAGAATGAACTCAAACTTTTCTAGAGAGCTTAAAATAACATGGAACCTTTTGGCGATATTTAGAACAAGAACAACAAGAAAATGGTAAGGCCTCTGCATGGAGAAGACAAAACGCCTGAAAGAATACAGAACTACTTAACACCTACTTTGACTCAGTCTTTTCTCTAAAGCAAAAAGAATGGTCAGCTTAGTGCAAATAGAACAAACTATCCACTAAGGATGGCAGCCCAGAACAGGTAAATAGTAGAGGAATAACTGGCAACTCAGAATGAATCCAAGTCTCCAGGATCAAATGAGCATCCAAGGGGTTACTAAAAGACCTTGCAGATGAAATCTGAGTCGCTGTCAAGAATTTTTGAAAATTCATGGAGAAAGAAGTGTGTGCGTGGACCCCATATTCAGAAAGCAGAAAATAGATCTGAGCAACTAACAGTTCAATTCAGTGGTTCTTAACCTGTGAGAGGAACCAAGGCAAAAGGAGGGAGGCTGGCCGGCCTATGTGCTGCCAGTCAAGTGGCCACTCTGCTGCAGGGAGGAGACAGGCTGAGCAGCTGACAGCCAGCTGGCCAGCCAGAGTTTGCCCTTCTCTCTCTTTCCTTCCCTTCCTTTCCAGTGGAGAACAGTTCAATCTGCTATCAGAAACATGCCCAAAATCCTCTTTTTTTGCCTTTTTCATCAGGAGAGGAGGAAACCAAGATAGGAAGGGAGGGAGTGAGGGGGAAAGGGGGGGCTGAAGTGACCCCCCCTCCAAAAAGATCCAGAGCATGCTTCATCATTTCTGTTCATAAGATGAACACTTTTGTCTGAATCAAGTGGCAGCTTATTTTACCAACAATGAGCTGTTGCTCTGACTTCCAGTTTCTTACCTGGAGATGGCACCTGCTGCGGCAGTACCTCCTCTTCGCATTTGGTTCTGCTCCTCTCTGCTATCCTTTCTCAGAGTTGGCTGCTGCACTGCATTGAGGATCCCACTTTCCTGCAGGCAATAAGCAGGCTGAGCACCTGAGCAACAACAGAACTGCCAGCCAGCATTTGCCTTTTTCTCTCTCCCAGCCATCCAGTCTATCAGAAACAATCCAACCCCTCCCATTTTTTTGTCCTCTTAATCAAGAGATAAGGAGACCAAGACAAGAGAGAGAGAGAAAGAGAAGGGCAAACACTGAAAATGATAGCCTTCATAGGTGGGGGAGTGTTCAGGCCACTGAAACATAGCTGAGGAGTGGCCATAGCTGAGGAGTGCTTTAGCTAGCTATTCCTGCATGACAAGAGAGTTGGATTAGATGGTCCTTGCAGTCCCTTCCAACTCTTTGGTTCTGTTTATATGTTAAATAGTGATAAAATGCAGTATTGTTTGACCCTCTTTGCCAGTTGCTAACCATTCTGTTTTGCCGTATTCACATAACAATCTGAAAGGATAGCCAGATTATAGTTTTTCCAGTACAATTATGTTGTCAAACTCAGGTGCAGTTAACTCCATAACATTCTTTTAAAAGCCGCAAGTCAGCTTTATTTTGATTTTACATTTTGTAAATCCTTCATATCACAAATGAATCAATTCAAGGGAGAAATTTAGGGTGTTTCAAGACGAAAAAGCCTCCTTTCTGTATAGGAAGTCAGTAATAATGTGAAACCCTAGGTTGAGTTACTTACATCCATTTCCTTGTCCATCTTATCTCTGCCAAATTCCATCCAATTTCCCTTGCAGACCCTCACTTCTAAACAACCAGGTACAGGCAAACCATCCAAAATCTAGAAGTTAGAGCATCTTTCAGAAGAACCACACTACAAAATTTGTCCAGGCGAGTACCTATAAATGCTGTCTCCAAAGCCTATTTAGACTGAATGCAAATGAGCATTTACCAAATGAAATCTTAGTGTCCACCTCCATATTCGGCAAGATAGCCCCCTCTACCAGAACTGAAATCCATGGAAGTAGAATAATAGCAAGATTCTCCTCGGCACTTTGGTGGCACCAAAGTAAATTGTCACCTGCTAAATAGTATTCTATTTATCACTGGGCTGCAGTCAACCACAAAGAAGAGGCCCCATGCTCTTCTCTATCAGAGTAAGGGAGTATAAATACAGGCCCAAACATCAATTTCCTTTCAATCAAACCTTTATTAGACCAGTAACCTAGTTTTCTTAAGGTTGTAATTCAACATACTTCCATATAACAGTTTAAAAATGTTTATTTAATGGTTCAGACTCTTTCAACGACCTGTTTTGAGAGTCTAAAAGAGAGGTGTGACACTGGAGATGCATGTCCTTAAATCCCAATGATGATTCACTTGGCAGATTGGAGGGAGAAAGGAACTGAAAAAACAACTTACACGTGCCACGAGGCGTTTGGTGTGAAGTATATCACACTATTTAAAAAAACAAACAGACAGACATGGAATAGATGTAGAGTTTATATGAAAACATCATCATTTATTTTGGGGAAAAAAACTGGCAAATTGGATTGCCAACACCTTATTTACAAAGATGCTACTTTACAGCTTTTGTCAAAAAAAAAAAAAATTAAAATGACCATTCAGTATATTAAGAAGATTCCACTATGAGATTTTTCTTTTTTACACCCCCCCCCACAAAGTACTTTTAGCTGCTCCCAAAATCAGTTTTCATGAACTTATTATTCACTGAAATGTTTTGTTCAAAACTAGGGTCTTATACTGAAGGAGATGTACGTCTATCTAGTGGGTGTTAAAGTTCTAAAACAGAAGTATCAGTAAGAAGCAGAATTAAAAGCAGCTCTTGGTTGCTTTTGTGTAAAAAAAAGGTCATGGGTAACAAAATGCATTCTTTGTCTCTTCCCTTCAGTCCATCTTCTTTTTTCAAATAAGGTCAGCAACTAGGGTTTAAAAAAACACAAAAATCACATGAGCAATAGATATGGCAGTAATAGCATGTCCAACTGCCTAAATTTAATACAATACTGTGTAAGCTGCTTGATGGTAAGCCAAATATTCCACACTTACAGCATGTACCATATATTATAGACCTTACTAATTAAAGATGCAGAAAGAAATCAGTGTTACAGCTTGAAGAGGCCGTTGTTCACAATACTCAGGGCTGAGAATATTCCACATATCTAATGAAGAAAGGCTGGTCTAACGGACAGTGTCAAATGTAGGAGTATTCCTGATATTCATTCACCCATGAAATTCTGAGTGATCCTGTGCCAGTCACCTCTTTTCAATCACAAAAAGTTGAGGGGAAACTACACGTTATTCCAGTGAAGTGCAAATACTATTAAGAACACACACTGACAAGACTAGATGTGGAGAGAATTGCTGAAAACTCAGAAACTGTCCAGGAACTTACAAGGGCCTTTCACAGCTCTACTATACTGACTAGCACCACAAACTGGTGTCCCTTACTATATTTGCCAGCATAGAAGACGCACCCCATTTTCGAACAGTATTTTTCAGCGGGGGGGGGGGTGAGTCTTATACACCAGCAAAAAAGGATTTTTTGCAAGGTTTCATACGGCTGTTTTAACTATTTTATATATTTTGCTTTTTAATTCTATCTTGAGGAAGCTTTGCTTACCATATAATACTTATGAAGAGGGCAGAATCTGGGTTAAATCCATGAAAGAAATGCATTATAACACTGATGTAGAGAACATTATTGTATCATTCCCCTGCCACTCGCTTCCCAGCTGTAACTAAAGCAACCCAGATATAAAGCTTCCTTAAGATGCAGACAGTAAGTTCTCAGAAGTCTGTGATGTGGAAAAGAGTCTTGTTTCACTTTAACCACCCCAGAAGAGTATTAAAGACTCCCAGCTTCTAACTTATTCTGAATAGAGTTCTACTGTCCAACGAGCATATCCAACTAAAAAAACAGCTACACAGCAAATATATTTACTGGTCCCCAGCTACTAAGCCTGTACTGATCACAGAGCTAATGCACTATGGGGAATGGAAAAAGAACTAGCTTCCTTTCCTCAGTTTTGGCAATCACAAAGCTACCATCTGCATATAGACAACAAATTGTCAGTGATCAATGTAAGCAGCCATCTCTACTGAGTTCCTAGCCTACCTATGGGAACAGAATCAGGAAGAACATAAAGGAAGCAAAATACTCACCATTCATGGGCATTTCATCAATTTGGGTGGAATAGTACTGTTCAATGTCTCGCAAAATACGGATGTCATCATTCTTCACAAAGTTGATGGCAACACCTTTACGGCCATAGCGACCTGATCTACCAATTCTGGTGGGAAATAAAAAATGGGATTTAGAATAAGTGTGTGCCTGCACCAGTGAAGTCATGGATCTTAAAGATATTCAAGATACCAAAGTAGCAGAACCTATTAAAATGAGTGGAGAATGTCTGGCATTCTAGATATTCTTGGTCTGCAACTCCTATCATACTTGCCCATATTGGCTGGAACCAACAGTAGTTTGAATACAGCGACTCACATCCCACTTCCCTCAGCTATAATGAAAGGCCTGCACTATCCATCTTATAACTTTAAAAACATAAGCGCCTCTCAATTTAAAATTCTGTTAGAATTCTGAAGTCCTGCAGAAAGCAGTAATATTTTCTCTTTAAATACATTTTTCTAAAGTTTTTAACCATTTATTTTGGAAGCAATTTCTTTGAAATATTCCCCAGAAATGTCCAGAAACATTTCCACCTTCAGCTTTAACCTGAGGAGGGGAAAAACAGGGGTACTCACCTGTGTATATACAATTCTCTGTTGTTGGGCAAGTCATAGTTAATGATTAGGGAAACTTGAGGTACGTCCAAGCCCCTGGCCCAAACATCTGTAGAAATAAGAACACGACTGCAAAAAGAAAAAGGAAAAAGAAGTCACTGGACTGCAGAAACTGTTTGGAACAACTTGACAGTGAAAGGAGATGTGGCGAGTGGCTTCCCCTATTATGAGTGAAAAAAAGAAAGACCTTTTATTTTTCATCTGTGTAAGTAAGTACCTGTCACAGACAGTATTTAAACACAAGGATACCTAACCAACTTTATATTTAACTTATGTTGCAACAGAGTGCACATCATTTAGGATAAGACCAGAGAGGGTAGCACTCCGGAGTATATGAACTGGGGCACAGCTATGGGATCTTAAGTAAAATACCCTGAAGGATACTACTACAAAAAAAACAAGAATTACTGCTGTGAAACCAAAATCCTATTATCATACAGCCAGAGAATAACACTTCACTACATTTTTGCAGGTCCTCCATTTCTGACTTGTGGAATTCAGCTTCTCTATGACAAACATGTCCTGGCCAGCCATTCAGTGGCTAGGAGAACTTGTGAAGCATCCAACTGCACATGCACAGGTGAGAAGAAAAAAAGAGCTTAGAGGCTAATGCTGTTCCCCCGCCCTATATGCAGGTAGGCATTCTGTACCTTCAACAGTCACAAAATGGCTACCTCCACCCAGCCACTGAACAGATAAGGCAGCATATGGTTGCTCTCTGAAGCAGCATTACTGGGGAAGAGGGGAGATGTACTGCAAAAAGAAGGATGAGACATCTTGTTTCTCAATGATCTTGAAGGGCACATTTACATGTAACTCCAGATTAAACACACATAAGCCATCAACAAGAGACCAGCCTAAGACATTATCATGCACAGTTTCTAGGAAAGAGCTGGGTATGCTGAACTATTTCTCTCTCAACAATCCACATTTAACTACTAAAACAG
The DNA here is from genome assembly GCA_948474755.1 of Ctenosaura bakeri. Lineage (NCBI taxonomy): Eukaryota > Metazoa > Chordata > Lepidosauria > Squamata > Iguanidae > Ctenosaura > Ctenosaura bakeri. The sequence goes on from CAOLHI010000469.1 coordinate 22,813, forward strand.
TTCCACAATATAGTGCAAGAAGCATCAGAAAACCTGATTCCCTGAGGCACTAAGAACAAAAGTAAACAACTCTCTGTTAGCTTTCCTAGGTAAGCTAAGCAAAACTTTCAGTGCTGCAGAAAGCAAGCCGGCTTACCTTGCCCCAGATCTGAACTCTTTCATGATAGACTCCCTTTCCTTCTGAGGCATGTCACCATGCATTGATGAAACAGTGAAGTTGGCTTCTCTCATCTTCTCTGTCAACCAGTCAACCTGAGCCAGAAAGCAGCTAAAATCAATTTAAGACTAAAACGGGGCAATCCAGAATGTTAACTTTCTGTAGAGTGAGCTCTGTGTTTAAGGTCTGCTCACAACCTGACTAGATCACAAACCGTTACTTGCTCACATACCTTCCTCTTTGTATTACAGAAGATGACCGCCTGTGTAATAGTGAGTGTGTCATACAGGTCACACAATGTATCAAACTTCCATTCTTCTCTCTCTACAGCCACGAAGAACTGTTTGATCCCTTCTAGAGTCAACTCATCACTGGAGAGAGGATGAAAACATTTTTCAGCTGACTCTAATACTGTTTATCATCATTTAAAGCATTTTACATCATTTTTTAACTTTACTGAAAGATTTTTAGAGTGACTAAGAAAGGTCAATAAGAAAACATTCAGGATACAAAGAAACTGATTTAGCCATGCTCTCTGTTCTAATTTAGGTCTGAAGTCTTATCGATGCAATCACATATTAAGAATTATTAATACAGAAAGGAGCTCCAATGAGGGCAATCTAAAAAACAAACACTAACCGTTTCACCAGAATGCGGATGGGGTCAGTCATGAATTTATTGGTCATCTCCAAGATTTCATGTGGCAAAGTAGCACTGATCAGAACTACCTGTGTTGCCGGGGGAAGGTATCTGTACACATCATAAATCTGTTCTTTGAAACCTACATAAGCCAAACAACAAAGAAGACGAAAGAGAAAACAAGAGCTTTGTTGTACTTTGCTGATTTAAACTATAGAATAAACACATTGGTCACAAGAAACAGTTCACTAAAAAATGTCATCTAGATTTATTTCAATTACACATAATACAATAACCTGTACTGGTTTTCCAATATAGTTTGGCTTCTAGCAAAAGTAACTGTGACATACAGCAAGCCTCTTCCGTGTATCCCAACACCTAGCAGTGATTTTGTGTACTTTCAATAGACTTGTTTTAATTTTGAATGTTGCAGCTTTTCCTGCTTCCAAAGATAACATTAATAAAGTCAACAGATGAACAGTGTCCAGCTTTCTTGTCTCTCCATTCTTCCTACTGAAGAATGCAATATGTACACATACTAGTTGTACACTAATTTCTGGCATGCAGCTACACAGCTGCTGAATGTGGTGAATGCTTTTAACTGCCTACTGCCAAATAATTACTTACTCCCCTATCAAGAATTTGCAAGTATAATAGCATTTTCACTGTTGTGCAATAGAACCTACTTACAACTTTCCCCTAGAACCTACACATAAAATTTCGTAATGAAGAACAACCCATGATTTCCAGATTTCATGATTTCTTCAGGAACTGTTACAATGCTCCACAGAAGTATTTTCAAGTATACGCGTATCAAAAACAAGGACATTCTGGAAAATGCTTTATTTCAATTGAACACATTTATGCAAACCTAGGCTTAAGAATTTTTCCAACCTATCTATCCAATGATCATAATATATTTTAGGACAAAACTAGGGAACCTCTGGCTGCTAGACTTCAATTTCCATATTTTTATATGTACATACATACACATACATACATATATATCCAGTGTAGCTCAGAATTTTATTTTCTCATAGATAATACTTGTTAAAAAGATTTGAGATCCTGTGCCTCTAATTCCCCAAACTGTCTTGTCCAGTACCTGTAACTTTTCCCCATATTCCCCAATCGAATCTGTATTCAGAGTTAACATGGAGAGGTTGGGTTCCTGAGGGAATATACTGCCCTCCTCCTTACTGCTAGGCCTCATCACCACAGCAACTGGCCTATTCTCTGGCTGAGAATCCTAAATGCCCCTCCCTAAACTGCAAACCCCAGGATTCCATAGAATCTTCTCAGGCAGCCAATCATATGAGGTCTTCGCCTGACACAAACATACATACAAACTTGGACTTTTATATAGTAGATTTTAAAAATGACTAGCACCTATACCATACAGTCAGACTTCAGGCCTATAAGTATTCTTTACCTTTATTGAGCATCTCATCAGCTTCATCCAAAACCAACATTTTAATAGCTCGAGTCCTTAGACTTCTGCGGCGAATCATATCTGAAAGATTTCAGGTTTGTATCAAGAAACAGTCATCAAAGCAGAGATGTTGACAGCAGCTTCTTGTCTGAGAGGCTGATGGCTCACCTGAGCATTAGAGAGTATGATCTTAAATGTCACTGAACCATTTAAGATCTAGGTGTTTCAAGGACCACAAAGTAAATTTCCCAGGATCAAAAAGCAATCCAATATGATAGCCCAAAATCTAAAAAAAGCAATAGTAGTTAGCCTGTTTGTCCACTGTGTTCCTTGGAGCCAGTTCTCACCTTATATTTTCTGATGTGTACCTTAAAAAACTGAATACAAGGGAAGGCAACATAGTGTCCTTCATATGTTTTTGACTACCACTCCCATCAGCTCTAGCCAGGATGACCAGTGGTGAGGAATTATGGAAATTGTAGTTCAAAACATATAGAGGCCACCAGGTTACCCATTCTTGATACAACTCTTCAACATGGCAGAAAACTCAAATCTTGAGGGTTTACAGAAACAAGTGTTACGCCAAGATTTTAATGACGTTACCTAAGAACAGGCTGAATACTGAAGATTTTCTTAATTTTTTCTACCAATGTAGTCAAGAGGAAATTATTTCTATTATGCTTATCATATGATTTTTAAAGCATCATAAAACCTGAACTATTTTCAGATTCTGTATTAACTGTCCAGGATTAATTAGGTGGTGCTGTTTCACTGCCGTGTTACAAGCTGATGTGAGTCGCAGAAAGTGATCTCAAGAAGTATAAAAATAGGGTGCACATGTATGTGCATGCACATGAGAGAGCGAGCATGTGCATGTTAAGAGTGAGCCTGTCCAGAAGAGATCTCATTCTATATACAAAGACAACATGTGAAAAATGAATGCCAACAATATTCATTTACTTATTGTTTGTAATTTCCATTCCAACTCTGTAATTATCTTTCATGTATTAGAGTTTTAAAATTCTAACTGCAACTACTGTAGCTGCAACTACTGCAACTACTAAATGCAACTACTTTTCTTTGTGAAAAGGGATCTTGTTAGCACCTTTAAGACTGAGAGAAGAAAGCTGGTTGCATAACTTTTTGTAGACTTAAGTGTACTTCATCAGATACATGAAGTGCCCAGGAACAGGTCTTTACGAGCAGGATGTATGTGGGAATAGCAAAAGAAATGCAAAACTTGTGGCTATGGTGATGAATTGACAAGTTCAGTTTGTTATGCTCAGTGGTGGACAAAGGCAGGAGGAAAGATATTGTCTGAAGTGAGTAGATAACGATATGAATGGTGGAAGAGGGTACTGGAATATAGTATGATGCTGGCTGGGAACCACAAAGGAGATGTGACAAACTGGCCAAGAGAGCCTTCATGAGGCTAGGGATGTTAACCAGCAGTGTGCCAGGAAAAGACTATCTCTGCTCAACCCACTGTTGATGGACTAGTGTGTCTCTTTCCAGTCTTTCTTTGTTGTTTATTGTTGTTGTTAGTTGCTCAAGAAAAAGTTACAAGGCTGTTCTAAGGTCTGAGATGAAATGCCCAGGAAGACTGAAGTGTTCTGCAACCGGTTTTTGTGCATTCCCATTCCTAATGTCTGATTTACATCCATTTAGCCTTTGGTGCAGAGTGGCCTGTTTGTGCATTGCAGAATGCTGAAGGGTGTTGTTCACAGAGGATGGCATATCTCACATTAGAGGATGACCAAATGAAACCACCTCTAAGACTGTGGATGATGTGATTACATCCTCTGATGACACCTCACAAGCAAAGATCCTTTTGCATACTAATTCAGACTAACACGGCTATGTCTTTGAATTCTACATTTCTATCTTTTTGAAAACAAGGAGAGAAAAGCCATGATAATTATGTGGGATGGCCAAATTCTTCACTAGAGTATGTACACTGTGGTGTTGGTAGGCCTGAACCTCCCTGCAGAATGAAGCTCTTGAATGCTCTTGTGCAATAAATTGTGAACAGTCCAGCTCCTCAGATGAAAGAATCCTTCCAGTATTAAATAAAAAGATATCCCAGAACTTTCAGGAGAGGGGAGCCAAAGCTGGCATTATTCTCAAAGGGAAGTTTGGAAGAAGCGATACCACACAAGGCTAGCCAATTGCACTCTTTGCCTGCTTCCAGCACCAATAAGAGGCATTCTCTCATGAGAAGTGGTAGCTATACCCTGGAAGAGTGGCTGCTCACACGTTCCAGAATATAATGAGGTGTTACCTCAGACCTACTAAGCAGTCTGTATGAAAACACAGCATGCTCTCCAGGCTGGAAGCAGAGTCCTATCAGAAATAAGAGGATACATGAGATGCTTGTATATACCTTCTCTTCAAACAATGAAAATGGGGAAGGATACAGTTGGAAGCAGTGGTAGAGGGAAAGGTAGCTGGAAAGGAAACCCAAGAGCTGATTTTCCAGACAAAAGTGGCTCTACTGTTATCATGTGGACTGAGAATGAGAGATAATTTTCTGGAGGGGCAGATGTGGCCTGCATGACTACCTGTTGGGTATCCCTGATCTAAAAGGACAAAGCATAGTTTGGTCTGAACAGCAGAAATGAATACTAAGAAGCATTTTAAGCATGAAACAAACAGATGAATTTTTGATATTAAGAAAAATTATCCATCTTCTCACCAAATACGCGTCCTGGTGTGCCAGCAACAACATGCTGTCCATAATCCAGCTTCCTGATGTCTTCACCAACGTTGGTCCCACCGATACAGGCATGACACTGGACATTCATGTAGTCACCAAGAGCAAGAAGCCCCTATAAGAACAAGGGCTTAAGAACTTAAGAGGATTTAAGGATTCTAATCAACCTGAACTATAACTAAACTAGCAACCCTAGTAAGACCAATTCCATTTGCAGGTATGAAAGGCTGAAGATATAAATATTCCTGCAGGTGAATACATTCTCCCTTTTTAACTCACTTCTTTCTTCTTGTTACTGCAGCTGATCCTATCATCTTTTAATAGAGGCCAAGTTGCTGAACAATGGAATCTTTTATTTATTGGATTTATATCCTAGTGGAATCCAACATGATATACAAAGTCCTCAGACAGACTATTCAACAGGCACTGACCAGACCAAAACCCAAATTACTTCAACTTGGTTATTTCATCATGTATTCGCAGGCCAATTTTGAATTTTGCAACTGTGATGGCTCCCTCTTCTGTCCAGAGGCTAAACAGGATTTACCTGGTTGCAGTGGCAGCATTACAAGCAGTGCTGGACCACTGGGTTTAGCCACTGCTCTAATTTCCCACAACAACTCACAATAATTGAGGGGAGGGACAATGGGAAACTGAAAGGGAGGGCAAAGTCAGTTTCCTGATACTCCTTCCAGAAGAAAATAATAAGGGTGTAGGGCAGACTTTAGCAGTGGGTCCTGACAGAGTGCTGGGGACTTGTCAGTTTTGCAAGGATGCAACATACTGACACTGGCCTTGACTAGGAGTGGGCAGGTCAGAGGACCCCTAAATGTAGCCTGTGGGACGACCAGAAGCACCTCAAAGCTCCAGGACCCCCCCCAGGATGATACTGTGTCATTTTTTGCCCTTAAACCACCCCAAATCTCCCAAAAATCACTTAATAAAACAACAGTTTGCTCCCCTAACTCCTCTGCTCCCCCAAATCTCAAGAAAAGACACATAAAAAGAAACAAAATTTCCCAAAAATCAGTGAAAATGGCAGCCAGAAGTGACATTACTTTGGGCACAATGAAACATGCAGCTGTGGCCTGCCAGATAGCCACAAGAAGGAAAAACGGCCCCTGTTGTGTTTGCAGTTGCCCACGCAGTTCCGAATCACAGGATAATACCATAGTAAAAAACAACAGGCTTTCAAAATTTAAATCAGGAAATATCCCCAGAACTGTGCTATATGTTCAACATGATATTGTTGAGCCAGCTGACCACACGTCTTGGCAAAAACCCTAACAGGACTTCTATCCATGGGGCACTGAGGCTTCAATTCAATTGTACAGCTTGCAGTCAGACAACCACCTAACATGACTGAGCAGCTATTTGTAGAACAGTACTGTCACAATGTCCTTAATAAGCTGTCATATTCCATTTCACACGTGTCTTGGGTAACTCACTTACCTTCTGAATCTGTACTGCCAATTCTCTAGTAGGTGCCAAAATCAATGCCTGGGTTTCACGAACCTGATTGAAATAGGGAGATACAATGAATGTGACAATTTCGTTTCATTTCTTTTAAACAATTATTACAAACCGTCAGTTTTTTCATCTTCATCTTGGTCAGGGCAGGGGAGAGATGGCACATATAGGTATTTTGAGTGACAGGAATTAATTTTAAGATTGTCCATTAGCACCAACACTGTGAGACAATATACTATTTCTAAGCAGAATACTATTTTTCCATCCAAAATATGTTATGGATTCAGGTTCCAAAGTTACCTGGATGTCCAGACACTGTAGGACAGAAATGGAAAATGTTGCTGTTTTGCCTGTTCCTGACTGTGATCTGGAAAGAAAAACAATATTTTAAGGACTATATTCTCCCTACCCCCACAAGCAAAATCACCACTGATAAAATTAACTATCAAAATAGTTTTCCAACAGATAGCCATCCATCAATGAAGTTCAGGGTTGTCAATTCTACTTGACAACTAGCCACTGCATCTACTGATATTTCTTCTATTATCAATGTTCAAATATAATTTATGATGACTCTAAAATTTACAGCATGGTTTACCCATAAATTAAGAGTGGTTTGCAATGATAATGGTCCATGGAGTTAAAACTCAAACTATATAATCTAGAACAGCCAGCATGAAAAATCAATGAAAGCTGTCTTGACACTTAGACCTCCAATTTTAAATAGACTGCCTGGCTACAATGAGCATAACAGAGCTTGTTCTTATACAATACTAAGACTCAATTTCAACAACAGTAATTAAACCAGATTCTTAATTAGATAACAGCAATGGATCAGATTTAAGCTTGTTTAATGAGATTAAACTTCTTAAATAGGATGGGGATTGTGGTAATCGTTTCTCAAGTTCCATCCCACAAAATATTTGCATGTGTATATTGTAACGGTTTTCTATATTAGTACCTTTTTACATGGGATGCCTCCCTTTCAGTAAATAATTGCATGTCACTTTTCTAAATATTCTAAGCATTATTTCAGCAATCCTTCAAAGCATTCTATGAAGTATGCCAATAGCTTCACTACTGCATACTAAAGATACGGTACTAAGATTAAAGAGAGTGACTTGTTTCAGCCCAATTAATTTATGACTTGTTTCAACCCAATTAATTAATTTATGTTCAAATGTTATAAAAATAACATTTGAACAGTGGACTTGAGTTCATTAAGGCTTTTATTGTACAATCTATGTAAGTCTACTCAGAAGTAGTCTCAGTTGGGTTCAATGAGATATCTTACTCTATCAGTAGATACAGGATTGCTCCTGCAATCACTACACAGTATTACAGCAGCTGCTGTAATGAGGCCATCCCCACTTCTCTTGGCTGAAGAAGCAGGCTCCCTTCCTCCTTGGCTGAGAGAGGTGCATGACTCCCCCTATACCTCTCTCAGCCAAGAAAGGAGTCTCCCTCCATCCCCAACCAAGAAAGGTGCATGGCTCCCCCCGGGCTTCTCTCAGACAAGAAAGGAGAGGGGACACTCCTTCCTCAGCTGAGAGAGGCATGGGAAGCTTGCCTGCGTGACACTATATACCTCTCTCAGCCAAGGAAGGAAACTGACACTCCTTTCTCAGCCAAGAGAGGCACATGGCTCAGCGGAGCTGGACCTCCCACAGGAACTGGCACCCTGTGAGTGGGCTGTTCATCAAGTCCCACCAGGAAGAAGGAAGGCAGGCAGGCAGGCAGGAGGCATTGAGCAGTAGAACTGCCTCCCTCTCTCACTGTCTCACCCAGTCTAGGGGATCAAAATATAGCATTTGGTATTATTTGCATTTCTCATCATCCATGGTTAGTCTGGGAAAGTATCCCATGTGGATATGGGGGACCTACTGTAAATCCTAGAATAATAAAAATGTAAAAATACAAAAATTCTTACAGCAAACCAAGTAGGTTGAAATGGTTATTTAATATCTAAAGATCAGAGCAATAAGGTCTAAGAAGACCTGACAAGTACAACTGAAAGATTTATTTTCCTGCCACTTACATAACGAAATCTTTCAGAATGCACTTTCAGATTAGGGATGTGAAAACAGAGAGTTTCTTAAGCTCAAACAGTCCATGTGATACCTCTGAATTTTAGAAGCTCATGCAAAAAGGCAGCTTTATTTATATTTAGCTGTACAATTTGAACAATTTATACAAACTAAAAAAAACCAGCCAGAAATGCAAAAACTATCTAAAGACAAAAAGAAGGTATCTTGCCATTTTGCAGGTGGAGAGAAACATTTTGCAGTTTTTGTTTTTGTGTGAAGCAAGGGCATCCCTACTCTGGAAAAACATGTATTCTCATCAGTGAATGTCAGCTTATGCAAAGTACTGACTTATCTTGTGGACTCAGTGGGTCTACTCTAGCTGGAACTAATAAGTGTATCTAAGCCCGTGAACTATATGATTCATGTTACAAAGTGAAAGACTGAGAGTAAACAAATATATTTTTTAATGGTTCACTGAAGCTACAACCCTCAGCATTTTACCAGAAACAAGGGGGGATTTAATCCCCCTGAAGTCAGGGGGATTTAATTTTTGATAAACATAATTATGAGTTTCCTGATAAGTTTATTTCAGTCCTTTGCATCAAAGATGTCATTCCTTATAATTCTATAAAATGTTGTAATACTCCAAGCCACCCTCTTTTACTTCCATATACAACTTTACTTACTGTGCAATTACATCTCTTCCTTTAATGATCTGTTTGATTGCTCTCTGCTGGATAGCTGAAGGTTTCTCAAAGCCTAGAAAATGCATTTTAAAAACCTTTTAGAGTTTCCTTCCAATTACAGTTTATACCCTAAAACATTAACAAAATAAAATTTTGACAAACCAACCATTTAGAAATCTAAATAATTAGACCTTTCATGCAGTTATCTCATGTAGGCTCTAATAATCTGCCAAGTTTACATGTCTTTAAATCCACGAACCAAAACCTCAATTAACACAAAGTCACAGACAACAAAAAGGGAAAGCACAGTTTAATAGTTTTTTCCACAGTTTCATGTTCAAGTAAATGCAGAGTATCAGGTCAAAGCAAGTCTCTGCTGAACGCTTGCATCTACAAACTGGGCTAGCCTGAGGGATACCAAATGCAAACTGCAGTATGTTCTGTTCCTCCAGTTCTTAACAAATACACTTTCCCAAACAAAGATTCAAAAGTAGGATTAAATTCTCATGAACCAAAGTATTAATGCTACAATTTTTGGTCCTCCAGGTGTTTGGACTTCAGCTCCCAGAATTCCTGACTGTTAACCAAAGTAGCTAGGGTTTCTGGGAACTGAAAGTCCCAAACACCTGGAGAACCAAATGTTGGACACCATAAAGTTTCTACACAAAGCATTTTAGTGTACAAAATAATATACCATTCTTGTTTAGACCATCATGCATTCCACAATATATACTATGTATCTGTGGCAAACATATATTGAACAGCTATGATTCAACAATAGTTTTCACAGTATGGTTTTAAACAAAGGTCTACAGGTTGAATAAATGCAACAATAAAAACCTTGCTGTTGTAATCTGAGTTGTATTTCAAATTTGTGTCTAACTATTAGCCTAGTAGCCACAAAACAAAAGAAACTGTGCAGTAGAGTGCACTGAATTCTATGCAGGCAAAAAGATCAGTGCGTCATACCTCTTCTTCATTCAGCACAGAAACTATGCAGGCTGTGAGAACACACGTGAGAGAACCAGCAAGTGAATTTTTCTGTTAGCTTGTACTGTTCTCACAACAATTAGGAGAGGATATTACTCATGCCTGTGCACTTTGTTTTCTTGTATGTCTTTTTTTTTTATTTGTATCCCGCCTCTCCATATGGATCAAGGCGGCAAACAACTTACAAATAGCATGTATTTCAAAATATTTCTATACATGCCCCCAACAAGCTGGGTACTCATTTTACCGACCTGCGGAAGGATGGAAGGCTGAGTCAACCTTGGAGCCCCACAGCATCGAACTTACAACCTTCTGGCTTGCAGTACTGGCATTTAACCTCTGCGCCACCAGGGTTCCTTATATCTGTACCATATATAATGAAAATTCATATCCCCTTAGATCGGCCTGTGTGATGTATCCCAGCACAGGGACCCTACTGGATAGCTTAAGGCCCAGTTCTACCACTCACTATGAAGGGATATTAGAACCATCATCTAAAGGACTGAGCTACTTCATCAGCTGTACACCTGTTGCACGGCTCACCACTAGTAAGCTTATCTTATAGCAATTATGTGGGCCAGTTTTCAGTATCAACAAAATTTTGGAAAGGCCCTGAATTGAAGCCAGCTGCAGATCAAAATACAACCACACCAGACTAGTAAAAACTTTGCAAGCTAGTAAGTCACAACAGATTATTCACAAAGTTTTTATATCTCCTGATCTGGATGTGTTCTCCCCTGGTCATAAAGAGATTGTGGTAGAATCAAAATTATGTTCTACACTATAAAAAAAAATTCAGGAACCATATAACATCAGATCAAAGGCCTTCTTAGCCCCACATTGTTTTTGCTGTAATGCCCTCCTATTTGTATTTCTCAGCAACTGGCATTCAGAGAGATTTTTTCTGACACCGAAAACAATATAAACTGTTCTGAATAGTAGATCTTGATGGACATTCTCCATGAATTTGTTTCATCCCTCTTTTAAAGTATCCAAGCCAAGTTGGCAGTCATCTCTACTTCTGGTGAAACATAGGGGGGCAAGACGTGGGCCTCCACAACTGTTGCTGGACTGCAGTCTCCATCATTGCTCACCACTGACCATGGAAGTGGATAAGAACTAGCAATCTCCAGGATTAAACATCTCCCTGTGTCTTCTTATGGTAGATGTAGTACGGATGCATTTAATGTATTGCACAAAAGAGACCAAAAGAAATTCTAATAATTCCTTAGGGCTGTCAGATCTGTTTTTTTCCAAAGATAACACTTCTGTTTTGAAGGTGTTTTCTCATTAAAGATTTGTCTACTTCAAGCCTGATTTACAGAGAGAGGAAACCAGATACCTTAAATGAGCCATCTACATTCAACAACCACACAGGCTGCCTGGGCAGAACCTTTTCCATTCAGTTGTGAGGCTTTGTATTTCTGTTCAGGTTAATGACAAATATTATATCATACAATAATTAGTACAATATACTATCATCCCTCCACACTCGCTAGGGTTAGGGGCACAGGACCCCCGTGAATGTGAAAAAAAACATGAATAACTCTAGGTCCTCTGAACCCATATTTTACACACAAAAACAGTATGATCATCATATTCAATCCACTGTGGATTCCTTTGAGGCATCAGGGTTCCTTCACAAGGCAGAAGTGGGGGGCTGGTGGGGCTTCCTGCCACCTCCCCTGCTGCCCCACACTATTTTAACAGGGACTTAAGAGCCTCATTCACAGTTTCTCAGTCTCACGAGGCCTGGAGTCCCCATTAAAAATGGCCTTGGGAGGCAGCAGAGACGGCAGCAAATAATCCGTGAATAGCCAAATCCTCAAAAGTGAAACCCACAAATGTGGAGGCCTGGCTGTATTTAATTTTATCCAGGTCAGTCTTCCCTCTCTTTTCTTTTTCTTTTCATTGTGGCCATTTCCGCACTTGCCTGTTATAGCGCGATGATTCCACTTTCAACCTCTCTGGAATCCTGGGGTTTGCAGTTTCGGGAGGGGCCGGACGGCCCCTCCCGAAACTGCAAACCCCAGGATTCCAGAGGAGGTTGAAAGTGGAATCATCGCGCTATAACAGGCGAGTGCGGAAATGGCCTGTGATTGGTGACTCTTTCCTCCCTTTGGACCCTTCCTCCTCCCCCGGAGAGTCCAGTCAGCGCCTCAACAGCCCCTCCCCCCACCCCCGTCCTTCAACCGCCGCGCGCGAGCGGCCTGTGGCGCCGACCGTTTTTCCCCGCCCCGCTCCCGCTCCCGCTCCCGGGGCGCACCGTAGGCGTAGATGCCGCGCAGGAGGTCCTCGCGGAGGCCCATCGTGTCGAAGGTGGGGGTGACGTCCACCTCCTCGCTGGTCTCGAACTCCACCTTGGTCATGTCTTCCTCCTTCAGCAGCCGCTTTCGGGCCGAGCCCGTCGCACCGCCCGCGGCCCCCGACATCCCGCCCGGCCTACTCGCGCGCCTGGGTCTCCGCGACGCCGCTCCCCGAAACTCGCGTCTCCTCACAGAGGCTCCGGTTGCCGCCAAAGGGAAGGCCTACAACACTCCTCGCGAGGCCGCGGCTGAACAGCGCATGCGCCCCAACCCTTCCCTCGACGCTCTCTGAATGACGTCATCCCGACGCTCGCCATAGACTTATGAGCAACGACGTTCGCTCATACCCATAGAGATATACTTTAGAGTCACCACAACTGTGAATTAGGGAAGGCGCTTCCTAAGGTGTTTTTTTTTCTCCCGAACTTCCCTCTCCTCCACTAAGGCCGTTTCCGCACTACACTGTTATAGCACTATTATTCCACTTGGAATTCTGGGGTTTGGACTTTAGGGAAGGGGACTTACGCCATTTCCGCACTAGCCTGTTATAGCGCGATGATTCCACTTTCAACGTCGTCTGGAATCCTGGGGTTTGCAGTTTCGGGAGGGGCCGACCGGCCCCTCCCGAAACTGCAAACCCCAGGATTCCAGACGACGTTGAAAGTGGAATCATTGCGCTATAACAGGCTAGTGCGGAAATGGCCTTGGAATTCTTAGCCAGAGAACGCTTGGGCCTCAGTAAACTACAAACCTCAGAATTCCACAGGATGTTGAAAGTGGGATAATAGCGCTATAACAGTGTAGTGCAGAAGTGGCCTAAGACTTGGAAATGGGAGTTGCACAATAAAAAAAAACAATGAAAATCTAATGTGGATTTCAAATCCAGGTCTAAGCTGCAAGGGAAAGTGTTCCAAGGATGTATCAGTTTGTTGCAGTGTGCAGGCTCTTTGGGGTTTAAAAAGTTTAAAAGGGGGAAATGCCCTCTACCCACTCACATTTGTGACATGAAATAAGGCTGAATAAATAATATAAAATGCTATCTTCTTGAAGTTTTTGCCTGGGAGAGGAGGACACCGAACTCCTCAGATTTTCTGACACATTTTTTTTTCCTGACCACAAAAATGGCTTCCTTAAGTGCTGACGGCCTTTTTAACCAAAACATTTAAAAATGTACAGAATTAAAATCTAAAAAAATCGAAGACTGATCTTGTACGGATATTACACCATTTCCGCACTACAGTGTTAAAGTGCTGCTATTCCACTATCAACCTCCTATGGAATTCTGGGGTTTGTAGTTTAGGGAAGGGCACTTCGAATTCTCAGCCAAAGAGCTCTTTGGTCTCAGTAAACTACAAACCCCAGAATTCCATAGGAGGTTGAAAGTGGAATAGCAGCACTTCAACACTGTAGTGCGGAAAGTCAATTAGTGTTACCAGCATTCATGTGGAATTTAAAGGAGAAAAGAGATAAAACAAATGTTAAACAACTCTGGACCATAACATTTTCTGTAATGATACTGAAACTTAAATGAATTAAAAAAAAATCCTGGATCATTATTTTTTAAAAAAAAAATTCTGACACATTAGACAGCTTCCACTTCTTACAAGGGGAAGAAATAGTGCCAGTGGTAAACCAAGATTACAGCTTCTTCTACATGAAAACAAAAACGATGGTCTTTCATCAATGCATGCGCTGTTCTTTTTGTGAGTTTTTAATTCGACCAAGGTTATTTTTTAGCCACAGGCATGTTTGTGAGCCAAAAACTTGGCTGGCAGCCCTGTTCATTGGGTCACCATAAATTGAAGTCAAATTGATGGCAGTTAAAAACAAAAATCCCGGACCTGTCTTTCTGAAGCCAAATCATTGCATGCTTACTCTCAGCTCGAGATGCTTTGGTGATTTAACTGCTGTTTTCTAGCTCTGTTGTCGTCTTGCGTATTTGTGCCATTTCATGAAGCTGGGGTTTTAAATGGTGGATTGATATGATTTTGACTTACGGTGACCCTATGAATTAGAGAATTCCAAGTATCAACAGCCCTGCAGACTCATTTCCAGCCGGCCCCTCCCGAAACTGCAAACCCCAGGATTCCAGAGGAGGTTGAAAGTGGAATCATCGCGCTATAACAGCCTAGTGCGGAAATGGCCTATCCATCTGTAATGCAGTCTTGCTCTTTTCCTATTGCCTTCTATCTTACCAAGCATTATTGTCTTTTCTAGTGAGTTATGTCTTCTCTTGATGTGTCCAGAGTAGGTCAGTCTCAGATTAGTCATCCTGGCTTCTAGAGTTTAGGCTTGATTTGCTCCAGTGCCCATTTATTTGCCTTGTTGGCAGTTCATGGTATCTATAAAACTCTTCTCCAGCATCAAAAGAGTTTATTTTCCTCCTCTTAGCTTTCTTCAGTGTTCCACTTTCACAACCATACATAGAAATTAGAAATACAATGGCATGGATAATCTTTTGGGGCACACAGTTTATTTGTTAACAACTTTTATCCCACCTTTCACGGATTTCAAAGTAGTAACAAGCCTGGGAAAAATATAGCTGTGCAGATATTTTATTGCAAGACCCAGCATTCTTCAACAATTACTATGCTAACTGGGGCTTATGTAACTTGCAGTCTGGCAATATCTGGGGGGCTGCAAGATTCCCACCTCTGCTATAACAGTTCAAGAATTGAAACATTTAAAATAATCTAAATAAAATACCCCCCCAACAATTAATTAAAACCTAATTAACAGCAGCAATAGTTTTTTTTAAACCTGAAAATGCATTGTAACAAGAGATTATAGTTCTATTATTGACTACAATTACCATAACATCTGACTATTGGCTATGCTAGTTGGGGCTGCTGGTAGTTATTATCTGTACATTATTGAGCCAAGGTTGCAGAAGGCTGGTAGATTAAAAAAGTGTTCTAGACTGACAATCACATATCTAGGAACAGAGTAAATCCTGCTGACCTTTAAAGGCTGTCCCTCTAAGTGAATATATGTAGAATTTGCCCTGCTCCAGCAGTGGAGAAAGACAAAAGCTTTTCCTAGACAGGGATAACCTAGCCATACTTATTCATACCCTGGTATCTACCTTGTCAGATTATTGTAATGTGCTGTACCCAAGGCTGCCCTTGAAGATCCCACAGACTGTAGTTAGCGCAATGCACAGACGCTAGATTGTTTGTAGAATCATCATGTAGAAATTATAAGACATCCATTTTAAAGCAAAGGCACTGGAGGCCAATATGTACCCGTTGCCATTTTGAGGTGCTGGTGGCGATACTGAAAGACCTAAATGTCTTTGGATCTTGATATGTTAGGGAGTGCCTCCCCTTTTATATGTTTGTCCAAGCACCCATCATTCAAAACAGTAAATTCTGCATTGATTGTATCTCCCTATACAAGCCTGACTGAGGCCTTTTCCGCATGGCACTCTTATAGCGTGATTATTCCACTTTCAACCTCCTAGGGAATCCTGGGGTTTGCAGCTTGGAGAGGGGCTGGATGGCCCCTCTCGAAGCTGCAAACCCCAGGATTCCCTAGGAGGTTGAAAGTGGAATAATCGCTCTATAAGAGTGTCGTGCAGAAAAGGCCTGTGTTTTAAGATAATCAGGTGAGAACTTTGTCTTGGTTCCACTGTAGGCAGTAAAAGAGTTTAGCCAAAATAGATAGTGCTTCCCCAGCTTTTCCCTGGTCTACTGTGCACAGCTGCTAGTGATTCACTGCTCTGGATAGTTCAATTCACAGAGGGTATTTCCTGCTTAAATGTCCAAGCTAAAGGAACTCTCTCTCTCTGTCTCTCTGCATTTGCTTAACTAAAGTTCTTCCATTCTGAATTCTAGTCAACATTAAAGGTTGTTCTTGTTGTCAACCCCTTGTCCTATTTGAAATGATGCTGACATTAACTGGCAAAGACAATGCCTGGGTTCACAGCATCAGTTCCCAGCGCTCTGTTATTCTCTGTAACAATGGCCATTTCCGCACTACAGTGTTAAAGTGCTGCTATTCCACTATCAACCTCCTATGGAATTCTGGGGTTTGTAGTTTAGGGAAGGGCACTTCCAATTCTCAGCCAAAGAGCTCTTTGGTCTCAGTAAACTACAAACCCCAGAATTGCACAGGGCGTTGAAAGTGGAATAGCAGCACTTTAACACTGTAGTGCGGAAATGGCCAATGTTTCTTATATTTCACATGAATACATGTGTAATTCAGGGTTGTTGATTGTTAACCAGGAGTTACCTTATTAGTAACCCTGTATCAGAACTTTGGTCCAGAGAAAGTAATTATTCTTGCACATGTGCAGGATGCTTTGTGAGATCATTGTCACCTTAACCTATATATAAAAAAAATCTTTTTAACAATAAAGGGTCCTTCTCTTTGCTCAAGTAAGAAGTAATTTTGACTGTGTTCTTCCTGAGGGGGAGAAGTCTTTTTGGCCAAAGCCGGGGACCTTTCCAGGCTGATTCAGGGTTTACCCTCAACTGTGTAGACTACTTGGGGTAGTCTATGATGGGTCTAATATTTTTGGTCTTGCCCTACATTTTTTTCCCCCATTAGGGTTTAGGGAGTAACCCTAACAGTACCACCATCAAAGACATGTCTGGTGGGAAATATGGAAGGCAGCTTTCTCTGCGGAACTCTTCTCCTAGGCTGTGGAACTCTCTTCCAAGAAATGCTCGGTGGCCCCTAGAATCATAGAAATGTAGAGTTGGAAGACACCCCATGGGCCATCCAGTCCAACCCCCTGCCTTGCAGGAACACCCTCAAAGCATTCCTGACAGATGGCCATCCAGCCTCTGCTTAAAAACCTCCAAGGAAGGAGACTCCACTACACTCCAGGCAGCATATTCCACTGCCGGACAGCCCTGACTGTCAGGAAGTTCTTCCTGAGGTTCAGGTGGAATCTCCTTTCCTGCAGCTTGAATCCATTGCTCCTTGTCCTGATCTCTGGAGCAGCAGAAAACAAGCCCTCTCCTTCCTCTACAGGGCATCCCTTCAAATATTTAAACATAACAGCACTGGAACAGTTTGGTGCGGAAATGGCCTCTCTCTTTTTCCCAGCCCTGCCACAAACCCGCAGGCTCCGGGCACCCAAACCAGCAGAGGATGCCAAGCAGCTGATGCAAAAGGCAGGCTTGCAGGGCGCCTGGGAGGAGCGAAGTGGCTGTAAACGGCCCGATCCTGGCCAGAGATCCAGTATTCCCTCGGGAGAAGGAAGGAAGGAAGGAACAAGGGCGATGGTGTTGAGCCCGGGGGCTGGACGCTGGGGAGGAGTGGGCGGAGCGGGGAGACAGCAACGCCTGCGAAGCGGTGGCAACTTGGTGCGCCTGGAGCTGGCCAGGGGAGGAGCAGCCAAGCCACCTCTGGAGAGGAGAACCAGAGCACGCTGGTATTGGCTGAGGAGGGACACAAAGGAGAGGCTGGGAGAGGCGTTGGTTGCTCTCAAGAGGCGCTGCTCCGCTAGAGATGCTGCTGCAGGTTGGGCTCTAAAAGCCACAAGTTGGAGGAGGAGAGAGGTGAGTGCTATGGCGGGTTGCTGTAGTGTTTCCTTGTTGCTCCTGCGGGGGCCCTTTAGGAAAGCTTGCGTTTAGGTGTTCCTCCTTCTTTAACTCGGAGGCCGCTTCCGCACGACACTCTTATAGCGCGATGATTGCACTTTCAACCTCCTAGGGAATCCTGGGGTTTGCAGTTCCGGGAGGGGCCGGCCGGCCCCTCCCGGAACTGCAAACCCCAGGATTCCCTAGGAGGTTGAAAGTGCAATCATCGCGCTATGAGAGTGTCGTGCGGAAATGTTCAGAGACAGAAAAGTTGGGTGTTAAAATCTCTGGCAGCAGACTGTTATAGTGGTATTATTCCATTTTCAACCTCCTATGGAATCCTGGAGTTTGCAGTTTAGGGAGGGGCCTCCAAGGCCCCTCAAAGCCCCCCTAAACTGCAAACCCCAGGATTCCATAGGAGGTTGAAAGTGCAATCATCGCGCTATAAGAGTGTCGTGCGGAAATGTTCAGAGACAGAAAAGTTGGGTGTTAAAATCTCTGGCACCAGACTGTTATAGTGGTATTATTCCACTCTCAACATCCTATGGAATCCTGGGGTTTGCAGTTTAGGGGGGGCTTTGAGGGGCCTTGGAGGCCCCTCCCTAAACTGCAAACTCCAGGATTCCATAGGAGGTTGAAAATGGAATAATACCACTATAACTAGTGCGGAAATGGCCTTTGTAGGGAGGAATCCTCGCTCTCTGCCACCGGTTCGCATTTGCTAACGTTTGTGTTTGCTTTTTGGTGCAAGGAAAAACTTTCCCTCTTGGTAGTTACACTTCTCAGCCCTTTCACTCCAAGTTGCCCCATGAAAAGTTGACTTTCCTAATCGGCTGTGACTGTATTGTACGGAGTGGTAACATTTTATATCGCATCGTGTCTGAGTTATAACATTTTTATTCTGCCTTTCCAATCAACAGTAACTTTCAAGGTGGCTGATGAGCGTAATTTTTAAAAAGCAAAATGAGCAATGTAAGGAAAAATCGTTAAAATCGTGGCATCAACCCACAGTCAGTTTCTGCCTTATATTATATTTTCTGTTGCTTGCAGTCTTCATACTTTTTTTTTTTGCCTTTCTTCCAACTTTCCAAAGCGTCTGTGCTCCACATTGAACCTGTCTTTCTGTTAATATTTCTGGTGCTTGCTTCCTTTTACTTCTTTTCATTAACTGGTTAAATCTTGGCAGCTCCTGCACTTAATGAAGTGTCTTGTCCTAAAAACAGCCTTTGCTTTATAAAACACTGGTTTGAAGTCTTTTGCCATTTCTGCACTAGCCTGTTATAGCGCGATGATTCCACTTTCAACCTCCTCTGGAATCCTGGGGTTTGCAGTTTCGGGAGGGGCCAGCCGGCCTCTCCCGAAACTGCAGACCCCAGGATTCCAGAGGAGGTTGAAAGTGGAATCATCGCGCTATAACAGGCTAGTACGGAAATGGCCTTTATGGTTATACTTGGGGGGGAAGTGTTATCTGGTTGTAGAGGATTCTTTCCTATGAAAAAAATGTTTGCGGTGCTGAGAATATTGATAGACTTTTACAGTATTGTTTTATAGTATGAAATTCTCCTTTACGATTTCCCTTTGCACAGAAAGGGAACGAGCATATTCCTACCAAGCACTAACATAAAGTATAAGGCAAAATTACTTTACCCCTCCCTTTGCTAATAATAAACAAAAGAGGGAAACTATTTTGCCTGCAGTACTTGAAATTTAAACTGGTTAGCCAGAAACAAGTTTGAAACAGCTCCCCTAACCACAGGAGCACTCTTTCCTCTTCTTGCCAATTTCTAATTCTGCAGAGTTTTCTCTGGTAGACCCTGATCAGTTTTATTAGTCTTTTAAAAGTTTTGTACCCCTTCTTCATCTCTCGTTCTACACTACCCGTTACAAAATTCCAATGTAAGCAACTTATTTACTTATTTAATTTATATGCTGTCTTTTCTCCCAAGGTGGGACCCCAGGGAGCTTCCAAAAGGTTAAAAAGAAAACATTAATAGCATATAAACAATTAAACATTAGAAGACATAAAATTACAGAACTTATAATAAATTTTAAAAACAGCTAATAAATAAGCAAAAGGTCTCCAGCTCCAGCTCAGCTATGAAAGGCCTGCTTAAAAAAAAATGTCTTTGCCTGCCTAGGAAAGAAGAACAGAGAGGAGACCAGCCTAGCCTACTGTGGAAGAGAGTTCCACAGGGTAGGAGCAGCCATTGAGAAGGCTGTCCTCACTAGTTGAGCCTTGGATGGTAGTGGGACCAAGAGAAAGCCGTCCTCTGCAGATCTTGGGTGCTCTAGCAGGTTCATATAGGGGGATACAGTAGTCCAGACCTAAACGATATAGAGCTTTATAGGTCATGACCAGCACTCTGAATTGTGACTGGAAATGAACAGGCAGCCAGTTATTAATAATAATTCACTTATTAATTGCATTTTGTATTGTTCTGTTTATCTGAGCAACTTTGGCTGACAGTTGAGCCTCAGAGCAAACTCTTGTGAACTTCCGCTTATACAGACTGCAGTGCATGTTCAAGTAATACTAGTATGAAAGGAAAGTGTATGCTTGCTTTCTTTTTACAGGACAAATTACCAGATTCAGTTTTGTTTTGATTGTAAAACCAAACCTTTGAGGTGCAAAACTAAAGTGTATCTCCGGTTTTAATCTGGGATGAGTGTATGTTTCAGTTATCATTAAGGATTTTCAACATTAATACTCAAGAAACATAAAATGTTTGGTTTTCTCTATATGAAGCCATCTGATTGATGGGTTTTGTATTTTGAATACATATTTTCCTTCTCTTTCTTAATGTTGTAATTTGATATTTGTTGTTATGTGCCTTCAAGTTGTTTCTGACTGTTGATGATCTTAAGGTGGACATATCATAGGGTTTTCTTGGATTTGTTCAGGAGCGGTTTGCCATTGCCTTCCTGTGAGGCTGAGAGAATGTGACTTGGCCAGGGTCACCCAGTTGGTTTCCATGGTCGAGCGAGGATTCAACATCTGGTCCAGAGTTGTAGTCCAATGTTCAAATCACTGGACCATGCTGGCTTTTCATGTAATTTCTACTTGTATTTTGTTTCATAGAGAATAATTTTGGGAACTGTTTTCTTATTTCCACACTAGCCTGTTATAGCGCTACGATTCCACTTTCAACATCCTATGGAATCCTGGGGTTTGCAGTTTCAGGAGGGGCCAGCTGGCCCGTCCCGAAACTGCAAACCCCAGGATTCCATAGGATGTTGAAAGTGGAATCATAGTGCTATAACAAGCTAGTGTGGAAATGGCCATAGTGGTACTTTATGACAAAGCCATAGAACTGGGGTAGGCGATAATGGGAAGAGGTTGAAAGGATTTGAACCCTCATCTGCAGAGTCTTAGTCCAACACCCAAACCAATTTGATATGCTTTTATGGTACTAATTTATCCTAATATTTTATGTAAATTGCTCTGAACACTCTGTCAGGAGTGGAAAGGTGCTGAGTAAGTAGGGAGAATGTGGTTCAGGAGGAAGGAGAGCCTGAAAAGTGGGTGAAAGCCCCTTCTGTGAGCAGTCCTTCCACTAATGAAAGACAGATGTCAGATTCACTGCCATCCCAAGTTTTAGTGTGACATAATCTGTCAGAAAATCAAGTCTATTTCATCAAGTGCATGTTGTCTTTAATTATTGGATTTTTGTCCTACCATTTCTCCAGATAGCTCAGGGTGTACATAATTCATATCTTGTTGTTGCAGTAAACCTGAGAGGTAGGTTAGTCTGATAGAATGGTTGATTCAAGGTTACTCAGTGAACTTTGAGTCTGAGACAAATATTTCATGAAATATTTCTTGTTCTCTATGTTTGTGTGCAGACATTCAAACATGTATATATGTTGCTTCTCACATTCACTATCTATACATAAACTTGCAGGGATGGAGTAACTGTGGTATAATGAATCCAGTCTCTTGATCCAGTTTAACTCAGGCTCCAGGGTTTGCCAAAATGAAACATGGTCACAGGTGCACTGAAACAATGGTTCGTTGACCACATGCAGATATCAAATGAGATGCAGAAATAAAAGCAAAGTTAACTCAAATCCTTTAGCTGGAAGCAGTCTCGGCCACTGGATTTTCCACAATGAACAGAATGTTGTCCCAACAGACCACTTTCGTGGGCTGGGATACTACATGGCCCTGCAGTTGTTGTTGGACTATAACTGCTAGCCTTTATCCTTGTTGCTTAGATCTTGTAGGATGTAGAGTCCAGTAATATATAGAGGGCCACAAGTTAATCGACCTAGTACAGAGCAAACAAGTGGTAAGCAGTGAGATGCAAGAAGTACTGTTGGTAACATTTGAGTGTGTAGCTCTGACTTATAAAAATATGTACTGTCACCATTTATAGAAGCAGTAACTGTTGCTAACACAAGTCTTTGAGTTGTGGTGCGAGTTAGTCTTCGTGCACACATGTGTGTAGGTGTGGGTTAGGTGATTTCAGAGTGTTGCAATTCTGAATATGCCAATGTAAGACCTACTGTTTCCAAATTAAAGTTCTTTTGAACATTTCTGCTGAATCTAACCAAGATAGAAATAAGTAAAGCGGTTCCCTTTCCTCTGCACAATTTCCTATTATAAATCTTCACTTCAGAACAGGAATGGAAGGGTGAAAAGTAAGACTTTTGCTGTCAGAAGCAAGCATTTAAAATTGAAGATATGCTCATTCTTAAGACTTCATTTAGTCATGACTAATGTTCATCATAAGCTGGGTCTTACTGACTTTGGTGGAACTCTTTTTCAAGCATGATTAAGTCTGGATTCAACTCAGTGTATATGTTGCAAGAGGGCAATTTAAGGTCAGAATATTTAGCTGGTAATTTTGCAAGGGTGACTCACACCACTATTTTTTTTAATTAATGCAAACTTCATCACAGAGACAAGGAACAGTATAATTTAAGTTGGTTTTCCAGTGGTGTCATTAAACAAATATAATGCACAGAAGCAGGCATAGTTAGTATTATTTTTAGCTATCATATAATACCACAGAATAGATATTTTAGTAGGGGTATAAATGAACCTCCTCCTCCTCTTGGAAATTTTGATACTTGCATCAGAGTTCACTTGTCTGCTCTTGAGTATATCAAAACTAAATTGCAAACAAAAAGCAGTATGTTTGTGCAGCACTTGCTGTCATTACCTTTTTTAAACCTGAATTTAGAAATGAATGTTGAACTTCTAATTTTTAACTTACAGTGCAGGTATCACTGTTGCAGCCCAGCTGGAGAAAAAAAGGGCTTAGTAGTATTTTGGAAATCAGATTTTTGTCTGAAAAGTTTTGGAGAGAACACAGAAACTATGACTATTTGCCATATCTGCCAACTTATTCTGCCAACTTATTCTCCTTTACTGGTAAGCTTAAATTTTTGCAGCTTATGGCTTTTGAGAGAGCAAATCATTTTTTAATATACAACTAATACAAAGCTTGCTTGTTCATTTTAATATGTTGACAAGCTTAATTGAATAAGTTTTAAAAATCCTTTTTAATATCCTTCTATTGGCAAAATAATTGGTTCTGAGGGAGGGGGGTATTAGGCTAAATCCAAACTTAGTCATCCCTAAATAGGACTTGTTATGTAATAACTGATTGGAACTTGTTAGTAATAACTAACTAAAGTTCCATTATTATCAGTTAATCTGCTCTATGGCTAAAGCGAGATTTAGCCTGTTATAATTAAAGTGCCTTTGGATCTAGGCATTGTATAACAATTAAAAATAAAATGGGCCTGTCAGCAAACCTATAGCCTAAAGATAACAATAAGATACCACAGGAGATGAAGAGAATAAATTGGCAGACAGGTGTTCAATCACTTTAGTTCCAGGACCCCCCATGGATACCAAAATTTGTGGATGCTCAAGTCCCATTATGTACAATTGTTTGGTAAAATAGGGTTCCTTATATAAAATGACAAAATCAAAGTTTGCTTCTTAGATTTTTTAAAAATATTTTTAAGCTGTAGCTGGTTGAATCCATGGATACAGAATTCACAGATATGCAGGGTTGACTGTACCATTAAAAATATACAGGCACAGTGTTAAAAAATTTTAAAAAACCAAATATGTATCAGTTACTGAAACATGGAGCCTTGAAGGTTTTGATTTAAGCCTGAGAGAGGAAGACAAGTCAGTTGGCTGAACTTTTGATTTCTTGAATAGTATATGTGTCACTTGTAGTCCAGACACAGGAAGAAGCTGACTTTCTTCTTGAAATGTGGGTAATATGTAAGGGGACCTGTTTTTGTAATGTTTTTCATTCTTTTTCTTTTCTATGTTTATCTTAATACGATATTCAGGTTGGATTACAAGTCTCTGTGACTGGCCTTGCTGTGAGAGGATGACTGGAGCAGTCAGAAGAGTTATCAGGTTGAGGAGGTTTTATTTAGGATGAACTTTAAAACGCTTCTGCAGATCTGTATAAAAGATACATTTGTACCTTGTCTTTTTACTATATAATCTTTGAGGCATCTTAAATATGATTATAAAAACAGTTCAGGAATAATGCAGCTAGATTTAAAAAACAGAACTGCAGGTTACAAGTGTTCTGACCACATGGTAAGGCAAGATGCAAAGCAGATGTTCAGGAAGGCATTAGGCAAGGAGAATGGAAGCCATGTCTTAAGAGGATAGCGAGGCAAAATTGTTGTGAATGGCTTGAGGAGTATCCAAGACCGGAAAGATGAGTGGGAGATAAGAAGAAAGGTTGATCTGGGCAATTGTAGATAAATACCTAAAAAAGGAAGTATCTGCTAAAAAGCCCATCTGTCAGCATTCCATCGACTTTAGTTCAACCTCTACCAGTTTTCAAGTATTTTGTAAATTCTTGGCTGCTAGAGTAGCAGTAGTCACAAGATCATTTGGTACCTGACTTTCCTGGCATATGCCTATATCTATAATATAGATGCTTATCTTACCAACTTCATAATTCAGGTATCTAGACTATGTGTTCTGTTTTCCTGGTTCAGGTTTTATGTTCTTCTTCTCAGTACTTCTTAATCCTCAGCCCTCAATTATTTCCTCTTTCTCTCCAGCCCAATTAACCTCTAGCAACAGTGGGAGCTCACATGAGCAGGTGTTTGCATGCTTGACTGATGCAGGACACTGGAGCAGTTGCTCCCACTGAAGCTGGCATATAAATAGTTCTGTTGTGCTATATACAGAGCTGGGGCTTCATGAAGACTTTCCAGCAACTTGCTTGTGGCACGCCTAAGACATTCCTCTCAGTCATGAATAGAGGGAGTGAGCTAAGTTAAGAAGGCAGAATTAAGAAATCTAGATAATATTGCATGATATGCTGTTGGAACTCTAAAGTGAATTTGAGTATGGCGCAATGTTAGGGGAAAAAATAAACCAGAAATAGCTGTACTTGCTCAGATTAGTGATCCATGGGTTCAGAGACTGTCTCCTGTAGAAACCAAATCGGAATACCAAACACAGAAGCCTGACTCGTTGAGTTCGTTTGGGTTTACACGAGAGCCAGTGTGGTGTGGTGATTTGAATGTTGGACTAGAATACTAGGAGACCAGAGTTTGAATCTCCACTTGGCCATGGAAAGCTACTGGGGGACCTTCGGCAGATCACGCACTCTCAGCCTCAGAGGAGGGCAAGGGCAAAAACCCCTCTAAGTCCTCCTGTGGTTTGTGGGGGTTATTGCCTGGTAAGTGTGTTTAGGACTGCAGTCTTAATCGACTAAAAGGTTGTCCCATATTAATGGGAAAACAGACTTCAAAAGAAAAATGCTTAGATGCCATTAGAGATGACAAATACTGTTGCAGAAGAGGCATTCTGCTCTGAGAGAAGAAAAAATGCTCCTAGCTTCCTTGGAAATATTTCTGGTTCTGTTTATAGCAAAGCTGCTATAAATTAAACCTTAGGAAAACTGAACTGCAGAGCAGCCTTGACACGGGGCCAAGCTGCTTCAAGAGGTCATTATGGCATCCCCACTGTGGTGCTTCCATAGGGGTCTGTAATTCTGGGGGTTGGAAAACCTTCTGCACAGCTTCCACTTTGGTTCAGTTGTACTTGCCTGACTCTTGTGGGGCTTGCATTTCTTGAAAAAACATACCATCAGCTAGAAACTGAGGGCTAGTTGAGCCAAACTGAATGAGTAGAGAGATCCCTGCTCTTGTCTGGTTTGGCCCTGAGATTGTAAGGAATGTCTGATAAGCATTTCTAGTGCAGAGATGCTTACATAGCACAATTTGGTTTGGTTTAAAAGTGAGATTAAGTCCTCCTCTAGCATTAGTGCCAGCTGTTGTGTGGCCAGGAATTCTTTGGGGATGGAAATTCTTGCAGATACCAAAGGAAAATCTGCCTTGGATGTGTTTCAAGGAGTTTGTGGCTGGATGCTGCTAGTTTTCCATTTTTTTCCAAATAGCTTTTTCCCTTTTACATCTCTGGTTACAAATGGATTGCTTGACTTGATAGAAAAAAAATTAGAAAAGGACTCATTGGACTTAATATCATATTAGTATAATATAAAAAGTTAAATGTTGAATTGCTGCTGAGTTTGCAAATGGATTTCCTGAATTCTAAAAAGGATGATTCATTATCTACATTTTATACCAGGTTTTGCCAGCCTGGTTCTCTTCATCTGTGTTGGACTGCAACCGTCTCTTACTAATGGCCAAGTTGTGGAGGGGCTGATGGGAATTATAGTCCAGAGATCTGATGATCACCAGGCTGGAAAAAACAGATCTATGAGCTATCATCTTTCATAATTTATGTAATAATATGTGCTATGCTGTGAAACTGGAATGTACTAGGCAATCACACTAAGCACCTAAAACAACACAAATTCTAAAGATCAACAATCTGTCATAGCAGGGGAGTAAGTTGGAGCAGTGGGTGAGAAAGCAAGTTCCCTTTAGAAGCTAAAAGGTAGTGTGTGCTAGTCAGATTTGTTTATCTAAATCATTATGCCTTTGTTCTGTTGCATTAATTTCAGTCTATTTGGCATTTCTCCCCAGTCTGTTGTTTTGCTGTATTAAATCAACAGTCTATTAATAATGACCCTTAAAATGTTATGTTTGCCTCTAAACTCAAATGCCCTGTGGTTTATGGACTGTGTATTACAACATGTATTTTCTTTGTTTGCTAAGTTAAATACCTTGCATAAACCTCGGTTGGCTATTAATATTTCTGTTTTTTTAAAGTGGTAAATAAACATTCTTTCTTTGTTTCTTGCAGTCTGTTGAAATGTTACTTGTGCAGAAATAATGTAATACTCCTAGTATCAGGGGGCTGGGAAGACAGCCATCCATTAATGCTCCATCCACAAATAAGGAAGGGAGCTTGGGAAGTGGGACTGATCCTTAACAGATAGTCTGGTGCCTCCAACTGAAATCTCCCATGCCAAGATTTCATTTGCTTCTGCCCTTCTTCTGACTTTTTGGAGCATGACTTTGCAATGAGAAGTGGGTTCACAGGGGTCCCTTCCTTACCATGACCTCCACATGCACAAATGCAAAGTCATACGAAGAGTCATATCCTATTATAGTCAAAGAACACAGCAGGTATATGCCCGCACTGCTGCAGGCATGTGCGCATTGTGTCCATTGATTATAATGGTACATAAGACTTTGCATTTTTTTGTTCTATATGGAGATTCCTGGAACAGAATCCCTGTGGAGGGCACACTGTATTTTAATAATTGAAGAGAATTAGCTGTCCTATGAGACTGAGATGTGCATCTATTTTGTCATAGATTTCAAAAGTCTCTACAAGATGCATTTATCTCTGATTGGATTGAATTTCTTCTTTGCTTTACCATAGAATCATAGAATTTTAGAGTTGGAAGAGAGTGCAAGGGCCATCAAATCCAATCCCATTCTCCCATGCAGAAATATACCATCAAAGTTTCCAGACAGATGGCCATCCATCCATTAAAAACCTCCAAAGAAGGAGACTCCACTACACTCCAAGGCAGTGTATTCCACTTGCTCTGACCATCAGAAAGTTCTTCCTAATTTTTAGATAGAATCTCTTTTCCTGAAGTTTGAAGCCATTACTCCATGTCCTAGTTCCTGGACCAGCAGAAAAACAGTTTTGTTTTGGTTTTTTAAAGAAGTGGTGGGTATTCTCTTTATTTCCTAAAAATATTTTATTACCCACCATCACCATGGCATAGATTTTCCAGTGGTCTCTAGGCCACATTTGGTTGGACTCATTCTGAATTTTCTGCTATTGGTGCTTTAATCCCTGTCCTACTTCTTCCATCACGCAAAACACTACTAACATTAACAGGTAATGCATGTATATTTATGTTAAAAAAATACATTCTATTTATTCTTCTACAGACTTGTCAGCCAATAAAATTAGTT
This sequence comes from Ctenosaura bakeri, assembly GCA_948474755.1. NCBI lineage: Eukaryota > Metazoa > Chordata > Lepidosauria > Squamata > Iguanidae > Ctenosaura > Ctenosaura bakeri. The sequence goes on from CAOLHI010000469.1 coordinate 51,108, forward strand.
TTAAACTTATTTCAATGTACATATGTGCCCGTCCTCACTAAACTCCTAGCTTTTCTTTCCCTTCCCTCATTGTTTCAAATCCTCTGCGCATAATCAGCCTTTCTATATCCAACCTCATGCACCTTCGTGGGCAGAACAAAGAAATAATTGAATAAGCAAGAAAACTTGAATGAGGGGAAAGATGGAGAGGAAAAAAATAACAAAACGCTGGGGGGGGGCTTAAATTGTTCTTACCAAAATTGTTTCTTGTTTGCATGTGATCATTTAAAGCAGGAGTGGGGACCTCAGACACAAATCTGGCCCTTCTTGGGTCCCAGTCTAGTCCTCTGGAGTTTCTTAGATGGCTCTCTCTAATCATTGGGTGTTTTCCAGGTTTTTGTCCTTTTTTCTTCTTCTTACAATTTTAAAAGGTGCAGCTGCTTCTCTGCAGGCTTGCTTACTTATAGTAAGAGTTAATAGTAGAAAAGAGATAAAAGTATACTGGTATTTTCAGTCACATATTCTTTGCCTTTGGTGTCTCTAAGTGCCAAACGGTCATCCTTGAGTATTTTTCAGGAATTGAATTTAGCCCTCAGGCTGAAAGAGGTTGCTCAACCTTGACTTAAACAGTTAAGGTATAACTAATCTGTTTCTACTACCTAATGCTAAATCTTGAGGAAGAAGACCTTTGGGTAGAAAATTAAAGTGTCTGATCTGCTGCAATTAAAATTTGAGAGGGAAAAGACTAAAGCTGAATGGTAGATAAGCTGCTTTGCATGCAAAAATGTCCCATGTTCAGCCTCTGGTATTTCCAGGCAGAGTTTGGATACCATTCTGCTGGAAGCTTGGAGAACCACTAACAGTGATGGAGGAGGAAATATTGATCTAGATAGACCCAAACCCTGACTTTCAATAGGCTGCTTTTTTTGCTTCTTTGTGTTGTGTTGGTGTTAGGTGCTGGAGGCACAGAATCATATAATCACAGAGTTGGAAGAGACCACAGTGGCCGTCCAGTCCACCCCCCCTGTCATGCAGGAACACACATCAAAGCACTCCCAACAGATGACTATCCAGCTTCTGCTTAAAAAGCTCCAAAGAAAGAGACTCCACCACACTCCATGGCAGCATATTCCACTGCCAGACAGCTCTGTGTTAGAAAGTTCTTTCTGAGGTTCAGGTGGAATCTCCTTTGCTGCAACTTGATTCCATTACTCCTTGTTCTAGTCTCTGGAGCAGTGGAAAACAAGCCCACGCTCTCCTCGACATGACATTCCTTCAAATATTTAAACATGTCTGGCTATCACATCCCCTCCTAACCTTCTCTTCTGCAGACTAAACATCCCCAGTTCCCTAAGCTGCTCCTCATAGGGCATGGCTTCCAGACTCTTCACCATTTTGGTCACCCTTCTCCAGAAATGCTCCAGCTTGTCAATATTCTTCTTAAAATGAGGTGCCCAGAACTGGACACAGTATTCCAAATGAGGTCTGACTAAAGCAGAATAGAATAATACTATTATCTCCCTTGATCTAGACACCATACTTCTATTGATGCAACCAAAGAGCAGAGTAATGGGTGAATGTAAGACTTGCTCTACTTCAAGTATAAATTAAAAGTTTTGTATCCTGAATTTTACAGCTCATCTCAGCAAGTGACTTGAAGGAGCATAGGCCCACACACCTTGTAACTACAGTTATCCTTTCACATTCACTAGGGTTAGGGGCACAGGACCCCCATCAAAGTGGAAAAATTGCAAAAAGTGTGTGTATGTGTCTGTCTGTGGTAAGGGGCAGAGGCATCGTGGGGGGAATGGACACCTAGGACCCAAAGTGGGAGAAGAAAGGGGGTGGGTCAGCATGGTAGGCCTATATCTCCTCTCTTTCACGCATCTCCTTCCTTCGGTGTGTTGTGGGGGAGGCATTGGGGGTGGGTTTGTAGTACTGAGACGTTGGGCTGTGAGTCATCCTTAGATGGCCAGGCGGCTGCTGGTGGGGGAGAAGGAGGACCAGAGGTAGGTTTTTAAAGGGCTGTGTGGCTTAATTGGAGCTCCAAGAGGGAAGGCTCCCTCAGAAAAGACACACCTGAGGTAGGGAGGCAGGGGTTGAAAAAACTCGCAAATAATCAAATCTGTGAAAATCAGACTTGTGAATGTGGTGGGCCAACTGCATTGTGTTTCTCCACCAGGTGTTCCTTACATGCATCCTTCCTTCCTTACCTTTTAAAAAACAGGTAGAAATTACTTGAAATGTCTATTTCTGTAAAAGAAATGGAGAAAGGTATTGTGACACTCCTCTCTCTGGAAAAATGCCATCTCAAGGCTCAGAAAAGCTCTGACCAAGCTGAATAAATAAATACATTTCCATGTACTGCACTTCTTCAACAAAATGACCTATTCTTGACACGAGAGAAGGACATTTCCAGGGTTATATGCTTTCCTTCACAGTTGTTGGTCAGGATTCTTTAATCGGATCCTCATAATCATTGTGCAAGAGCCAACACAATGTAGTGGTTTGCACATTGGATTACATCCCTGGAGACCAGGGTTCTATTCCCTGCTTGGCCATGGAAACCCACTGAGTAACCTTGGGCACATGACACACTTTCAACCCCAAGAAAACCCTGGCCATTTCTGCAGTAGACTGTTATAGTGCTATTATTCCACTTTGAACATACTATGGAATTCTGGGGGTTGGAATAATAGCGCTATAACAATCTAGTGTGGAAATGGCCCCTGTGATAGATTTGCCTAAGGTTCGCTGTATAAGTCAGAACCGACTGGATGGCACACAAGAATGCAGCTATCGTTGTGCATCTGTTGATTGACTTTATAAAGTGTCTGTGTCGTTTTTATATAAAAATTTAAGGCAGGAAAAGCTCACTTAAGAATAATTAATAGCACAAATACTTAGAATGATGCCTTATTTTCTCCCCTTAGGCAGAGTTCCGTATACTATGGAATGGGTGAAGAAGAGAGCAAATATGTGTCCCAGCTCAAGGATGTGTATGACAGCTGTGATGCCACAGGCACTGGGTATTTGGACAAGGAGGGGCTGACAGAGCTATGCCACAAGTTACATCTGGAAAGACAGCTACCTTTACTGCTGGAAACGCTCTTGGGAAACAATCACTTTGCTAGGGTAAGTAGCCCCAGGGCATCTGCACTTTGAGTACTCCGAAGGAACATTCCTCTGATAACATTTTAAAATTGCTGTCTCTTTTTTTCCCCCCTCTCCTCCTCCTTCATAACTGCTTCCAGTCATGTACCAAGATACATGTGGCTAGTTCTATTTGCTGCTGCGACATAGGCCCTTTCCACATGCGGGGGAGAAACGGGGCAGCGCATGCAAAGACGGAGCTTACCCAAAAGCGGGTTACTCTGTCGCGATGCGGAGCAGCAATCCATATACTTGGGCATCTGGCGGCGTCTGCGATGCCCAAAATGGCGGCTTCCGGGCTTCCAGAGGCTCTCCACCAATCGGAGAAGCTCTCCAGCCGGAAGCCCGCCCCTGGCAGCTCTGCAGGCACGCGCGCGTGCGCCTGCATATCTATACAGGGTGCTGTGGCGGGGTGATACCGGGCTGCACACTCATACTTTTTAAAAACCACTTGGAAAGTGGTTTTTAAAAAGCATGTGGCGCAGCCCCTTCTGGTCATGCAAGGGCGGTTTGAGGTATAAAACCTCAAAATTATCACCACCCTTGCACACTCCACGGTGTAGACGACCTCCGTGGAGGTCGATCTACACCGTTTTTTTAACCCCATGTGGAAAGGGCCATAGAGTTGGTGCTCCACATTTGCAGGGGTTAGGGGCTTCTCTGCGGAAGTGGAAAACCCATAAATATATAGCCCCCCAAACATATTTAACACACACAAAAAAGTACAACCTGCAGATTCAAACCACTGCAGATTCAAATATATAGTACACACTGCATTTGAATCTGTGGTGAGGAGCATACCAGCCATCCAATTCTGCTTTTGAGTAGCAAGGTTCCTTTGCAAGGCAAAAGTGGGCTGCTGGTGGGATTTGCTGCTACCTCCTCTGCTGCCCTATGCCATTTTTAATAGGAACTTAAAAGCCTTGCCTCCTATTTTCAGTCTCTCTCAGTCTTACGAGGCTTGCTGAGAGACTGCAAATGCAAGGCAAGACTTATAGTCCCTGTTAAAAAATGGTGTGGGGCAGCAGCAGAGGTGGCGACAAATAATCCTTGAATAATCAAAGCTGCAAATGTTAAACTAGCAAATGCAGATGGTGGCTGCAATGTCATTGTTTACAGCACAGGTGGTCTTGGGCAGTCAGGTGGAAACTCTCAGTGGCAAAGCTGGCCCTAATTTTTATTGGATTATATTAGATGAGAAAATTCTTTGTATGATATACAGTATAGATTTTTTGTTGTCAGTACCAGTCCTCCAAAGAATGATATGAAAGACTGGTGAGATACACCCCTTTCTCTCCTTCATATGCAATGGAGAGAGATTAATGGTTTCATCTTCTAGCTAGCAGCATACTGTAGCTTTCTGTTACAGTGGCCCCTCCACATTTGCAAGGGTTTGTAGCTCAGAACTCTTGCGAAAGTGGAAAATCACAAATAACTGTGGGGGAGGCGTGAGTGCTTCGTGAATGATCACATTCATGAAGGTTAAACCCCCAAATGTGGAGGGAGGACTGTATTTCCAGATGCAGTGAAAAATGGTTTGGTCAAAAAATATTTTGCACACAAAGTAGGACCTCAGACGGTGTTGGCTCATTGCTGTTCATTTCTGGTCCAGGTTGGCTAGAGATCTTGGGTTGTAGGCACACTACAATTTAAGCAAAAAATATAGGATCCAAAACAAATAATTGTATGCCCCTAACTAAAAAAAGGAGCTTCTCATTTCTTCCTTTTGAATGCAGAGAATGTGGGGAAGAGAAGCATCTCAGCTTGAGGTTAGTTATACTTGCCATGCTCCTTTCTTTTCTTCCTTACCAACATAGTTCCCAGGTTTTCTCATCATTTTTTCAGCAGAGAGTTATAAATTACTCTCTCCCAGCTCCTTTCTTTTCTCAGCTGTGTCCTTGGCTCCAGGAGCTTGCAAGAAACTGGAAGCAAATTGCCTTTAACAAAAGCTGCACTTTTGAACTGACTGAGCTAATTGTTCCCTTCCTTATATGCCACCCAGTGACTGCTGGAAGCAAAAGTCAGCTCTTGTCTGCCTGATATTCCCAGTAGTTCCAGAATGCCAAAAACAAACAAGTTCACTTTCTTGCTGTAAAGAGCAAGTTCAATAAGAGTGTGACTAGAATAGATCTAATCAGCTGAAAGACATGAGAAACCCTTAAATGGTAGCAAATTTCTGAAGCTTTTATTTTAAAATTATATTTATTGAATTTTTTTTCGACCAAGCAATATAGGAAAGGAGAATAACACAAGAATAAACATTGGTGTAATAGGGGGGAAAGGAACATATCATTCTGGTTTTACCTAATATACACATAAGTGCACTTCAAACGAAATTCACAATCATAGATAAGTACCTTACCATTCTCTACATAAGTACTCTATCCAGGATATTCTACAGCAAATTTCTGAGGCTTGATTTGTAGCTTAACCATATGGGGGAAAGAGTGAGGCTAGTAAGCTGCATGTAGCCCCCAAGCCTGTTTTCGTGTTTTCCAGGGGTCATTTGCCTCTCCTCATTTTTTTTAGCTCCTCAGACCAATGTTAAGTCCTTTTTTAAAAATGGGATATGAACAGGAAGTTACTTCTGCGTGCTTTCTGTTGTTAAAAAAAGTCCTTTCTTGGGGTTAAAACCATGATGGATATGCCCCCATCCTCCCAGAAGTGTTAGGGACATAGAATCATAGAAATGTAGAGTTGGAAGAGACCACACAGGCCATCCAGTCCAACCCCCTGCCATGCAGGAACACCCTCAAAGCACTCCCGACAGATGGCCATCAAGCCTCTGCTTAAAAACCTCCAAAGAAGGAGACTCCACTACACTCCGAGGCAGCAGATTCCACTGCCGGATGGCCCTGACTGTCAGAAAGTTCTTCCTGAGGTTCAGGTGGAATCTCCTTTCCTGCAGCTTGAATCCATTGCTCCTTGTCCTGGTCTCTGGAGCAGCAGAAAACAAGCCCTTTCCTTGCTCTACATGGCATCCTTTCAAATATTTAAACATGGCTATCATGTCCCCTCTTAACCTTCTCTTCTGCAGACTAAAGATACCCAGCATTCTAAGTCTATCCTCATAGGGCATGGCTTCCAGGCCTCTCACCATTTTGGTCGCCCTCCTCTGGACCTGCCCCAGCTTGACCATGTCCTTCTTGAATTGGGGTGCCCAGAACTGGACACAGTATTCAAGATGAGGTCTAACCAAAGCAGAGTAGAGTGGTACCAGTACCTCTTTCGATCTAGACACCATACTCCTATTGATGCAGCCGAGATCACACTGCTGACTCATGTTCAACTTGTGGTCTATGAAGACTCCTAGATCCCTTTCACACGTACTGCTATCCAGCCACATGTCCCCCATCCTATATTTCTGTATTCCATTTTTTCTACGTAAGTGTAGGACCTTACACTTCTCTCTGTTGAATTTCATTTTGTTCGCCTTGGCCCAGCTCTCCAATCTATCCAGGTCATTTTGAATTTTGATCCTGTCCTCTGGCGTATTAGCAACCCCTCCCAATTTGGTGTCATCTGCAAATTTAATGAGCATGCCGTCTATTCCTTCATCCAAGTCATTGATAAAAATATTGAACAGCACTGGGCCCAGGACAGAACCCTGTGGCACCCCACTAGTCACTTCTCTCCAGGATGAAAAGCAGCCATTTGTGATCACCCTTTGGGTTCGGTCGGTCAACCAATTACAAATCCAACTAACAGTAGCCCTGTCCAGCCCACATTTTACTAGCTTCTTTGCAAGAATGTCATGGGGAATTTTGTCAAAGTCCTTACTGAAATCGAGATATGCTACATCCACAGCATTCCCTTCATCTATCAAGCTAGTAACTCTATCATAAAAAGAGATAAGATTAGTCTGGCATGACTTATTTTTGAGAAATCCACGTTGACTTCTCGCGATTGCCATGTTGCTTTCTAAGTGATTAGAAACTGACTGCTTAATGATCTGCTCCAGGGTCTTTCCGGGTACTGATGTCAGGCTGACTGGGCGATAATTATTTGGTTCCTCTTTTTTTCCCTTCTTGAAGATGGGGACAACATTTGCCCTCTTCCAGTCTGCTGGAACTTTTCCTGTCCTCCAAGATTTCTCAAAGATTATAGCAAGCGGTTCTGAAATGACCTCTGCCAGCTCTTTTAATATCCTAGGATGCAATTCATCTGGCCCTGGAGACTTGAATTCATCCAGTGTGGCCAGGTATTCCTGTAGCACCTCTCTACATACTATGTGCTTCATTTCCCCTGCTTCTTCACCTGCTCCCCAACCACCAGGTTGAGTGCTTGTATCCTTCTGGGGAAAAACTGAGGCAAAGATGGTGTTAAGTAGTTCTGGCTTTTCTCTTCCTCCTGTTAGTAATTCGCCATCTTCTCTGTGTAGCATTTGGAAGCAAAAGATTTTTTTCAGGGATGCAGTGAGGGTGTGACCCTCCAAAATCTTTTTTTGGGGGGGTGCTAACGCAGCCCTCTAGTGTTCCATAGTTGCCCATTCCTGCCATATAGCATGACTGCTGTGTACTAAAAGGCTAGATATCACGAGGCACCAACAGTATTTGAATTATAGCATCAGAATCAATGTAGTGAATGGTTTGAGTGCTGAATGATTTCGAAGACCTGGGTTCAAATTCCCACTTGACCATGTGCTGTTTTAATCTTTTAATCTTTTTATCTGTTGTTGAACTTCTGTTTAAACATGTTTTAGAAGTGTTTTTAAATGTGTTTTAATAATTGTGACATTCAATCTCTTTTTAACTTTTGTAAATAATAGTTTTAGTAGTATCTTTTTAGATTATTGTAAACTGCATCAGATCCCATTTGAGAGAAAGGCGGGATATTAATTAATTATTGTTCCAATTATATTGTTTTAATTCTGCTCAAATTTGCTGGCTGTTTGCTGTAATAAATTTTGAAATTTGAATTTGAAGGCAGGATATAAATTCAATCAACCAATGAATTAATATCTTCTTCCACATGGTAAGACAGAAGGGAAACAAGAGCTGAGATTTCTTTGTGATATGGAACCAACTGAACAGATTCTTCTTCCTATCTGTCTCCTGCTAGGTTAACTTTGATGAGTTTAAGGAGGGCTTTGTCACTGTATTGTCCTCAAGCATCAGCCTTGGTCTTTCAGATGATGACAGCAGTTATTTGGAACCAGGTGGGTAGAGTGAGGTACAAGAAGAAGATTTATTTTGGATTTATTTTGGATTTCCTGATTTAAGGCTTTGTCTAAGACATGGATTAACAGCTAAGCTAAGTATGCTACAGGACATCCTGGATCAATGTGTTACTAACACAACCTGCTTAATAGGAGCCCCTTCTGTGGATTTTCTTTTCTTTCTTTCCCGTAAAATAGTAAAAACATGCTTTTTAAAGACAGATGCTGTATAACACATGTGCAGTCAAACTGATAATCATACCATGATGTCATTTTTCAAGAGCGTTGATCTTGTCATGTTCCTTCAAACTCGCAGTAATTACTAATGTGGTTGTTTCTTTAAATACAGTGCAATAAATATGTTATTTTATTTAGAAAACCTTCAAAATGTAGTTCTTGCATTCAACTGTATTTGACAGATAGGTGCAGCTAATTTGCAATGTGACCGTAATGATGATGACATGACAAAGAGACTCGTTTAAGGGCTGGTGGCATGTCCCATCAATATCTATCATGTTCTCTACTGCATAGAATTTGATTTGTTTATAGTGCCTGTTCTTGCCATTGCTTTAGCACAGGAGTGAGGGAAGTGTGACTTGTGGGCTGCATGCAACCCCCTGTGGCATTTTTAATGCTCACCTCCGAGGCCTTCCAAAAACAAGTTGGAGTGTGTAATTTTTCAGCTGAAAAATGCCTGAAGTACAGCAAAAAATGTTCTTGAAGCAGTTGTTTGCTGTTTGTACACCTCGACTCCTGAAACGTGTAGACAGGCCTACTCTGACCTGGAATTCCAAAACCAGAAGTCACTTCTGGCTTCATTTTCAACAATGAATGAATGAATGAATGAATCAGCCAAAATGGGGATGTGGCCTGTGGCAGAAGCACAGGGACAGAAAGTCAACCCTGCACTTCCTCCAGTAGCTGCAACATTAAAGCAAGCTAGTACCATTAGCATACCAGGCATGGTAACTCTGGGACATCAATTGCATTTGGATGCACTGGAAATAAATTATAGCAGTATATGGAAAAGAGTGAAAAGAGCAGAACTAGCAGAGCAGATTATTTTGATTGGGTTTGGATAGTATCCTAAATGCCATGTTATTGAAAGCTGGTCTTCAATTCAAGAGATGGATAAGTATCTTTCAGTTTAATGTGCATTGTGTAAACTATCCCAATACTGTGACTCTTTGATCACAAGCAGAAGCCAGAGCTTGGCAAATTTACTTTTTGGGGACCTCTGCTCTTCATAATCCTCCAACCAGCCAATTGGGAGTTATAATCATGCAAACTAACTTTTCCCAATCTCTGCGGCACACAAATTAGCCCACGGCTAGGATGCTTTTCAAAGTTGCAGGACAGGATTCCCAAATGGTAGATCTAGGCTTGCTTTTTAGTTGTGGACAAGTTACTGGGTTTCTGAAAGGCAGGAGAGGTAAAAGTGGTGGACTTTGCCCCGGCCCTTAGGTTGGAACTGACAGGAATATTTTTCGCTATGTGGTTTGATTACATAGAGCAACATCTGTGAAATTCTTATTCCTGATTTTTAGCAATTTTTAGCAATTCTTTCCTTCTATCACAGGTTCATAAGACAAAGCCTGCAGTAGTTAAGATCCCCAGCCCTCTGGAAAGCCCTTTCAGGAGGCTGCAAGGGAAGGTTTTTACATGAGCCACCTCTTGACCCTGATTCTCTCTAATGGATTTGCTGCCTAGCCTCAGACAGAAGGAAAATTACATTCAAAAATTCTTACTACATTTTAACTGATATAAAAATTGATTTAAACCATAAATAGGCCACATTGGCATCTCAGACTTGTGTCAGTGGTGTGCTGTTTTTGTTTGTTTGTTCTTAGAGAAAGCTTTAGTTGGAATGAAAAAGAGATAAAAGGATACGGTGAAAATAGCCAGTTAGTGTCCATACCAGATCTATAGTTGTTTCCAACTCTCAGTTGTTCCAGGTGAAGTTGCACCCAAGTACATCAATGGGGCTAAGTGTTATGGCCGCCGGACACGACCAGAACTACAGGGCACCAAGTTGGAAACCCCTAAGTATTTACAAGAGCAGCAATCAAAAAATCAGCTGAGGCGCTCAGCATCTCTGGAGAGTGTGGAGGTAAGACTAAAGAGTCATCTACCGGTTATTTTAAATAGACTGGGTGGATTTTCTTGAGTCTCTTGAGTTCTGCTGAATGTTACCACTGTAGCATTTTTAGTCACCAGTTTTCCTTCACTTCTGTGGCTCCCTGCTCAACTCTTACGGTGTTCCAGAAGGTTCTCTAACCCTCTGAAGAAGGTTTTCAGGGGTGCGGGAGGGGAGAAAGAGTTGGTGGAGTTCACTAGTTCTGCCAGCAGGTTCCTGTGAACAGAATTCTGCTGTGTAAGAGTGTTCACTGATGTCATGTTAATGAGGATCTAACCTATTGGGTTGCACTCTATATTTACAAATATTGTTATCCCCTCAAACTCCCTGAAACTGTTGCTCAGCAAGTCAGGGGCCATATTATGGTAATGGTACCACTCTATTCTGCTTTGGTTAGACTTCATCTGGAATACTGTGTCCAGTTCTGAGTACCTCAATTCAAGAAGGATATGGACAAGCTGGAGCATGTCCAGAGGAGGGTGACCAAAATGGTGAAGGGTCTGGAAGCCATGTCCTATGAGGAGCGGCTTAGGGAGCTGGGTATGTTTAGTCTGCAGAAGAGAAGGTTACGAGGGGACATGATAGCCATGTTTAAATATTTGAAGTGATGTCATGTCGAGGAGGGAGTGGGCTTGTTTTCTCTTGCTCCAGAGACTAGGACATAGAGCAGTGGATTCAAGCTACAGGAAAAGAGATTCCACCTGAATCTCAGGAAGAACTTCCTGATGGTCAGAGCTGTCTGGCAGTGGAATCTGCTGCCTCGGAGTGTGGTGGAGTCTCCTTCTTGGAGGTTTTTAAGCAGAAGTTAGATGGCCATCTGTTGGGAGTGCTTTGATGTGTGTTCCTGCATAGCAGGGGGTTGGACTGAATGGCCCCTGTGGTCTCTTCCAGCTCTATGATTCTGTGATTATATGTCGAGACCATATACAGTTGTCTCCCCATATTTGTATATTCTGTATGCACAAATTCAACCAACCATGACTTCGAAATGTTCCACCACCAACCAAAATCCCAAATGCAACTTTGATTTTGCTATTTGATTTGGAACTTGATCATCCAAACATTTTGCTGTCCGTGGGGGGCCCTGGAATCAAACCCTAGCAGATACAGAGGACCCACTGTATGTGTTTTTGCCTGCCTTTTAATAACTAGAGTCTGATTACTTTATTCTGAAGCTAGTTTTCAACAAGCTGATTTTCTTCAGGTTACAGAACGACCCCCTTATCCACAGATTCATTATCTACTGATCCAGTTATCTGCGGTTGGTGACGGGCAATAGTGGGAGAGCAAAGTGGGGAGAGCGATCCCGCACTCCCCACTTTGTTCCCCACCGCTGCCAGCCCAATGGCACCGGGGAACATGGGAGAGCAAAGTGGGGAGGGCGATCTCGGTGGGGAATAAAGTGAGGAGTGCAAAGTACCATCCTCACTTTGCTCTCCCACATTTCCCAGCGTGATCGGGCTGGCAGCCGTGGGGAACAAAATGAGGAGTGCGAGATCACCCTCCCCACTTTGCTCTCCCACTTCCCCCAGTGCAATTGGGCTGGCAGCAGTGGCCAGCAGAGTGGAGAGAGTGGATTAGTAGGGGGGGCGCAGAACCAATCCCCCGCAGATACGGAGGACTTACTCTACTGTACCAGATGATCATACTTCATGCACTTGACCCAACACGGATGATGATATTTTAATTCCTCATCATTTCTAAAATATATCTGTGTATGTGTCTAGTAAACAGGTTTAGGGTTAAGAAATTCAGAATTCACAAGTACATTATCTGTAGTATGTGTTGATATGAAACATTTGCTAAAGAAAGAATTTTTCTCAAAGAAGGTGCTAATAGGAAGCATTGCAAACCTGAAATACCTGGCAAACCTTCCTGAGTGTTTTGCTTTTAGACCTTGTATTTTTCTTAAAGATTGGTGTCATAGCTTGCATAAAATAGCTAATTTTGTCCTTCTTTTCAGAGCCTTAAATCAGATGAGGAACCTGAAAGTGCAAAAGATCAGCAGCATGAAATGTTTGAAGAAGAAGGTAGAAACATTGTAAATTCTGCAAAAACATATCTATTTTTAAAAAAACCACTCTCCTTTGAAAACAAACACTGGAGTATGCTGAAGATGAGTTGGATAAGGGAAGCAGAGTCAACTTTTCTTTATCTTCATTTCTTGCTATCTAATTGAAGTAGATGAGCCTAGGAAGGGTAGGCAAGAGGTCCCAGTTTTAATTTCTGGCATCTCCACTTTAAAGGGTTAAATAGCAAGTTACACTGATATCCTTCCTTTCTTCCATTGAGCTAAAGGTAGCTTGCATAGCTCTTCTCTTTCTCACTTTGCCCCCACAATCAGTGGTGTACCACAGATAGGGCAGTGGGAGCAGTCTACTCAAGATGCAGGCAATAAGGGGATGGATTGGAGTTTTCATTAGCCTTTTCAAAGTGTCAGTATCATCAGTGTCTCCCATCCCTTTGTGCAAAGACTTCCTTCTTGCACTGCAGAATGAAAAATTGTTGCCAGTTGCTCACATGGCTTTCTGTCCATCCTCTCCACACCTACCTCTTCAGAGTCAGGCACCAGCAACCTCTCCCACACAACCGGGGTGGAATGAGGTGGGGAGGGGTAACCTCAAAGCCAGCTAACTGCAGAAGCCTCTGGCTGCTGTAATCGCCAGCCACTGTTGGTTGTTATGTTAAGAGTCTGGTGCACAAGCCATTTGTTCTTGCATTGATGGAAGTGTCATTGATGGCAGATTTAGGCCATTTCCGCAGTACACTCTTATAGCGCGATTATTCCACTTTCAACATCCTATGGAATCCTGGGGTTTGCAGTTTCAGGAGGGACCAGCTGACCCTTCCTGAAACTGTAAACCCCAGGATTCCATAGGATGTTGAAAGTGGAATAATCGCGCTATAAGAGTGTACTGCGGAAATGGCCCAAGATATAAGCGTGATTGGCATTGTACTCCACATTCTTTTGGCCTTATGTTGCCAGATGAATGATAATGACTGAAAATAATTTTGTCATATAGAGGGGGGAGAGTATTAAAAATGAGTTTCTTCTAGTGTCAAATACACTAGGTACACTATTGGAGGAGTGTGTTAAAAAATGATTTGCTCCAAGTGTTAAATACACCAGGTATACCACTGATCACAGAAGCAACTGGCCTGTGAAGTAGATCAGAGAGTGATTCATCCAAGGTAACATAGTGCTTGTCATATCTCAGTGGGTGTTGAACACAAATCCCATTCTAGTGTGCTCTAATATGCCATGTAGGTTCTCTAGGGAACAGTGCTAAATGTATGGATAGTGTTAAATGTATAGAAATGTTTCGAAATACATGCTATTTGTAAGTTGTTCGCTGCCTCGATCCATATGGAGAGGCGGAATACAAATAAATAATTTAAAAAAATAATTAAATGGGAAAGTCTAAAATCCTAGAGGGCTGCTGCCAGCCTGAGTAGACCATGCAAGGCTAGATGGAGAAGTAGTTTTTGTGTCATCAGCAATATCCATACTTTTTTCCCCTTATTAATGTTGGAATTGACAAGATTTACAACTCTAGTTATTATGGGCTTAATTGGTGTTATAGAGGATCTTCACCTGCAGCATTGTTTTAGTGGACACTTACTTCCACTTCTTGATTTGCTGTTGCTGCAGTTTGTATTGTATCCTGCTTCACTGTAGTATTGTATTTTGATATATTTTGTATTTTAACTTGCCAAACCTGCTTGAGTTCTCTTTTAACTTTTGTATATTAAGAATTTATGTTATGCTTATTTTTAACTAGAATATATAAAAGACTATATCTCTTTCTTAATTTGTCTTCTGAATTCCTTTTTTATTTACAACAACTAATTTTTTAACTCAGTAAAATGAAAGATCCCTTTTTTCTTCAAGTGAACTATGGGATCTATGGCTCACATGTAATCTTGAAAACTGCATTACTTATGATGTTTGGAAGTTGGATGTAGGCACCAGGGAGAGACTTGAGATTAGAATAACCTGCTTTGGAATCTTTCGTGTATCCCTTGAAAAACTCATCTTTATTTCAATGTGCTAAGTGTTGCCAACTGCAGTAGAGACCCTATGTATGTTGGAAAACAAGCCAGAAAAGAGTTTTATAGAAGGAAATGGCCTGTAACTTGGTACACATGAAGCACTCTCAGATCAACACATGTGGATGGATATGTGTAGTGAGGAACCAGTTATCTTTGGAAGGGGAACAAAAACTTAGCTCCAACTGAGTGGTTGGAGGTTTGCTTAATGGGAAGTCTTTGTGGAAAAATGACAAATGATTCAAAGTAAACTACAGTTCTGTTTAACCAGCGGGAGTCTAATACTTACAGGTCGAATGTGCACATGGGATGATGACCTGTATGATGGCCCTGGAAAAATCTCCAGCTCCTATTTTGACATGACTGAGAATCAGGTTCGGGACATCTGGGAAGACCTTGGCATTGGAAATAATGGGTATCTGAATAAACAAGAGTTGGCTGCTGTTTGTAAGAACATTGGACTCAAAGAGTTGGAGAAAGAGGTTGGTTAAATTTGGCTTGTAGCTATTCTCAGAAAAGCTTGCTTGAAAGTGTAAATGGTGATTATGCACAAAATAACACTTAGGCAGCATATCTGTGTCCAGAGTGTTTCACCTGTGCTGTCTTAGAAATCTTCAGGAATGCCATGGGTGCTTCACTCAGCTTTCCAGATAAATTCTGAAAGCCCCTGCCTATCAGGCATTTGCTTTATTACATTTATAGCCTGCCTGTCCTCTAAGGAGCTATTTCTCCCACTCCCTCTTATCTTCACAACACCCCTGTGAAGTGGTGTGAGAGAAGGACTGCTTCATGTTCCCCCAGTGAGCTTCGTGGCAAAGTGAGGATTTGAACCTGCATCTTCATGGTCCCATTGTAGCCACTGTACAGGGGTAAACAGACTTGGCCCCAGGACATGCCAAGACCTGCATGGAACCCCAAAATAGGAGAAATAGAGTAAATAGAGCAAATGAAACTGGAAGTGATTGGAGATTCTGTGATAATGTGGATTCCCATTATCCAGGTAACAAAGAGCAGAAATCAGCAGAAGGGCACAGTCAGCACAAGGTCAGAAGTCAGCACTGAGTGGAAGAAGAGCTCTCCTGTTTCTATAACAGGTTCAAGTCTGGTTTTCTAAAAAAAAGAAAAAAAAAGCTTCTTTTTTTTAGCTTAGAAAGTTCCAAGGGGCAGTTGCACCTTATTTAAAAGAATTTGAGCTCATAGAGGCTGCAGTTCTCCTTTTTTTGGTGGTAGTCAGGTGACCACAAGGAGATCAGGAGCCACAGAACTAACCATAATTCCCAACCCTGTCATTGTGTCTATTTCCACTGCCAGTCTATCCTTCTTTCCTGTCACTTTAGGGAGATTTGCAGTGGTGGTGTTACAGCTCTTAGTCCGAGTCCTTTCAGAACCAAAAGAGGGGGCAAGTGCTCCACTACTTGATTTCTAGATGAAAATAATGTGAAGATATCATTGTTGCACCTTTCCCCAGTTTTTAAGGTTGAAGAGATTTGTTTGCTGAATTTGATTAACTGCTGACTTGAGCCAGCTGCTGATTTCACTGGAGCGCACACTGGGAATTTTCTTGCAATAGACTTAAGTTTTCTAAAACTCTTAGAGGACTGAATAGATGTGGATGGAAGAAGATAGGCATTTCTTTGCTTCCTTAGGGAGAGGTCACCTTATTGTTTTTGTTGAATACTTTCAAGTCATTTCCAAGTTACGATGCCCCTAAGGGAAACCTACCATGGAGTTTTGCTATTGTCTTCTGAGATAATATGACTTGCCAAAAGACAGCTGGTGGGCTTCCACAGGCAAGTGTGGATTTGAAACCTGATCTCCCAGAACCATAGCCTAATATTCAAACCACTATACCACACTGGCTGTCTCATCCCTCTGTACAGAGCTGGAAGGCAAGAGGAATCGCCCTGTACCCCAGCTGGAACAGAAAACATTCTGGCTCCAGTGAGCCCTAAGCCTTTCAGCAAAAATTAGGTAAAAGGAGCAAGAAATATATTCAGGAGTAGCTGTGTTGGCCATACAGCAAAATAAAATAAAATCCAACATTCACAAAAGAGCAGTACCTTTATTGGCCAGTCCAGATGCACAGAATGCATCATGCAAGCTTTTAAAACTCATCACGCAAAACACTACATTTCTCAAGAAGTTTAGTGTTCTGCACCAAAGAAGGGGGCCTGTGGCTTCACAAAAGACAGACGTCCTGGATTTCAAGAGGAGTTATTTTACTACTGCTAATGGAATTTAAATTTTATTGTCTTTTGTCTCAGTTCTCATATGGCTAAGGGTGGAGTAGACTCTGCCTACACTGAGATGCCTCTAAACCAACAGAACTATAACAGAAACAACATCTGATACAAAATGTAGGCCTGTGACTCCTAACACTGTCACTTTTCTTGTTCTGCATGATTTTTTTAGCCTCTTTTGCCTGATGAAGAAGCTAGTGGAGCTTTGAAAGCTTGTCTGATGTTTTTTGTGCTTTTCAGTTGGCCCCTCAAAAGTATTGCTTTTAGTGGATTTTGTTTTATAAAGGAAGCAGCAACTAAGGAATTTGCTCCAGTTAGCTTTGTACGTTTTGCCTGTATATGTGATCCAAGCAGAAACCGTTTCCACTTATCAGCTGACTGGTTTTGGAAGAAATGGTGGGTAGAATGACCTCTGGGAGCTCTAAAGAACAGAAATTCAGAGTAAGAAATTTATTAAGACTTATTAGAAGACTTTCTATCTGAGAAACTGGTGGGAGTTACACAGGGTTGGTACCTGGACCTTTCTGCTACCCAAGAGGGAATGGACATCATTATCTGTCTTGTAAGGGAGAAGAGTGAGAGAAAACATGAATGAATGAAGCAAAAAAAATTGTTTTAAATTAAAAAATTACTAGTAATGAGGTTGGGCTGTTGAAAACACGAGGTGAGTCAAACCACTCTGCTAGTGAGGCAAAGCTAATGTGAGAGAGAGAGGATGTTCCCTCTCTCTGGAGAAGCAAAGAGACACACTCTACTTATATCTTTTGGTTGGAGCTGAGGTCCTGAAGTTGTCTAAATGCTCTCCAGAAACCTCAGGAGAAAAATGGACCTCTTTGGCTGTGTTTGGAGACTTGATTGCTTGTATTGCTTTTTCTTCTTCTTTCAGGCCAGCTTCATTTATTCCAGCCAAGGCCATATGCCTTAAGGGGCTTACTTCTTAATGATAGGGTAGCAAAAAAAGTCTTGGTAAGCAGAACTGTTCTGCTTCAAAGGATATTTGATACATATACAAGATAAATTAGCGTAATATTATTCTGTTTTTTTATGTGCCATACAAAATAATTCCATTCCTAATGTTTTAGAAAATGTTTGTCAGTCTAATGCTTTGTGATGCAGTATTTTAAAAAATGATGTTTTTCTACAGGACCTTGAAGAATTATTTAATAAGTTGGATAGTGATGGAGATGGCCGAGTAAGTTTGAAAGAATTCCAGCTTGGCTTATTCAGCCATAATCATATTCCTTGTCTAGTTTCTTCTACACCACTGAAACCAAAATGTCAAAGATCAACACCCTACCAGGTAATAATTAAGACATATTAATTTCTCTGAGAGAGACTTCCTCCTTTACTTCAGGATTCAAAACTCTTTGAAGCTTCTCAAAGGACTTCCAGTTGTTTCCTTTTCACAGAGCTACAAGATGATTTTAATAACATAAAAGCCTAGCACAAATATGACAGGAAACTCTGGCCTAAATCCTGTTGGTAGGGTAAACCTACTAAGTGAGTGGGATTTATATAAGTGTTTACTCACTATTGAACTATTCTATGGTTTAGTCAAGATGAGACTAATAATAGGATTCAGGCCCATGGTTTCCGGCTGCATCAAAGAGACTTAAGCATATGAGCATCTCTCTTTTCTTTCATATGACAGAGAGAAAGTCCAGCCTTCATTTTCTAGTTCTGAGCTAATCAGTTTTATCATTTTCCAGATTTGGGGAATTGGGTATGCTTCAAATGCAGATAACAGTAAACAAACCTAGATGAGATAACCCATCAAACTGCCTTGTTCTAAATAATTATCATTTAAACTGTTCAGACATCATGGAGAACTATGGTTACTTTGGAAAGTTTTGCTTCTGGTTTTAATCTCCTCCTCCTGGAGCACAGAAGAAGAAGGAATCACACAAGTCAAGGTTTTCATAGCTTGTTCACAAGGTGCAAGAGTGGAAAATGGTAATTTTTTAATATCCACTCCCATCAGCCCAAGCTGACATAACCAGTGGTGAAGCATTATAAGAGCTATAGTCCAAAACATTGGAGGGTCACAGCTGTCCTCCACAACTATACTGGGAAAAAGTGTTTTCCTTTTACATCTGAACTTGGCCAAAATGTCCTGATGTGGTCTTCAGATTTAACAAGTGACTTGAAAGATTCCCAAAAATCTAATTTTGTGCTCTGTACAAAATACCATAGCCTTCGTTTTGTATTCTGCTCTTTGTGACACTGTAGAAAGCAAAGCAAGGACAGAATATAGTAGTTTCTCTGGTAGTTTAGTCTGAAGTATTTGGGTAAGATGTCAGGCTTCTAACTCACCTTTCCTAAATGACTTCATTCCAAACAAGTGGATAGGGAAGATAAAGACTGTGCAAGTGCAGATATGTGCTAGCAGAGGCACCAGTAAAAACAGAAAATTAGATTGAAAAGAGGTCAAGTGGCAGAATTAACACAGGGATCCAGGATTATAGAAATGCATCTTCATGTGGTCTGAGAAGATGTGTGAATGTGTGACATTTGACTGCAGCATCTGTCTTGGGTCTAAATGGAAATTTTCTCAGTACACATTGAAGTTTCTGAGGTTCTCCCCAACCCCCACATTTTTTGTGAATTGCAACTGGGAGTTGGCTGCTGAAATCTTATGGAGAGGTAGTCAATCCAATGCCCTCCAGCTGTTTTGGGTTATAACTTCTATTATCCCCAGACAACATGGTTGATGGTCAATGGTTATGGGAGGTGCAGTCCAAAATCCATAGAGGAAATTGGATTTTGTTCTCTTGATCTAGTGCAACCATAGCAATGTGGCCTACTATCGCTGATTGTCACCATAGTCATTTTTATTTATACTCTGCTTTCCCCCAAAACCAGGACTCAAAGTGACTTACAACTTAAAGCAAATTAAATATACTTAAAACATACAAAAAATAAATAAAATAGCACATTTAATTATTAGTAATATTAAAAACAATTTGCAACATAAAATTAATAATTGATATAATGGCGAAAAACAGTACAATTCCAACAGTACAACACTCTCTAAGCACCTTTTCATAAGTGGGATTTTTGTTTTAAAAAAAGTCTGCACTGATTACATAGTTCACATGGGCTGTCTGTCACTGGCTGCTAGAAAAACCATTCTCATCTTGAGACAAATAGGTGATGCTAATGAGTGGAATCATTTAAAATATGGCAAGTTTTAAGATGCCTTTTTTTAGAATTTTAAGAAGGTTCTCAAACCTTAATCCAAAGGAATGTGTTAGTTTGTGTATGTCACAGCGGTTACTAAAGTACTAAGCCACGTAGTGGTTAACATACTACAGTTTCTAGATAGGTTAGGCTTTTCCACAGTTGACAAAATGTGTTGTTTTTAAAATATCCAAACCAAATTTTTCTTCTCTCTCTGCCCTTTCTCTGCCCTCCAGATTTTCAAAGGCAGCGGACATCGAAGTGCAACTCCATCTTTTTTGTCTGGATCAATGTCTTTGAATCTTTTCTCCAGCATTGATGATGGCAGTGGCTTTGCAAGTCCTGAACAAGTTATCTCCATTTGGGCCCAGGAAGGGGTTGAGAACTGCAAGGAGCTGCTGAAGGTTTCTATAGCTACTCTTTATAGCAATAGCATTTATTTCTATACCACTTATCAACTGAGTGTTATCTAAGCGGTTAACAATGTGTTTTAGCTAATTGCCCCCAACAAGCTGGGTACTCATTTTACCGACCTGCGGAAGGATGGAAGGCTGAGTCAACCTTGGAGCCCAGCAGGATTGAACTCACAACCTTGTGGTTGCGGTACTGGCATTTAACCACTGCACCACCAGGGCTCCTCTTTAGTTGCCTGCCTGTGAATTACTAATGATTTAATTTGCTGTTGGGTCTTGGGGCTGCAAAAGGTGGGTACATGTGGTCTCTAGTTGCATTCGCTCTACTCTTGCCTTACATTTTTGTCCAGTATGTCCTGGTTTGTTAATCTTACCTAATTCCACTGAGTGTAGGTGTTTCCTTACCTACAGGAAACTGGCATTATACCAATATTGCTGGTAATCGTCCTTGCTGAAGTATCTGCTTATTTACTTGGACTGCTTAACTTAAAGATTTGAATGAGATGCTGACTTAATTTTCCCTTGATTTTGAGAAGTTCTTTGTCTTCTATTTTTAAATAGAGTCTGGATTTCAACATGGAGGAGAAAGTGAATCTCTTGGAGCTGTCTGTGGCCCTCAGTGAGGAATTAATGGCTTCTAAGAGTCCACTTCAGCAGGCAGTTTTTGCAACCTTTAAGCATGAACTTCACCATCGAGAGTAACTATAATTCTTCCCTTGCATTGTTGAGTTGAGTGGGCAGATAGATTCTTAGACCTTCTTTGTATATGTATTTTGCCACTTCCCTGGGATGCAGTGTTGTGCGGCTGCAGCCTGTGTGTGGAAGTATTACAGTCATGATCGTGGTTTAACCGTTCCTGCCATTGTTTTCCATTCTGTGGATGTCATATTCACATGTGTGAAAGCCATAAACAATTAACTGTACCCATTCGACTGCATCTTCTTGGAAAGACATTCTGCAGCTGTATGGAGGCAGACCATAGAGCAGTAGCTTCTGCATGGCACTGAACACATGTGAAATTGGCTGAGATAGCTTTAGCATTCCTGTATTTCTATCTGTGATGCCTTTATAAGACTGGTGCAAGACTATTTTCACACCATCTGCATCTCTGTGGGTGTGTTATTTTGAATCCTGTATTCTGTGTTATTAGGCCTATGTATGTTTGTATGTGTTTTGACACACTTCCCACTTCCAACCCTTCATATTTAAAAGGTGGATGCATGATGGTGGTATTACTTGGTTGAAACAAGCAATAAAGATCAGTGGTAGCCAGTATTAGATTCCAGAGGTTTTCTCTGTTCAAATTGTGTATTGGAACAGTGGGGAAAACAGAGTAGTAGTTTGTCATGGTATAAAATAAATGTATTCTTTTTGGAAATATTACATGGAAATCCACTTCAAATAGCTTGGTTTTTTTACAAAACATGGTGTGATGAACAGTGGTGGGCTAACCTTTATTTATGCAAAATATTTCTTCTTTTGTAACCTTCCTTTATTAGAGGAAATTAATGCAGGTTTTGGCATACATTTTATTTTTTTTTGTAACAAATACATACAATTTTAAATTTGGATTTTGAATATGATTGTTGTTTGTACAAACACTATGGGAAATGGTAGAATAGAAATTGAGTGACGTACTATTTTTAGGTAACGGATATGGCTATAGCACATGAACTCTTTTTGCAGATCTCAGGTGGAACAGATATCCACTGAAAGAGACAAAGCAAGGGCCGAATTAGAGAAGATAGAAAAGTGGAATTTGCAACTTTCTAAGGAGGTAGATGATACCCACAGTGCTCTGGAGTACCACAATGAAAGTAAACTCAGGTATGTGAACCAGCTTTTAGGTATCTTTCTCTGATATATTCTTTGAGTATATATGAAGGTGGATGTAAATGGAAGATTGCTGTATAAACCAGTGGAATTCTACCTCCACTTTATATGATTTATTGCAGAAATATAACCAACAGTAGAACAACACATTATTGTTGTGGATATAGATGGGCAAATTCCTCTCTAAAAAACTAATTTTAGTGCATGCATTTTTACATTTTGTATTACACAAAACCATATGAAGGAAAAAAAACCCCCAAATAATCAAACATAAGAAGCCAGCAGGAAATAAACTAAAATCATACAAATATGTTGTTAATATGTTTTTTTTGTATTTTCATGATGACTGTGGGGGAAATAGTGGAACCTAAGTTGAATTTTCTTTAATTTTGTACATATAGCCCATTGCCCTATGTTTTCTTAATTTTTGCTAGCTAAATTCTCTGTCACTTTTCAAAGGGGGAAACATGATGGCTAGAAAGAATTCCACCTCCTCCCCCAGCGGCACTTTGTTTTTGTGTACCTTCAGGTCACTTCACACTTATAGCAACCCTTAGGTGAACCTATCACAAGGGTACTTTTGGGCAAGATTTGTTCAAAGGGGGGTTTGCCTTTGCCTTCCTCAGAGGACTGTGACTAGCCCAGGAACACCCACTGTCTGAGTGGGGATTTGAATCCTAGACTCCAGAAGTCTTAAATAAATAAATAAATGAATAAATAAACATTTGAATATTTAAATCTAAGTTTAAATATTTAAACCTTGAGTTACGTCTTGGAGGACCCCTATATTATTTAGGGAGCCCTGGTGGCGCAGTGGTTAAATGCCAGTACTGCAAGCCACAAGGTTGTGAGTTCGATCCTGCCGGGCTCCAGGGTTGACTCAGCCTTCCATCCTTTCGCAGGTCGGTAAAATGAGTACCCAGCTTGTTGGGGGCATGTATAGAAATGTTTCGAAATACATGCTATTTGTAAGTTGTTCGCCACCTCGATCCATATGGAGAGGCGGGATACAAATAAATAAATAAATAAAAATATTTACAAGAAGTCTCTAGTAAAAAAAAAGGTTAAGAACCACTGCAGTACACCATGCTGGCTTTTCATATAATCTCTACATGTATTTTATTTCATATAGAAAAAATGTTGAAGCTGCTTTCACAGCAGTACTTTATAGATAAAGCTGTAGAACAGAGGTGGACAACAGTGGAGGGGGTAGAGTGAAGTTTTCACCCCACATTTCCTGGAGGGCTACTTGAGTTTGCCTGACATGACTGGAAATTATATGATGTCACTGGTTTTCTTATTGGCTGATTTTTGGCCACTTTTTTTTTTTAAAAAAATGATTTTAAGGTGTGTCAGGCTTGGGGGTTGGTTGTTGGGGCTAAAATTGTCACAAAAGCCACTTTGGAATTTTTGAGGGGATGTCTAATTTTTAAAAAAATGTTTTTCGGGGATTTAAGGGGCTTTGGGAGGTTCAGGTCACCAACTGCTTTCATAGATCATACACATATTTGAAAATAGTGGAAATTACGCTTCCATTTTGCAGAGACCTTGAGCAAGATTACAGAGGAAAACTGACCGTTATGAAGTCTGAAGTTGAGATGGAACGGGAACAGCTCTTGCAACAAGCTAACCATCAAAGAACCAAATTAGAAGCTGAAATTAAATCTCTTAAAGAGGAAGAGTCCAGTTTAAGGGAAAAACTAACATTGGTGATCAAAGTAAGGATTTGGAACATTTCTTCCTATGACAAGATTGTACATGTTGTGCAGTTCAGATCAAATTACTGCAGCAAAAAGGGCTCAATTCTTTTATTAGCATGACCTTTCCCCTCAGTTTTTACAGTTAGGCCTATTTAGGACATAAAATTTAGTCACTGACTTTTCTTCCTCTCATTTACTGTCTCCTATACCCATGAGGTCTAAAAAGTTGATGCTTTTCTCATTTAAATTAAAACAGAGAACTTTTGGAAGCTGTTCTTTGAATTAAGGCCTCCTGCAGAATAGCAGGATATGTAGAACATTAATTTAGAGGAGTCTTGGATGATGTCTAAAGAAGCACCTGAGGTGGGAAGCCAGGGGTTGAAGAAACTCACAAATAATAAAATCTTTAAAATTTAAACCTGCTAATGTGGAGAGCCAACTGTAAAGAAGTCATTTATTCAGTTTCCCATTCCAGTAACATGAAAGATAGGGAGTGATGCAGAGTTTGTAGATTATCTTCCTCCTTCTGGCCCATTTTATGTTGGGGTGGGTTTGTTTGTTTGTTTGTTTTATTTGGGAAGGAAACACGTAATCTCTCTCCGGCATTCTAAAGTGGTACAGTTTGGAGTAGATTGTTGGGTGTCGATAATAATTTCTTACATAGCATTGCTTGTGAACACAAACTTTTCTATCTTCAGTATGTTGCCATAAGAATTGTACAGTGAATCACACCAGCATCATGCTTTATTAGCTTTGTATGTGTGCTTCCCATTGCTTTTAAAGGAAAACAGTCGCTTACAAAGTGAAGTTGCTGAAATGGTTCAAAAACTGGCCGAATCTGAAAAACAAGTATTAAAGTTTCAGAAGGATCTTGATTTCTTGATAAAGGACAAGGTAATGTCTTTCTTCCTTCCTTTCTTCCCTCTGTGGTTTAGGAGGTTACAGTTGCTAGTTTTTCTTGGACCTTTGGATCAGTAGTGAGAGAAACAAGTGTGATGTTAACTGTAGACCTGCATGTAAAACGCACATGCTTTATTAAAATAAATACTACCACTGGGCTGTTTTGGGCAAAGGCAGAAGATCACAGTCTCCTCTCTTGCTGTTATCTACTGCTTTAAAATTTGTATCCCGACTTCTCACTTCAGGAAGCTTGCGAAGATTAATTTAAGACACAGTAGGGCTAACACTGAAAAAAAAAATTAATGCAGCAGCAAACAAGAAAAGGACAGGAAGACAGTTTAAACCTCTAAAAATAGAGTTAAAAGAAATGAAAAATATAGGGGGGAAATCTAAGCAGATTTTAGCTGATGCCTGAAAAGATATTAATGACAATGCCCGGTGAATACATCTAGAGAGGGACCAAATATTTCTCTCTACCGGGTCTGTAACAGGAACCAGAAGTTATTGGATCTAGTCATCCTGGAGATCAGTCTCTCTTCCATCACTGTGTCCACGTCGTGACCCAAGCTATACCCAGACAATCCTAATAATGCAAGATGGAGGAATGTGTGGCCTTATGCTGTGGCTGGACTCAAGCTTTTACTCATGGGAGTTGTGCTCCAGCTACATCTGGGGGATCACACCTCTAAAATGCTGTCAAATATGCAGGGACTTAAGTGGTCTCAGGAAAGGTCAAGCAGTTTCAGTCCTTCAGATGTTTTTCAGTGCATAGGCTATTCATTTAAACTCCCATAATGATTAGAAGAAAATCCACGCCCTCTTCAAGTCCCATAAGAGATGCTTTGCTTTTGGATGCCATCTCCTGATCAAGTGGACAATGCCCTTGTGAGCAGCATTTTTTTTGTCTCTTTACAGCGGGGAAGAGGGGCATAGGATTTTGTGTCTTGTTGACAGGGCTTCCAAGTTCAGTGCTTGCAGACTGTGGCACCAACTTTTACATAGACTTTTGGCCTCTTGAATTATCATTGTGCCCTCATATTGGTTCCCAGTTACCAAATAGATAAATAAATAAATATTAATACACTTACTTGAAAGTGGGTTTTCTTGAAATCAGTGAAACTTTTAAAGGACTGTTTGTTAGAAGCAAAATGTAAGTCTAGCCTTCCATTTCTGAATACCTTAGCTCTTTTGACAGTGAATGAAAATACTACAATACTTCTACATCATTTTTAAATCCCTTTTGCTTTCTTTAGCTGGGAATTCTGGATCCACACAGCAC
Organism: Ctenosaura bakeri; assembly: GCA_948474755.1. NCBI lineage: Eukaryota > Metazoa > Chordata > Lepidosauria > Squamata > Iguanidae > Ctenosaura > Ctenosaura bakeri. The sequence goes on from CAOLHI010000469.1 coordinate 77,130, forward strand.
AGAGTTCTTTGATCAAGAAGAGCGTTTTGCTGAAATCATCAAAGAATATGAATTACAGTGTCGGGTAGGTGACCTCAGCTTGATGTTATCAATTATACATTATAGGGAGATGAGATGATGCACAGCAGAAAACTTTGATATTGATGATTAGTGAAGAAACAGTCTGCATTCAGGACCTTTAAAAAAATAAAGGCTTATATCTTTCTCTTCAAGGCTAGTTACAGAACCTTTTGTCATATGGCTATATCTATTAAGGAATAACATGCAATCATAAATGCCTTATACCAAGGAATGCAACCTCACAAGGTCTAGAGTCCTGTTTTCCACTCTCATGACCTACCATACCAAATACCAAAGAAGAAAGGGAACAGAAATACTTCTCTGGTGTCATTTTGAGGCCTATGCCCCATTTTACTACAAAGGCCTCTCCTGGACAAAAAGAGGCCCTTTTTTGGCAAAAACTTTTTTTTAAAATCATTGTGGAGCTGAGGACCACAAAAATAGTCTTGGGAAATACATGTGGCCCATGAGTTGTTCTTTGCCTACCCCTGTCCTATGCACTGGCTCAGTTCATACGCATACCAAAGCGCATAAGTGGATGTTAGGGGTTGGGTCATGGTTGCTCTGCTTGCAAAGCATGTGTGCTGTTCCTCACATATAGTTGCCCCCAAAGTTAAAGCTAAACATCTGTGCCATCCTGAACATTTTGGAAGCAGGATGGGAAAAGAATGTAAAATTCTGAGTTTGATGTTCCAGATAGCAGCTTGTATACAGTTGACTCTCCATATTCATGGGTTTAAGATTCACAGATTTGATTATCTTCAAGTTTCTCTAACCCCCCACCACCACCTCAAGCACCTCTTTTCTGGAGGAACCTTTCTTCTTGGTGACTCTGATCGGGCTGTGCAGCCCTTGAAAAACCTGCCTCTGATCCTCTTCCTCCTTCTCCACCAACCTGATAAGGACAGCTCAAACCCCAATTTCTCAGCACCACAAACCCAGCCCTAATGCCCTGTCCCACCCATGGAAGGAAATGGGTGAGAGAGGAAGTATAGGGCCAACCCATTCCCTTTCCCTCTCATTTCCCTGACCTGATTTGGACCCAGAGTGCCTGCTCTCCCCACCATGCTTCAGCCCCCTTCTCTCTCTCTCTGTCTCGCTCTTTCTCTCTCACACACACATTTTGATAGATGCGGTTTTTCCACTTTCACAGGGGTCCTGAGCCTGGAACCCTGGCAAATTTGGAGAGCCCACTGTAATTCCATTTGTCAGCTTAAGACAAGCCTGGAATTATCAGTGGCCCTTTCCGCATGTGGAGGGAGAAATGGGGAAAACACGCTAAAACGGAGCTTACCGGCAGCTGGGTAAGTCCGTTGCCATGCAGAGCAGCACGAACTTGCTGCTCCGCAGTCCTCCGGCATCCAAAATGGCGGCTTCGGCATCCAAAGTGGCAGCTTCCACCTGGTGGAGGCTCTCCACCAACCAGAGAAGCTCGCCAGCCGAAAGCCCACCCATGGTAGATCTGCAGGCGTGCACTAGTGCAAATCTGCACCGGAGCGCGGCAACGGAGCTGCATGGGACTGCACGTTCCGTGCTTTTTAAAAACCTCTGAAAAGAGGTTTTTAAAAAACACGTGGCGCCACCAGTTCCGGTTGCTTCGGGGCGGATTGAGGTGCGGAACTACGATAAAGTAGTCCGTCCCAATCCACTCCACAGTGCAGATGACCTCCGTCGGAGGTCGCTCTGCACCGTTTTAATACCCCGGTGCGGAAAGGACCGGTGTCTTTCAGATGAGAAACCACATGGGACCAGCATGTATCACTTGCAAGAGCTCTGAAAAAAGAACCTCTGTGTTTTCACATGTTTCTTGTGTTCCCCTTTCAATACAATTCTCTCTGTTTTTTTCAAACTCTCCATGTTTGCTGTTGGTACATATTCATAGAGGGTAAAGGTGAGCTGTTCCTTTCCAAGAATGTGCCTAATTTGGATGTGGGTTTTTGTTGTTGTTGTTTTTTACAGTGGATTCTGTTATTATAACCTGCATGATGTCTTATTGCATCTTCAAGTGCTTGAATTTACATTTCCATAGATGTGTATATCAGACCTTGCTTTTCGTGCTGTTTGTGTTTATTGGTTGTTTATCCCTTAGTTTTCTAGTCAATGTTGCACTTGTAAAGTAAAGTGTCCATGTCTCTTGTTAACTACAGAAATAAGCCGTTCAGGTCTTCATTTTACTTTTGTCGTTCTCTGTCTCCCACACTGTAACAGTCTCAGTTATTTTTTAGAATGGAGTAATATGTTTTTTCCCTTTTCTTTTCTTTTCTTTTCTTTTCTTTTCTTTTCTTTTCTGGAGCAAGAATGTTCAGTTCTGCAGATATACTACAAAATATAAGCCCTCATGAAGAAGGCTGTGTTATACTGAATTTTTAAAATGCATAGAATAGGTGTTTCCTGTGTTCTGGAGATCTAAGATTACATAGAGTTCTCATATCTTAAAAAGGTGTTTTCTAAATGATAGCTACCTGTGTTCTCATACATTCTCTTTGCTTCATATATCCATCTGATGGTGCAGGTATGCTTCTGTTTGTGTTTCTGCCTTTATGGTGGCTTCATCATGTAAAGTACGCTTACACATTCCAGTCCAGCGCTACCAAAAACAATGCATAAATGTTTTAAAAGTAAAATTTTTCATGGAATGTTTATGACCAGTCTTAAAGTTGTCTTTTTCTGTCTCCCTTTTCTTTCCCATTCCTCCCCCATGACTATATAACCATGCATGTGTACTTGAGGCTTTTGTATCATATTCCATCATTGGAGTTGAGGAGGCAGAATATAATTCAGTAGAATATAATGCATAAATAAATAAACAGTTTTAGAGATAATCACAAGACTTTTTCCCCCGTCCTTCCTTTCTTTTTGTACTGAAACAGATTAACACAGCTGTCTCTTAGAAAACTGGTGTAATATAATTTCTATTTTATACACAGTACTTTGTTTCAAAAGTTTTGAAAAGTTATGGCTCCTTTCCTTTCAGGCTGCTGCAAGGTGCTTTAAATTCACCTGTGATTATTTATCAGCACAGATTGGACCATCCACTTGAGAGACTGGGCCAGAAATGGCAATGACTCCTTTAAAACATGAATAGGCAATTTGTGGCCTTGCAGATGATGATGAACTGCAGGTTCTATGATCTCTCACCATTGTTTGTATTGCAACGAGGGCTGCTGGGAGTTGCATAGCAGCAACATCTGGAGGACCACTAACTGGCAACCTTAAAGTAGTAGCCACCAAGAGAACCCTGGTCAGATTATCAGGGACTCAAATTAATTGCAGGTTCAACTTGAGATATTTTCTCAAAGGATTCATACTAAGAGAAACATACAGGAAAAAAAACTACCTTATGTCTACTTATAGTTTCCTAGAGAACTTCTGGGTTTTCTTCCAACAGTTATTTTGAAGAGCAGACCTAGGGTTGCTTACTCTCTCCTCCAGATGGAGCTCTTGATGTAAGACTTTATATCAAGGCCATTAGGCCAGCCTTCCACAGGTCTGAAAGTGGGTAGCATTATACGGCTGCAGTCTCATGTGTGGCTAGGATGAATTAGCCTTAGGAAATAAGGCAGGGGGAAAATGACAGATGTGGTGAACATGCCATGGAGGAATTCAAGATGCAAAGAAGCTGTGTTTTAGAAAGGGAGGGACAGAGGTTACATCTGCCTTACATAGCTTAAACCAGGGTGGAATATGATATCATGATCATGATCATCATCATCATCATTATCATCATTATTATTGGCAGGAGCAGTAGTTGTAGTAGTATCCTGCCTTTTTCCCAAAATTGGGATTCAAGGTAATGTGCAATTTTGAAAAGAACACTAAAGCTAAAAACATAACAAAAAGTGAACATTAAATAGAATTGAACTGTGCACTGTATTAAACAATTCAAACTTATGCTTAAAAAGATAAAATGCAATTAAAAAGATTAGAAAAAAAATGAAAACAGTTCAGTTTAAAACAATAGAGCACGTCCTGGCCCGTTCTTTAAAACGTTTGTTTCAAAAGCCTGTCTGAATATGTTTTAGCCTGCCAACAAAAGGATGGAAAGGAGGAGGCCATTCTGGGTTCCCTCAGAAGGGAGTCCAGAGTCTGGGGGCAGCCACTAAGAAAGCCCTGTCTTGTGTCTCCACCTGCCATGTTTTGGTGGTCAGTGCTTTTCCTAGAATAGAACTTGGACATTGTAGTTTTATAAGGGAGTTAAGAAATGTGACAGGTCTCTAACCTCTTTAAAGAACTAATGCTGTCAGGGTTCTAGGTTTGAATGAATTAACATAAAATGAACTTGAAATTACTTATAATCTTGTAACTAAACGAAACTTTTTTTTTGCAAAGCCTTCATGAGCTAGAGATTGCTTTGTCAGATATAATTAAATATATATCTTTGGTGTGTCCTATGACAGAATATAAAACTATTGATGAAATAAATGATACCTGAAACCTCCCTGACAGATGCTCATCTAATTCTGAAGAGCCTTGTGAGGGAGCTTTTCTGATTGCTAAATTGTTAGCGTACTTAAGAGAACATTTGGATGCAAGTCACAGTTGCTTGTTCTGTCTGTAGCAGATGGGATAAATAGTCACTTCCTTCAGAGGTTTTAATTGGCATTTAGTAGCAGTTCAGGTGTTTTCTGTTGTAAAAGTCTTCCTGTTTCATGGTAGAAAAAGGAGGAAGGAACGGGAAGGAAAAAAGGGAACATCGCAACACATTTAGGACTGTTTCTGTGACATTTTGTGAGCTCAGTTGGTTCATTCCACTGAAGCATGGTTGCATTCTGCATCTCCCAAAGCAGATTAAGAGAGAGAGAATTCCACATTTGAATTTTGGCATTCATCGTTTTCATGCTTACAGGAATTGCGTGACAGGAATGATGAATTGCAAATGGAGGTGGAAAAACTGTGCTCCCAGCTGCATGGAAGCAAATGTAGCCAAGACAAGCATAAAATGAAGGCCAAGAGCCCTGGAGGAAGGCTCCTGCCTGAACATGTAAAAATTAGAATTCCCGGTAAGTGATGCACATTGTGTGCAGCTGTTGAGGGCAATGTAGGCAACTGTAGGCGATCTGGGGCTTTATGCATCCCATTTTTCCACCATATCCCATGGAACTTCTGTGAGGCACACACACTCATTTTGGAAAAAAAAAAACCCCGAAAGTTACTTCCAGGGCTTGCTTATTTATTTATTTAAATTTTTGGGAGACTGAAGGTAGTGCCGAAGGTGGGTGATAGACTGTAAATGGTGAATTATGCCACGGGCCTCTGGAGGTACAGTGCTCAATTTTGAGCTGTATTATTTTTCTGTCAAGGGGAGGCATCACAAAAATGCATCATGCGGGCCATAACCGCCCCTCCCCTGTTTAGAAACTTTGTTGCTGTTGTTGTGTGCCTTATGGTGACTCTAAGATGAACCTGTCATGGGTTTGTTTGTTTTTTGCAAGATTTATTCAGATGCGGGTTAGCCTTTCCTTCTCACTGAGGCTGAGAGAGTGTGACTTTTCCAAAGGTCACCCAGTGAGTCTTCATAGCCAAGTGGGTATTTGATCTCTAGTTACTAGACTCATAGTCAAATGCCCAGGGCACCATACCACACTGGTTTTCTCTCTCTTTCTGGTATAGTTTAAAAACAACATCTGGGTAAAGTAAAGAACTTTAAATGAAATTGTAATCCAGTGGTTTCAGATCAAAGGCAAGAGATCCCTAATTATGAGCTGCTGTGGAAAAAATTGGGAGGTAACTAAGGTCACCCAGTGGATTTCCATGGCTGAGTGAGGTTTTGAACTCTGGTCTCCAGAGTCAGAGACCAAAGCTCAGACTACTGCATTGCGTTGGTTCTCCATTTGTGGTACATTTACCAGTAAAAGAGAGAGAGAGAGACCAACCACTATTGTTTAAAAAAATGCTATTGTGTACCTTGAAGTTGTTTCCAACCTATGGCAAGCCTAAGGCAAACCAATCATGGGGTTTTCTGAGGCTGAGAGTGTGTGACATGCCCATGGTGGGAAACCCAGTGGGTTTCCATGGCTGAGCGGGGAATCAAACCCTGGTCTCTAGAGACATAATCCCAGTGATGTATGTAAGTCTTTTACTCCAAGTCTCAAATCAAGTTTCAAGTCTGTATCTTCAAGTGTCAAGTCTGGGAGCCAACTTTGTACCCCAACCTATATTCCAGAATTTCAGGAAGTGTGAAATAAAGTCAGTTTTAATAATTTAAGCAGAGTCAGCTCTCCAAATTTGTGATTTTGCCACCTGCAGCTTCGGAGGTGAGGAGTAAGATCCTTCTTACCCCCGCTTCCTAAAGCTGGAGACTTTTGTGCCAGTGGGCATAAAAGAGTCTGCAGCTTTAGAAGTGGGGAATAGGATTCCTCTTACTTCCCACTTCCGAAGCTAGAGTTTTTTTTCAGAAGTGAGGAATAGGATTTTTCTTACTCCCCATTACTGATGCTTCAAAAGCTTTAGAAGGAAGGATCCTTCCTCCTCAAGCTCATTGCCTAACAACATTGCCTGACCCATTTGCTGTTCCCCTCTGATAAATGTGACCACACTTTGGGCTTGAGAGAGATTGTCATGTGACAAGTAGGCAAAAAGAGATGGAAGCATTGTTCAAAGTTGTAAGATTTCTGGACGAATATATTGTTACTGAACCAAGGGCAGCAAGTCAATCTCTAAAAATATACAAGTCTCGAGTCAAGTCGAGTCAGTGCATCATTTATTGTCGAGTCGAGTGACTGAAGTGACTTAAGGAGCCGTGGTGGCACAGTGGTTAAATGCCAGTACTGCAAGCCACAAGGTTGTGAGTTCGATCCTGCCCGGCTCCAAGGTTGACTCAGCCTTCCATCCTTTCGCAGGTCGGTAAAATGAGTACCCAGCTTATTGGGGGCATGTATAGAAATGTTTCGAAATACATGCTATTTGTAAGTTGTTCGCCACCTCGATCCATATGGAGAGGCGGGATACAAATAAATAAACAAACAAAAATAAAATAATTAAATAAATAAGTCTGATTTGAGTCCAGGTCAATTGACTCGAGTCTACATCACTGCATAGTCAAGAGTTCAAACCATTACACTGCACTTGCTCTCTATTTGTGGTATATTTATGTGCATGTGCACACACACACATACAGAGGCCACCATTGTGGAAACTGTTTTTGACTTACAGCAACCCTAAGGTGAACCTATCACAGGGTTTTCTGGTGGGGCTGAGAGTGTGTGATGTGCGTAGGGTTAATCAGTGGGTTTCTATGGCAAAGCAAGGAATCGAGCTCTCATTTCCAGGGTTGTGACAAATGTACTGGATCTGTATATCCCATGCTTGGAGATCCAGTAGGGAACTGCAGTACAAATGGCTCAATAGCTTCCGCACAGCTGAAATATATAAGAAAAAAGATAAGCACCAAATGGATTTATAACTGTCCTTTCAAGCTCCTGTGTTCCCTACTTAAAATGTCTTTGGCTGAGGAAACAACTCTTGGGGAACACCATAAATGTGTTGTTTGTCTGAGCATTTTGTTTTTCTCTCGAGGCTCTGCATTCTTCAGTCTTTTTTTTCCCTTCAAGAATCATTTTATTTACAGGGGTTAATTTCACTGAGCCTGATCCTTACTCAGTAAGTATACAAATGGAGCTTCTTATAGAAGAACTGAAAGAGCAGCATCGAGATTTGAAAATACAGCTGGAAACCAAGGTGAGTTAGAGAGGCAGTCTCAGGCAGTTACTAATATCTCAATCTATTTTAAATTAAAAACATAATAAAACCAGCAGAATAATGTATTTATGCACATAGTCCGAGACTGTTTCCTTATCAGAATCTAGCCTGGCTTTGGTGGTATGCCCTTAAATTGTTCAGCTTCTGTAGCTTTGTTGGTACAGCAATTATTTTTCTAACTCAAGTAGGTTTTTATGTCTAAACTCATTTAGACCGAATGCATGTTTCGGAAAATGTGGTTATGTAGTGGATTTTTAAAAGATCATCTCTGGTGGCATTGCGAGACAGCATGTTGATTTTCAGGACATGGAAGGCTAAATTTGTATAGACGGGTAGATTCAATTTACCCCTGCCTAACTACAAGGTAGACAAAAGTATGAGATTCTCAGAGCGTGGGGTATATTTTTTGATGCAAGATTATTTTTGTTGTTGTCATTTAAAGCTTTTTGTTGTAATTAAAAACGTATTTTTGAAATGACACCTCTTTAGATGGGAAAGTCAGGTGCACATTATTCTAGTTCTTGGAATGCATGTGAGCCTATTTCCAGGGCTGTGTTATCTAATATATAAAATCAGAGTTTGTGTGTTTGTCTGTGTCAGGTGAAGACCTGCCCTCATATGATTGGGGATGTCAGGCGAAGACCTCATTATGATTGGCTGCCTAAGAAGATTCTGTGAAATCCTGGAGTTTGCAGTTTAGGGAAGAGCCTTTAGAATTCTCATCCAGAGAGCTCTTGGGCCTGGCTGGTTGCTATGGAGATGAGGCCTAGCAGCAAGGAGGAGGGCAGTGTATTCCCTCAAGAACCCAACCTCTGAATGTTAATAACTCTGAATACAGATTGGATTGGAGAATATGGGGAAACGTTATAGGTACTGGACAAAACAGTTTGTTGAATTAGAGACACAGGATCTCAAATCTTTCTAAAAAGTATTACCTGTGAGAAAATAAAATCCCGAGCAGTGCCGGTTATATACCTATATGTTAGTTAAACATAAAATTCTAAAGCAGTTTGTGGCTTTAGGAACTGTGCCACTTAAAGGATGCCTAAAGCATTTTTGCCTGTTTTAGGTCAATTACTATGAAAGAGAAATAGAGTTAATGAAAAAGAACTTTGAGAAGGAAAGGAAAGATATTGAACAAGCTTTCAAGATTGAGATAAGTGAACTGGAGGAACAGAAGAGTGATCTGGAAGAGCTGAATGCAAAATGCCAGGAGGTGATTGATGGCTTGAAGGATCAGCTTCAGAAACTAGGTCCTGTCCAAGAACTCAAGAAGAGTTTTGAGAAGGAGAGATCAGCAATGGAGCAGTACTATGCCAAAGAAGTTTCCAACCTAGGACAAAGACTGGCTCAAGAAAGGGACAGATTGGAGGATGACATGAAGCAGCAGCATGAGACTGAGATGCATATCCTGAGGTCTGAGGCTTTGGCTTTTTGGAATTCTAAATATGGGCACTTGCCAATATGAATCATAACCATTTATTTGAACTTATAGAAAATTCTCATATATGGGGAAACACATTCTGCACTATAGTTAAGTTACAGTTCAGTCATTTAGAAGGAGAACAAAGAGTTGCAAAAGTGTTCCCCACTAATTGGCCCACTTTGTGTAGTCCAGTGTAGTATTTCACCTTTACTAAATATCAAGACAATTTTGAGGAAATGGCATATGGCTTTTGTACCATGAGGAAGCTGGCTGGCCAGCCCTGGATATCTCACCATCTCCTTGGAATCACTCCCCATTTGCTGTTTATTTGTCCCAGTATTTTCACATCCAGTAGAATCAGTCTGTGTTGCATGCAGCAAAAAATAGTAACTAACTTGGTTAATATTATAATTAAATCCAAAAAGTGTCTGAAGTGGCATACTGCAACAGTGTCTAGAGTCAATGGGATACATCCCATGTTCTCTCATATCATTAAAATATGATTTAAAGAAATGAGAGCATATGGAAGTGTTGGTTTTCTTTAATTCTACTGTTTGAAACAAATGGAGTTGAAGAAGACTGGGTAAGTAAGAGAGACATTATCTTTGCAATTTAATTAATCAAAATGCAAGATACAGGAAGATGAGAAGCTTGTTTTCTGGTGTTTCCTGATTTCTTGCGACAAGACAAGTCAGCCCAACTGCTCTGATTGGAATGACTGATCTTCGTGTATCACCCTGTAACTTGATGCCCTGTATATTTTTCTATAAACATCATGTCATAATGCTGTAGGAAAGAACATTTTGGTATGCCTGCATGACCTTTTGCTACAAAGTGCTATTTTGAAGCTAAATAAAAAAAAATGTGTGGCTCCTCCACTTGTAAAAATGTGTTAAGCTTTTAAGAAATATTAAGGTAAATTCCTTATAGGAATTCCTTTTCTTACATGTTACATTTCATAGAATCAGTCCAATCTCTTGCCATGCAGGAACACATAATCAAAGCACTCCTGACAAATGGCTATCCAGCCTCTGTTCTGTTGTAGAGATGATAGATTTCTTGTTTTATACACTATCAGCTCTGTTTGTTTGTACCAGTGTATTTTGTGTCCACTGGTGGCGACTGGAGGGTTCTCTGTACACACAGAACTGCAGGAGGTATTTCGTGACAATGAAAAGTTTAGGGTGTATCTGCTCACATAGGACACTTATGATCAAGTTTATGTGTAACCTGTTCTAACTTCATCTGATAACAGTTCAGAAAGAAAGTAGATGCTTTCTCTGAACACCCTTTGAAGATGGAAGCACAAATAGCAAAATGTAATGACTTAAATCTCAGTGTTAACTGTTTAGGTGTATTTTTCTATGAGGCTGCAACACAGAGGGAAAAGATTGAACTCTCTCTCCCACAATGTGATCCTGTTCCTGCTCCCTTCAGTCAAGGCATCCTACTGTTTCAGTAATAAAACGTGTGCTTGTAAAATTCCTATATAAGTAGTTTGTCCCTGACCCAGCAAGCAGGAACATAACAGAAACATGGAGTGTTAATTACACTGAGCCATCAAAGATATTCCTTTCATTCTCGTTGATGTACCAGGGTGTAAAAGTTACATCTAGAAGCATCTGTTGAAATGTTATTTACAATATGAATAATTTTATCAAAGATCTGGGATAGTATATTTGCTTATATCTAATTTGGTCAGAACACTGGTGGTAACCAAATGACTTCTTTTGATGAAGGAAACTTAATGATTTTTCTGTTCACCTTTACTGAGATTTCTTTTCTGCTAATCTTTCAATAATTCCTTTTTGTGCAATGCAGAATAGAACTTGCCAGCATTTCAGAAGACAACATTCTGCTAAAAAATAAACTGGAAAGATCTCAGCAAGAAGTGGAGGATGCTAGTGAGACAAATATAAGGCACAGGTAAAAAAAAAAAAAAAAGGATGATGTTATTAAGCTTGTTGGTAAAGTCCCCCAGCTTGGTGCAGATAGGAATCATCCTGCCCTCCAGATGTTGATCTGCAAATTGTAGGGGTCTGAACAAGCAAAGCAATTGGTGAGGAGTGCTAGGAGCTACAATCCTGCAACATCTGGAAGGGTCACATGATTCTTACCCTGGTTTCGGAGAAGGAACATGAAATCACATTTTCAGAAGAGACAAGTCATTGAGTAAAGTGATATTGTAATTAGAAAATCTTAGTGAGAGGGAACACAGGGTCAAGACACACAATCAAGATCTTGGAATGTGGCTGCATCAAGAGCAGTGCATTTGCAGAGCACTACAACAGCCGACAGGATGGTCATAAATGTAGAAGCTGCAGAAGCTGTTGGTCTGGTATCTAGTCAGCTTAAATTTATACATGGGTGGTTCTTAATTGCCATCAAGTCAGCTTTGACTGATGATGACCCTGTAAACAAGTGACTTCCAGGTTATCCTGTTAATAACAGTCCTGCCAAGCTCATACATTCAGAGCTGTGGTTCCCTTAATTGAATCTGTCTGCAATTTGCTCTTCCTTTTTTCCCCACTGCCTTTGCCTTCAAGCATTATGCTCTATATTAAAAAGTCATTTTGTCTCTGGGTATGTCCAAAAGATGGTAGCCTCAGTTTAATCATTTTGGCTTCTAGAAGGTGCTCAGTCTTGATCTGAAGTATAACCATTTATTTGTGTTTTTGGCATCCACAGTATCTGTAGAATTGTCCAGCAGTACCACATTTCAGATGAGTTTATTCTCTTCCTATCTGCTTTTTTCACTATCCATCTCTCACAATCATACATAGAAATCAGAAATACTAAGGCATGTATGAGCCTGACTTTGGTGTTTAAAGACACATCTTTACACTTGATAGCAGTCTTTCCAAGTCTTAATATCCTTCTGATTTCTTGACCATAGTCTCCATTTTGATATCACTGAGGCAAGGTATAGAAGAACTTTCACTATTTTGATGTCTTCATCATCCATTTTAAAGTTATGTAAATCAGCTGTGGTCATTATTTTTGTTAATGTTCAGCTGTAATGCTGCTTTTACATTTTCTTGATTTTCCTCAACAGTCATTTCAAGTCTTTGCCATTTTCTACTAGTAATATGCTGTTCTCTACCTATCGTAAATTGTTGATGTTCCTTCCTTCGGTTTTCATATCTCCTTCTCCGAAGTTTAAACCAGCTTCCTGTGTGATGTGTTCAGCGTACAAATTAAACAGATAGAGTGATAAAATGCAGCCTTCTCTAACCATCTTGTCAGTTGGGGACAATTTTGTTTCTCCATTTTCTGTCCTGACAGTGACCTCTTGTATTGAATATAAGTTAGACTTCAGGATTATCAAATATAGCACCTCATTTCTTTCAAAACAATCCACAGTTTTTCATGATCTGCACAATCAAAGGCTTTGATATACTCTTATAGAACACAGGCAGATTCCCCCCCCCCCGAAATTCTTTGGTGAGTTCTCTCAGCTAATATATGTTTGCAATATGATCCCTAGCACCTCTTCCTTTTCTGAAGCCATCTTGGACTTCTGGCTATTCTTGCTCCATATATGGTAAATATCTTTGTTGTAAAATCTTGAGCATCACTTTGTTTGCAGGGGAGATTAGTGTAAAGGTCTAGTGGTTACTACAATGCCTGGTTTTCCCTTTCTTGGTGATTGGAATGTATTTTGAGCTTTTCCATGTATGTTCTGTCTTCTATATTTGTTGGCAAATTTTTCTTAGAATTTAATGGATTCTGTTTCTACAGCGTGAAACAGCTATATTAGTATGCCATCTGTTCCTGGTGATTTATTTCTCCAAAGTGCTTTGACAGCTGCTTCCATTTTGTTGTAAAAAATTATGGGTTTACCATCAAAAGGTTCTTCCTTGAAGAAATTTGTTATCCTTTAAAATCTTGTATATATTTCTTCATTGTGTTGCTTCCTTGCTTGTGTAGTTTGTCTGTTGGACATACAGAATTCCTGCTCTTGGTTTAAATTTCTCTTTGATTTCTCAGATCTTGTGAAAGAGGTCTCTTCTGCCTTTGATGTTCTATTTCTTTGTGTTGATGATTATAATAGTTCTCATTGTCCCTATGCACCATACATTTCGTTTAGACATATATATATATGTCTGTATGTATGTATGTTTGAAGAGCCAGCATGGTATAGTGGTTTGAACATTGGTCTACGACTCTGGAAGCCAGGGTTCAAATCCCAGCTCAGGCACGGAAACCCGCTGGATGACCTTAGGCAAATCATACTTTCTTAGCCTTAGAGGGAGGTAGAAGGAAACACCTCTCTGAATAAATCTTGTCAAGAAAATCCCATGAGAGGGTCATTTTAGGGTTGCTGTAAGTTGGAAACAACTTGAAGGCATGCAACAATAATAAGTTTGAGCATGGGACAGTTGTGGCTGTTTACAACTTAATGCCCCAAATAACACCCCAGAGTTCAGTGCTTTCTCATCAGTTCTTTTGTAGCACAAGCCCCCAAATATCATTACATAGATCAGACTCCATATTTTAGTTCTGATTGTTTTCCCCAAACTTCTGGCTGCTTCAGAGATTCATCCTGAATTATCTTCTCATTGAGGTGTTGTGGGAGGGAAACTAGGCTCTAATTTCCAGATGACTTAATCCTTCTAGAGATGCCCATCCATTGAGAGATGTAGCTGTAATAAAACTTAGGTGTTTGACCACTGTGCAGGAGCCATTGAGGTCATCTTTGGGCAGTTCTGCTGGGTTCCGTCACCCATTATCAGCCTTTTCCTGACCAAACCAAAGCCTAACATTCAAGAATCATAAGATGGGAAGAAATCCTTGCAAGGTTATTTACACCAGCTTCATATCTCACCACAGTAATAATATTTGATTTGTTGTTGTGTATATGATAACTAGGAGTTTCAGTGATCATTATAGCTTTTATTTTTTATGCCAAAATCTGTATAAAGAATATTTAAATCAAAATTGTTACATTGTCTTCAAATTATTTTTCTCTGTTCAGAAAACAGATTGATGAACTGAAGATGGAAGGAGAGAAGGCCATGTACAAAATAGAAGAATTAAACCAGTTGGTTAGTATATAGAAGACACTAGCATGTAAACAGATCTGCTTTCTTGTAGGACTAGGGCCTAACACTTGGATCACTGCTTTTTAAATTAATTATTATTATTTATTAAATATATTAAAGCAACAAAACATCATGAAATACAGTAACTACCAAAACAACAGTACTAAACAATTCTAAATCTTAAACAGTCCTAAACAAATGAAATACAGTAAATAAATACTACATAAATACATCAATCACTGCTAAAGAGCTCAAAGTATCACAGGGGGAGTGTTATTTGCTATTGAGAAGCGATACTAGATTCTTTGTATTAGCTTTGGCATCTTCAGTTAAAAAAGGATCTGATAGCCCACCACACCTCTGTCCCAGACCTTGGAGAGTTCCTGTCAATCTTGAAAGTGTGAGAAGACCTCTTATACCATTGGTCCCTCAAGATGAGTGCCATCTTTGGACTGGCTGGCATTAACTCTCCAGGATTTCAAACAGAATTTTGTGTCTTAATCCTGTCTAAAGACACCAGGTTGTATCCGGGACCTTTGTGAAGTCTCTCCTATTCTCTGAGCTGTGCCCCGTCCATGAATAGACAGTACTGTGAGATAGGAAGGCAAGGAGTGATGCCAGATAAAAGTAGATGGGATCAGCAAGGAAAGTTAAAGATGATTGTCTACTGCTTCTCTGCTAGAAATAGCCACCCTTTGTAGCAATGGCCTGGGCTTCCTCTGAATGTCATGGTTGAAGTGATTATTAACCAAGCACAAGTCTAGTGGGGCAGCTGCTATAGAATAACATCTCTCAACTTGGCCTTTGATATCCACAGAGTAGTTTGGTTAATTTTAAAAGCTTTTCCCCCTATATAAATTCTTTACAATTCTTCTAATTTTACCCTTACAACTGACTCTGGATACTGTAGACCAGTAATTCTCAACCTTCCTAATGCCGCGACCCTTTAATACAGTTCCTCACGTTGTGGTGACCCCCAACCATAAAATTATTTATTTATTATTTACAATGTCTCCCCCCTCCCAGCAAAGGCCACCTCGCCGGCCAGGAATGGGGGGGTGGGGGGGCAGGGAGGGAAAAAGGAGCCGCGCATCTCCCCTGGGAAAAAACTCCGAGAACCCCCTCCGGCTCTGCTTCTGCTTCACTCTCGTTTCCGCTGGGGGGGGGCAGTGTGGGAAAAGTTTCAAGAGTGTCGACCCTGGCCGGGGGGGGGAAGAATCCCAGCGCCTTTGTCTTTTGCGCCAGGCACAGCTCACCCCCCCAGAAAAGCACCGCCTTGCGGCCCCCCGACCCTTCTACAGCACCTCCGTGGCGAGTGGGGCAGGGGCCGTGGCAAGGAGGGGGCCTGCCCCCGTGCTGCCGCGCCCCCCCCCAAGCTGGCCTGTCAAACGGAAGGTTCTCCCGGTAGCGGAGAAGGGGAGCAATTTCAGTCCCTTCTGAACAGAGGGCAGGAGGACGCGAGCGCGTGGCTTGCGCACCACCACTGAGGAGGGAATGGAGCCTAAGACCATCGGAAATACGACCCACAGATTGAGAACCACTGCTGTAGACCAATAGATAATTAATATGCTCAAGGTTGTCCAGTAAACTTGATGGGCTATCAGTTTGTTTCTGAACACAATTCAAAATGCTCGTTAATAGCCTATAAAGCCCTAAACAGCTTGGGTTTTGGCTATCTGAAGGACTGTATCTTCCTATATGAGCCTATTTAAAGTCCATTTTTCCAGTTAACTTGGAACACTTGTCTTGGCTATGATGAATGCTACACCTTTGAATGTGTAAACCTTCTTGCTTCAGAATAATCACTACAAGGAGCAGATCTTCCAGTTAAATGCCAGAACCGATCAGCTAAGCCATGAGCTCTCTGAACTAAGCAGCAATAATAAGGCCAATCAGAATACAATTGCTGTGCTGAAACAGAGGTTTGCAGAGCTGGAGAGCCAAAAAGACCATGAAGCTGTGGTTGCCAAGCAACTTCGAGAGGCCTCTGCTGAATTGACAAAGGAACATCTTCAGCAGCAGTTGGCATGGCAGGGAGAGAAGGCCCTGCTGGAGCAGCAGCTGAAGGCCTCTAGGGAAAAGGTAATGTTGGTTGAAACACAGTTTGTATTGTTAGGAGTGGCACATCAGTTCAGCGCTGTAATATCCCACAGCAGAAAGGTGGATGCCAGCTATATAGTGTATGCCTGTTGCATCCATTGATTTATAATGGGAGTGACACCTTGCAAAATCTCACATTTGTATATGCAGAAGTCATGCCAGAAGAGGGTGCATTGCACTGCCTTTTTTGTGGTTATGTGCCTTCAAGTCTAATCTGATTTATGGTGAGACTATCGTAGTTTTCTTGGCAATATTTATTCAGAAGAGCTTTGCCATTGCCTTCCTCCTAGACTTGAAGAGTATGACTTGCCCAGGATCACCCAGTGGATTACCATGGCTGAGCAGCCTGGTCTCCTGTAGTCCTAGTTTGACCACTCACACCATACTGGTTGTGTATATTGCTACCTCCCACCCAGTAATTTTAACTGCTTTCTGGCAATGGTAAATATTTTTTACTGGTCGGTTAAACAGTGAACCTGTAAATGTTAGAGTATAATAGCGTTGATTTCGTTGCCAGCTGAATGGTTCATTAAAGCTCCTAGGTTGTGGAATTTGGCACAAACTATATTCTAAGCATAATAGCGGGAAATGATAGCTGTTGTATAATTGTCACAAACAAGGCTTGGATTGTGGGACTTGATACTGAAGGATATCAATTAGCTACTGTTGTCCTCCTTCCCTCTCCTTCCTTTTTTGGACAGAACAAGCAGTTTCAGGAGCTGGAGTCTGAACTGGAACGTTTGACTCAGGAGTGTCAGATGCTGCGCCTAGCGAAAGCACAACTCACAGATGAGGTGGAGGAATGTCGGGATCAGGTAGGATGATGTTGCTGATGCAGCTGAATAATGTGTGCCTTTGGCTTATTGTGACCAGCACTGTGTGTTCCAAACAAGCACTTCAGCAGCACCTTGGGTAGTGCAGTGGTGAAGCAGATTTCATGTCCTCTGATGGGAACTGAAGGGATTGAGTTCTGAACCATACTAATATTTTCAGAAATGACATATTATATGCAGGAGCAGATCAGTCCCATAATTAAGAATTGAAAAGTATGGTATTGTGGTAAGTGATAGCCCTGTTGCTGTTTAAAACCTTTTATAACTATAATCTAGTTATATGTTCCTTGATATCCAAAAAAAAAAAAAATAGCAGAGAAACACGAAGACTAATAAAACAGTTTACATATTTTTCTTGTTGCAACAGATTATGCCTTAGCTTGAAGCTTCTCTCAAAATATTCTTTCTGACAGGCCTACAGTAGATAGTAACTTAGCATATTTAAACATCCCTAGAACCAGATGCTGCTGCTAGGACAGAATAATTGAAGTATAGATAAAGAATACCTCCTTAGTTGGGGATCACACTCAAACCTCTTTTTCATTCATTTACTGTTAAAAGAGATACAATAAAAGGCACAAGAAACGAGTATACAAGTCTAGGTTGGTATAGAATGAGATTTTATTTTCATACAGGTAAAATAATACGTGGCTGTTTTCAGATGGATAACACAATGAATTCTTACTGTCCTCTTTATACAAATTAGTTAGCCAAAAAATCTAAAAGGTTCTTGGACCAAACTGTCCTTGCTTTTAGACATTTAGAAATTTATAGGGTACTCAATGATACCAAAAGCACAGTTATACATTTGAAATTACAGATATGGTTATGTTAAGGAATTGTTTTAGGATATTGATATGATGATGCTCCCCTGTGATTTCTCTTTATTTACAAACTGGGAATCTTCAATATATCACATTCCTAATATCACAGCTCATTAAGACTTGAGATACCCTGATTTATAGCCTCTCATTCTGCTGTAACCTTATCAGGTTGAAATGGCTAATGATATCTCTTACTCTGAGCAGTTTTTTAAAAAGTAGCCTTCTTCACTTCTGTTGGTATGCCCAAGTTAGAAAATTAAAGAAAGCATCTTTTTCTGTTCGGCAATTCTTGCTGAATGGAGTTAATTTTTTGGAATCAAATGCATAACATTTGATCTGGAATGTTTTTGGAGATATCCAAGTATTAGATTTCTAACTGAAGGGGAATAGGAATAGCTGAGCAGCTGGTTCAATATTCCCAGCACCCTGGCTCATGTGACATTGTGTTAAGGCAGCAATATGTGCATTTTCATATTGTGTTTTCTTTTAATCTTACCATACTAATTTACTTGAGGGAATGACTAGCAGATCCACATCGCTTCTACATTTCTGATTAGAAATAACTAGTCAATTGACTCTTGATAGAAATAACAAGAAAGTTAGAAAGTTGACTCTTGGTTGAAAGCAGACACTTGATGAGATATTTCAAGCCTCTGAATGAAAATGCCCAGATTTCTTGCCATGTTTTTCCTCTGTCCACCACAAGGTTTCTCAACCAGTTGTAGGTATAATAGTTGTAGGTATAATTAGTTAGTTGTAGGTATAATAGTTTTTATGCAGGGGTTTCCAAAGACCTGAAAATTATTTCCAGGGTTCCACCCCCACACCAGGTAAAAAAATTGAGAAAGGCTAGTCTACCATATGGCAAATCTTGGTTCAATTGACTTTTCCCCTCTTGCAATCTAGCTATTGGAAGCCAACACACGCTTAAGCCTGGCAGAGTCTAGACATGCAGAGGAGTTCCAGCAGCTAAGAAGCCAAGTGGAAAATTCTGTATCTAAGGACTGTCTTGCTGAGGTAGAAAACAGACTGGGAGAAGAAAAGAAAAGGGTTAAACTGTTGGAAGGAGAATTCAGTTTCCAGGCAGAACAGATGAGGTGGCAATTGTCTATATTTCAGGTAAGAAGGAACTGTGCGTTACCCTCATGCAAGATAGGCACAATAGTTCTCAGGGTAAGAGCATTCACACAAAACATCAGAGTGTAGTTTTATATTAAATGCACAGGCAGAAAGGAACATGCTTCTTCCTTCTGCTCCAGTGTGATTGGGAGGATGAATGCATCAGAACTCATTTTTGATTTAGTAGATTCTTGGTTTGCCATTATGGGCAAACCAGAAATTATGATTTAAAAGATAGGCAATTGCCCAACATGCCGGCAAAAAACTGGGGTTGTTTTGCTTGATTGTTTAGCAGACTAGGCTTTATTTTAAACCACATTTCCTAACGTAGCAAAGTAAAAATCTGCTAAAGCAAAGCAAAATTCTTTTTCCTCTTGGTCATGTGAAGTGTGGAGGCAGAAGAGTAAAAAGCCTGGTCTTTCATGAAAACTCCTTTTTGCTCATGCATGTGGTGCTGGATTATGGTTTAACATTATGTACTAGTGCACATGCACACGGTCATTCAAAGCCCTCTATGCGTGGTGTATTTTCAAATCTGATCTCTTACAATTCCATACTCTTAATTCAAACTCTGCAAAGGAAGTCAAATTCTGTGCTTTCTATAAACTAGCTTACTCTGTGTAATAGGGTAGATGCAGTACTTGAAGCAACATTGCACGCAAAAAATTATAGTTTTGAGCCCTAGCAAAATGTGTCTGTGAAAGTAGTCAGTAACTGGGGAAAAAAGAAATCCACTTCAGGGGCAGAAAACATGCAGCTTATGTGACCTTGCTACCTGAATTTCTGGGCCCAGGATGACCTCTTTCTGCTCCAGGCAAAAAAGTAAAAAAGGTGTGTGTGGGTATGTGGGTGTGTAGGAGAGGCAAAAAAGACAACCATGTTCCTGGAAGCCCCCAAGAGCAACAGCTCTCCTCTAAAGCAAGGAATGCCTTCTTTTGTCAAGAGGTGAACCATTTCTATTTTGTTATTAACTGGTGGTCAGACCTGCTCCTAGGGCCTATCAGAGTTGGCTAACCTGATGTAAATGCCTGGTTGTCCAGAAAGACCCCTAGAGTACTTAAATATACATAAGGAATATTTTATAGATGATAATTCATGACCAAGTGGTATAAAAAATGATTTATCTGGCAACACAGATGTTTCTGAATGCTTATGCTTGCAAATTTAGGCAGGACTTAAGAAGTTCTAGGTTTCTTGTGCTGTCAAACAGCTTGGAGTGCTATTTCAGAAAATGCCTTCTGTTGCTAAAAACAGATGAAAACATGATTGGAAGTGTTGTTGGGATTTCTCTGGAAGGGTAATCTGAACAAACTGCCCAAGGTGATACCGCTGCTGCTGCTATTTTTGTTGTCTTTGTGCAGGAGGAACATGAGAACACAAAGAGATTAATGGGCGAAAAGATAGGGGAACTGGAGATGAATTTAAAGAATGCACAGCTGTTGCTTCAAGAAAAGATGGCACAACTTAAGGAACAGGTCAGTTCAAGAGGGGGACTTAGGGGTTTTTTTTGGTGAAAAGAATGAATAGATGTCTGAAAGAAGTGATTTCATGACCTGCTTACAATGGTAAATGTTATCATAGAAGCAGTTTATCTAGAAAATGATTTTTAGCTGGTCTAAAATAGTTCTGTATGTTCAGCTAATGTTGAGTCTCTTTAGGTATAATTCTCTTTTTATTTGGACTTTGACATGATTGACTTTGTGGTCAAGTCCTCTTTAGTAGTTGAATGTTAGATAGGCTCCTATTCTACAGATCCAAAGAAGTTTAAGCTTAGAACACAAGTGGAGGACCAGGTGAACTTTCATTAAGCCCCTTGCAGGCCAGATGACATAATGGGGCATGGTCACAGCCATCATGGCTTCTCACTCTAGGGGGCAGCTTTGCCAACCCTACATTCTCTCCAAAGGGCAAAAGTATGGAGCAGTCAGTCGCCTCAACACAAAGTGCAGCATATTTTTCAATACAGGAGCCCTTCTTCCCTGTATTTCTAATTTGAAAGAGCCAGTTGTACAAGAAAAATCTCCTTGCATGTGGGGTGGGGGTGCATTTTATGGGGAAAAGGAGTTTCAGCAGGTTGAATGAGGATCTTTGAGCTGAATTAGGCCTTGGGTCTCCTGGTTCTTCTCTCTCGGTTTAGTCATTATATATCCAACAACTTCAGGAACTTCAGTGGGGTTTGTAGATGCATGATTGTAGATTGATGGTTCCCGTATAGTGTTGTACAGATCCAACCAGGGTAGAGAATAACAGCTCTTTTGTCCATCAGGTGTACTGTAGCAGAATTGCAGAGACAGGTGCTATTAACTATGTATGTTTGTTTGAAAATCTGTCACTTCTATTTATCAAGAACATTATTATTCCTCAGGATGTAATTCCCTTTACATTGGAGTTCATTGCACTGGTTCATGCATACAGAGTGCCCTCAGTATCTACTAGGGTTTGGTTCCAGGATCTCCTATGGATACCAAAATTCATAGATGCTGTAATTTCATTATGTACAGTGGTGTAGTAAAATGGTGGCTCTTCTATAAAATGGCAAAATCAAAGTTTGCTTTTTGAATTTTTCCAGGGGGATATTTTTAAAGCATGGCTGGTTGACTCTGTAGATACAGAATCTGCAGATATGGAGTTGACTGTATTTTTTTCAGTATGTTTTGGAAATGGGAGTGATTTAAACTGGGGAAAACCCATTTTTGTCACTTTCGGAACCATCTGACTCAAATTTGGTGTTACAGTGCTCACCTTTGTGGTAGATGTTCTTTAAAACAATTTAGGGGGCTTGACAATAAACTAAACAAGGGCCTTGTGCCTTGTTTTAAGAGAATTGCCCCCTTTGGATGTAATTTGCCTTTCAAATAAGACATGTCCCTTCACATCTTGTTTTAAGCAAAAAGAAAAAGAAAAAAGGTAGTGTTTTCAACATCTGGAAGCAGGCTTCTGGTAACATCTCTCAGCACATTTTGGCTGGGGAGAAATTTGTTACCAGACCCATGAAAGTTGCCCACTCTGATTTAAATCCTGTAAGGGAAACATAAACAGTGAGAATCCCGTACTGTATTTCATAATTAACTTGCATACATGTCTGCAAGTAGTTCATGACCTGGATTTCTAGCAAAAAAGTACTAATACATATATGTATATGTGATTTTCTGTAACTACTATATTATGATTAACAGAGCACTGTTCTACTTTGCAGCTTGAAAAAAATGCCAGGTCTAATCTATTGGTGAAAGATTTGTATGTGGAAAATGCACAACTGATGAAAACTCTGCAGGTTGCAGAAGAGAGGCAGAAGAACACTGAAAAGAGGAATTTAGTCCTGGAGGAAAAAATCTTATCTCTGAATAATTTAATTAGAGAAATTACTCTGGCATCTCAGTGAAATTAATCTACTTTTCAGTTACGTTGCTTTAAACTGGAAAAGACAATTGGTTAGAGACATTACATTTTTGTGGCCAACATTTTTGTACAGATTTCAGATTCTGGAAAAATACCCTCATTTCTAATTAAGAACTCTCATAGAACACACTGTATGAAGGACTACTTGACTACCTTCATGGGGGAAAAGGCCTAATGCTAGTCAGGTGGAATCGCTTTTCCAGAAAGTATAAAAGAAAAAAGATATTCTCAGGGAGAAGTTGAAGATGGAGACAGTTTATTAGCAGTAAAATAAATACACATCTCATTTTTCCAATGGAAAAGCTAAAATGTTAGTGGCTTCTGGATTTTTTCTCCAAAAGCAGAATCTTCTGCTCTGTAGGGGGACTGGTTGATAGTTATTGTGATAAGCAATATTCTTACCTCCCTTCTTCTAAACTTGTCTGTACACTGGTTTGTATTTTGTATATATGTACAGTTTTCTACACCTGTGTAATAGTCATTCCTTTAATCATTCTGTATCATTTGGGCAGATCTGCTCTAAATTGAAAGGAACTTGTGGAATTTTGTGGTGTGCTTTCAGTAAAAACCTGACAAGATTTTTAATTAAATGCTATTTATACTGCTTTACTGTGTCACAGAATTTTATGGCTCTACTAAATATCCTGTAGTGATGGCAAATATGTGTCAACTGTGAGTCTAGTTGAAGGCAGAATAGCTAGGAATAAGCAAAACTTAAAGTCTAGTGAACTCCCACAAGGAAAGATGAGGTGAAAAAGGGAGCCTTTCCAGATACTACATAAAACGGCATATTTTAAACTACGTTTCTGCACTGCTTTCTTGGTGGCCAGCTGTGACCTTCCAGATATTTTTGGACTGCAACTCCAATAATTCCCCCACCACTGGTTTTTAGCTTGTGCAACTTGCAGTGCAACACAGTCTTGAGAGCCCCAGCAGCTCCTCTTAATAACCATGATATCATACATCTTGAAAAAAGAATGGTTGCATTATGTTCGTGTGGCTCCCTACTGGCTCTAGCCAGTGGAGATATGAGGCCAGAAAATATGGGCTGCATGCAGTCTTAGCAATGGAAAACCTCTGCTGAAAATTCAAGAGTAGCAATTAGATTGACCTCCTCCTAATCCCACAACTGTGGCAAGTATTTGTCCTCTCCTTGCGCTTGTACTTAAGAGGTAACATTTTCCTTCTATCTTTAAAATCTAGATCTGGCCAATAAAACCAAAAGTATTGTAGTGCCACATTTTTCATCAGCTCTTGCACTCAGCATACTTTAAGAAAAATATCTTATAGCTTCCTTCCATACCAGGACCTCATAGGCCAGCCTTATCATCTTGAGGTGGCTTATTCCGTTAGTTTACAAATGTTCAAGACCTTCACAGTGAGCAGTAGATATTTGGGTTAGGTTCAGGACATATGTCATCATTCAGGAATAACACACTAGTCAAGCAACATGTTTACGACAAATGGGTAATGTTTGTAATGACTTTGCTAATACTTTCAGCTGACATACTTTTTAGCTGAAAACTCCTAGTACTATAGTACCACACCATTAGATAGTCAAAGACAAATCCACTCTTGCAACTTGTTTTTAAAGTGAAGTCAGAGAAATGGGGATGATGCTTTACAGAAGCCCAAGATTCCCTCCAGGAGCAGCAAGTTTCTGCAGACAGATTATGTCAGAAAATGCACTGGGCAGGAAAGGTCCAGATAAATGACACAGAAAGGCTTATTTGGCTTCCTGTTAGAAATCCAGCTGCAAGCCAGACTCCCATCCTCCAAGTCCTGTTCACCATTGTTCTTTGACTAAAGAAGAGATGAGAATTTACTGTTTTGGCTTCTCTGCTGTAAGAACAGTTAGCTTAACCTGTTTGTAAATGGACACTACACAACTGATCAAACAGCATAGTGGTAGGAACCATACAAATATAAATATAGAAATTACATTCTTACTGGATTAATATTTACTTAAGGAGTTACAGCAGTCATTACATAATTGCAGACTATATATTTAACACGATTGCTAGCAAAAATATTGTGACTTTATTTTATTGTGATATTTAGCGCAAGTTCACATTGAGTTTATTGATGATGAACTTTACTACCAAAAAGCTGAGAAGACAAATGTAGTTGATACTCCAGGAAGGTCTGAGGGTCCAAAAACAGTAAAGCACTTTTTTAAAATCCACTTTTTCAGGCTAAATATAGTCCAAAGTGGTTTTCCACGTCTTTTTTTTCTTCACAAAGTATTCATGCAATTCTCACCCTCCGAACATTCAGCCTTTCTTGTTTTTTTCAAAGGAAGAGAAGGCACTGTGATATTTTGCTACTAACACCTATATTGAAACGTGTTAAATTATATAATTTTTAGGCTCTTCATCAAGTCTCACAGACATCTAGTTTATGATAAGACATGCTCCAAAATCCCTTGCCTGATTAACTGTTCACATTTCCAGCGTGGTAAAAAATGCTGAAGGAAAGAAAAACAAACATTATTCAAATATTAGGCAAACCAAAATTTTCATTACATCCCCTTTACAAATACCTGGATACATGCAGTCTGACCTTAACAGGTAACAGTCTGGACTAATTCAAATATATCATATCATCTTGTGTAATTGAAAAAAAGAAAAAAAAAAGCTTGTTGCCAATATGGTTGTCTACAAAAACTACACAAGACCTGCTGCTCTTACTTGAAGTGGAGGAGTAATAATTACTGTTTCTATCTTCATGTGCAGTTGCAAAGAGAGTGCCTATAACAGAATAGTATCTTTGCTGTGCTACTTTGTCCGTATCTAAAGCAATATAATGACATAGAAACATAGAATCATAGAAATTCAGAGTTGGAAGAGACCACACAGGCCATCCAGTCCAACCCCCTGCCATGCAGGAACACCCTCAAATCAATCCCGACAGATGGCCATCAAGCCTCTGCTTAAAAACCTCCAAGGAAGGAGACTCCACTACACTCTGAGGCAACAGATTCCACTGCCAGACAGCCCTGACTGTCAGGAAGTTCTTCCTGAGGTTCAAGTGGAATCTCATCTTTTTAAAAAAGGGGTCCCCAAATGTATTCAGTTTTTTTAAAGACCTCGAGAGAGAGAGATAATGACATCCAAATATTTAGAACTATATAGAACAGGGAGGACCATGGCAGAATGGTACAACACACACTTAGCATGCAGGGGAAAACCCCAAACAAAACAAACAGGAAATCTGGTAGCACTAAGGGCTGCTAAGGGACCAACAGCATTTCCTTGCTGCTCTTCCTCCTTCTCAGCTATGTTGCTAATTCCTCATTAGCACTGCTGCCTCCTGCTCTCTATCTCCAGAGTTTGTACAGGGCTTGCCATACCCAACTTCCTTCCTAGACTTTCACGTGGGGAGAAGAGAAGCAGATTGTGAGGAGCTGGTCATTCACTGCTATGGAGAGGGGGGAAGGAGTATGAAGGAGAACCTAAAACTTATCATGGAATATGTACCCACTCAACTGCAATGTCAGCATGGCCCATATTCCCCACCAACACTAGGTAATGTTGGATACATAGCAACCGGTGTCAATAAAAATGATAATCCAAAAGGACAACACTCTAGCTTCAATTGTTGGCTGACTTGTCACAAATACCTGGCTATTCTTCTTTAACAGAATTGTTGTGCCATCATCAATCTCAAATTCACCATAGTCTTTTAAACACCGAACCTGGAAGAAAAAAAATTAAGTAGCTATCATACTATCAGCTGGTTACAAATTAAGTATGTCAGCATAAGCCTATTTTAAGGAAATAAGTAGCTTCCAAGTCTGAGACACAATTTTTTTTCTCTTCTTTCTATTAAACAAAACAAAATACATATTTTGGTAAGCTGAATTTATCTTTCAATTGTCCTTTTATCATACTTCAAAATGTAAAATGTTGTTAAATTAACTACAACATCTCTGTGAAAATATTAACAAAGTTCTCCTGAAAAATATTTAGACTTATTAACTGTGAACCTACTCCTAGGAAAATAAATCACCACACAATTTTTGGCTTTACTTACTTCAATGTACAAGCTTTTGGGGGGTTTAATGTCCTGTGTAAGGTCCAGCCCATCTCCTCCTCCTAATGATCTCATGTAGGTAGCCAAAGATTTTTTATATTGATTGAACCACACCATCTGGAGATGAAGGATATGTCTTTAATTAATGTAAAGATTGTTTTCAAACTATTAAGAATTATTAACATACCAGAAAAGAACTACTAAGAAACCTCCCCGTACTGCAGAGAGTTCTGAGTCATGCTATAGTACATGCTAATTTCACTTATTGAGCTCTACCATTATTTCAGGAGAACCTGGAGAGTCTATTAAGCTAGGAGTAGGAAAAAGGTAGGATAGGATCATTAGATAATTTACAGTAGATCAGCAAGGCGGCTGACTCTGAATTACTTCTAAACATACCCACTGCTTTCTATATAGTAAAGAGCTGTGATAACTCAACTGTAAAATATATGATTATGGGCCAAACTAAGATATTCTGTAATAGATACTACAGTCAATTCATGTTTCACTGTTTCAAGTCTATTAAATATTTGTGGCTGCTTGCAAATACAACTTGTCAGAACAAACAAAACAGGGTTCTTTCATGAAAGCTTGTTTGAATTCCATAAGGAATAAATCCAAGAATTTTAACAGATGTATTCAAAATCTTGAACTCAAATGTGTTTGCGGGCATCTGAGATTCCATTTCCAAAGACATTTCTCACTGTCTCACTATATAGTGACCGTAAATAAAGACTTATTTTCACAATCTGACAGAGAAGGGAAAATTTCATCCGGCCTGCCTAAGCAGGATAAGAAAAACTGACAGAGGTGGCGTGGGGTCCTAACGGCAGCAACTGATTCCGGTTGGCACACGACGATTACCCAATTGTTGCGGGTTCCTCCTCCATGCCATCCCGAGAATGAAGCATTCTTTGCTATAGCTGGATGATAGAAATACTTCCACCTTGGTTTTTGGCAGTGACAAGAGTTAGAGATTAGGAAGTAAATAATTTACAGTTAATATCTTGCTAACTTACTTCATCAGCTGACATGTGAAATTTGACAGCATTTGGCAAGACACTCCCGTATTCCCATCTAAGTGCCCGGATACGAAGTAAGCGATCATATCTGATGGAAAAAACCCCCACAACATATCAAAAGTATTCATAATTGGAAAGAGAGATAAGATCTTAGGTAACTTTATCGCTAATCCATTAATTAATTTTGCAGAAAGGAAGTAAATTTCTGATGTGAAACAGTATAGACTGAACTGTTGGCCGGAAAATGAGAAACCAAGACCATAATCAGATTTGCCCAACACTAGATTTGCACAGCTCAGTGGTCAGGCAAAACCAAAAACATTAGTACAGTCAACTGTCTGAAATACTTGGAACATCGCTGACTTTGGAAAATAATGCTAAAGGCTTCCAGCTTTTTTTCAAACAGCTCTTGCAGGTGAAGAGAGTTAATGCAGAGCAGAATGGCAAAGTAGTCTGACCCCACTGTCAAACTGATTATTGAATTATAGACCAGACTCCTACATACTTAACTGAAATGACTGAGGCATGTAATGACATAACCGATAGACTACTGTAATGTAGCTAAGCCAATCAAACCCATTTGCTTCATTTGGTCAAAATTATATTATTTTTCAGAATATTATACAAATTTACAGGGCATTGTGTGAATAAGCATAAGCACGCACAACTTCTGTGCAAATCCAGTGACACTGAAAAAAGTCTTTGAAACAGTTAAGTTTCAGAAGTGAAGGAATCAGATCCCAGAAGAAACAGGAATTATGTCACAGATGCCCTTCAGAAACTTACATATATGCAAGAATACATCGTCGATTTCTCAGCAAAGAGCAATGGCGAAACTTGATTGTTGGAATCAATTCACTGTGTCCTGATTTAGCTTCATTTCTAATAACAGAAGCACAAGGTGTATTACATACTCTTGGAAAGTGAAATACAGTGGTATTTAGTGTGTTGGGGGAACCATCTTAATTAGTTTTGTTTTATTTTATAAACTCCAGCCAGCACAGAAGTTCCCTCCTTTCCCAACTAGATAGATAAACTATCTTTCTTTAATTTAACTTTCACTGTAGATCAAACCTTTACAGGTTTAAGATTAGCTTGTGTTTCATTTGAAAAGTGTTTCTGAGTGGTTGAGAATCCAATAATTTGTACCCAAAACAGACAGTCCTCATCTAAACAAACAGTAAAAGCAATGAAACAACTGACAAATGCTTGAGCACTTAGAATTTATTTTATCAGAGCATTATTAAAATGCTCTGCGTTACACAATTTTAGACTATTAGCTATTTTCTGTTGACTTTCTGGTTTGCCTTAATTTCATTTAAATGTGCTTTTTTCAAAGCACCGTAGAATTAATTCTCAAAGCTTTATTTACCCAGTGAATTTTTAGGCCAAGATCCTATACACTTTTAGGCTAGCAGACATCTGTACCACTAGTCTCATTGGATCTCACAGATACACAACTGATTACACAGTGGACACAAAGGCTTTGAGTTCATCCATTACACAATGGTTGATTAGTTCCCCACATATCAAGCCAAAACCAAAAGAAAATACCATGTGAGCGCTCGTGGAACAATTGCACTAAGAACTACAGTTAAGCAAGAAAAAGAACTGCTTGTGCAATTAGTGATATGGCCTAACCGAATTCCAGGCCAAATCTGAACTTTATGTTACCTCACATTTTACTAACTAAGACAGGAAGACCAGAAAACCAAACACTATGATATTAAAACAAAACAAGCTTTTTCTACATAGAACAAGAAGGCCAGGAAAAATTTAGACCACAATTGCTAAGGAGCTCTTCTAACAAAACTTTGGCTTCTTTCTGGTGGCTATGCTGAAGAAAATTCCTTTTTCACATTATAAAGAATATGCTTTTATTTCTAAGCTCTGCTTTTACTTTTTTAAAATCTTTATTTTCTGGAGATAGGCTGTTAATTCTTTTACTGAAAGAACTTTAACTTACACATCACTCTGGTTCTGTTCATACAATGCTTTCATCTCCTCAAGCACTTGTCTGATTCCATCCTCCTGAAATTTAAAAAGGCACCAATTTCATCAAGTATTTTAAACAGTACTCAATTTTTAAAAAGACTTCAATGAATTAAAATTCAAGTTTAATTTCCTTTAAAAGTTCACATATCCATTCACTACTTAAAAGGAAGGCACAAGCTAAGTCCATACTTGAATCCCTATTGTCCCCAATTTTCCAGTCAAAACCTCCATTCCTTCAAAAATTCCCTTAATCAGAATTGGTCTCCATGAAAATTCTTCAATGTATTCTTTCCAGATTGTCCCAACTGCCCACTCCATGATTCTAATTTGTTTGTATAAGGGAAGCACGCACTCAATAGGATTGGAAGGATCTTGGAAAATTCTCTCTAATTAGGCCAAACATGATGGTGACATATCTTTCTACAGAACCTAGAGAGGACTAACATGTACAATTGCTCCTTCTGGATGTAAGAGCATGATAGTTTTGAACTGTATTGGTACAGTGTACCTATGTAATTCTTACAATAGTCTTCCAAATTGTCTAGGTAAATTTTCCCTACAAAAAGAAGCTTAGTTTGTGTAGACAAATTCAAGCTTAGTTTGTGTAGACAAACTCAAGAATAAATCCCACTTAATTCAACAACCCTTATATTTATCTAAACAAGAAAAGCATTGCAGCCTTCCGGTAGACAAAGGAACAGAATTCTGGAATGCAAAAACAGCTGACCAATGAATTAAGTTACTCAGATCCATTCACACTTGTCAACTATGTTTTAAAAAAGATAAGCACATCTCAAGGTTTAAGCTTTTGATTTTCTGCTTCACAGCAACAGATTAAACCTATGGCAAGTTTTCTGACTCACTCCCAATGAATGAGTCTCCCCGAGACAGTGGGTGGTGGACATTTTATTGCTTCCACTGCTGTCATAACCAAAGGTAGAGAGAGAATAAAGTCACTCCATTTCCAGTCTAAAGGTATGCAGGCTACATGTACCACACACAGCCTTAGCACATTTTAAAGTATCACAGAACAGATGCCAGAGAAAGAAAAGTCCCATAAGCTGAATGGTTGCCCTTCAGCATTATCAGTAGAGGCAGCTAAATAGACAAATAGTTTTCCTAATAAGTGGGTATCTGTTCAGTAATGGAGAAATGCTTTCCTCAAAGATTGAGGAAATCCCAAGCGCTCAGTCTTGATTTCTTATCTTGGAAATTCTGGGAAGAAGCTGCTTTCTCATAGGTGATGGGGACGGCAAAACAGAGAAGCCTTCCAGTACCACCAAACACCATTTTCTCTTCCTTCGTGGATCTGTGTAGGTGGGGAGCTAATAAGATGTGTGTGGTGAGTGGTGTGATGGAAGGGTTACAAATGGAAAATAAGATAATTTGAATTCTAAGTAAAATGTGAATGAAGAAGGGTGACTATGTGACAAAAAGCTGTCTGGAAAGATCCAGGGTCTATCTCTGGTGTCACTTTTGCCTGAAGATGAGACAATGAATGCTACCCAAATGTTTACTTATTTTAAATGTTTACATTGTTTCCCATTGACAGATGTTCTGAAGCAGTTTAGAAATGTTTTTAAAGTCAAAAACCAATCAGTAGTCAGACTTTACAATAAAAACAAACTAATCTTCAAAAACAGTATCAAAATACTAAAATATTAAGAGCGTCCAGAGCCAGAAATACAACTTAACAAAAGAACAAATAAAAGGATACCTGCTGGAAGAGGAACATCTAACAATCCTGTAAGGATTGGTTTCTCATACTAGAGTCAAACTGATTTGTGAACCTTTTGGAACTATGAAAAGTGATATAAACCTTCTGAGTAGGCACATAAACCAAACAGAACCTGGAAAAGTTACTTTTTTATTATAGCTCCCAAAATCCTCTAGCCACAGTCATGCTAGCTAAGTGATTCTGGGAGCTGTAGTCCAAAACCTAGTATTTCCATAGTTTAGTCTGGGTACAAGCCTGACTGAGGTGCCTTTGAGGACAGCACCTCAGTCTATCAGAGTAAGAAGACACCAGGTCCATTCCTTTCTAGAGTCCCCAGAGTGAAAACTAGACAGGGTTCCTGTACTTTTAATGTTGGTGGTGATGGTGTGTGCCTTCAAGTCATTTCGTACATATGGTGACCATAAGGTGAAACTATCACAGAGCTTCCTTGACAAGATTTGTTCAGAGTGGGTTTCCTATTGCCTCCTCCTTAGGCTGAGATAGTGTAACTTGTCCATGGTCACACAGCTGATTTCCATGGCCCAGCAGGGATTTGAACCCTGGCTTCCCAGCCTCCAACACTAAGCTGGCTCTCAGAAGGCTTATTGGGGCAATGGTAGCCTGGTAAGCCATTGCCTTACCATTGCCTTCATGGTAGCCTGGTAAGCCATTGCCTTACCATTGTCTTCATGGTAGACTGGCAAGCCATTGCCTTACCATTGCCTTCATGGTAGCCTGGCAAGCCATTGCCTTACCATTGCCTTCATGGTAGCCTGGCAAGCCATTGCCTTACCATTGCCTTCATGGTAGCCTGGCAAGCCATTGCCTTACCATTGCCTTCATGGTAGCCTGGCAAGCCATTGCCTTACCATTGCCTTCATGGTAGCCTGGTAAGCCATTGCCTTACCATTGCCTTGGTACCAAGCCATTGCCTTACCATTGCCTTCATGTGCCTTCATGCCTTCATGCCTGTAGCCTGGCAAGTCATTGCCTTACCATTGCCTTCATGGTAGCCTGGTAAGCCATTGCCTTACCATTGCCTTCATGGTAGCCTGGTAAGCCATTGCCTTACCATTGCCTTCATGGTAGCCTGGTAAGCCATTGCCTTACCATTGCCTTCATGGTAGCCTGGCAAGTCATTGCCTTACCATTGCCTTCATGGTAGCCTGGTAAGCCATTGCCTTACCATTGCCTTCATGGTAGCCTGGCAAGTCATTGCCTTACCATTGCCTTCATGGTAGCCTGGTAAGCCATTGCCTTACCATTGCCTTCATGGTAGCCTGGTAAGCCATTGCCTTACCATTGCCTTCATGGTAGCCTGGTAAGCCATTGCCTTACCATTGCCTTCATGGTAGCCTGGCAAGTCATTGCCTTACCATTGCCTTCATGGTAGCCTGGTAAGCCATTGCCTTACCATTGCCTTCATGGTAGCCTGGTAAGCCATTGCCTTACCATTGCCTTCATGGTAGCCTGGTAAGCCATTGCCTTACCATTGCCTTCATGGTAGCCTGGCAAGCCATTGCCTTACCATTGCCTTCATCTGACGCTGTGAAAGTTGTTAGTTGCTCAGATTCACCTAATAGGTTTCCATGGCCAGCAAGATTCTGATCTTCATGGTCTCTGGACTAGTCCAACATTTCAAACCACTACACTATGCTGGCTCTATTGCAAAGGCAGTCATAAGGATATTGTCCTACTGTTTTTGCCCTTTTCTGCACTACACTGTTCTAGTGCTATTATTCCACTTTCAACATCCTATGGAATCCTGGGGTTTGCAGTTTAGGGAGGGGCCTTGGGAATTCTCAGCCAGAGAGCTCTTGGGCTTCAGTAAACTACAAACCCCAGAATTCCACAGGGTGTTGAAAGTGGAATAATACTACTATAACAATGTAGTGCAGAAATGGCCTTTGTCTGTGTGCCTTCAAGTCGATTTCGACTTACGGAGACCTTAAATTGAATCTATCATGGGGTTTTCTTGGCAAGGCTTGTTCAGGGGGGTCTGCCATCGCCTTCCTCTGAGGCTTGGAGTAGTGATTTGCCCAAGATACGCCAGTGGCGCTCCATCGCTGAGCAGCATTGGAACCCAGACCCCTCGAGTCCGACGCCAATATTCAAACCACTACACCACGCTTGCTCTGGTCTTTGGGAAGCAGACGGAATTTCAACAGGTGTTGCTTGTTACTTTGGTTGCGTGACAACCAACAGCTGCTGAAATGCCTTCCTCCATACGACCGTTAAAGGTACAAGAACCGCGTCCAATTGGCAGCCTGTCAGTTTTCTCTCAAACCATTTCCGCACTACACTCTTATAGCGCGATGATTCCACTTTCAACATCCTATGGAATCCTGGGGTTTGCGGTTTCGGGAGGGGCCGTCCGGCCCCTCCCGAAACCGCAAACCCCAGGATTCCATAGGATGTTGAAAGTGGAATCATCGCGCTATAAGAGTGTAGTGCGGAAAGGGCCCAAGGCCCCTCAGGCCAGCAAACGGGAGAGCGGCCTTCAGCCCGGGAAGAGCGAGAAGGAGGGCGAACCGCGCCGGCAAAGGCTCACGTTGAAGGAAGGAAGCTGCCCGTCGCTGGCGCGGTGGAGCTCCCGGATGAGCTCCGTGGCTTTCTCACAGAACATGACTCCCGAACCGGCCTCTCAGGCAACGGAGACGCTTCCGCCGCGGCGCGCGACCCGAACTCCGCGCCTCTAAAACGCTCGGCCAATAGAAACGCAGGACGCGATAAAATGGCGGGGAGGAACCAAAACGCCTTCTCTCGTGATCGCTTCGTACGGAACGAGAGGAGGGACAAAGCTAGCTGTTTTGCGTTGTTTGTGTCCGTTGGGTGGCAGCAACTGGATGTCTGATACGCGTAAGATTCACAGCAAAAGCTCCTGATTTTCTTTAGGCAGCAAAGCTATACTCACGAAGTTTGAAGGAGCTATTGCGGTTGAAATCAGTGGGGCCTCCTGCCATTTCCGTACTACACTCTTATAGCGCAATTATTCCACTTTCGACACCGGCCCCTCCCGAAACTGCAAACCCCAGGATTCCATAGGATGTTGAAAGTGGAATAATCGCGCTATAAGAGGGTAGTGCGGAAAGGGACTTAGATGTGAATAGAAATTGCACTGTTAGGAGGTTTTAAATAGATTTTGAACAGAGTCTGGATGACCGTCTGTAGGGGATGCATAGCAGGCGGTTGGACTCAATGACTCTTGTGTTCTCTTCTAAGCCTATGGACATTTCTACACAAGACTGTGGAAGGGCCTTTCCCTAAACTGCAAACCCCAGGATTCCATAGGATGTTGAAAGTGGAACAATAACACTATAACAGTCTAGTGCAGAAATGAACTGTGACTCTACTACCTGGCTATGGGGAGAAATTAATGAAATGATACATGCAAGATGGGATGTCTGACCTCCATATTATAGTGATTTGCTCCTTTCTAACCATGTGTGTGAAGCATTTCCTTTGGAATATGTTGCTTTCCACTTACCCCTAAGGACGGTTTCACAGTGCCATTTATTTTGTATGCATTTCTTTTATGTTCAGCTTGCAAAATTGTGTGTCTGTATGTGTGATATGAATAAAGGTAGTAGATAAAACATGCTGTCACTTGTCATTCCCTACCCAAGAAATATATTAGAGGCACTTCTCTGAAACGCAGTATCTAGATGGGAGATCTGGCTGGCATTTCCAAATAGATCTTTCAAATAGTTCATTTCACATCACAAAACCATGTTAAAGCCACAGCTGTGAAAGAATTAACCCTGGTTTGACTCCTTTGTTCTGTGCCTTCAAGTAGTCTTTGACTTGAAGGCTTCCATTGGATTTTCTTGGCAAGGTTTGTTCAGAGCAGATTTGCCAATGCTTAGAGATGTCACCTGGCCAAGGTCACCCAGTGAGTTTTCATGGCGGTATGGGGACTCAAACCCTAGACTATCCTCTCCCTGTTTGGGTACTAATAGTGCAACCCAGATGGGGTTAAAGGTCTGACCTTCAAATTATGCCACCTTAAGTAAATGTGCCTCTCATTGCTTGGAGGAAGCCACATCGTTCATAGAAAAAGACCTAGAAACCAGTAATGATGAACAGAACTGGAACCAAATTTGAACAAATCAACAGTGATGTGGACTCAAGTCGATAGACTCAGACTCAAGTTGCTTCTGTGACTTGACTCGGACTCAACTTGGCCATAAACAATGCACTGACTTGACTCCACTCGAGACTTGTATATTTTTAATGACTGACTTGATGCCCTTGGTTCAGTAACAGAACACATTAATCCAGAAACCTTATGACTTTGAATAATGCCTCCATCTCTTTTTGCCAACTAGCCATATGACAATCTCTCTCAAGCCCAAAGTGGGGGTACGTTTCTCAGAGGGAAACAGCAAACAGGTTAGGCAATGGGCTTGAGGAAGGCTTGAGGTCTGCTCAGCATATCGGAGGAACCTTCTAAAACGTTTCCTAAGAGCAAAAAACAAAACTCACTCCAGAGTGCAGGGTGCATTTCTCAGAGGGGAACAGCAAATGTGTTAGGCAATAGGCTTGAGGAGGAAGGATCCTTCCTTCTAAATCTTTTGAATCTTTAATAATGGGGAGCAAGATAGGATTCTATTTCCCACTTCCAAAGCTGCAGATGGCAAAATTGCAAATGTGGAGAGACAACTCTGCTTAAGTAGTTCAAATTGATTTTATTTCATTCTGTCCAATAATTCTGGAATTCTGGCTTCCAGACTTGAGAGACTTGACTTGAGACTTGGAGTAAAAGACTTAAATACATCACTGCAAATCAACCTGTTAATTGAGTCTTGGCAGCCACCAAGGAGTATGTATATGTCATACTACATATCAGTCAACCTTAGTCATATCACTGGAAGCATTTCTTCCTCTCACCGGAGATGCCACTTTGGTGGAAACATATTTTCATGCGTGGTGGGACTGCACAACCACCTATCAGTTCTGGAGTACAGCTTTTGAGGAAATTCTAATGCAATCAATCAGTCTCCCCACAGTCTAGGTCTACTCCCTATTTTTACAGAAGATGATAAAGAACTATCCCATAAAAATTAATTGGATTTCTTTCTTTATCAGCAAGACTGGAAATAGTTAAATCTTGGAAAGAAACAAAAGCTCTTACTCTATTGGATTGGCTAAACATCTCATGGAAAATATCCCTTATTGAAAAGTTGACAATCCCTATTAATAATAATACAATAAATACATTTTCTTAAATATGGTGGGCTTTTTATTACATAGTGTAAGAGCAATAGGAATTTATATTTTTCTTCCAACAACACATAGTAGCCCATGGAACATTGTACTGAGAGGACTTGATCTATAACAGACTCATTAAATTATTAGACTTGTGATCAGATTATGTTCTGTCTTTTTTATAGTGATTTAAATATTTCAAACATGTTAAAGTTTTTAATCCATTCTTTGTTATTGTTTAACCTTTTTTAATATTCAATGAATTCTTATAAGGTTTTACTCTACTTATTGTTTCTGTATATATAAGTATTACATAGGTATTATAAAGTTTAATTATAAAGGATACCACAAAACTCTTAGTTGCTTTTACAGTGAGGAAAATGTAATGAAAACTTGTGGAAGGATTATATAGCCATAACAAATCCATTTGTTATATTCTTTTTGTCCATAATCTATGTATAAGCATAAAAGCTGAGCAGTACATAAACATAAAGCTCATATTTAAGTAGCAGTGTCAGATAAGTTTGCTAAAGTTTTAAGATGCTACAAGAAAGATTTTTCCTTGACACAACAGCATACTGTAGTAGCTCCTACTAGGGACACTTATCTCAGTATAGAGAGAAATTTCTAAACAAAGCTTGGGAAGTTATTTTTAAGAAGAATTAACATAATTACATTCTGAAACTATCCATACTCTTGCTTAATCACCAGGGCTTTCACATGTCATTGTATTAATTCTTTTTTTCCAATCTTGGATTTTAAGCAGGTAAACTTAGAAACTGAATTGATGTCAAATGGGTACCTGGGAAAATTTGCCTGCAGCTCTTTAACTTTGGTCCTGAAGTGATCTGCTTTAGCGGTAACATACACTGATTCAGTTTATGCTTTTTTAGTGTTTTTTAGGATTGAAGTTTCACATTTTAGATTTATATAAGCAGTTCACAGACCTAGTTTTGTGGAATGTGTGCATGTGTGGTGCCTGTTGACTTATGACAACCTCATGTCTTTCATAGGATTTTCTTAAGGAATATTCAGAGATGATTTTCCATTGCCTTCCTCTGAAAGATAGCCCACAGTACTATTCTTTGGCAGTCCCCCATCCAAGTATTAATCAGGCCTAACCTTGATTAGCTTCCAAAATCAGATGGAACTGGTACCTCAACACCTCCCTTCATTGAGAATTCACCTGCATTCACTGAATTCACTTGTTCACTTATTTTTCAGTGTATTATTTCTTGGTACAAAGTATGTGACATTTCTTGTCTTAGTAACTGTGAGATACAGTGTGGATGTAGCAAATCTAATCTAAAAAAACAGAACTATTTTATTATTGGCAAAAGTAGCATAGGTAGGAGCCTTTTCTACCGAACAGTGATGTAATAATGCTATAGATAAATCATCAATCACATCCTCAATGATAACATTTGAGAAGAAAGTCAGTTGAAAGGGCATTTAATGACAGGGAACACCTTCAGAAACTTGCTTTATAATCTCTTGGAGATAATTTAGTGTTGTCAGAGGTAACATTAGGTGACCTTTACTTTCCATTCAAGTTTTATCAGGAGCAGCTGCCCGCAGTGTGTACTTTA
The DNA here is from genome assembly GCA_948474755.1 of Ctenosaura bakeri. Lineage (NCBI taxonomy): Eukaryota > Metazoa > Chordata > Lepidosauria > Squamata > Iguanidae > Ctenosaura > Ctenosaura bakeri. The sequence continues at coordinate 115,200 of CAOLHI010000469.1, forward strand.
GGTACAGCCTACATCCCACTATCATTAGATCAGCATTCATCTGAGTTACTGCTGGCCAGAGAGACTCTCCTCCAAAACAGCACAAAGAATTAAAGTTTGGCATCTAGGTGTGAGACAGTTTCTTGTGTTCCTTACACAAAGCAAAACAATTATATATTAACCTCAAGACAGAATGGAAACAAGACAGAATGGAAAGCTAAATTCTAGTGAGGGGGGAAATTATATAGCCTTCCAAATGCTGTTGGATAGCAACTCTCATTGTTCTTTATAATTTGCTACGCTGGCTAGGGCTCCCAATTAAACATCCCACTGCAACTTTTGTTAAGTGTTTTGTGTTTTTTTAACATGTACCTTCTTCACTTGCTCACATCCAAGGAGGCTATGCTAAGTGATAGAAGAGTAGCTCCTTATACATCACCCAAAAGGAGGAAAGGACACCGTAACATAAAAAAGAGAGACATAAAAAAGACACTAATGTACATTAATTTGCACGTCCTATTTTTTTACACAGATAGAATCACGGAATCACAGAGTTAGAAGAGACCACAAGGATCATCAAGTCCAACCCTCTGCATACAGGCATATACCATCAAAGCATTCCTGACAGATGGCCATCCAAGCTCTGTTCAAAAACCTCCAAAGATGGAGGCTCCACAACACTCTGAGGCAGCGCATTCCACTGTCAAACTGCTCTTATCATCAGGAAGTTCTTCCTAACGTTTAGATGGAATCTCTTTTCTTGAAGTTTGAAGCCATTGTGCTATGTTCTCGTCTCCGGAGCAGAAGAAAACAGGCTTGCTCCATCTGCCATTCCTTCAAATATTTAAACATAGCTGCCACATCACCTCTTAACCTTCTCTTCTCTGGGCTAAACACATCCAGCTTCATTAGCCACTCCTCATAGGGCATGGTTTCCAGTCCTTCTACTATTTTGCTCACCCTTCTCTGAACACGTTCCAGCTTGTCTATATCCTTCCTGAACTGGACACAGTATTCCAGGTGGGGTCTGACCAAAGCAGAATACAGTAGTATTATCACTTCCCTTGACTATGCTCCTATTGATGCAACCAAGAATTGCATGACTTTTTAAGCTGCTGCATCACAGTGCTGACTCATGTTCAGCTTTTGGTCTCCCGAGACTTCTAGATCTTTTTCTCATGTACTGTGGTCAAGGCAGGTGTCACCCATCCTATATCTGTGCATTTCATTTTTTTCTACCCAAGTGTAGTACCTTACACTTCTTCCTGTTAAAACTAATTTTCTTAGTTTTGGCCCAGATCTCTGTTACAATAATTTTGAATTTTAATCCTGCCCTCTGAGGTTTTAGCTATCCCTCCTAATTTAGTGTCACCTGGAAATTTGGTAAGCATGCCCTCTATTTCTTTATCCAAATAACAGTTGCATAACCAAGAATGCCCTCTGTTTCATCATCCAAATCACAACTGCAGAATTGTGATGCACAATTTGGCAAGATTTTATCATTTAAACATAATTACATTATGTCTCAAGTGGACAAGACTTCTGTGCCTAGCCTACTTCACCGAGTTATCTACCCGGTTACTGTCATAAGCTTGCTTTTAATCTCCTAATATATAAAACTTAAAGTTTTTTTTTGTCTGTGTCAGGCGACAACCTCATAGCATTGGCTAAGATTCTATGGAATCCTGGGGCTTGCAGTTTAGGGAGGTGTGAGAAATAGCTGGTAAGACTCATGAAACAATTTAACACAGGATCAGCTGAAGCATCAAGCATTTATTTTAAAAATAATATGTTTCTGCAGACACGGGTGCTCTCCAGAGAGAAGGACACCCTCCCACAAAACAACACACATTTTATCCCCTACGCCAGCTTCCCTCCCCTTGGACAGGACCCAAAAGTTACAACCCTATCAGCTTCGTTGCTCCTTTCAGCTTTTGCTGACCTTCAGTTTGCATCCCAAGGAGGAGTACCGGTATATACATCCCACTATTGAATCCTTATCTATCTGTCTGGTTCTCTCTGTGCACCAAGGCCTTCCTCAGCTGCCAGTTCTAAAAATACGCCTCTTAGACTTCATTGTTTTGCAACAATACTATTCCAAAGCATATGTGTGTATAAATACATTTAAAAATGTGTCATCAGCTATAAGCTAATAATATGTTAGTAATACTATTAATAATATTGCAGAAACTAAAATATATTTTACTTCTCACAGGAGGGGCCTTTAGAATTCTCAGCCGCAGAGAGCTCTTGGGCCTCAGTCCAATTGCTGTGGAAATGAGGCCTAGCAGCAAGGAGGAGGGCAGTGTATTCCCTCAGGGATCCAATCTCTGTATGTTAATAACTCTGAATACAGACTGGATTGGGGGATATGGGGTAAAATTATAGGTACTGGACAAGACGGCTTGGGGAATAAGAGACACAGGATCTCAAATCTTTCTGACAAGTATTACCTGTGAGAAAATAAAATCCCAGGCAGCGCCGGTATCGCTTGTATGAAATCAGACTTGAACCTGACAGCAATTCAAAGACGACGCCTTTAGAAGGAGGAGTGCCCCTATTAGTCCCCCCCCGCCACCAAAGAAGGTCCCTGCTCAATGTCAGTGCGGCCCAAAGAAAGAAAAATACGTGTCCAAAGGCAGGGCGGAGGGCTTACGTATCTCCAGTGAGGAGCTGGGGGGGAGAAAAGAAGACGACCTGAAAAGGGGAGGTTTGTTTTCCTCACATTACTGGCACGGGAAGCCGCAGCGGCCATTTTTGTCGTGGGCAAAACAATCCTCAAAGCGAGGGGGCGGACGCAACGGTTTCTTTCCCCTCGGCTGAGGCGTAGCTCGCGCAGGGAGGTCACGTGGCTTCGGCCCGCCTCTGATTGGTGGGGCCCGGGAAGCGCTGCTAGGGTTCGGTTGCCGGGCTGGGGTGATGTAGCGACGGGAGCGTCGGCTGCGGGACGGAGGCGTCTTCCCCCCGCCGGAGCGAGTCGGGACCTGCCGGCACCGCCCGCGCGTTGCCGCCACCGCCGGCATGAGAAAGCGGAACGAGTCCGTCACCTTGGAGCATGAGCGCTTCGCCTCCCAGGCGCCCGCCGCCCCTGCCGCCTCCTCCCCGCAGCTGGAGAAGGGCTTCAGCCTGAGGACGAGCCTGCGTTTGCCTGGCAGCGCCCGGCCCGCGGGGGACTCTGGCATGAAGCGGTCGCTCGGCAGGTGAGGCGCGCGCTCTCCCCCGCCCTCCGCGAAGGCCCCGTCCCCATAGCAACCCCCTGCCTGCTCGCCGGGTCTCGGCCTTGCCGTTGCTATGGCAACAGGCGCCCCACTCGTCGTCGAAACATCCCGCTCCGCTTTTCTCTTTTTCTCCCCCTTATCCCGCCAACCGGGCCCTCGCGTCGCTATGGCAACCGTCTCCAGAGAGCCGTCGCCCCGCCGCATCGCCTCAGCGAAATGCCCTTGACGCGGAGGCTCCCCTTTCTCTCCCCATTCCGCCTCTCCTTTTTATCTCTTAAGGGCCGGTCTAGCAGGACTGGGTCAAGGGGGAGGCCGCCTCGTTTCGCTACGCGATGAAGTCCTGCCTGAAAGGCCTGTCGGGCTCATCGGTGGAGGGATCGGGGGCCTCCCCCGTCGCCTGCCCCTGGGCTCCGGCGCTTCCCTTCACCTGTCGCTGCGTTGCCTTCACGGACTGCGACTGCAGGCCCAGAAGGGGGTATGTGAGATGTATAAAGGGGTAGGTAAAGTCGGTTTGGCAAAAATCACCGGCCATTTCCGCACTAGCCTGTTATAGCGCGATGATTCCACTTTCAACCTCCTCTGGAATCCTGGGATTTGCAGTTTCGGGAGGGGCCGGCCATGTCCTCACTAGCGTGTTATAGCGCGATGATTCCACTTTCAACCTCCTCTGGAATCCTCCCGAAACTGCAAACCCCAGGATTCCAGAGGAGGTTGAAAGTGGAATCATCGCGCTATAACAGGCTCGTGCGGAAATGGCCATCATATTTGAGAGGCGAGGGCGGCCTGAGCTCAGAGCATGTGTGCCAGTAAAACATGTTTTTGTGGCGTTTTAGATCAAATCTAACGGGGTTAGTCGAAGCTTAGGGGAATTACAGTAGTCTTTAGCTTGCTTTTACATTGCTACAAAATGAGGGTGGATTATAAACCTGAAGAGATTTACTTTTTCTTCATATATATGTGTGTATTGTGTAATTTCTTCACAAATTTTGAAGGTTGTGCCACAACTAACAAACCTTTTATGATGGAAGTGAATATGATCTGGTTGGAATGCTTCAAAAATACTAAAACTGTGCATCCTTAAGTAATTGCAAAAATATCTCCCCTCTAATCCTGAACTGTCCTGTCAGCAGGAAAAACATATTTTGAAAATATTCAGAATATTTATTTTCTGTTCCAGATACACGTGCAAAAATATCTCTGCTTCTCCTTTTTGTTAGCTATAGGCTTATAACAAAATTGACACTAGAGTGTTCATTAAGTAGAAAATTTAGGGTAAGTTCTTTCACCAGTATATGCATTAGAGATTAGAATACTTTTAGCCCCCCTCCAATGTGTTTGGCCTAAATATGCAAAATGCACCAGACCCCATCTGATCTTGGAAGATAAGCAAGGTCAGTGCTGGTCAGTACTTGGATGGGAGACTGCCAACAAATATCAGGTGCAGTAGCCTATATTTCAGAGGAAGGAACTGGCAGAAATGCCTCTGAGTATTTCTTCTCTATGGAAATCCTATGAAATTAAATGGGTCACTGTTAAATTGACAGGTGACTTGCACATACATACAGTGTGTGCTTACCTGGAAATAATGAGTTCAGACAGGACTCATTGCTGACACAGGCATAAGATTTCATCCTCTGGCTCTTTGCAGAGTTATATAGAAACACCATGATATGGAAAGTTGGTAGCTTTGATTACTGACTTCAGCCAGTGTTCAGATCTCAAAAATTTTAGTGATGAACCCATATCACAGGGATGGGCAAAGCGCAACCCTTCAGATGTTGTTGAACTGCAACTCCCACAAGCTGTGGCCAGCACAACCTATTAAATTTAAAAGGAATTTTTTTTTCAGGGGACACCATCCAGCAAAATCTTGACAATCACACTTTACCCACCTTTGTTTTTTCATGTTGGTGACACACTTTTTAGACACGCATCATTTCATGACATCATAATTCAGTTTTACTAGTAAACAGGAGTTTAAACTAATCCCTTATAAGAGATATGGACATCAATTGTAATAACAAAATGTATGGGGACACAACATATCTCATGAAAACCTTTCATATATTTTTAAAAACATATCATTTATAAATAATAACATACATTTCCAAGATTGTAGGTAGCACACCTACACACTTCAGGTGACACACTAACATGTCACGGCACATCATTTGGAAAACCCTGCTCTGAAGCCTAAATTATCAGTAATTTTAAGTCTTTCTGCGTATCAGATCTTCTCATAACACTCTATCAGCAAAAGCCTTTTTCATTTCACTAATTCTTCTGCTGGTAGCTTGTTGATCCTCTAATCATTCATAAGTCTTTGGTCACTTTCTCTCCTACGCTCTGGTCAAAGTTTGTTTACCTATTAAAATATTGCAGTGTACTTTGCAAGTGCTGTTACCACTTAAAGCAACCTGGGAGACTTTGTAGCTGCACTACACCGATATATCAGTACCAATTGAATGTCATGGTTCCATTGTAAGGAATCCTGAAATTTGTAGTTTGGTGAAGCATTTAGAAGGTACCAAATTATTCTGAAAAGAGAGGGATTTGGGTTTAAACCAATTTAATTTTGTACTATGGACAGACAGTCATATTTTGGGAACTGTAGTTCAGGAGAGTAGACTACAACTCTACAGCTGAAAATTTTAAGTATCTCACTAGACAACAGATCCCAGGATTCCATAATATTCAGCCATGATATTTAAAGAAGCAGCAAACTGTATAATTTAGGTACATCAAGTGATTGGCCAGTTCAACTTCTAATGGATCCATTTCCAGTTCTAATGGGTCTTTAAACTGTTTTGCTTTCAAAGACTGGCAAGCATTTGACCCTAGTTACTTGTACATCCAAATGTGCCTCTGTATGTAACATTAGTCAAGGAAATAGTAGTGGGAGAACAATACCAAAAGAATAATCTGTATCGCAAAGTTAACTCGAGCTGCCTTGATTTCCAGTTTGGGGAAGAAGGTAAGTATAGATGATGATGATGATGATGATAATGATCATTCTTTCCAATAAATGAAACTCAATCAAGATCTTGTAGACTTTCAGTGCAATCCCATGGATGCTTATTTCAAAGTAAGCTCACTGTTTGATAGGACTTCTCAGTTGCATAGGTCTGCAGCTATAATATGTTTTAAAATTGGTTATTAATAATAGTTCATCAATACAGACACAATTTTAGCAAATGTTTTCCTGGATCAATATCCATCTACCTGCCATGCAATTTGCATGTTTTTCTGTTTCTGGTGTTAGTGAAATAATTGTTGTTGTAATTTTTTTCTATTTAAACATTACATTTAAAACATTTATGTCCTGTCTTTGTATAATTAAAAAACATTTGAGTACCGTCCTAACAGATTCATTCATTTTTCCTTATTGACTTATTAAATTGACATAGGTTACAGACTGTTCTTGATGTTCCAGATTATTCTTCCTGAATTTGGATGGTGAATAATTTATAGAACTTTATCTACAAATCTGTGTGTAATCTTCAAAGAAACTTGTTTTGCTTCATTTTACTCCATGCAAGACATCTTGGAGGTTTCTCAATATAATAACTAGATAACACTATCTTAGATTAGTAGAGGCTCATTGGTTTTTTTCTAGTATACAGATTTAAGCTGCTTTATCCAATGAAATCATCTACCTCCTCACAGGTTTGATATTTTTATCAATTCAGTTGTTATTCAACTTTGATTAAGTGCGGATGCTGATGTTCTATTGGGATTTCTTTTAGTGCTTTTGGATGGATTTTTGTTTTTCATCTCAGTGAATTAAAGTGTTTTGAAAGTCTTTTAGAAGACTTTAACCCCTTTCTTATTCTTTTCAGGATAAGTTTGAGACTCTTGTTGTGGTCTGGGTATTTGCAATAAGTTATGAATCATGCATAGCCATGGATATGTCAACAGTCCATAATACTTTTGCTACATTTTGGGGGAATTTATAATCAGGAAGCATCAAAGAAATGTAACACCTTTTGTTTAGAAAAGTGTACCAAGCCTAATTTGGAGTGAAAATAGGAGATCAATGCAAACCAGGGACTCCACACAAAAACCAGGGACTCCACACAAAGTTTGTTTTATTTGCATAGAAGGTCCAAGGAAGTGGTCAAAATGTAAAAAGCATTCAGATTTGGTGTGCCAGTGATATAGAAGGAGCCAAAAAGTCACTCTGATGACTGCTATTTTTGCTCTTGTAATGGATGTTAAAGGCCCTAACTTAAAAAATAAGAAAGGCATTTTCTATCCAAATCTTCCATCAGTTGTACCACCTGTTTGACACAGCCCAGAAATGCCAATTTCATTTCCAATATAAACATTGGAAGATTGCTCTTGTAATTTTGGTTCCGGTACTGATCATGAAGAATTTTAGTGTAATTTGGTACATACTACCATATGAAAACATCAAATCCAGTTGTTAAAAAACCATTCATCATGGAGAAAATCTGAGATCAAATTCCTATAAAACCTGCATACATTTTTTGAAGAGTTTTTATGATCTTCAGTTTTTCAGGCCTATGTAATTTATGAGCCTGTCTTGTTTCAGCTGAACATATTAACCACAATTTACGGTTTGAACAACATGCTAATTTATGGTTAACCAAAAATAGAACCAGAATCTTTTGATTTCAAATCTGTGCCTGAAGAAATGTAACAAGACTTCATGGACCTGAGACAAATGTACTGACTCTCAGTCTGGCAACACTGAATCATGATTTAATGTTGTGTCTAAATGTAGCCTTTGAATATAGGTTGATCTAAGTAACTGGTTTCCTTGTTTTCCTATCTGTCTTAGCTTTCCATAGAATACTCTGCATACCCTCAGTGTCTGAGAGTGAATTCAAAGAACACACAAATGCATAATTTTAATTGCTCTTTTGACAATTCCTGTATAATGACAACACGGCCTTTTAAAACAGCCTGTTCTTTTACCATAGCCGGTTCTTTTATTTTTTAAAACTATTACTTTATTACTTGATTAAAATTAAAACTGTTATTATTTTAGAGAGTCTGTGTGATGTGGTGTTTTGAATGTTGGGCTATGATTCTGGGAGACCAGGATTTGAATCCCCACTCAGCCATGGAAACTCACTGGATGACTTTGGGCAAGTCACACTCTTTCAGCCTCAGAGGAAGACAATGGGAAAAACCCCTTGGAACAAATCTTGCCAAGAGAACCCTATGATAGGTTCTCCATTGGGTTGCCATTAGTTGAAAGTGACTTGAAGGCACCCAACAACATTATTATTTTAACAAGTTTTGTTGCTAGAAAAACAAATGCACCTAGGGCAGAACTGTTATTTGTTTATAAAGAGCCAAGTATGTGTATTGTGTTTTACAAAAAGCAGATAAGACAAGTCCCCACACCTAGGACTTACAAACTAAAGCAGACAGGAAAACAGAGGATGCTGAAAATGGAGGCATGATTAAATGGAGAGAGAAATTATGTGATTATTTTGGTTTCGCAATTTTGTGGTATCATGATAAGGCAAAAGTTTTTAGTCTTTGGTCCTCTAGATATTTGGAGTGTCAACTCCCAAATCTCTTACCATTGGCCATGCTTGTTAGGACTTCTCAGCTGAAGTCCAAAATATCTGAAATATACAACTTTGAGAAAGACTCCTGAAGGTTATTGAGACTAGTATAATGATCCAGGGGCTTTCTAGGATAGGTGAATATTGAAGAAAATAAGGGAGGTCATCACATTTTCTGAAAGGCAATTCCAGTCGTAATGGTACATTCAGTCTTGGACATATTGATCTTGAGACAATTAAACATCTAGGCGAGGTTATGAGAGGCAGTCAAAGTTTTCAGGATGGAACAGAGAGCAAAAAACTGAGATAGAGATGGATAAGTGAATGTTGGCAGTCAGTGTGTATGTACTAACAACTTTGGAAAGTGATGGGTCATTCAGAGACAAAGTATATGGAGAAGAAAAAAGAGGGGGTAAGGTACAGAACACTGATGGGCCTCAGAAGAGAGAAGAAAAGCTGAGAAAGAATGTTTCTCTGTATAGACTTGAAAGAATTACTAGAACAGGAGAAGAACCAGCTTGAAGCTGAAACTTAGATCATTAAGCAGGTGTGGGAAGCCTTTGGCCTACAGCCCACACTATCTGGCTTACTGGAGCCATGTCCCACCTAACTAGGGAGAGGGAAGCTATTTTGAAGCAGAGTTCCTAAGGGAAAGTGGCTCACTTGCAGACTGGTGCTTCTGGAAAGGTCTGGACCTGTCAACTAGTTTATCTTATCCTTGCCTTTCCTACTGGTAAAGGCAAGGGCCTGTGAAAGTTGGTCCACTGAAGACCCAGCAGTTCAGGATGCTGGGACTTCTTAAGGTAGTAGTTCCACTAAAGGAAGCAGTGTGCTGGCAGATAAATATTCATCTCCCTTTCCTTGCCCTGTGCTGCCAAGCATAGCTGTAAGGGTATCCTGATGAATTGCAGCTCCCAGTGGTGTGCTCTAGAGCAGGGGTGGGAATCCTGCGCCCTCCAAAAGTACTTTGAATGCAGCTTCTTGTGGCCTCAGCCAGCATAACCAGTGGTGAGAAACTTGCAATCCAGTGATGATGCTAGTACAAAAGATAAGAGACATTATGATGCTAGTACAAAAAGTAAGAGACATTGGACAGTACAGTACTAGAGTAAGTTTGAGTTAACATAGAAGTGAGGGGTAGTTCCATTCAGCTCACATTTGGATACATTCTTAACAAATCTGTACTTCCCAAATTAGTAATGCAAACCACAATGAAGTTCTTTCTTCTTCAGATTTTGCAATACAATTCTCAGACTAAAATGTGCATGCAAAATATGTATAGCAGTGAAATGCTTGTATAGAAAAGTATCATAGAAGAGAAAACAGCTTGCAAAAATGTGCATTTAAGGCAAAAGTGGTTTTTCCCCCCAAAATGCACATAAATTGTTATGGAAGACATTTAAGGCATGTATGGAGATGAGACGGGACAGATTGCAGACTGGAAAAAAATGGGAAACTGAACTTTACAGATCTGCCCATTTTTAGTCAAAGTGTGATTTGTTCTTTTCTTCAAGTTAAGAGGGACAGTTATGTGTTCGAATGCTTTAAAAAGCATCAGAAAGTTGTTCAGAATTAAGGAGCACAAGGGGAATATATATTACATCAGAAGACCACATGGCTTATTTTGATTTACTCTTGCACTGTTTTATATCATTGTCATAAATTTGATGGATGATAAACAAGAGGCAGAAATTTTGTATTTGATAATATTTATTAGGAAATATTTTTCTGAGGTTGGAAACATGAACCAGAAATTTGAAATATCAGTGGGCTTTTAAAATGAGTTATGAGAACAGTAGATTTAAACACTGGCCTTCTTGTCCTCTTGTTTTTCACTTTCTTCTATTCCTTGTTGTGAGTGCTGGAACTGACTTTTTATGACATTCATCTTGTAAGACCTTGTGAGTCAAGGAAGTTCTGTGTATGCTGTGTAGCCTGTATGTACCTCACTGTCGAAAAGGTAGTTATGACGCCCTTAGAACAGCGGCAGAGAACTTTGGAATTCTGAATGTTTGGAACTATAGCTCCCATCACTGCTAGTCAGCCAATGGTTAGGAATTGGGTAGGGTGTTAGTTCAAAAATTCTGAAAGGCCAGATTTCCCATCCCTGCTTTTAAGTCCAGTGGTTTACATTAATTAACAATGCTTCATAGTTAGCATTATGATTTAGAGGGAAGTGTGGGAAATGATTTTATATTATGCTTATAATGAAGTCACATTAGGAACTATTTATTGTGTTACTGTAAACAGTCAGAGTAATGTTCCAGGATAATAGTTAGGAATTACTATTTTTAAATTACATTGGAGAATATACAAATACCTTTTCTTAATAGCTTTTTTCTTCTTCTTTGTGGCATCCTTTTATTGCACAATTCCATGGCCTGGTTTAATATGTTGTTTGAATCCACCCACCCTCTTACTTATTATTCAAAGAAGTACTCTTTCTTGGTAGAAAATTGCCCACTCATTTACAAGAAATAACTGGCAAAAAAGCAAGCCTATGAAAATAACAAGTATTTCTTCTGATAAGATGCAGATTTTCAACAGAGCTCAGGGGACCTAATGTTAGCTAGGCAGTTGGAAGCATTTCACTTTAGTTTCCTCAGCTGTCCAAACTTTCCTGCTTTCTAAAAGAACTGAGACTACAGTCCTCTGTTCACATTTGCAGATTTGACCATTGCAAATTTCATTATTTTCAGGCACATGCTTGCATTCCCTTTCCCATTTTTCCCACCCCTTTCCCTTGCATTCCTCCTCACCCGTGGCTTGCGAGACTTATGTTGAAAATGGATGTTTTTTTTCCTTTTAGGTGAGCAAGGCACCCCCCCCGGAGGCACATTCTCTCTGCCATGCATCTGTACATTCTGCCATGCATCTGTACATTTTGCTGTGTAATGACTGCTAATTGGTTAGGTGCTCTCTTTGTTTCTACTCCTCCTTTCTCAAGATAGCCACAAGAAGTAGCTAGAACACCAGAACTTCACTCTTCTCTGTCTGAGGGGAAAGTACTAATAAGCCTTTTACCATGTCTTTTTTCTTCCCTGGGAACATTGAGGCCAGAGGCAAAGGAATGGGAGGGGAGGCCTCTGGAGGGGAATTGTGGGGGGTTATTCATGGTTTTTCCACTTTTGTTAGTGTTCTGCACCCCAAACCTGCATCACAAATGTGGAGGAGCCACTGTAGTCTCAATATCTTCCATATTGTTCCTCAAAAATTATTTTTCCCTCATAGCTATCAGAAGGAAGCCTAAGTATATCTAACTGCATTTTTCTGACATATCTATTGCTCTCCTGACACTCTCTCTCTGTCTTTTGTATTTTATCAACTGTCAAACAATTTTGATTGTAGTTCTTTGGAGTTGCTTTTGCCTTTTGCCTACATAATTCTATAAAGATTTCAATGATACTAAATCATATTTTTTACATACTGAAATAGGACAGAGCTCAGCCTCTTATCTCTGATGGTTAGAAGTCATAAGATTTATGCAGATATTTAAAATCTTTGAGGTTTTTGTTCAGTGTTGTTGTTGCTGTTGTTTGCATGTTTATTGACAGCCATAAAAGAGCACTACTTTCCAGAACTTTACTTTGTTTTGAAATTTCTTCAAGGCTTGTAGATGATTCTGAAAATCTGGGTGCTATTAATACTGTTCTGGCTTGTAAGACCAGAACGCTGTTCTAGCTTCCAGGCAGACATGTAATATATAATTAATACTTTTGAGTTGCACAAGAAGAGCCAAAGAACGATTAACTTAAAATTAATCCCTATGGCAGTGTTTTTTCCATCCCCAAAATATAATAGTTACAACCACTTACTGGGATTTTGTGGAGTAATTATTTAGTGTTTCTGAATAATTGTTGTTATCTCTTCTCATGAATAGAGACCATAGTTCACTCATAAGGCACATGCTTTGCATGCAGGGCTTTGCAGATTCAGACCTTAGTAACTCCAGATAAATAATTCCTGAAACCAAGTCTGGACGAGACATCTGCTTGAGTCCTGGAGAGCCTTTCCCAACTCGGTGTTGAAGCTTACTAAGCTGTACTGTGTGACTCAACTGCACAAACAGGCAGAAACCAGTAACTAGGAATTTGGGATCATAGTTCATATTCTCCTGGTCTATAGGGAATGTGGCTCATCTTCTGACTGGCGTCTAAACACAAACAGAGATAATTGTCACTTTACAGTGAGACCTTTTGATATGCCTGTTTATAGAGTTCTGTCTGTGTCTTGTCACTCCTTTTGGTACTTCATGGAGATTATTAAAGAGCAGTGGGGGATTATATTAGAGCAAAGTGAAGGAGATGGCTGGCTGAGGTGAGGGCTGCTCTCAACTAATAGGCAAAAAATCTTTGTATCAAGGTCATAGGTGGACTGTATATAGCTTGTGAGCTACATACAGTGCCCACCTTTTTTTGCAAGCCCTATTGCTAAAATGTCATGCTACAGTTGTAGCAAAAGTCTGGATCTGTCTTTATAATAAAGTGTGCATGGATTGCTTAAGTGGTGTTCCCCCAAACCTCCTGAAACTGCTAAATCTTCTTACTGGGCATGCACTCATCAGGTGTTGTGCTTCAGATGCCTGCTGCCATTTGCTCGCCATAAAAAGTGACAGTTTGTTCATGAGACAAGGTATTTGGGAAATGTACATCTTCTTTACAGAAGGACCAACTTTTCTGGGAACGCTAGTCATGTTGTAAATAAAGTGTGCTTTTCCTGTACACCTTGCTTTAAAGGCAAATTGTGGCTTCCCCCTTTACATAGCACTGCCAAAATTTTGTAGCACAGTACTGGTGACAGATCTGACCCACAATGAATTCCACTTGTTTGGGCCTTGAGCCATTCATGGAAATTGGCTGTCTACTGTTCAGGTTGTCACAACAAGATTTTAGAGTTTGCAAAACAAACAAGTTATAGGAGCCATGTGTCAAGCATGTACATAGAAAGTTTTGAGAACTCTTTTGTAAATTAGCTGCTTCATCTTTGTGCATCTAGAGAAAGTTGTGCAAATGTGTGTTGTAATGTTCTAGGAGATTTTGTGGAGATGGTAAAGTTTCTAACCTTGATTAGCTATGGTACTCTAATGTTGCAGAAGAGAGCAGTGCAGGCAGGACATGCTTGTACAACAGAAAGAGAAGAAGGAAGTTTCTGCATGAAGAAGGAGGGGGTAAATAAAGGAAATGTTGAAGAAAAGATAGTAAGTAGAAAGAGTAGTCCAGAAGAATGAAAAGAAGCAAAGGCCAGAGTCTCTGGAAGGAAATTTGGAGGGGCGTGTCTGAATTTCTAGAAAAAGAGAGGTACCTATATAGCCAGGAGCTGCAGGGGTGAGTAAGGCTGAAGGTCAGAAATGCTGCATTGAAGAAAAAAAACCCCAGAAACATATTTGGCTTCAGGGCTCTAGCCTTTATTGTGTGTGTTGTATACATAATGATCTATGTTATTGATTTGTAAATTGCATGGCAAGTCAAAGGAGATCATAATATGGTGTGCTTTTGAAGACAGTGGAGGCTAAAGGTAATGGAGCCATAAAACATTGTCACAGGATAACCCCAAGGTCTGCTGTGTCAGTGTTTTTAATAGCAGACAGAATGTAAGAATAGAGGAAGTGATAGCTGTACAGACTGCATTTTTCTGGATTCATGTGAATTTTTACAAGGGGTTTTACAATATTTCAAAACTGAAATTGCTCTGGAGGATCCACTTATCCGTCTTTGAGTATGTTGAATTAAATCAAAAGTTCTGTTGTCTTGTAGTTTCTCTAGCAGAAAAATTTCATGTACAAAACCTGTTCTAGGCTGGGTTTGCTGCTTTTATGCAGCAAAACAGGTATGTCTACAGACACTTCAGAGAAGCACAAATCCGGATGTGAAAACTGTTTGAGGAACAAAGCTGACCTCATAGTCATATGACTGTGAATCAAGTCTTTTCCTGATTTGTGTTTTCTTTTTTTCTCCTTTGTGAATTGTTCCAGCAGCTATCTGAAATGTTTCTGCTAGTGTTCTAGATTTTACTCATTTCTTAGTAAGTTTTCTAACTCCCATGCTCTATTAATATGTCAGTTAGGAGGAAAGCCTGTTATAATTGAACCTGATTATGAGATTTTTTAAAAGTATATATTGCACAACTAGAAAAGCAATTGTTTGTTCTAATGCAGTTCCTTCTACCATAGGAAAACAAATTAAAAACCTAATGGCCCAAATTTAAGCAAATTATCTGATGATGATGATGACTGTTGTTATTTCTACTGGGGAGATTTAAGTCATACATCTTGTAACTATTTAAATTTTCATTGAAAAGAACACCTGCCACATTTCTTCTGGTTGTTGACGAATGATAGATACTAAGTATGTACCCTAGTGCAATAACTGTCCTATTAATGTAGTGTAAGTGTCATATTTCTACTTTCATTGGAAAGCTGGAACAGCTAAGAAGTTTCATCCTTACTCATCTTTCCCAATAAGGAGAAGCCAAAGAAAATTCCACTATTACAATAGCTGTAACATGTCTTCATTGTTCTTATAATTAGTATTTTATTTATATCCTACCACCACCCCCAAACTCGAGCCACATATCCATTGAAAAGCAAGAAATAAAATCAACAGAGCATGCTATAAAAAAAAAAATCCTTATAATTGGTCAGTTCCAAACAGCCTGTTCGAAAAGAGAAAAGTCTTCTGTTAATGGAAGGACAGCAGTATGAGAGTTAGTCTAGCCTTCCCAGGAAGGGATTCAACCATTTATGAGGAACCACCAAGAAACCGTACTTCTGTGTTTCCCCTAACATGTTTGTGAGCACTGTGAAACTGAGAGAAGTGCCTCCCCTAAGACGTAAAAACCCAGACAATTTGGTATAAAAGAATATGGTCCTTCAAATACGCTGGGCCTCAATGGTTAACAAATCTAAGAACTTTCTTCCATGTTCTGGTGGAAGGCAGTATTGTTCAAAAATAATTCTGACTGTTGTTGTTACTGTTTAGCAAAGGAGCTGTAATCCTTTGCAGATTTACCTATGCAGAGTGTCTCGCTGAATGAAACGAGGTTTACTTCTGTATAAATATGCATATGATTACATTGTTAAACAAAGACCACCTTTTAGGCACCAAATTATAGTTGGATCTAAACAGTGCTGAAATACGTGGCTCCATGTTGTTCTAAAAAGTGTCGTTCTTCACAGTTCACTTTCCAGTAGCAATGCATCACTTTTATTAGGAACCACTTGTGGGTTGGCTGAAAATTTGTTGATGCACAATAGACAACAAAGTTCCCCAAAACTGTGGGTGCCAAAATAAAATGTGGAGGAGAAGTGGGGTCTTCTGTTTTCAGCTGTTAAGTTAAAATGGTCTGCATATCAGCCAAAAATCCTGTGTTCTAAAGCCTCTTTTGTATTAAAATAAACCATACTGTAATTTAATTATTTGGTGCTGAAGTGCTAGGGATAGAGAAGAATAATGTTTGAACAAATCAACCTGATCATACTTCCTGGACTAGGAGGTAGATCAGAGCACAGCTATACTTCATATAGTGAACTTTTCAGAATTTTGTGATACTAAATTCTGCCCAGAAATGTGTAGATTAGGGAAAGCTGCATATCCTAGGGAAGCAGTGTACAAAAATAAATGCAAATTTGTTTGCATTTTTAAAATGTTGCTGATTAATGCAAAGATGAGGAGAATAGACTTATGACTGAATTATCTGTAAAAATGACATGGAGCAGTTACAGGCAGATTTGTATATGTCTAATCAAGGCACGATTCCACATAAGGGGATTGCCTCACACAGATTAAATCTAGCACAGGGGCTATTAGGAGAGTTGAACGTGGTTATCCACAGGGAAACACAAGAAGTTGCTAAGCATCTTCATGTAGAAACCATAATGAATGTGTGGTCCTTGTGCTAGCTTCCAAAGCAGGTAGATAGCGATTACATTGCTTGCCTGTCAGTGAAGTCAGTGTGAGAATTGCTGGCCCACATCAGCTGTTGCTTGTTTAAGCAGCCAAGTAATTAAAAGCCTTCGGGCCACTGTGAGATCTTCTCCTTCAAGTCATACAGTGACCAGGAAGCCATTGCAAAATCCGTTTGCTTTTAATTGATCTGCTTTCATCTCTGAAAGAGGCAGGTAGATGGCACTGCATCATACCTCAAACCTGTGCATGTGAAACGTGGGCTCTTTCCACACAGTGACCCAGTGGCCCTCATCTTGCAACAGTTTATCCAGTGGCCACTTCCAAATGTCAAAAGAGTAGTGGGGTAATAAAGAGCACATATACTTGTCAAAAGACAGTACAGTACAGACAGTACAGAAGGGAGATCCTTCTCTTTTTGTTGTATCATTTAGAGTTTTCCTGATTACCCTAAAAAGACCAGATCCTGTCTGATCTAGTCTGAAGCTAAGCAGAATCAGCCCTTGTTAGTACTTGGAAAGGAAACTGCCAACTAATACCAGGAGATGGAAGGCTATATTTGAGTGGAAGGAACTGGCAAAACTACCTCTTGAGTATTTCTTCCCTAAGGAAACCCTATGAAATTCATGGGGTCAACATAAGTCAATAGGCAACTTGAAGGCACATACACACATGTGGAAACCTACATGCTGCAGTAATATTCAAAGGTATAGCACAAAGGAATCTTGTAGCAGCTTTGAGACTAAATAGGAGAAAGAAGTTTATATCATAAGCTTTCGTAGACATAATGAACTTTATCAGATTGCATATTGCAGCTACATTTTTTAAAAGCTTCCGGAATAATTATTTAGGTGGTTTAATGTTAGGTAGCAGGAATATTAAAACTGGGTGGTGGAGTATCTGGAAAGTAAAATTCAGCTTCAAGAGAATTTGAGAAAACTTCTCTATCTTTGTACAATTCTGAGCTTCTGCACATCTGGGGTTTTTTAAATGTAATTTTTAAAGATATTCTTGTTATGTTGGTATATCTGATTGTTGTAAAAAGTACAGTAAAAATAGCGTGAAGCAAAATGAGTTAGAAGTGTGCAGGTATAATTTGTGTTTTTGCTTACATGAAACCCCATTTCTAGAGACTTGGCAGACAACGCAAGGAGTGTATCTTTCATACTGCATCAGTATTTGAACTAGAGGAAGTTCCAGTATTGACAAATAAAGAAGTATGCCCCTCTCTGTCTTTTAGAGAGGGACACCTGCTTTCAACCTTTACTCTCTTTCTCTTTTTCTCTCTTCTCTTTCAGAATATAATTTGTAAGCTTCCCAGGTCAAAGACAAGTTTTTATTGTGTTATTCCATGAAGCATGAGCATTATAGTAAATAATTTGCCCTCAACAATCTGACACTTTCCACCTAAGTTAGACTCAGGTATACCATGCTGGCAGGGCAGGAAGGGCGTTACAGCTCAAAATATCAAGAGGGTGCGTACTAGTCTGGGAAAGCTGGGAAGTACTAGCAGTACTTTATAAAGTAGTTTATAAAATAGTAACTTATGAAAACAGGAGGCAATTGGTGTAACATGATATCAAAAATCTAAAAATCGTTATATCAAAAAATTAATCATCAAAAAATAAATGTAGCAGAGCTTATATTTCCTTCCCTCCTCTTTTACAGGAGACATGGAATGTGGTTTCGGTTTCGGAAAGTAGTAATCTGGTTGTTGGGCGTGTACATAGCCATTCCATTTCTAGTAAAACTCTGTCCTGCTATTCAGGCAAAGCTTGTCTTCCTAAATTTTGGTAAGAATTGTGCATTTCTTTTTTGCTGTGTCTTGAAACCATGTGTGCATTTTAACATAAAAGTTATTAACTTTTAATGCAAAGAACATGTATCCTCTAAGCCCTTGTGCATTAAACTCTGACTGTGGAGTGGGCAACTGCAACAACTCTATTGATCAGGGGTTTTTTTCTCCCCAGGACACTATGGGTCTACACAGATTGCAAAAAATGCCTCCCCCAAAACCTGGAAATGGTCAGAAGTCTTCTATCTTTGAAAAATATGTATTTTAAATGTTCAGTAATGTGGAAAAGCCGAGCAATCTGTTAGGTAAAATGCTATTTCTGAAGGCTATAGAAGGCAGTTTACCCCCTTTTTAAGACAGAAAAGGGGGAAATCCACAGAGTCTGGAGGGGGCAAAAACATCCTTGGAGTCTGTACTTGGTCCCAGGGCCTTATTTGGGCTACTCCTACTTTAGCATCTGAGGCACATTCACCTTGCATGCCTCAAGAAGCTATTCAGTTATTTGGGAGACAATGTGAAAACCTGTCACTGGAACACTGCTGCCGTTAAGACATCTGGGTCATAGTTATTAAGAAGAATCCTTATCTTCACATATACATATGAAAATACGAGATTACAATCTGTGATCATTTTGCAAGATTTACATGTAATTCCCTTTCCTTTTCTCCTGGTTTTTAAAACTAAGTGTGTCAGTAGTCCAATGTGCATTTAAATCACACAACAGCTGCTTTTGTTTTATTGCTTCCTCATGAAGTGCTGACAGAGGAAAAAATGTTGCCTAGAATTGTTGTTGCTGTTGACATCTGCAGAGAATATTCTGGTGCTAGCTTGTGGAAAACAGTTGTTTCCTGTCTGCCTTCTCCAGTAATATTTTCTATGCTGTGTTTGGTATGACCATTTTCTGATCATTGTGGCTAGCTGGCTTTTGCACATATTTTTTTTATCTACTGTATAAGAAAACAATAGAACATAATGGTATTATCTTCTGAAATTGTCTTTCAATTTTAGATCTAGGATTCTTTATCAAAACTGTAAAATTATGTATTCTGCCTTTAGTGTCAGAGATAAAACTGTTTATTAGCCTGTTTTGGCAATAATGAAATTATAAGATTTATAATTATAATGAATTTATAATTATAATGAAATTATAAGAATCTTTTTGAAGGTAGCTGCACAGTGAGAAGAACTAACTAATAACTGGGAGAAGTTGTTTTTTCATTTACCCCTGTTAGTCACATTTATAATCTTAAATAATCCCCTCCTCTTCTTCATGCATGAAAATGTTAGGGAGTTGTAGCCAGTTCAGTTTTGAATGATGAGTTTTATTTTACTACGTTAACCATTGTAGAGTTTTATATTTAATAGCATTTGTGACAGTTGTTGCATATACTTTAATCAGTAGCTAAATGAAATATAATAGAAATGTTTGTTCTTCTATTTCAGTGCGAGTACCATATTTCATTGACTTGAAAAGACCCCAGGACCAAGGTTTAAACCACACCTGTAACTATTACTTGCAACCAGAGGAAGATGTAACTATTGGAGTCTGGTAAGGAGGCCTTGTTCTTCCAACTATCTATTGGATTCCCTTTCTTCTACAGTCAGAAGTTATAGTTTTGATCTTACTGTTGAGAAAACCTTCAGTGACAGCATGTATACTCTTGCAAGCTTCACATTTTTATATGCGTGGGTGTGTTATCATTCATTTGCTGTTGAGAACACAGCCTCGTCTTTCAGAAAACACCTTGTTCTCTGGACTGCAGTTAAATATGTTGGGCAACACACAAAATGTAACCAGCTCAAATTGCATGGAAGGCTAGTGATCTTAAAAACTTTTCTGTAAAGCTGAAAGGTTGCGTCTCGGAATACAGAAGACCTAAGAAATTGGAACTGCTCTTTTTTTGATAAAATTAGTTGGAATTGTTTCAGCAAATTCTCTGAAAACATATATGAGGATCAGTCAAAGCTGGCATAAACAAACCACAATTTGCAGCAAACTATATAGTCTTCCAGTATATTTTATTCTGTTTCCCTGTGATCTAAGTTTTAATTCCCCCTCTTCAAACAGTCTTTATTCCCATGTTCAGTATCATTTGGCCTTTTGGGTTCCGCTATCTAGGACTTTTCACTTAAAGATTTTGTGTACTGTAAACTCTGGGGTTTCTCCAAACTTGCTGTTATCTCCTCTTTTTGTGTGAGTGATGTTGTTCAAGTTCCACAAGAATCTTGGATCAGAAAATGAGTTCACTGTTAGTGTTTAAGAATATATTCTGTACTGTTGTGAAGTAGCAGAACTCACTTTCTCCACTGGTGAATTGTGCTTCTCCTATCTCACCATCAAGAGAGAGGACTGGCTTTGGTGAGCAATTTACGTGCATAGGAAAGATACTTTGCTATTTTTGAGGGACTGTGACAAATGCTGACAAAGCCAGCACTTCTTGAAAGCTTGTACAAAGACCCTGGAAATCAAGAGTGTTACTAACTGATTGTATTTAGTCCTTGTTGCTAAAATACCCTAGAAAATACATGTTGATATGCCTCTAGCTTCTTTTACAAGCCTCTTGCACAACCCAGCCAGATAATTAAGTGAATTTGTGTTGAACTAGAATACACAAATGTAATATTAGATGCTTGAAATCATTACTCGATGCAGGAAAATGTTGACCATTTCCTTTTAATGGGACTTAAATTTCATGTTACTAGTGCGTAGAAAAAAGCTCAAGTGGTATTCAGTGTTCATGTGATGTGCATGATTAGTGTGAGTGACTGTATTTGTTTTGTGATGAATCAGCTTTTAAGGTCATTGGCAGCAAGCAGTTTTAAATACCATCTGCTGGTTTTCTTCTGTTTGCATCTTGTTTGTTCATTCTCTTTCTGTGGGAACTCTCATGAAAACTCACCACATGTGATGTAATTGGTAGTCTTCTAATACAGGCAGTCTGCTACCTAGCATTAATCCACTTGAGTTGTATCCAGCCACTGGAAGAACTTCAGGTGATCTTTTTGCATTGAAAAACAAAAGTCATAAACTGAATTGGTACAACTATTATACTGTGTTGGCTTGGTGCCATAAGATCCCCTCTGAATAGTAAATGTAGCTCAAGCTCTGCTCAGATGCTTGACTGAATGCATGAGAGCTGTAAGTGAACATAAGCTGAGCATCCTTTCAGGCCTTGGTGCTCAATATCAGGTAGAGTCTGAAGCATTCATAATTCCCTCCTTCTGTTCAGAGCCCTCATACATCTGGGAAATGGTCTAAACAGGGCTTCAGGTTCCCCTTTACCAATTGCACTTATAAGAGCCGACTGATGTTTTATACTTGACAAGCAACCTGAAGCACTTATGTGGCATACTGTTACTGGAAAATACTAGATTTGACTTTTTTTTACCAGTTTATAATGGTAATGGAAGGTAATTCAGAGAAGAAATGGCATGAATTGCTTTCCTAGGCGAACTCCAACATCACATAACAGATCCTTATCTATTTCATTTCTACTTGCAAAGATAAACAATTAAGGTAGTCTTCTCTCTCCCACCCTAGGGGAAAAATAAACATCTGTCTTCATTATTCTGCTTGCATTTGAATGTGCTGAAATGTTGTAGAAGTATTCCGTGTAGAATGCAGGTGGCGGTTTTTGTTTGTTTGTTCTGCATGAAACTTGTTTTCTGAACAGGAAAAAAGATGGTTTTCTGCACAGGAACAGTGTTCTGTTTAGAATTTTTTCCCCCAAAAAACACTGTGTTTTTTCTACACAAAATAATTCTTCTACAACATGTCTGGATGTTTGAATGCAGGAAGAAAAATGTGCAAGATTTTTTGCTGGTCTATTACCCTTTCCAGTTGGGTTCCCCAAATGTTGGGAAACCCATTGTTCGACTTGGGAACAAATAATAATGTGTATTCTTTCCATCCCTTGCAGGATGTTTATGTTAATATAATTGGCACTGCTTAATATTCTGCATTTGAATTCATTGTTACCTCACTGTCTATATTTCACTGTGAACTATATGTGATATAATTGAAGGCCAAGATTGAATTATATGTATCTGAGGAAGTCATCTGTGTATGCCTATGAGAGCTCATGCCATAAGTCTTTTAGTCTTAAAGATGCCACAAAACATTTTCTTACATGGAGAGTATCAAAAGTAATTTGCAAGCAAATATGTAGGCTTCAGCTATTCAGAACAGGTTTTTTTTTCCCTGTTCTAATGTTTTGGCATGAAACTAAGCAGTCATTTCAGTCTCTAGTCCTGAGTGAGCTTCTGTGGTCTTCCAGAAGTTGTTACCATGTAATTCCCATCTTAGCCAGTGATGTGGGTTATGGGAGCTGTAGTCCAGCAATATCCGAGAGGCATAGTTCTCCACACCTATGCTGGACCATTTTCTTTTGGCTAAAGTAACAATATTATAGAATAGGGGAAGAAACAGTTTTACCTAATAGGGGCTTCGGCAAATAGTACGTGGAACCAAATCTAAAGTGCGGCATTTGGAGTGTTGCAGGATTTCTTAGTCCACTTTGGACCACCTGTGCTCCTCTTTCATTTGCTCTCTCTGCCAGCCACCATGAAATCAGGTTGAGTCACAGGTTGCTTGTCTCACTTCTAAACCTATAATGATTCTGATGGAGAGGTTACAGAAACCTGGTTTCTTAGTAGTGAAAGCTTAGTTTTCTGACCTGAATATTTCCAGTATTTGGAGGTACTAAACTTGTTTAATTGCCATCCATTGTTTTAAAAAGATAAAAGTGCTTTGTTAGACTTTCAAAACATGTCAGTTCGGAGCTAAACAAAATGGTTTTTGAAATATAGTCTGCATCATCTGAAGAGAAGGGCTGTTGATGAGTAGAATCAGAACTGCTGTGGAGGAAGAAATTAACTTTTTCCTTACCTGCTATGGTTCAGAGGAAAATCGCTTGTCTGAAGCTAGTATTTCCCTTGCCCAGAGCTTAGAATACTAGGTATGAAAATTAATTTGTCAATGAAAATTAATTTGTCAGTGTTGCCCATCAAAAAAAAAAGGAAGTTAGTTCATTGTTATTAACATTAATTTAACATTTAGGAAAAATCAGGGGTGGTTTTGCCAGTTCCTTCCTCTGAAATATAGCCTACAGCACCTGGTATTCTTTGGTAGTCTCCCATCCAAGTACTAACCAGGGCTGACCCTGTGTATTTTTCAAGAACAGATGGGATCCTGTGCCTTTAGGGTATATTGAACAGAAAGCAATAAAATCAATAAAAATTAGAAGAGGAGACTTGAGAAGACTCACAATGGCCCACCAAAACACTTCAGCAGTTTCTGCAGAGTTAGGATTGCCAGATTGGATCTAGGACAGGAATCCAGCAACTTTAATCCTTAACAGAGCTTGGAGTATGGCGAGGTATCATAAAGCTCTATCAAGCAGGAAAATGTTATTTATCTTTCCCCACCTCCAAAACTCAATGGTCATCCCTTCCCAACATAGCTGTTACCTCACTGGAGGAGAGCTGTGAGAAGATACACAGAAGAGCATTGAACTCTGTTCATATCGCCAGTCATGTCCAGCAACAAGATGTGGGTGCTCCTATATGCCTGCTTTCTCTTGTCTCCTGCTATGAGGCCATGACCATGTTGGAAGGAGATAACTGTACCTAAAAGTTGGGGCTCATAGGTAATGGAGAATAGGAACCTTCATTTCACTTGAGGGAGCTTTATGGTACTCATCCTGCTCCAAGGTCTGTTAAGGAATAAGTTAAAAGAATCACATCCCAAAGGTCGTCTAGCAACTCCATGTAGACACCAGTAAGAGGGAGGGTTACAAGCCTTAAGTCTAAAAGGCCTGAAATTCCGAAAATGCCCTGGGTTTCTGTGGCCCTCTCCGAACAAATTTTGCAAAGAATATCCCATGATGGATTACCCTTATAGTCACTCTCTGACTTGAAGGTACACAGCAACTACAAACACAGTCAGAGTATGAGCTGGGTGCAGTCCCTAGGTCTGTTTTGGTGTCCCCCCCCACGGTACGTTCCACAATTTATTTATTGTAAAAAATTGACAGTTTGCAGTTGGCTGCCAAGACTGCTAAATGCATTGTTGTCAATGGGAGAATGAACTAAATTCTGTGATATTGATTATCCCATTGACAATGGTACGTTTAATTTTCAATAGGATGGTTAGTATCTTTGTTATTTTCATAATAATTTAAATCAATTTAAGCACGCTTAATGTTCATTTGCATAATAATACTAATTTAATAATGAATCAAATATGAATTTTAATGATGAGTGGGAGGAATTTCACTTGTTAGTGAAATCTAAATATAAAACTTAACTCTTAAGTGGAAATTAAACATTGGATGTAAATTAAATATAAATGGAAATTTATATATATATATATATATATATATATATATATATATATCAGCCACATAGCTTAGAGTGCGAGTAGGGGGGTGGGACGAGGGGGAGCCAGGGGGTGGGACGGGGCCACATCACGTGGGCTGCCCCCCAAAAATTGCCCCTTGGGGCAGACCTCCTCGCCCCTCATCCCTACACCTCTGATAGAGAGAGAATGAGAAAGAGAGTAACTCATTCTGTTTACTAGTTTCATCTTACCAAAGGAAGCAAAAAGTCCTACCAAAAGTCCTACCAAAGGAAACAAAAAAGGCCAGTCACCCAGGAATAACTTGCTGTGGAATAGACCCCTAACTGAAAATCCCAGACATCTTGTCGCTTTTCGCACAGAGACTCTCCTTGGGCTTGATGTCCTCATTATTCAGAGTTCCTAATCTTAATGAGAGCCTCCATGCACAGCTCTCCATTTTATGGTGTTAATTTGTGTGTGAGAGGAGCAACAGTGACTGTACTGCCTCCTTACGTGCTTACTTTCAGCCACATTCTTAATACCTGAACAGAATTAAAAATGCTCTAAGATTGTATTACTTTGTATGCTCATTATGTATGCCAGATTTAATTAGCTATTTCTCCTTCTTCGCATCTATAGAGTGGAAGTGTAAAGTACAGGGAAACAGTGAGTTTTCTAACTTGCTATTTGGTCTTAGGCACACAGTTCCTGCAGCACTGTGGAAGGATGCTAAAGGCAAAGATCAACTGTGGTATGAAGATGTTTTGGGTTCTAACCACCCTGTAATCCTTTACTTACATGGAAATGCTGGGACCAGGTAAGACAGAAGAAAAGCATGTGGGTAGTAGAGATGATATAATCTTGGTTCTTATGGTTTTGGATCATGTTAACGCCTTGTTGTATCACTAAGCAGGGTAAGGTAGTCATGGTTGATTTCCAGCTTTCAAAATACCGTTAAGAGGCAGCAAATTTTCACTTATGGTAGAACACTATACATTTACAGGCTTCCCACAGTTACCTAAAAGATTAGGGACCATGTCACTGTCAGAAAATGGAATTGCACTGTACTGTAAGGAACATGAAGGATTTTATGGAGGCTCACTTGTTACCGACAGTGCACGTACTGCTTGCAAAGTCTTTCTGCTGACTTAGAGCCATTTCTGCTGACTTAGAACCCTGGTGCCACAGGGTTCTGTCCTGGGCTCAGTGCTGTTCAATATTTTTATCAATGACTTGGATGAAGGAATAGAGGGCATGCTCATCAAATTTGCAGATGACACCAAATTGGGAGGGGTTGCTAATACGCCAGAGGACAGGATCAAAATTCAAAATGACCTGGATAGGTTGGAGAGCTGGGCCAAGGCTAACAAAATGAAATTCAACAGAGAGAAGTGTAAGGTCCTTCACTTAGGAAGAAAAAATGGAATCCACAAATATAGGATGGGGGACACGTGGCTGGATAGCAGTACGTGTGAAAGGGATCTAGGAGTCTTCATAGACCACAAGCTGAACATGAGTCAGCAGTGTGATGCGGCAGCCAAGAAAG
The DNA here is from genome assembly GCA_948474755.1 of Ctenosaura bakeri. Taxonomy (NCBI): domain Eukaryota; kingdom Metazoa; phylum Chordata; class Lepidosauria; order Squamata; family Iguanidae; genus Ctenosaura; species Ctenosaura bakeri. Next base: position 141,522 of record CAOLHI010000469.1, read on the forward strand.
CCAATGCAATTCCCGGCTACATCAATAGGAGTATGGTGTCTAGATCGAGGGAGGTACTGGTAACCACTCTACTCTGCTTTGGTTAGACCCCATCTTGAATACTGTGTCCAGTTCTGGGCACCCCAATTCAAGAAGGATATTGACAAGCTGGAGCAAGTCCAGAGGAGGGCGACCAAAATGGTGAGAGGCCTGGAAGCCATGCCCTATGAGGACAGAGAGCTGGGTATGTTTAGTCTGCAGAAGAGAAGGTTAAGAGGGGGCACGATAGCCATGTTTAAATATTTGAAGGGATGCTATGTAGAGGAAGCAGAGGGCTTGTTTTCTGCTGCTCCAGAGACCAGGACAAGGAGCAGTGGATTCAAGCTGAAGGAAAGGAGATTCCACCTGAACCTCAGGAAGAACTTCCTGACAGTCAGGGCTGTCCGGCAGTGGAATCTGCTGCCTCGGAGTGTAGTGGAGTCTCCTTCCTTGGAGGTTTTTAAGCAGAGACTTGATGGCCATCTGTCAGGAGTGCTTTGAGGGTGTTCCTGCATGGCAGGGGGTTGGACTGGATGGCCCCTGTGGTCTCTTCCAACTCTACATTTCTATGATTCTATGATTCTCTCTTCTCCTAAACTTACTAAGAACTGATGAAAGAGTGGAACACCTGACAAATTAATAGAACTTCTCCTTAATTTGGAAATGCCAAAAGATTGAGTTGTCAGATAACAGGATGTCAAAGAGTGGCAGCTTGCTGTACTTGGAACAAGGGGCACTGAGTCCAGTCGGCCTTACTCCTAGTTAAGTGGGTGTAGGATTACAGCACTACTTTTATGATTATCCTATTTGTTGTCACAATTGGAGATGGGTGCTCTTTCAACTTTCTGTGTTGACTATTTTGATATCAGGTTAGAACAATGAAATGGAAATTTGAGATAACACTTCTGTACCTTTTTCCTGCTAATAATGATCATAGAATCATAGAATTGGAAGATACCACAAGGGCCATCGAGTCCAGTCCCCTGCCATGCAAGAATACATGCAGGAATACATCAAAGCAGTCTCAACAGATGGCCATCCAACCTTTGTTTAAAATCTCCAAAGAAGGAAACTCCACCATGATCTGAGGTGTATTCCACTGTTGAACTGCTCTTACCATCAGGAAGTTCTTCCTAATGTTTAGATGTAATCTCTTTTCCCAAAATGTGAAGCCATTGCTCCACATCCTAGTCTTTGGAACAGCAGAAAACAGGCTTGCTCCATTGTTCATATAACATCCCTTCAAATATTTAAACGTAGTTATCATGTTGCCTCTTAACCTTCTTTTCTCCAGGCTAAACATGCTCAGCTCCCTAAGCCGTTCCCCATAGGAGTATGTAATTAATGGCTCATAAAATAAATATTCATTACTTCTAGTTTTTATTTATGGCATTTCAGTGTTATATTACCCTTCATTGAATGAGATTCCAGACAAATATGTAGATTGTGCCCTGACTCTTGTATGTCCCAAATAGAGGCTTTTCTTCCCCCCACTTCAGTATTAGATAGTGCACTTCCACTTAGGAACAGAGCCTCAGGAAGGAATTTTAAGACAGGCACACTGGAAAGGAAAGAGGTGTTCTTTCAGCTTTCTTTCTTCAAGGCTGTACTTCATTAGTCAGCACAGGTACACAAAACTATTATCTAAATTCAGTTGTTAATCCCCATTAGAGCAGACCTATAGAAGCAAAGGAACTAGTTCCCAATTTAGATTGCTATTTATAACAGTTGGATTTACACCTGTATTTATAAAAAGAGATGGATTTCCATTTTCTTTAACCTTGAGAGGTGTGGGGGGTTCTAGAGCAAAGGGGAAAATTAGCCCAATATGTAAAAATGAAGCCTTTGATGTATACATTATCTGTGATCACAATCTTTTAATGGCTATGCACTTCTAAATGCAGTGTATCTCTGTGGAATAGATGTGCTTTTGAATAGACATGTGTTGTATTGTACTGTTAAGTTTAATGGGGTTCATTCCCAGATATGTGGATGTAGAATTACAGCCTTAAAAGTATATACCTAACTGCTCCATTGAAAGCAATGGGACTTAAATGTGCTTTTTTCTGTTTTAAAAAGTTTTCTGATTTAATAAGCAGCCTGTTTTTTGTATTGAGACATCAGAGGAATAATGTATCCTGCGTGGGCATATTAAACTAATGTATAATTTGCTCATTTTCTTTTTAACAGGGGAGGTGATCATCGTGTGGAACTGTATAAGGTTAGAATTGCAATATTGCTGTTCATATGGCTTATATATTGCTAAAATCTATTGATAGGTTAGTCATCCATGGTTACTTATAGCACATATTTGTATTCTAGTTTTGTGTGGGAAACCTGAAAAAGTGCTGGCACTGTCATACTAGCGCATTGATAACCAGGTATCTTTGGATGCTATCTCACTCACTTTTGTACACTTTAGCATAATCTTTAACAGTCTCGCCAGCTTTTTTCTGAATTGTGCTAGTTGATACTGCAGATGGAAGTTTGTATGTTTGAATCTTCTTTTTAACCCTGTAGAAAAGCTTCAGGGTATAGCAGTCAATTAGGGGAAAGGATTATGTTCATGTGTAGAGTTAGCATTCTTTTAAAACTACGTATAATCTTCTTTTTGACTGTCTTCTGTTTATAGGTTCTAAGTTCACTTGGTTACCATGTAGTCACATTTGATTATCGAGGTAAGTTTCGTAGTTTTGAGTGATACTTTAAATTGTAGTTAAGGTTTTTGGTGCAGCTTTCCCCAGCTTTTATCTCAGTTTTTTGAACAAGAGCTTGTATTCATTTAATGAGAAATGTTTCCTTTAGGATGTTACATTAAGAGCTTTTCTTGTTTGCTTAGGCACTTATTTCCAGGAGGTTGCACCTCTTAAGGGCTGCAGATATTTTTTCAGTTTTTTTTTATTAGAGAGGTTTTCAAATGCAGTAACAAAAAGCAACAGTGAATTGGTATTGAGTATTACATGGTAAGCATAGGATCTCAGTACTTCAGAGTTACCTTTCAAGAAGTGTATTAAGATAGTGCTGAATTTATTTCAGGAGGGTGTGGTTCAACATTCACAATGCCTTTCCAGAAGGCTGCTTGCTATAACGGTGGTTTGGGAACTTGTGTCTTTTGCTTTTATAATCTGTGAAGGATAGTCTTTTCTGGTTGAAGGTGTCATTGCTGATGGCATTGCCTTTTCAAACTTTCTTAATTGCACATCATCTTTTCCAAGAGAAGAGTGGTTCACATTCTTTGCTACTGTGAAATTACTTCTACTTAAATTGTTAAAACTGATTTTACTCAACTCTGTCCAGAAATTCTGGAGTATAGGTTGGGGTATAAAGTTAGCTCCCAGACTTGAGACTTGACTTGAAAGTATCCTGCAAGGACTTGAGACTCGACTTGATACTGGAAGGTAGAGGCTTGAGACTTGACTTGAAACTTGAACTAAAAGACTTAAATGCATAGCTGCCAATCAACACATGGTATTGTAAGGCTCATGAAGGAACAGCAAGACATAAATGCAGAAATTTACATAAAGAATGTACAAACTAAACTAGGTGGATGGAAAATTTCCCATCTTTAATAAGAGATAGACAATTCTTATCTCAGGAGAAGGTAGAACTCTACTATATCAATATTTTGCAGTTAATTTTATGAAGTGTTTTTTAAAAACAGTTTTTTTTTCTATTTCAAGATGAACAGTGGGGTAAGGAAGAAAGCAATCAAGTTTTTATATTTTAGGAATTTGTTTTCATTGTTCATTCCTTGTTAAGCAACAATAAATCTGGACATTGATGAACTTCTGATTGGTGATGGTTGAGATTTGTTCCAAAAGTAGGGTATCTTAGAGCATTCAAACTGCATGTTATGTATGTTCCATTAGTGTCTCACCCCCTCCAGAATTTTGGGCTAAGAGGTTTAGCCATTTCAGCCAGTATGTTTGGAGTAAGATACCATTCATTTATAATTTTGAGGGTGCATTCCCTGGCCAAAGTAGAGCATGACTTGAAAGAAGGAGAGGGACCACTGTTTTTCTGCTACTTCTATCTCTGGGTTTCCACACATGCTTAAGGTTTCCCCCGTCCCCTGAGATTCATCTGCAGACCGTTGATAAAGAGATGCAACTTGACTTTTGTGTCTTACTTTAGAGTCAACACACATCCTTTCAAAAATTGTTATTGATCTTGGGGGGCATTCTTCCCCTTTAAGGGCTAAATATGTAGCAAAAGAAGTCATTTGGTATATATGTAGCCAGTTAGTTTTAGTAGTCCCTAATTTTTGAGGTACATCTCTCAAGTTTTTAGGTTTTCCTTTTTTAAAGAAATCACACATTCTGAAGATGCCCTTTGTTTTCCATGCTGTGAATTTGGTTAGTTGGCACAAAAATGTCTGAGTGGAGCTAAAGTGTTCACCTGTTGTTTCCAAATTACTATAGTGTTTTTTTTAAAGATTGATATAGCTGCAATTGTTCGTTTTGAGTATCTTATAAAGGGAAGCCCAGATTCTAGAGAAGAGTAATCTTCAATTTTTAGTTGGATGCATTTGTATAGGGGATCATGCTTGACTATCTGAATGAGTTGAGTCATTTAGAAGACCGAAAAGTAGAGCTTAGTATCTGGAATAGTTAGACTACAATTTTTAGTTGGCAAAAGTCTGATTGATCTGGGGAATCTTAGTTTTTTGTTTTTAAGAATAAATTAATCAATAATTGATTGCTATACAATGAATCTGGAAAAGGAGCATTTTAAAGATATCAATTAGCAAAGAAAAAAAATTAAGAATTATAAACATTTTATTTAAAGCAGTTCTCCCAAAAAGAGAGTTTCAGAGTCTTCCAAGATTCTGGTGGCTGCAGGTATATTATTTAGCTGATACGCATTTGGCTTGATATTCTGTGCTTTGGTTAGTTCCAGTATCCCCACTGACTTGAAGCTGAATGAGTATCAGTAGCAATGTGGTGGTAGCAAGTCTCAGATTTGTTTGTTTATCTGAAGCTGTCATTCCATGTTGCAATCACCCAAATATTTCCAAAGTCACAATTGCAGTAGCAATTCATCTCTTTGTTGTTTTGCTTCAGCCTAGCCTGGTATTGATAAAGAACTAATGTACCTTTTAGGTTCCTCTTTTAGGTTTCTTTGTGTTTTACTTTTCAGTTGAGATCTGTGCTATTTGATACCACACAGAAAGATGAATTTTGCTTTAGTGCTAGTCTAATCACAAGTGAATGAATTTGTTATATATTTTTTATTTATTATTTATTTGTATCTTGCCTCTCCATATGGATCGAGGCGGCGAACAACTTACAAATAGCGTGTATTTCGAAACATTTCTATACATGCCCCCAACAAGTTGGGTACTCATTTTACCGACCTGCGAAAGGATGGAAGGCTGAGTCAACCTTGGAGCCCGGCAGGATCGAACTCACAACCTTGTGGCTTGCAGTACTGGCATTTAACCACTGCACTATTAAAGACATTCGTCCTATGCTATATTGAAAATAAAGACTGTTGGGAGCCTCCTCCTGTCCTGGCAGCATCTCTAGTTTAAATATGAGATGCGAGGGAATCTTTTTCCCTTTTTCCACGTATTAATAATGTAAAGGATGGCCTTTGACAGTCTGGCAAAAAGATTAGAAATGTCAGTTTCAAGTAATGGCTAGTGAAATGATCCTGTCCTTTTCCTGGTTAGTCCTGCCACTCAATCTTGAATCTGGCTGAGTTCTCTCAGCAAGCAGGTGTGGTGTTTTAAGTGACTCAAAAAAAAATTGCACAAGTGACAGACGTGCTATATAACAAGCATAAGGTTTTAAATATTAAATATTTAAAACGTTGTTTCAAAAACTGCTTCAACATCTAATTACATATGATTTCTAAACCTCCAGCACAGTGCTAGCTGGAACCCTTTGGTGTGCAAGGTTAGCCCGTTATATACAGCAGAAAGTTGTAGAATGGACTTCACAGCTTCCTGGTGCAGGCCAGTCACAACTTTAGACACATCCCATTTTGAATGTTTCTGCATGTTGAAAGGCACAATCACCAAAGAGGAGAGTTATGATATTAATATCATTCATTTTATAGTTGAATTTCTATATTGACCTATAGTGAAGCTTTGAGCGCAGATCACGAGATAGAAATAAAATATATTAACTGTGTCAAATTGTTAAATAGGTAGAAGGTTGTAACAATGAGAGTGTTAACCAGATTGAGTTATATTTTTGACATAAACATGTTGCACTGGCCTGTTGTAAAGCAATAACATTTATTTTTTTAAATATAGATTTTACTTTGTATTTTATTGGTCTTGTAATGGTTCAGATTTTAGATTGTATTTTATTATGCTTCTAAGAGTAATGCTCTTTTAAGAGTGATAAAATCGTTCTCATGGTTGTATAGACTTTACATTCCATTACTGTTGTAAGAGTAAATATTCATGTAAGAGTAACAATACTACTTTTGTAATTGTTTAAACTTTACTTTGTACTTCATTAGCTTTGCAACAGTAATAAAATACAATGTAAAATTGAAACTTTTTTTTAACAAATGTTACTGTTTTACAATTAGTACAACAAACATATGTCAAAAAATGCAACTTTTAGTCTGGTCAGCATCCTCACTGTTGACCACTTTCTACCCACTCGTCCCAGTCTCTTCTTTGCCTTTTGAGCAACTTAGATGCTATAGGAAGGAACCAGATATGATGTGCTGGTTTTCTGTTTTTTATGGAATTTATGTAGGGCAGTACATGCTAGTGATATTCTCCACTTGTAGTCTGATTTGTTACAGTTCAAACAGTATCATTTTCAGTTTATTTTACTATACGTGTAGATATAGTCACAATTAATTTTAGGATGAGATTTAACAGTGTTTCAGGCTGCAGGACCAACTGAATAAAATATACTGGGACATTGGTTTTCATATTGTGCCAGATTCATTTTATTTTAATGGGTACCTTGTATCTAAGCAGCTGAATTGTGGTGTCCTGGTCTACTCTTTCCTTTGACTGTAACTCAAACATGGTAGTTGAACAACCTATTTTGAGTGGTAGCTGGGAACATGAATCCTGAAATAAAATATTTTCTCTTTCAGGTTGGGGAGATTCAATAGGCACTCCCTCAGAGAGTGGAATGACCTATGATGCCCTTCATGTTTTTGACTGGATAAAAGCAAGAAGTGGAGACAATCCAGTTTATATATGGGGGCACTCTTTAGGCACTGGGTAAGTTGTCAGATGATAGGTGGCTTTAAGCAGAATTTTAAAATAACACAAGTGGCAAAACATTTTCAATTTAGGATGTTAGGATGATGATGAGGTGGGGTGGTTATAGTCTAAACTGATTTGTGTTGAATTAGCACTGAATGAAGTGGAACTGCTGTGCTGTAATTCCACATTAAAACAAAACTACTTAGTGAGTGATAGGACGGAGCAGTTTTGTAGATCCTGGGATTCTAGGTGTATGTGTTTGTCAACTTAGAGCAGAAGGTGGTCTGTGGACAGAGTAAGAGGCTTTCACCATCTGAATTTGATATTCAAGGTGTTCGCTCCATGTGCTCACTGTGAATTGATCATAAAGACTGCAAGAATTGTTCTCTAGCTTGGCTAACCCCAAACCATTTTGCCAAACCTGCACCTAAAATTTTCCTAGAAGGCAATGGAAAGTCTGGACAGATGCTGTAGAAATGAAACAATTGCTTCTGATGGCCATTGCCTTTCAGGAGGTAGGCTATTAGGTCTTACACAAGAAACATCTCTGCAAAATAATCCAGGGCAACCACCGCACTCCAGATTTCAAGGGAAAATGCTGTTTCATTTTCACCAGTTCCAGTTTTTTAAGGCATTTCCTTGGGAAAAAAGCCACCTTAAGGAAAAATGGATGTTTAGGTGTGGGGGTATTTTTTTCAGTAGTGTTACCTGATGAGAACCTTTATAAAAATACATTGGATAGGTAATCCTGCAAAATGTTACACAAGGTGATATACTGAATTTAATTTGTATGTTCTCTCCCTCCACTTCCACTTTTCTATTTGACTGATGTCTAAACTTCCACTCCTTCAGGGTCTTTGTTGAACTCAGAAGAATTGCTTTCTTACTTGAGGCTGAACTTTCCCAGAACCTTTATTAATGAGTTCAGAATTGCACATTCTGTGGCTGTTTGTTCCATGGTTCATATTCTGTTGTATGTTGTTTGAACTCTGCTATCAATGGATTCTGCAAGATGCTGCCAAAGGCGCTGGTGTATTCAGAACAGTAGTGTGTTTGTTTGGAATCAAAGCAGGCTAGGGTGCCTGTGAGGGCTAGCTGTTTTTTAGTCTGCATAAGGAAGTATAATGTGGCAATACAGTAAAAATAAAAAAGAGAGACAGGGCCTGCTGTAATTGATTAATTCATCCATTCAGTCATAGACGCTATGGAACAAATAATACAGCTAACTGCCCATCCATTCTTTCAGATTTTGCTTGGACATTCATATGTCAAAATTAATAAACTTCCCTTTTTTTTGATATAAAGTAGCAAATGTGCTTCTTGACAATGGTATGGATGCTAAGTCATCCTTTCAGAAGTTGAAAGTCTCCTTCCATTCATCAAAAGGATTCCAAATCAGCAGAAGCTTCTGCTGGCAAAAGGGGCAAGAAGGAGGAGCTTTTTGCTGATAATCTTGGCAACTTGCAGCACCAACTCTCATGTTCCATGACCACCTCAGCTTTCCTGGGAGTTTTTGGAGACAGATAAGGTTGAATGGGAAACTTGGGGGAAAAAATTTACCTCCCTCTGTATTTCCACTAGCAACATTTTTTCACTCAGGACAACTTAGGATCCAGGACAGTTACTTTTGCAAAAAAAGGGAAAAAACAAGCTCAGCCTTTTCAGAGCTCTTACTTAGTTTGAAAAGAACAGTATAACGTGAAATAAATTCAAACAGCTTAAATATAAATTTTAGTGGTTTATGATTCAAAAAAATTAAATGCTTTTGTCCTAATTTGTTAACTTGGGGGATATCCCATTAAAAAATGGTCTCACTTTTTAGAAAGATGGATTACATGGAGATGTAAGAGAGGGGTAATAAGAAGACAAGATGTTACAATTACCTGGAATCAGCATTTTAATTTTAGATATATTTCCCCTCCAGAGTTGCAACCAACCTAGTAAGGCGTCTTTTGAAAAAGGTAAAAGAGCTTTCTTTGGATGATCTTATAAAAAAAATTCCCCAAAATTTCCCTTTTTTCTTTTAAAAAAAGTCAGTGTGTCAGTATTTAGTAGTCATGATTTAATAAGCATTTGAAATGTCATCTGGGTTCTAAAATTACAGTTTTTTTGCCCTGTAGTTGCTTTTAATTTTTAAAAGGGGAGAACAGGGGGGTTTTGTGACAAACAGGGTCTGTTTCTGTTCTTTCAGAAGGAGTTAAGAGAAATTTAAAAAATCAAACTTTTCTCGTTTGTAAAAGAACAGGTTGCTTACCTGTAACTGTGGTTCTTCGAGTGGTACTGTGCCATCATACACTAGGAGTTTAGCGCCTGCGCGGTAGCGTTCGGAAACTTCTAAGCTTGTTCGCTTGGCAGGAACCCCTCCCCCACGCCGGTACTGCGCATGCTCCTCCCGCCGAGCAACGGTTTTCCCCAGTTCTGTCGTCCGCCGTAGAACCTACAGGGACCTGAGAAAGAGGGGAGGAAGGGGGGATGATGGCACAGATGACCACTCGAAGAACCACAGTTACAGGTAAGCAACCTGTTCTTCTTCGTGGTCTCTGTGCCTTCATACACTAGGAGACTGTGTAGCTTACCGGTCGGACGGCGGGTCAGGCCCACAGCACGGAAGCCAACACCTCACGTCCAAACCGGGCATCTCTGCGCGACCGGCAGTCAGCCGTAGTGGCGCACAAAGGTCAGGGTTTGGGGACCAGGTCGCCACACGGCAGAGTTCATGCAGCTAACTCCTCGCAGGAGGGCCGCAGAAGTAGCCACAGCTCTGGTGGAGTGGGCTCAAAGCAGGACTGGCGGAGGCTTCCTCGCGAGCTCATACGCCAGTTCAATAGTCCTCACCACCCACTTGGAGAGCGTGGTGGACATTTTTAGGCCCCTCCGACGTCGCCCATAGCAAACAAAGAGATGCGGCGTCTGTCGGAAGGAAGCAGTCCTGTCCTTGTAGAAAGCCAATGCCCGACGCACGTCCGGGGAGTGGAGGGACCGCTCCAACGGTGTCGTCGGGTTGGGGAAGGGCAGGCAGGATGATATCCTGGTTGAGATGGAAACTGGACACCACCTTTGGCAGGAACGAGATGTCAGGTTAGGACCACCTTGTCCCTGTGGAAGACCGTGAAGGGCTCATCGGAACAAAGGCTGTGATCTCACCCGCTCGCCTCGCTGAGGCACCGCTACCAGGAAGGCAGTTTTCATTGTCAGGAGCCTGTCATCCAGGTCGCCATCGGCTCAAGGGCGGCTTCGTCACCCCGCGAGAGCACCAGCGAGAGGGACCACGGCGGTAGCGGCGGCGATACCGGCGGGTAGAGATGATGAAGTCCTTTCAGGAACCGCTTAACGGTATCGTTCCTGAAGAAGGCCGAAGCAGATCGTGGCGGTTGGTATGCCACGATCGCGGAGAGATACACCTTCGGGGATGGAAACGCCAGGCCCTGTTGCCGGAGGTGCAGGAGGAAGTGCAGGACGGTCGAGAGCCCCGCGGGCGATACCGGCTCACTCCTCTCGTTAGCGAAGGTCAGGAAGCGTCGCCACGTTTTGATAGTTGCGACGGGTGGATTCCTTCCTGGCCGCGACGAGGAGGGCCCGAGCACGGGATCGTCTAGTGCGATATCCTCCAGGCATGGAGGGCCAGGCGTGGCAGGTCCGGATGGAGGACTCGGCCGCCGGAGTGGGAGAGCAGGTCCGGTGTGGGTGGAACCGGAGCAGGTCGTCTCGCGCGGCTTGTAGCAGGGGTGCGAACCAATGTTGCCTCGGCCAGTACGGGGCTACCAGGATCGCGCGGCTCGGTCGGCGAGGATCTTCGATATCGTCCGGCCGAGCAGCGGGAACGGCGGGAAGCGTAGAGGATTCCCCCGGGCCACGGCTGGAAACGTCCCCATGGAGGCACGATCGTGGCCCGCTCTGGAAAAATCGGCGCACTTCGCGTTTTCCCTGGTCGCGAAGAGGTCGATCGATGGTTTGCCCCCGCGGTCCCGAATCAGTCGAAAGCCTCTCCGGAGAGAGACCATTCGTGATGGGATGAGGTGTCCCTGCTGAGGGCGTCTGCCGTGGTGTTTTGCCCGGCCAGGTGAACCGCCACGGGGTGCGTGTGCAGGCGAATGCACCATTCCCACAGGCCGAGCGCGATGTCGAGCAGGGTCGTGGGTAGTACCTTGTCTGTTGATGTAGCAGACGGCGGTGGTGTTGTCCGCAGAATCAGGACCGTGCGCCCCGCCACGGCATGGCGGAACGCCCGTAGGGCTTTCCAACGGCGAGCAGCTCCAGCGCGTTGATATGGAGAGCGGTTTGTCGTCGGTCCATCTGTCGCGGACTCTGAGATCGCCGCAGTGGGCACCCCATCCATACAGGGAGGGTCGGCTTACCGTCACCTTCGGTGTCGGCTGTTAAAAGGGATCCCCGACATGAGATTGCGTCGCGACTGCCACCATCGGAGGGATGAGCGGATCTCCCCGGGAGCTGCAGTCGGAGTGTCTTTCGTCTCGCAGGGGGTCGAAATGCGGACGAACCAGTGTTGAAGAGGTCTTGCTTAGCCTGGCGAGATATGTCACAGCGGTCGTCGCAGCCATGTAGCCCAAGAGCTGCTGAACGCTTTTCCCCAAAACGTCGGGGCCGTACGAGCGTGAGCGGCGGCCCGGATCAAAGTTTGTGCTCGAGACTCTGGTAGGTACGCCCTGGCGGAGGTCGAGTCGAGCGTCGCCCCGATAAGTCCAAATCCCCGCCGGCTCGAGGTGGGACTTCTTCGGATTCACTCGTAGACCAAGGCGGGTCAGGAGTGACAACGTCATGTGGACGTCGTGGAAGTCTTGTTTGCAGGACGCCACCAACAGCCAATCGTCGAGGTAGGGGAAGACGGAAACGCCCTTCGTCCGCAGGTAGGATACCACCGGGGCCATGCACTTGGTGAAGACCCTTGGGGCAGTCGAGAGCGAAAGGAGACCTTGTACTGGTAACAGGTGTCGTCGACTGCGAAGCGGAGGTACCGTCTGTGCTGCGGGCGAATGGCGATATGGAAGTATGCGTCTCGGAGATCGATGGAGGCGAACCAGTCCCCTCGATGTAGGAAGGGTAGGATGGACGGTATCGTGACCATCTTGAACCCTTTTTGGGGGCGGATTAGTAGTTCACCCCTCTGAGGTCTAGGATCGGCCGGAGGGTACCGTCGGCTTTCGGTACCGTGAAGTACCTGGAGAAAAAGGGGTGGTTTTTGGCCTCTTGCGGGACCCCGCCGACCGCCCCTTTCTGGAGGAGGGATTGGATCTCTTCCAGGAGGGCCGGACTCGACGGCGTGGGGTAAAACGCCGCGAGGAGGAATATCGAGAAAATCGATGGCGTAGCCAAGACGGACGATGGAAAGCACCCAAGAGTCCGTAGTGACATACTGCCACTCCGCTAGGTGTCGAGCGAGAGTCGGTCGGTCTCCGAGCGCTGATGGTAGGCTGAAGAGTGGGTATTGGCGGGTCCTGCCAGGCACGTCAAAACCGAGACTTTGTCTCGGAGGAGGACTTCTTCGACGAAGGCGGGCGCCGCCGTAATCGTGCGTCTGGCCGATGAGCCGGAGGACGGTCTCGACTGTCCAGACTGGGCCGAACGCTGGAACGACGAGGTGGAAGATCGTCGCCAGGATGGTCGGAAGGTGGAGGCCCTGCGGGTCTGCGTGGCCGGCTGCAGCCCGATCTTTTTTGCGGTCAGTCTCGCCTTGACGAGATTGTCCAAAGCTTCGTCTGTGGACGAATTGAATAGGCCTTCACCGTCGAAGGGGAGATCTTCAATCCTCCTTCTGGTGTCCTCCTGGATGTCGGCCGGTCGAAGCCAAGCATGGCGGCGGAGGCCGACGGATCCCGCCATGACCCGGGAGGCGATCTCCACTGCGTGCCGGGAGGAGGCCATCTGGTGCCGAGCGATGGAGATAGCCTCATTGAAGATCACGGAGGAGGCTTGGCGGATGTCCTCCGGTACCGCTTCCATCGCTGGTTGCAGGCGATCGAGCACCTTCTTCAGGTATGCCGCGAGGCAAGCCTGAGTGTTGGACAGCCTGATCTGCAAGGAGGCAGCCGAATAGAACCTCCTTGCGTAGGCGTCCAACTTCCTGCCCTCTTTGTCCGGCGGGGTGGTGTGTTGCCTGCCGGAGCCTTTCGTCTGCGCGGACTCGACGACCACAGAGTTCGGTGCAGGGTGATTAAATAGATAACCGGCGTTATCCTTCTGCACCCTGTAGAGGTGTTCTAACCGCTGCGGTATCGGCTGAGCCGAGGCCGGCTATCCCAGGCGGCCTTCACCAGTCTGGATACCCGGGGCAGGAGAGGCAGCGGGGCCGTGGATGGTCGCTTCTCCTCGAAACGGAGAAGGCTGGATCGTCATCCTCCGGCTCCGCATCGGCGATCTTAAGGCCGAGGGTAGTGGCCATGCGGAGCAGCATCGCAGAGAACTGGTGGACGTCCTCTGGAGCAGAATCTGGGATCGGGTCCCCGAATCCCAACGGAGGAGACTCCTGGGAGGCCGCCTCAGACACCTCAGACTCCGCACTCGAGTCGTACGACTCCGAGCTCGGTGAGTCCTCTCGCCGCTCGCTCTCCGGCTCCTTCGTAGTCGCCGCAGGTGTTGCCTTCCTAGGCTTCTCCGCAGCCGGGGCGGTGGTAGCAGCAGCGTCCCGCTTGGGATGGCTGACCACGGACTTCACCCTCTTGGTGGTGACCGGGGTAGTCTGGCAGGCTGACGTCGTCGTAGCCCGCTCAGTCACCACCGACTCCGTAGGGCGCGTCGCCGTCGCCGTGACCCTAGGAGGTGGCGATATCGCCCGATACCGTGGTGAAGGCTCCCTCGCCCTATGATATCGAGGGGAGGGAGAGCGGCTGAAGGAGCGGCGGTCCGATGGAGATCGGCTTCGGCGTCGACGGTACCGAGCCTCGTCCCCTCTAGGCGAGCGCGATTCGCGCTGTCGACGAGGTGACCGGGACCTCCGGAAGGTCTCCCAGTGACTCGGGCCACGATGGTACCGATCCCGGTACGATGGCGAATGGGACCGATAGGAGGCCGGGCGCTCTCTCCACTCAGATTCCCTCGCGTACCTGGCCACGTAGGACGCCGAGGTGTATCTTGAGGCAGACGAGCGAGGTTGTTCCTCTCTTGTCTCCCTCGGAGGCGGCGAGGCCACCGGACGCTCGGAAGAGCGGGACCGGGACCTGAAGGAGGTCGAACGCCGCTCCGGAGAAGCAGAGGGCTCTCTCTGCTGCAGGTCGGCCGACCTGCGACGGCTAAGAGGGCGGTGGCGCTCCTCCACCAGGGTTGGAGGGTCTGCCACAGGCGAGTCCGGGCGCTGTTGGGGAACGTCCTCGATCTCATCCTCCGAGAGGTCGACGGACTCGCCTCGCCCTTTGGAAGGCTGCTGAGTAGGAGGAGGAGTAGGAGGTTGAGCGTCCCCAGCCGGGGAGCGCTTCTTTTCCTTCTTCTTCTTCTTCTTCTCCTTCTCCTTGCCCTTGCCTCCGTCCGGAGCAGGGCGCTTTTTTGCAGGCGTCTCCGTAAGGGGAGCCTCAGCCTTCCTCGCCGTCGAGGATCCTTTAGCTGACTTGGCAGCCGCCGACAGCTTCGGGATCCTCGGTAACGCCGAGATCGGCGTTTTCGCCGGTACCGAGCCCGATACCGACGAGGTGGACGGAACGGCAGCCGCCGATACCGTCGATGGCGTGGTCGTCTTCTTGTCGGCCATCTTGGAGGTGGAGGTCTCGTCTATCGCCCGCAGAGACTGCTCCCAACAAAAAGATTTGAGTCTCGCGGAGCGGTTGCGAAGAGTTTGCGGAGTAAAATCCCTGCAAATTGGGCAAGTCCGGATGTTGTGGGACTCGCCCAAACAGAAGAGACACTCCTTATGGCCGTCGTTGAGGGCAACCTTGCGGCCGCAGGACACGCACTTCTTAAAGAGCGCGGACATAAGACGAAGAAACGCCAAACTCCGAAATCCAAAAGACGAAAACCGAAGGGGGAGTCCGAAAGAGAGGTCAAAGACAGTCCGAAAGTCCGTAAAACCGTGAAAAACAGCAAGCCAAGCACGACGTGAGAGGAACAAACTAAAGAACCTTCCGTACGCGGCGGCGGACGAGAAAGAACTGAGGAGAGACCGTTGCTCGGCGGGAGGAGCATGCGCAGTACCGGCGTGGGGGAGGGGTTCCCGCCAAGCGAACAAGCTCTAGAAGTTTCCGAACGCTACCGCGCAGGCGCTAAAGCTCCTAGTGTATGAAGGCACAGAGACCACGAAGAAGAAAAATAATTTCAAAGGCATTTTAAGTTAGCTATTCTGCCTGGTTGCAATCAGAATTTATGTTTGTACTCTACTTCCAAATTTTTGTTAGGCAAAAATCCATTTGATCTGAAATGAGTATCCTGAGACAATTCCAGCTTGACGGTTTAAGAATATATTTAGCCTTTCCTCCTGTAGAAGACAGAATAGTGTCTCATTTGTGATCGGCCGACATCATCCATACTGTTGTATGGGCTCAGGCTGTACTGTGAAATGTGCTGTGCTACCATCACTCTGGAACTTTTGTTTATTTCAGGAGAGCTACCATCGAGCAGCAGGACTTTGTCTTAAGTGGATACCATTATAAACTGTTCCATTTTCTTTTCAGAAACTCCCCCTGATGCCCTGATCTTGGAATCACCCTTTACAAACATACGCGAAGAAGCAAAAAGCCATCCCTTTTCAGTAGTAAGTATAGATTTTGTGTTGGAGTTGTTGTCTTTTATTGTGACCTCTGACTTATATGTGTAATATGTGCCTTTTGAATTTCTATCATATCTTAAGTGTTAGCCAGGGAACAAGGCTTTATGAAGATTCTTTCAACTATTGACTTTTCAACATTCATATAGTGCTTTTTTCCTCTCTACAAAGAGCTTTGGCAGCCCACAAAAGCTAAAATAATTCTATGTAAATGAGTGGGTATATTCTGCAAATTTATCTGATATTTCTAAGAGTGGACGAAGAAATAATTGAAGTTTGACCTCCTTTAACTCCAAGTTATTAAGAGACATGTGTAGAAATAAGCATTAACATTCAGAAGAGGGGCCTTGATAGTTTTCCATATGGCACAGCTCACAAATCTGAGTGTTTATTAAAGTAGCTGAAAGTGCATCTTGCGTGCATACTACTGAAGCTTATAAATGGGCCTTATTTTGTAGGTTTCTCTGAAATGTCAGGTGGTCAGTGGCGTTCTTAAAATGCTGTAAGTAATACCCTCAAGGCCTTATACCTTGTAAGGAGGGCCCTGATGAGCCTGTGGAGACCTAGACATCAGTGGCAATGTATCCTGGGCATGGCTGATGTTATCTATAAAATATCTGTACAGAGTAGTTAGTAGTGCTCCACTTCGTGGCTGTTTGGGAAGTGTAAGCTCTTTGTTCAAGACTTTGTGTAGTCACATCTTGCTGATATGGGATGCATGTGAAAGAGAGAGTTCTTCAGTCTTTCACTGTAAACATAAAAATAGCTGTCAAACCTTAGCATTGAATTGAAGACTGGAGGGAGAAACTGCCTCACTCTTTCCTTCTGACCACACTGGTCCATTTCAGAATGATGCTGCCACTATCTCCTTGTAAAAAGTCCATCAGTACAGAATGATCATTGGGGAAAGGCTCAAGTGGCTTCACCCTTTCTGTAGGTTAAAAGCCAGTCTTCCTCTTTCCCTCCTACCATTTTACTGGAACTATGTGTGAGTAAGTATGCACTGGAGCCTTTACAAGTAATTCCTTTGCTGCTTTTGTAGAAATCCTTTTTTAAAAATTATTATGCTACACTATTATATCTGTTTCCTGGATTTATATGCAAGCCATTTTTGTGTTTGTGAACATTTAAATCAGTCTTGTTCAGAAATAATGAAGTATTCTCTTCTCAGTAGAAGATTTTTATTCACATGCGTGCAATTTTTTTCCTTCAGATATATAGATATTTCCCAGGATTTGACTGGTTTTTTCTTGACCCCATAACATCAAGTGGAATTAAATTTGCAAACGATGAGAAGTAAGTATATGTTGTATTTCTTGAGTGTAATTTTTCTTTCCAAGAAGATGAGGATTCCAGTGACAGATACCCTGGGACAGCTGCCATCACATCCTTAAAGGTTTTGTCCTCAAACTCCTTTGATGTTTTCAGCTTCTCTAGGTCTGCTGTCTTTTCCTCAATGGAAAAAAATGTTTTTATATATTTATGCTGTATCTGCAGTCCACCTTTCCTTCATTGAGCTCAAGATGACATACATAGCTCTCCTCTTTTTCATTTTATCTTTGTACCAGTTCTGGAATGTGAATGAATTCTAGTGATTTCAGGACTTTGCATGAAGTTGCCTGTTTGCATTTCTCTGTACTGGTGAGACAGAATGTGCCCTGCCTCTCAAATCCACAATTTTAGAAGGCTGTACAATGTTTTCTATGTGTAGAATTATGCATATTTTTTTAAAATATGCACTGAATTGAATGATAAGCAGACACGCATTATTCCAGAGATACTGCAGATATTGTAGAGCCCTCTAGATGTAGTTGGACAATCATTCCCAGCATTCTACATCGGTGGTTGTACAGTAGGCCCTCCACATTTGCAGGGGATAGGGAAACAGAACCCCTGCGAAAGTGAAAAAAATACAATCCTGCGGGGGGGTGCACAGGAGAGAGCGGGCAGGGAAAGATCTTCCCTTTCTCACCACCCACCAGCCATGCAATCATGATCATGCAGGTGGGAGCAGTGGGTGAGAGAGCCAGTGGGGAAAGATTTTCCCTTCTCTCGCCCCCCCCCACGTGATTGCATGGGTGGCGGTGGCGAGGAAGAGAGTCCATGGGGAAAGATCTTTTCGCTTGGCTTTCTCACTGCCCCCATCTGTGTGATCGCACAGGTGGAAGTGGCAGGGGAGAAGGCAGGTGGGCAAAGATCTTCCCTGCTTGGCTCTCTCACTGCCCCCACCAGCACAGTCAGGCAGGCAGTGGCGCAGGAGAGCACAGAGGCGTGATCGTCTCTCTCCTTCACTCTCTTGCCCGCTGCTAGCACAGCTTCCGGCAGGAGCGGGGCAGGCCACTAGGTACTGTGAATAGTCAAATCTGGAGGGCCAGATAATTACCACCCCTGCATTTGTCAGTGGGGAAAACCTGTAGAAAGATGAGTACATAAGAGAAAATACATAAATAAATGCATACTTTACAGGAAATGCATGCAAATGCATGCAAATTGTAGGAACTCCTTTAAGGCAATTAATTTTTCATTGGAAAGCAACAGTTATATTTTATATTCATTGGAAAGCAACAGTTATATTTTAATGAACCTTCTTTTCTTGAGTTACATAAATAGAGTTTAGTGAATTAGAAGGAGGTTGAAAAACTAAGCCTGAGGGCTGGAGTCCTTATATTCCTCCCCCACCACCTTTTGGCATCTTCGTGGCAAACCATCCTGAGATGGATATGAAATACTGTGCTTTAGTTGGAGAATGTATACTAGAAGTCATAAGCATTCGATCCTAAATAAGTACCTTTAAAAAATCTTAATGTTGTGCTTGGGATTTTATTTTATTTACAGTGTGAAGCACATTTCATGTTCTCTGCTTATTCTTCATGCTGAAGATGATCCTGTAGTTCCATTTCATCTTGGAAAAAGGTATGTTTTTTCAGCTGTAGTCCCCACTGCCTGTCTATAAAGTTATAAATAGCCTGAATTATTCAGAACAGTAAAAGACTTTACCTGTAATCTAATTTGGGTTTTGTGGGCCAATTTACAAGTACCTGTGCCTTTAACTCTGACTGTCTGTACATTTTGGGAGGAAACAGATTTGAAAGGGGACCATATTCAGACGTGAGGCAGCAAAGCAGGCCAAGTGCTTAACACCTTCTTTACCTGCTGCTTTATACTTCAGCTATCTTTTAGAAAAACCCTGCCAAAAATTGCTTTTGTCTCCTAGTAGCACCCATCAATGTGATATTCTGCACATTTGCATGCAATATGTAGTTCAGCCCTGAGCCAAGGACAGGATTAAGCAGGCCTGCACCATTGGCAGAATCTGTCTTTGTGTACCTTTTCTTTGCTTCTCTCATCTCTGATTTTCTCACCACAGTGCAGAGCTGAAACCTTGCCTGTCATTTAACTGGCTATAAGCAACTTTTGTTTTTCTGAATAGTACTGTGCTCTGATCTGGATTTTCTAACCATTACTGGGAATGGAGGGAACATGTTTCATTGAGTACAGAAAGGAGGCAAAGTACAGGTGTCAAAAATAATATTGCACTTACATATGCAGTTAGTTCTATACTGTGCAATTAGCTCTATTTTGTTAATCAGGAGTAATTGCCACTGTCTGTTTTTATGTGCAGTTGTTGAAATAGGTGGAGTAAAGATAGAGACCAGCAGCCTTCCAGTACCTAATGTTAGAATTTCTTTGGTCAACCCTCTGGGAGTTCAGACTTCAAAGAAATGGTCTTATGTGTGTCTGACAGACAAGGAGATTGCTAGTGCATGTGCCTAATTTTGAAAGGTCCTCTCATGGGGTTTATTAAGAGGGACGTTGTTTCTGGAGAAAGAGGTGGGTGCAAAATATAGTTCCAAACTGATTATATTTATATCTAGCTGATGAGTTTTCACTCAGTTTAAGGTAACAGATTAACCCTCTGCACCAGAACATGAAAAGGTGTGACTTCATAGACTTACCTTTCTTTTAGAAATATCATGCAAGTTTCCTCCCTAGAAAAACAGTACCTGGGAGAGAGGACCTTTTTACATACAGTTGTGTGTGTCAAGTGTCAAACAGCAGAAGTACATTATGATACAGCATTGACTGAAAAGTTTACAGCTCTGATTAAACATTCAAGAGCTCTTTTTCTATCACAGTTTCACAGAACAGCCAAGGGCCACTGATTTTCTATTAGTTGTATTACCTTGTATTTAATTTAAATATGATGAAGTATTAATCCAAATATCATGAACACAGGAATTGAAATTCAGAGTTCAGTCTCTAATTATGCATTTGAAGAGTAGGTTGATCATCAGTTCTTTCATTATTCTGTTAGCCACCTAATTGTAGGGACAATTAGAAGGATGTAAGAATATTAAATTGTCTGACATGAAATACTTTTGTGTAAGGAACCTCAAGAGTACAGACACTTGTTTCTGTTGAAGGTAGGAATTCTTGCTATGTAATAACTAAATCAAAGTTGGTATATAAAAGTAAGTGTTGCTACTCTGTTTAATATTTCTATACACTTGGGTCAGACACCTCTTTTATTTTATCACCCTGCATTTGCTTTAAAACTTTTTTACAGCTGTACAACATTGCTGCCCCATCTCGGAGCTTCCGTGATTACAAAGTCCAGTTCATTCCATTTCACACAGATCTAGGCTACAGACATAAATATATCTACAAGAGCCCAGAACTACCTCGAATATTAAGGTAATTAAAAGGTTCACTCCTAATGTGCATTGTAGTGTTAATGTAGGTTTCAACAGATGGAGCTAAAATTAGTTGCATATCATAAAGTATACATGTGCATGTTTACTTACCTATCAACTCTGGAGTCAGTTTTGTGTTCCCATGTCACTTGTAGACATTAGAGTATTTTAGATGTGGAGGACTGGCAGTAATTCCCCCCCCCCAGTGTACCAGGGACTGGTACCATGTTTGGGCCTCTTGGCTAAAACTGTTTTTTTTCCCTTTCCTAAAAACTCATCAAGGATTGGCAGCCAGTGGTTCAGTGGACCACCACTCTCAGTAGCCACCATTCTAGAGCATCCTTCCACAGCCTCAGTCCCATCAGCAACTGCCAGTATGATGTATGGCCAGCGATGCTTTGGAGGGTCTGTTTTGAGAAGGCTAATCTAGAGAATTATAGAACACACTCACTTTAACAACTATTGCTGATATTACATTGATTTGCATTTTGTTTCCTGGTGCAATTAAAAGTTCCGGTTCTAACCTGTAACATTCTAACTGTAGTCCTTTACATACTTACTTAGATGTAAGTTCCATTGAGTTCAGTGGGGCTTATTCCTAATCAAGGAGTAAAGGGGTGTTCTTGAAATCAAGATCTGAAGGACAGTGTTCTCAAACACAAACTTGACTGTTTTGTAAGATCACTGAGCTTATGCTCCAAGTGACACTGCCTCTAGAGCAGGACTGGGAAACTTGCAGTGTGGATGCAGTTTTCTAGGTCTCGCCTTCCGACCTGACCCGTTCCTTCTTCATGGTCTTTGTGACTCACACAAATGGGTCATCTGCACCTGCACAGTGCATCTTTTGTTTTGATAGTAATGCCACCCCGTGCCCCTGAGACTATACAAGGTGCCTTCATGCCAAAGTTCCCAGTTCCTTTCAACAGTGCCATTAGGAGCCATCTTCGGAGTTTTTCTCTACTAACGATTTCATCAATCTGATCTTTGGATTATAGTTTTGGTCTACAGTTTATCTTAGGGTTTTGGCATCAGTACTTCTCTCTCTGGTTCTTGATCCCTCACTTCCTTGATATTTTGATTGTGTTAGTCTGTTGGCTTTGTTCTTCTGGTTTATGGCTTCAACAGCATTCTTCAAAAGCTGCTTAATCTTCAGTGGTAAAATTCTTGACAGAGACAGCCATTCTAAGTGCTTCCTGTGCTTTGGTGAAACCCTTAACAGGGGTGCCTGCTCTCATTGTCAGCTGTTTACACCAGAGATGAGACGGAACAGAGCAGATAGGCTTAAGGTCTTATTTTGGGAGAGAGCTCTCAGTGTGACCAACATGGCGTTGAAATTGAACTCGCAGGCCTTGGCTTCAGCCTTTAAGCCTACAAGCAGGATGGTGTCTAAGCCCTCTTCCACAGCAGCAGCATCTTCTTTTGCCAGGCTTCCTTCTCAGTGCTCAGGCTCGGGGAAACCTTGTTGAGACTGTCCTTCCTCAATGCCTGCTACCGTGCTCGTGGCTACCCCTCCCTCAACCTTAGGGGGTGCTGATCTTCACTCTCCTAGAGCAGTAGCATCTATGCCTAGTCACTCGATCTCCCATGAGTTGTCCAAGAAGAAAAAGAAGGCGATTTCAATGCCATGTGGAGAGTGGGAGCAGGCTTGTTTTCCACTGCTCCAGAGACTAGGACAAGGAGCAATGGATTCAAGCTGCAGGAAGGGAGATTCCACTTGAACCTCAGGAAGAACTTCCTGATGGTCAGAGCTTTGGGGGTTTTAAACAGAGGTTGGAAGGGTTTTGATGTGTGTTCCTGCATAGCAGGAGGTTGGACTGGATGGCCCCTCTGGTCTCTTCCAACTCTATGATTCTGTGAATGCCCCTCCTTCACACTGTCCGACTGAGAGGCTTGAGCAGCAAACTTTGCCTTCACAGGACATGATGGCCCTGCCTGACTCTGGTGGTTCAGTCAGGGAAGCGTCTACTACTACTCAGGAGGAGGCTTCACTGCTGGAACAAGGACCTGTTCCTTCTCCAGACTTTGCCAGATCTAGGGCTGCATCCAACAGAGAAATCATTGACTCGTCACCCTCGCGACAGGCCTCACCTCAGAGGAGTTGTTCAGTGTCACATTTGAGGTCTGGATCACAAGTAGATGTGGCCACCACCTCTGAAGTTTGAGTGCAAACTCATTCTCTACCACCACTTCAACTCTGGCACTGTAGGAGATCTCCTTCTCTTTCCCCATTGAGGTTAGTATTGTTGACATGGTCTCAGTGTTGACATTGTTGCTCCCATAGTGACTATCATCACAACCGTCAATCTCCCTGCTCTTATTGGCACTGTATTTATATCTATACTAGGTACTCCTTTTATGATACTGAGGATTATTCTGTTTCCTCTGATGACTACTACAGATTGTACCATTGACACTGTCATTCTTATTATGCATATGAGGAACAGGTCTATGTCCCTTGACACCAGAGGCACTCTTCACCACATCAACAGTGTCCACATCACCTTCACGTTCCCTGATACCAGAGCCTCCTCCTAAAAGGCGACATATGGAAGACTCTGCACTATCCCTTGTGACTGTGCAGGCCTCTGTTGCAACTACCCCCTGTCAATTACCAGAGGAGGCATCCCAGCAGTCACGTAGGGATGGGGGGTGTGGGGGCAATTTGCCCTGGGCAGCAATGTTTTTGTGGCATCCTGGTCCATGGCCACACCCCCATGTGCCCTGGTCATGCCCCCACGCACTGTGGCACCACCCCTGCACTGTAGCCTTGCCCTCTTCCCCCTCATTCCCACCCCCCTCCACACACATCCCTCCACTGCATCCCAGCCTATGTGATACAGTACCACTCTGGAGGTCCATCACTGTCATTCATGCTCATCTTCAGCATCTTCTGCCTCCAAAGAATCTGCTGAAGATCCTCTTCTGGTGTTCCTGGACATGTTGGTAGCACACAGTGAACCCCGTTTCCTCTACTGATGATGTCAGGTCCTTCTCTGACCAAATGCTCAGAATGGTGAGGTCTCTGAACCTACAGACTGAGCAGAAGAACATTCAAGATCCCATTTATTATCAATTACAGGACTAGGCATCTGCTCCTGCATCCTTACCTCTTCTACCTTACCTGGTCCACATATTTAAGAAATCTTGGGAATATTCACCTTATGCATCACCACCATCAAAAAAGTTGGTGTCTCTCTATAAAGTGCTCAAGATGGGAGCTGAATGTCAACATCCCAAGCCTAATTCAGTTATCACAGATGCAGCCCAAGCTAAAATATTGCAAAACCTGCACTTTATTCCCGCAGACAAAGAGGGCAAGAAGTTAAATTCGCTAGGCCAGAAATTCCCTGTTGTTCCACATCTCAAATTATAGTGCCTGCATGAGCACCTATCAGCAGTTTCTTTGGAATAAAATCAAGGTGGTCTTGGATCGGCTACCTGAAGATGACAGGCGAGTGGCAATGTTTTCTACACCAAAGCCCACTGCCTCGCATCCCAACAGATTACTACAGCCTGCCACATTGCTGATTGCATGGGCAAAACCTTTGCCAGTGCCATAGCTCTCTGGCGATATACATGCCTCCAATCACTGGGCCTCTCAAAACAAGTGAGGGCTACAGTAGAAGACCTTCCATTTGACAATGCTGGACTCTTTAATTTGGCCATGGATGAACATCTGGAGCACACCCAGACAATGAGAACAACAGCAAAGAAATATAAGATCCAGCCTCAGCAACATGTGTACCAGTACTGTTACAGACTGTACCAATAGTCATCTTGTCAGGCCTACAGTCCAGCTCCGTCTGTGCAACGACCCTTCCAGTTTGCCGTCCAAGAATCCACCTTGTGCAGATTGCATTCGACTAGGTACCATCTGGCCCAGTACAAGAAGAAACAGTTGGACTCCTTGAAATGCTGTGTTTGACAGTATCGAGGATGATACAATCACTACCAATACTGCCTCTGTTACCTCTTCCATGTCATCAGAGGTTACCACCATCAACACCATCATTGATATCGTATGCTCCCTTTTGTCAACCAGCATTTTTGCATTGGCACCAAGCCTGTCTGACTGTCTCTTTGGGAACAGATTGAGCAAATACCACCAGGCTTGGGCCTCTCTGATGCTTGGGTCCTTGACATCATTACCAAGGGGTATGCCATAGAGTTTCGAAGACTTTCCCCTGTAGGCCGCATTCATGTGACTTGCCTGTCCTGGATTCTGAACAGTGAGTACATATGTACTATCTGATGTCTCTCCCACACATCCCCTCCCTCTAGCTAGGGCTTGGTTCTTCAGTCAGAGAGCCAATCAGATTAGATCACCCTCTGTTACTAGGCTGCTCTGCAAGCCATGCCCCCAGGCTCTGTTGCACCATAGTGTACATTTTTCCACCCTTCCAACTTATAACCAAGGTGATAGTGAAGGTACAGTAGAACAGTGCCAGAGCGATCCTGTTCACTCCTTGGTGGCCCAGGCAGCCGTAGACCGTGCTTCTCAAGATGTCCCAACTGAACCCACTTACCATCCACAATGGTACTATTCGACATCCTGACATCTCCAGCCTCAAGCTGACTGCATGGAACCTCCTCCATTAGCCTCTCTCCTCCGATCTATCAGATGTATCATCGAGTCAGCTCACAAACCATCAACTAGACATGTCTACTCCTATAAGTGGACCAAATTCCTACAGTTCTTACAAGAAAAGCATCTTATTGTAGACTCCTTTGGTGAAAAGCTTTCTCAAGAACTATAAGAACTTGCACCCTCCAATTCTGCCCCCAGCCCTTGGTTGGAGTTTGCAGCTCGTTCTGTCCCAGCTTTCAAAATGGCCCTTTGAGCCTATGGCCTATGGATATCTGACTTCTGGAAAACTGCCTTTCTTATAGCCATCACCTCAGCCAGGAGAGCAGGCAAGCTTTGCGCCCTTCGTATCGACCAGCCTGACTTGCGCTTCCATAATGAAAAGGTGGTGCTCAGACCTGACATCTTCCTCCCTAAGGTCATGTTGGCGTTCCATCTTAACCAGGACATAGTCCTTCCTGCTTTTATGCAGAACTCATCATCAGAACTGGAATGCAACCTCCACTGTTTGGATATCCTCTGTGCTCTTGCATTCTGTGTGCAGCACACTGCTGAATTTAGAAACTCTCAAAGACTTTTCCTCTGCTCCCCCTCCACCAAGAAGGGCCTTCCTGTTTTGGCCCAGAGACTTTCTGAGTGGGTAGCCTCCACCATCAGACTTTCTTACGAACTGACTGGCAAGCAGCCTCCTATGCAACTAAGTCACAGTATGAGGGCTGTGGCCACTTTAGTGGCCTTTCTGTGAGGAGTACCCCTGCATGAAATCTGCAGAGCTGCAACCTGGTCTCAGCCATCTACTTTCATCTCACACTACTTGGTGGACAATAGAGCTATAGTGATACTGCTTTTGGGAGAGTGGATTTGTTTTCCTCTGTAGCATGGGACTCTTACCTCCTATGACAGAGCCTTCCAACTTTTCATGTTGGTGACACACTTTTTAGACATGCATCATTTCACGACACAGCAATTCAGTAAGTAATTCAGTAACTGGAACGAGCCCCTCCACCCAAGCCTGGCCTGCTTGGGGTGGCAGCAGTGGGAGAGGCAGCTCCTCCACCTGGGCTTGACCCACTGCCACCCTCGCCAGGGTCTTCTCGGGGTGGCTGCAGCAACAGTGGGAGAGGGAGCCCCTCCACTTGAGCCTGGCCTGCTGCCGCCCTCGCCAGGGTCTTCCTTGTCCCAGGGCAGCAGCAGCAGAGGCAGCCCCTTCACCTGGGCCCGACCTGCCCCAGTGGCAGGAGAGGCAGGCCCTCCAGCTTGTAGTATGTTCATGCAGCACACCTACACACTGCAGCCAACACACTAACGTGGTGCAACACACAGTTTGGAAATCTCTGTCCTGTGGTATGCGTCTCACTAGTCTCCCATTTGTGTGAGTCACAGAGACCATGAAGAAGGAAGACAGTTTTGCTTACCTGTAGCTGGTATTCTTTGAGTGGTCATCTGTGAACTCACACAACCCCACCCTGCCTTCCCTCATCATGTTCTGCTATGTCCTTTGGTCCTTGGTTCACTGTCTTTGGTGTCCATGGAACTGGGGACTTTGTCAGGAAGGTGTTTTATACAGCCTTGGGGCAGAGGGTGGGGTTATCGCTAAAATGTTAGTTCTAGGGCTCTAGAAGGTTCTGAAAGGCTCACTGCATAAGTGCAGATGACCCATTTGTGTGAGCTTACAGATGACCACTTGAAGAACTCCAGTTACAGGTAATCTGTCCTTTCCTGGCTTCTCAGCAAATTCTTATGAGTTGAGGGAGAGGAGCACATGAGGTTTTAGTCTGCCCTCCTTGAATTCTTTCCCTTGCTCCTTAGCTGAGAAGCTAGAAGAATGGGGTTGATGTAACCCATCTCAGAAAGAGAGTTTTTGTTCTGCATGCAAGGGAATCTATGTGGAAAGACTCAGGTTGACCCTAGTATTCTGACATTGGGTTGCAAAACGTAGGAACAGAATGGATGAAGTATTAAAACATTTGCTGCCATAAAAATTGCTCATTCTTTGTTCCTTCTTAGGGAATTCCTGGGAAAATCTGAGCATAAACATCATCACTGAAGACTACCTGCATGGTAGACTTGAAATTGTGTCCACTGAGGAAGAAAAAGAAAAAAACCCCACCATGTTATAAAATCTAGGCACTGGATGAATCTCCGATTCCTGCTTCGCTCCTAACACATCCTTTTGGAATCCTGGCCTTTGGGGAAGTAGGTATGAAAAGCAAATATTGTTGGCTTCTGACCCTCCGCTCCATCTTTCTTTTTCTTCTGAAGAAGAAGGGAACCAGACTAATTAAGTTCAAGCACAAGAAAGACTTGGTTAAAAAAAAAGTGATGAAAGTTATAAACATTCCTACAAATGTGTGCTGGATCACAACAGCTCTTTACTGGACAAGAAACTTGCACTCTGAAATGCAAATGGACTGCAGTTATCTGCAAAAATGTAACTACTATAATCTTTAAGTGCTGCACGTAGATTACTAGAATTGCAGGTTGTTCTCATGTAGAAATTAGTTCAGTGAGGAATAGTTTTTCTTCTGGCAATTATCTAGTTGGGAATTAGTGAAAATGATGGATTGTTTTGATTTTTAAATTCCTTTGGAAAAACAGAGGTTGGAATGTTTGCAAGAAGATATTTCAGAATGAAATGAAGGATGTTTTGCCTTTAAAATAAAGTAAATATTTAGTAGTGATAATTTAATAGCAGATAAGCTTCCCTTTCTCTATTGGTTTGCTTTTACATTTCATAGCTGTCTCACACATATATAGATAATATATAAAAACCTTTACTATACCTCATATACAAGCACATCTTTAAGATTCTTTCTCCTAATTTTCAGACCATTTTCTTTATATGTCTGTGTTCCTTAAGTGGTGTAAAATTACACATGGAGAGATTTATTTGAATGGCTCCTTTTTTTGAAAAAAAGGAGGGTACCTTTAAGCTAAGCCCTGCAATGGGTGGAATATTTGTTTTTCCATTGTGGTGAAGATGTCTTCCAGTTTCCTCTAATAGAGACTTATATGCACTTTGGAAGTAAGAAAACTAATACCCATCTTTTAATCATGATTCACAACCCAATTCTGTTATTTTCTTTAAAAAATACTCAGGTGCATTAGAGCTGGTCAGAATTTTTCTTTTTTCCCTTTCATTTTAATGCAATAGATTCTATATAGCTGAATATTTTAATTTCATCTCTGTGATTACAGTAGCACTGCCATTCTGACTTCCTCAACAGTGAAAATATTAACATATATGTGTGAAAGCCCTTTTTAATCTAGACTAATCAAAGGTGCTGGAAATTAAACAAGTTTGTTGTTTAGTCCTTATCCATTAAAACAATTTTTTTTCCTTGTACAATTAAAAATTGGTTTTAGTTTGGTATTTCTGTTGCTATTATTAAAATCTAGAGCTATGTGAAAACTTCCTGACCAACCTCGAATGTTCCCTTCAGTTGGCATATACAAGACACAGACTCTAGTTTTTCTTTACTGTAGCAAAACCATTATTGCTGTATTGAAATTTAGCAGCCAGCATGCTGGTAACTCACAGTAATAAATATTGATTCTGATTTTCATGTTTACCTCTTTTATTGACATTTGCCCCCATTGTTAGTGTGTACTTCATGAAATAGTCATAAGTTTATTGTGTTCAGTTCTTCGGGATCGTGGCTTAATAAACCAAGATCAGGTACAATGCTTCTTCATGTGTGTGAAGTTGCTGTGGTGCTGGCTTGGTGAGAGTGGTGGAAATAGCTATGAAGCCACAGTTAACCATATTTTACATCCAAACCAAGTTTGGCCATCAGACCATAGTTCAGTTTCCTTCCATATTCTGGCTTGTCTGGAAGCCAGGAACCATAGTTTCTGGTTTGGCTGTAATAGGAATTCACAGGTAATTTTGGCTTTCCTGACTGGTTTACTTGCTCACATGAAAGGAAGGAGAAAAAGGACTGTGTATGGGTGGCTGAAGGTTGTGTTTATCTTGGTTAATCTGGCGTTTATATAAGTTGAACACTGCTGCTGTGGTGTCTGGAGCCTATTTTTGTCACTTGCAAAATTTACAGCTTTTGTTTGGCAAGAGGGATGTCAGGCAGTGGACAGATGGGACTGTTCGTTGAGGCAATATCTGTATTTCATCATGATGTTTGTACATGTAATGTCCTGTCAACTTTGTAATATATTGGCCCATCTATATCAGCTGCAATGGGATAATGGATGATCACTTTTAATTATCTGTGAAGGCATTTGGAATAGATGGTGCAAAGATCACCAAGGGCTTCTGCGCACTTAACTCAAATATGCCATTTCCTCCTTATCCTGGCACTACTTCTGTAAAACTAGTCATGACTTCAGGATGTGCTTCGCTGGCCACCTTTGAGATTCTGACTCACCATTCATGCAGGCCTGGTATGGAAGACAATGTAAGGCATTGTAATTAGGAACCAGATCATTAAAGGCAGTGTGGCAGTTGTACTGAAGCAGATTGCTTTACAGTAGTCCTGAGTTTCACGGAGAGGACCCTGCGGTGTGTCGTTCAATAAACATGCAATATTGAGCATAGTAATCTTAGATACTAGTGTTCAGAAGTGACTTCTTCATCCTGAAGTACATAGAAGGCACTGATGAGTAATATTGTCTGTATATGAAATATGTGGATTTTGCATGCATCAGACATATATCTTACAGATTCATCATACTTGACAAGCAGACAGTAGCTTGTTATTTGTGTAGAGACTTTTATACTGTATTGAGGTCTATCTAGATTGTATTCCACACGTATCTCTGCATTTGGTTGTGCCCTGTAAAATTATGTCTTTCCTCTCTCCACACACACACACACTCTCTGTCTTTACACACAGTGCTTTAGGTTACTGCACTAATGTTATTTTGGCTCTTTGTGGTAACAAAAGACACATTCCAGTAATGCTGCTGCTGATGATGCCACCCACTCTGGTATTGACAGAAGTACAAATGTCAACTCGTCCCATACAATGACAACGATGGTCTAGAGCATGCACTAGTGCTGTTTCTTCTGACACACATGTTCCAGTTATTAGGCCAGTAACATGCATTGAAGTGGAAATGTTTATCTAAAAGGTGTGTAGTTTTAATAAAGCGAATGACTTCTGACTTCTTTGGGTGGTAGCCTGGTTTTGTTTTTAATGCTAGTTCAAAAGATGGGCAGAGTTTGAAATGGTTGACATGTTGAATGATAGCTGAACAACTCCCAGTATAGTTGTTAAGTGTTACTCAACCTGCACAACCAGGTTTTTCTGCTGCGACCCTCATGTTATCCCTCAGACCGGCCCCTTTTGGACTAAGGAATCCTCTGAGGTGTCTGGGATTTGGTATGGAGGCTGCAGCTGGAGGGTTGGTACTCATCGGTGACAATCTGAGGTGTGAGGGTGCTAGGAACTTGTCCTGAATCCTGCCAGTTGTACTATTACTTCATGGTCTCTGTGTCTCACACAAGTGGGTTTCATGCCTGTGCAGACCCTGTTCTGTACCTTCTAGAGCTGAGTAGCTTGGTGGGAAACCCCACCCTTTCCCATGTATTGCACATATCCCAGGCTGGACCTATGCAAAAACATGTGCTTTTTTCAAGCATCACTTATCAGACCAAAGGTACTGAACAACTGCTAACATGAGGTGTATTATTATCCCAAGCCTGACTGTATTCTGTGAAAGAATCTGCACATCTAGTGGCCTTTGAACACATATATGTATGTTAGAGTAATGTCTTGTGGTGTGTACCCATTCCCTTTCCAACACTTGGGATTTTGAGAAGTAACAAGCAATTTTCAATATGTAAGGGATGCAATTTCTTCTATTCTGCATAAGCTTTGTGCACTGGAAACGCCTTTGGATGCAGACTGCATGTTCTACCAGTTTATTATAATCACTGTAGCATTTTCTACAATCATTATTAACATCCAGATTTAATCAGTTCCATTACAGCTTTGAAAGTATGCTGTTGCAACAGTTTGCCACCAAGACTTTATCTAGAACTGCAGTCATGTGGGTTGTTTATACTGCTCTTTATCATGATTACTCCCAAACAATTGTGAGCATTAGTCTAATCCAGGGTGGGAGCCCAAATGCCAAGTCCCTTTCTGAAACCAAAATGCAACAATTAACTGGCAATGATAAAAGTTACCTCTAGTGTGGTGTTCTGTCTCTTAGTCTCTGCATCACATCAGGTCTCATAATGCAAAAATTCAATAGAAAATACAGGGAAAACAAATGTGACATTTGTGTAGTTTTTAATCATTTTTAAACCACAAGAAGATAACAGTAATATAACACACACACATAGATATGGCAGTTGAAATCTCACATTTTTGAAAGTGATATTTCAATAGCAAAAGCATTTATTTTGCCAGCAATGAAATATTTTGGTCATTCAGGAATCACTTCAGTAACCATTATTAATTCTCCTGCTTCAGCTGACTGCTGTCGCCTTCTTGTTGGAAGAGACACCATATTTGAAGTTAAGAACCTCTCATGAGGAAAGAAATCTCAGCATTAACAAATTATTGGCTAGAGGGCAGTGCAGCACACCCATGAAACAGGAATGTCTGCATGCAAACATCACTTGTGTGCTCCAGGTATGTGATAAGGCTGTATCTTTAGAAATAAATCATGACCCTGACTGCTTAAAGTAGGTTTAAATGATAATGTAAAAGCAACACTAAAAACCCACATAATTTTGAAACAAATCAGTGTCTTCACAAACATGACATTCACAGTGCAACTTTATGCCTATTGAAAAGTAAGCCCTGTATCAATGGGGTTTACTCCCAAGTAAGAGTGTATGTAGAACAGTGGCCCCATTCCCTGTTTTGGAGTTTTGTATGGGGAAGATGACAATTTACAGACATTGTAAATTCTTACCTACTTGTAAACAATTCTGTCAGGGATGAGTTTAAATCATTCCTATTAAAATGTAACAGCTTCCCTAGAAATGCCTTTTAAAATGTTTGTCCTGATTTTGAGAAAAATTACAGAAAAACACATCATGCATATACTCTAGCCTAAGAACACACTTGTGTCCTCTCTGATCCATATGAATGGAAGGGACAGAATTGGACATGCAAAGGAATAGTAATAACATGTGTATTTCTATACCGCTTATCAGCTAAGTGCTCTCTAAGCAGTTTACAATGTGTTAGCTAATTGCCCCCAACAAGCTGGGTACTCGTTTTACCGACCTTTGGAAGGATGGAAGGCTGAGTCAACCTGGAGCCCGGCAGGATCAAACTCACAACCTTGTGGCTGCAGTACTGGCATTTAACCATTGTGCCAACAGGAAGGCAAGTAGAATCATTCTCCAAGAACAGCAGTAAATTAAGTATAGGCCTAATTAATAGAACGAAGATCACTGAGGGTAGCCTTTGTCTCAAGTGCCTTTAAGGATGGTTTACATGCACATCATCAGCTGATGAACACACCGTGCGACAGTGTGTATGAAAAGGTTGGTGAGCATGTCTTTGGAATGTCTCCAGTACTGTTGTCCACCAGTTGAATGGCTTCACACACCCACCATCTCCATACAGCCCTCCACACTGGCAATTGCTCTGGAAGCTTGGGGGTATACTTACAAGTCTACATGATACAGAATTCCAGCCCAGATTTCTAAATGGCAACACAAAGATTAAAAACATCAAGCAAGCAAGGTCATGGAACTAGAATGTGCAACAATTTTAGCTCAGAGACTGTGGCAGTTGTGTAAAGCCAGTGACCTCAGAACAGTTGACTCTCAGCATAGGAAGGAAGTTCTACTTAAACATTATTATTGGCACAAACACTATTTTGGACACAGGATTCAAGTTGTTCAGCCTTGCATAACTGAACAGTAAAGGAAATAGAAATGTAAGTCCAGTTGGTCAAAAGGAAAGGTGTTTTGGAGCAATCTGAAAAAGTCAACTACGTAATCTGACGTGTTGCCTTTCACAGTAGAGAGGAGACATCCCAGGATGACTCCAGCAGGCAACTGGGGTAATAACAGCCTTTTCAGAAAGATTTCTCACTACTCCAAACTTCGGACCAGAAAGGTAGCATAACATAACGAATTGCAAAAAAATTGTACCCTCCCACAACCTAAAAAACACGAGCAGTTCCCAGAATCCAAAACTGTTTGCTTGAGCCACATCCCTTCTGTCAGTGGAAAAGGAAGAGGACAATCTCCTCACCCCCTGCTCCACACCTAGAACCTGCTCTAGGGGGCTGGGAACCCCTTTGGAAGTGATGTTTGTCAGATGTGGAAGGCAGCAATGAGAAAGGCAAAAATAAGAAAACTCTGATGCTTCGTTGTTAAGTTCAATAACAACCACCACAAAATGTTTTTGAAACAAAATGTAAAGCCTGCATGCCTTTATCCCCCAAATCAATGGCTTTCTCAATGTCCAGTCCAATAAGCAGAACATACTTAGAACTGAGTGGAAGAGATGCAGTTTTACAGCCAGCAAGCTTGAGGCCAATCTGAAGGACCTTCTCTTCTAAGAACAGCTTATCGGGAAAGATCAGCTACAGGCCTTTTGTATATCTTCAGCATCCTATGTCAGGCAGGTGGTGAGAAAGAGGGGGGGTTCTTCCTTGGTGGCACCCCATTTTAGAGTTCCCTTTCCAGGGAATTTTGCCAAGTACCACCTTTACTGTCATTGGAGCACCAAGCTAAAGGCCACCATGTATTTCATGAGCATTAACCTAACAATGGCTTTCAGGCCCTTTGTACACTTTGCTGACTTCATTCCACATTACTGTTTTATATCTGTCTTGCTTGTGGCATTAGTTTTTTTTTTAAATTAATGTATTAGAAGTTGCATTTTTATAATAATCTCTTGCAAATAAATGAATATAACCCCAAACTGCCCTTTCCTTACTCTATAAAAAAGAAAATTAGCAAACGCAATTGCCCAATCTACCAAATGTTTTCCCTTACTCTCTGCCACCCCAAAAATTGTTTCCTTCTTGGAAGGATATGATATGGTAAGGATGTGGTGGTTGGCTCAAGCTAAAACCAGTGCTAAATGCTAATGCTAAATCTCCACCTCAGTGTTCTCCAGATAGCTATGACTGCACCACTCGTCATCTGAAGCCAGCATAATCATTGCCATGCCAGATGGAAAAGATATGGGTTGTAGTTCCACACATCTGGAGAGCAGGAGGTTTTTTGAAGGCTGTTCCAGAAGGCAGAAGATGACAAGAAAGACCCATGAAGGCTATCAGAAGACTATAAAAGGGATCTGTTTGGATTCTAGATGGGCATTCGGGGAAGTAACTGCCATTCTCTGGCCTGGCTTCTGTGGCATTAGCGTGCCATTCCCTACATAACCTCTAATCACTTCATTGCACAACCTACTTGATTTTTCTACTTGACATTCTTTCTCTTGGGTGTGTTATTGTGTAGCGTAGGTAGTGTTTGCAGTTGTCGTAACGTTTGTACCCAACCCAAGAAACAGATTAGCATTTTAGTGGTGATAATTCCAGTGTCAACAATGTTTCTGCTTGGTGATTACCAACCACTAGATAGTATTGGATTTGTGTGTGTGTGTGGTGTGTGTGGGGGGCGGTGTTTGCCAATCGGTGGGCAAATGCAAAGTTCTCAAGACTGGGTCCTGTCCCTCCACCATGCAAGTGCTACATGAAGTACCTTTAATGTGGCACAATACATTCTATAAGAGCAGCACAGTAAAAGTGTTCTACTTTCATAAAATTGTTACATTTTATGAAATTATGAAGCAATTAAATTTTGTCCTCATGAAACTAATCTTGATGAGAATTATTAAAATACTGTGCTTAGCTATAAAGTCCTGCACTGACAGGGGCCTATACACCATTGTGATCTCTTCCAGCTCTCCAGTTCACTATTTAATGGGGCATTAAATGCACAAGAGGATAGGCATGTATGTGGCCCTACACCTTCACTTCCAATCAGCAGGTATCATGGTAAGCTTTGAGAACACTGGTCACCTGTAATCCTGGGGCTCCCTTCCCCTATATGTCACTGGTGCTAGATATCTGTCATTTCAATGTTCAGAAAGTTACCTTTCTGCACTACAGTTCCCAGCTATCAAAGCCAATAGCTGTGCTGGCTGAGGGAATTCTAAGAGTTGTAATCCAAAAATGTGGTGGGCAATCTGTATACACATTCTACCTAGATTTTTTTTTCACCTGTGGCTTAGGTGTGAAGTCAACCTAAGAATTAGTCTGATGAGGAGCAGAAAAAATTTAAAAAGATAAAATGGTGAACACTTCACAGTGTGTTTCAACACTTCCTGAAACTAAAATACTAGCTAGATATATTTCTTCACTAATAACAGTTTGAAAGGAAAATTGCACTTTTAATAAACACTCAGGTTCTGAAAGTTTATAGGCTGGTACATTCATTTCAGATATTTTTGCATTAAAGTGCAAATTAAGTCACCTCTCTAAGGCTAGCTGTGATCAAACACTTCTTTAACCAAACTGCCCCAGCACATATAGATGACTGTCAACCCATTTAGTACCCTGGATTGCAAGCGCTGGCCCAGATGCAAGAAAAATGGATGTGACTATTTGAAATGAGAACTCAAGCTATCAGGATATTAGATGCTCTTTTGATAAAGCAGGAGTATGACCTCTGGAAACAACACTGATGTATGAATGCTGCTGGGTAGGAAACGGAGCAGGTATGTTCTTCTGCCCAAGAGTGTCATAAATGCCCATTATACAATATCCTACATCAAGCGTGCACAATGTATGACACCTTTAAATTAAATGTTGCTCATGAGACAGGCAAAAGAATGTTCCAAGAGGAATATCAGTGAATCCTCTCACTACAGTTGTGTCTTTTTTTGATGCTGGCCCTATGAAGAAGCATGCAGCTAGTGGACCAGAGAATATGGCTAGTAGACTATTTAGTTCAATGCAGGGATGGGGACCTATATGACTCTTTAGGTGCTCTTGGGCTACAATGCCTATCATCCTGTACAATACTGGCTATACTGCCCGGGGCAGATGGGAGCTGCAATTCAAAAACAACTAATGCATTCCCCATTATTAGCTTAATGGTTCCTATGCTTAACAGGTCCTCTGTCCTATGGAGACAACAACAACCACAAGAGCCTTAAATACCATTAACCTTTTTCAACGTTCATGTACTTCACTCTGATTTTTTTTCCAGCTCACATAAATAAATAATTCAAAATCATTACAGGTTAATGAGAATTGCTTGGAGTTTGCACGGTTTTGACTAATGGAGAGGACAGACATTTTTTAAGAAAAATTACTTGGGAAAATACATCTCTCCAGAAGGGTTTCAGCCAGCCTTTAAAAATCTATACC
This sequence comes from Ctenosaura bakeri, assembly GCA_948474755.1. Classification (NCBI taxonomy): domain Eukaryota; kingdom Metazoa; phylum Chordata; class Lepidosauria; order Squamata; family Iguanidae; genus Ctenosaura; species Ctenosaura bakeri. The sequence goes on from CAOLHI010000469.1 coordinate 178,025, forward strand.
ACATCCAATTCCTGGCTTTGCTGTTGTTTTCTAACAAGCGCGGGCACCTTCTATTTCATTAAACAGGATGAATTGATGTTGGAACAGAAGTCTAGAAATGAGCACCTTCCTGAAATACACAGCATGCACATAAACTGCATTTTTTTAAACAGGACTTTTAACAGAAGGAATGGCCTTATTATTTCATTTTCCTTGCTGAAGCCCAGTGCTTTAGATCTTCAACCTTGTCATGGCCAACAAGGTTTTGGTCAACTCTTTCTTCTTTGACCAGGTTCATCTAGAACACCAGTTGCCTCCCTTTCAAGTGACCACCATGTCTTTATAAAGATGAGACAATCAAAGGGTGGTAAGAATGCACGTTTGAATTCATCTGTGGAAAATTTTTTGGGAAGCAGGAGTGCCTTAGTGGCAAACCAACCACGGTGTTTGCATGCACTTCTTCAAGTGGATTCACTCCCTGGGTATGTTGGGTGGAGGAATCTTCACAGCAGAAGGCTCCACTCCCCAGATCTCTCTGGCATATTCGGTTATTGTCCTGTCGCTGGAAAACTTGCCAGAACATGCAATGTTCTTGATGACTTTTTTGGTCCACTCTCTAGGATCCTAGGAAGAAAACATGCACAATATGTTGAGAATTTTATACCTGCCAGCTGATACCATGCCAATTATCCATCCATCCATCCATCCATCCATCCATCCATCCATCTGGTGTAGCAACAGGATGGCCACTCAGTTTTTCCAGTCTCTCCTTCTGCCTCTTCTCAAGATCATGAGAGGTTTGACTCTGGCAATACAGCCAAATATAAGAATATGCACTGTCACAGTCACAGTACAATAGCCAACAAATCAAAGTAGAAAAAAAAATCAAATGTACCCAGTTAGTGTTTCCATTGTACTATAAAGCATTTCTTAAAAGTCTCTTTTAACTGTTAGCCTTTATCATGTTCCTGAAAATAGTGCCTTTTAATTCTTCAAGTTCCTTTTTTAAAAAAAAAACTTTGCCTAGAAGATTTTTAAAAATACATTAAAAGTTACAAAGAATTACAGAATTGCAAAGAAATAAAAAAGGAAGAAAATGAAAGAAAAAAAGAAAAGGAAAAGAAAAAAAATATTTCCAATCTTCCTTTTGGCAGTTATATATGCATACCTCTCTCCAAAATGACGCCAAATTCTGTTCTTTCAATAACGTATACTCTCTAATAATCAAAACCAAAAGTCAAACCAGATCATTGTCTGTCTTTCTTTCTTTTTCTTTCTTTTTTTTGCAAAATGTCTTTGGAAAAAAATCTCAATGATTCCACCTTGATTTTTTCATAAGCCAAAGTCCCTCCAGAATAATTACAAACTTTTTAACTTGAAATGTCACTTTTCATGGGAAATTAATTCCTGTTATGGTCTGTGAATCTATACAGAAATGACAAGGTACTTGATTCTATCAGATATCCATAGCTGATCTGTAGCTGAGTATTTGTTACCTAGGACTTGCACGTACATCTTCTACATTGGTACAGACCTTGGAAATGTTCTTTAGACTACAACAGACAGTATCTCCCAATCACCATGGACACTTCTCCCGTTTGCTGGGAGATTCTGAGAGCTACAGATTGAGAAAGTAACTTTTCCAGGCTCTAACTACAATAAAGGTACTTTGTATACAATGGGTTGGTTTATCTGATTTGCTGACATTTGTTCCTATCTGTGACATCAGTTGCCAATTAGGAAACTTACCAGACCCTGCAAACATTCCTATGGAGATACATCGCAACCACTCCAGTATCGAATATCAAAATACAGATCTCTTTCACCCCTTGCCTCATTTAAGGATACCAGAGGCATCATTAGAATTCTGCTTGTTTTACAGAGAAGCCCCTTTTGTTAATCAGCTAGAAATTAACTCAAATGGCCTTCCTGTCCAAGGCCAGCCTTACCATATACAGCTGGTCCACTTGCCCTTGACACTTGATATAAGCTTCATAATCAGCAAACACCTTGAACCTGAAACAAGGAAGGTGCAGAAGCAATTGTGAGCACTGAGTTTTCCCCGAGTTGGAAGCACAAAGCACTCAATTTACCAAGAGAGGCACAAAGGACTGTATTAAACAAACAAGGTACCAATAAGCAATGCATCACTACAACACCTCTCATCTGCCCCATTGTGTTTTTCTCCTCTTCCTGACTTTATGATCTAAGAGTGAGGCTCTGTTCTGGGTATCACTGCTTTCAGAGTGGGGAAAGAACAGAGATTTTTCAGTGCCCTCTTTCTACCTCCTTGGCACACCCTGACAGGCACAGTAATTTGTATAGCAGCTCTTTTAGTCAGCCAGGCTAGTGCTCTTCTAAATACGAACAGGTTTTTATCTGCTATCTAATGTTTCTGATGTAGTTTATTTTATTTTAGACATTTTATCTTTATCTACCATTTTTATCCTTTTTTTAAAAAATTCCCCTCACTTCATCCTTTTAACATAAATTTTATATGCCTTGTTTGTTCATTATCATAAGAGCTTTTTTAGCTCAACTATGACCTAGGGCACAGTTCTCCAATTTGTTATTCTCCAGATATGCTGGAAAAACCCCCCCATAATCCCAGAGTTGGAGGGCAGAAGACTATGGGGACGCTGGACTAAACTAAAAGGCATGCTTCTATTCTACCACAGGACTATGGCCCTTACCCATAACTTGGGTTCCCCATGCACATCTAGGATGGATCTTCTGATGTCTGGACTTCTACATCTTTCTTTGGTATTTATAATGCTCACCATCACAGGGGCTGGTGTAAGTTCAGCAGACTACCATTAGCCATCAGTCATTATAAACCAGAGGTGGGGGCTATCTGCAGCCTTGTAGGAGCCCAGTGTGGCCCCTTAGGACTGTAACTGACACCCAAGCCCTGGCACCCCTCACAAAACAAAACAAACAAAGCCCACCCAGACTGTGGTTCCATGACTGAAATAATTAAATTGTATGCCTTGGGCAGGGATGTTTATTTTACTATTTTATTTTTCTGCTACACCACATCCACCAATTGCTGCTGCTTCTCCCGCTTCTTCTCCTTCTTCCTCTCTTTTATTCTTCTTTAAAGGGTTATCTTGGATGGCCCATCCAGAAATAGCACACCTCCCAATGCTACTGGGAGTGATGTGACATCACTTCCAGTTATACAAAATGGTGGTCATGGCAGCTCCCAGCCCTCCGGAGCACCAGTGAAGACCCAAAAAGCTTAGTGTGGCCCTTCAAGCCTTGGAGTGTGCCCACTTCTATTATAAATCAACGCTCACAATGCCATTGTCCACAACAGTAGAAAAATATGCAGCTAGAAGACTTCCTCCTTGCTAAGGAATACCCAAAGGCATACAAAGGATGGAGGGGAAAAAGGCCAGGGGGTCCATGACATCAGTGGAAGTCTGCCCTGATCCATTTCAGTTCCAGGGGTTCAAGTGCCCCATGGGATCAGCTGGATGGCATTGGGTGCAGCTTAAACACCTTCAACCCCATCCTTCTCCTACTATCATCAGGCCCTTCTCCTGATGCCCATTTCTGGTTCCTCCTATGCATGGTGAAAGTTCCTTTGTACACCAAGTGTAGAAAACCACCACGTTTTCATAGACTCATAGAGTTGGAAAGGACTGGAGGTGCCTTGTAGTCCAACCCCTGCCATGCAGAAATGCACAGCTAAAGCACTCCTGACAGACAGCCATCCATCTCTGTTTAAAGACCTCCCAAAAAGGAGAGTTCACCACTTTCCAAGGCATTCTATTCCACTGTTGAACAGCTCTAGCAGTAAAGAAGATCTTCCCTCCAATCACTGACCAAAGATGCTGCCGTGATTCCCCTTCTGTCCTGTTTAGAAAGCCAGCCACAGTTCACAGTCTCTAAACAGAGTCTATAGTAGCAACCATAGTCAAGGTTTACAGTCAGTTACTGTTCTGGTTTCAGTAGTCTGGGTCAGCAATAAATTCAGAGTGTCAGTTCAAGAGAGTATCCAGAAGCATAGTCAGCATTCAAAGTGAGGGTCAAGATTTTTCAGGAATGCGAGCCAAGGAGAAGAGTGTGTTTCCACCAGAAATGCCAGTTGTCTGCAACAGACTTCTCTCTACTATGTCTCTGGTATTTACTGGCCAGCAGCCTCCCCCAGCTGTTTGCCTGATTAATAAGACTTTCCTATATAAGTGCTCTAAGCCTTGTGGGCTCTCCGTTTCTTGTCTATGCTGAGCTGCAGTAAATATTATCCTGTTCATGTCTGTGTGTCTTGGCTGTTGGAGAGGACCCTGTTTGTGTTTGCATCTGGGACTGGGGCATGACATGCTCACTGCTTCCTTTTCCGACTGAGACGGTGAATGAGGCAGTGCTTGGTGGAAGGGCATCCTTCAGATCCTCCATAGGCTGGGCTGGGGCTGCCCAATACAGGATCCTCTCTGCTAGTGCAAAGCAATGGTCTTTCATTGCTAGCTCTCACCTGTCATGATACATCAACATATTGACAACATCTCGGAAACGCCCTGGATCATCCGGCGAGAAGAAGCCGCTACTAATTTGATCTATGGCTTGCTTGAGCTCTGGGATCCTGTCATAGTATTCTTTAGCATTGTACCTGAATAAGAAAACACAGATACCTTCAGTCTTCCCCGCAGCTCCAAGTAGAAACATGTTACTTTCCACAGTCTGCTCAGACAAGCTAACTATTACCTTTCCACTAAAGAAATAAAAATTATTGACACATTTTAAATAATTCAGAGGGGAGTGTTAAAGAGGACACAAAAATCAAACCAGAAGGGTGTAGCATCTGACTAATTCTTAGGAAGGCGGGGTAGGAAAAAGTTAGATCGCTGAGTCTATTCAGAGATATTTGGGTGATTTCCAGTAGACTATCAAGGGGCTTTGATTCCCTAATCAGAGTTTTGAAAAGTTTAATGATATGCTAATACATATCCAGTATCTTCCTACGATCTGTTATATGTTGTTGCTGAGTAATGTTCAAAGATTGCTATAAATGGTAAAGTGTTGTGTACTTCACTGCCAGATAGTTCAGTCTGAATGATGACACCTGACCAGCATTGTGCTGTTATAAACACTGCTGTCTTCAATTTACTAATGCCTCCATTCTTAAATCCTAAAAGCGGCAAGTTTACTCTACAGTATACTCAGAGATTTTGAGATGTTTTGTAGTAGATCAGCAAAGGTTTCTGATTTACTATCAACTTTTGAAAAGTGGCTTTGCTGATCGCAAGTTCCAAATCCACACTCACTGAAGGATTCTGGAAGAGGACTCCAAAACAAAAAAAAAAGTCACTTTCCAAAGCAATGTTCCTTACTGTCTAAAACTACAAACCACTAAAAATCTTGTTTTCCCTTTTGTTGCTGAGGAAAAACACTTAGGAGAAATCTAGGAATGGATTTGGATGTGTTAAGGACATGTGAGTGGTACTACTCACAAATTCCTAGGCTGACTGTCTAGTCAAGACCATCCTGTTCCTTAATTTGTAAGCATATTTCTGCCTGCTTCAGCCACAATTTTGCATCTGGCTCTGATTGGTCGACCAAAGAGTTCTAAAACAACAACAACAAATGGGTTTATAATCTGCAAGTTTACCTATGCCTGTAGAAAGGGATTTGCTAATATTCAACCAAGTAGAACTTACAAACAATAGTTAGTGGAAGTCTATGTGGATTTCTGCACCAAACATATATATACTTTTGGTTGGGGATTTGGTCCTCTAGATTTTTTGGGGTTGGCATTATAGAATTGTACTTCAAAATATCTGATAGGGCAAAGATGATTTATTAAGGTGTTTTTATAAATGGTGGTACTATTTCAAAAACATTCACTTTCTGAAACCTCTTTTTCTTTTGACAGTGTGTATTCTCCCACTCATCACCATCAGAGCAATTCATCTTCTGGTCTTTTTTTAAGAACAGGAACTACTAAGATTCCAACATGCCCTAGCACATTGCAACTTTCCATGATTTTGCTCGTGCAATTTTCAAGTCACTGTAATAGGATGAGAACAAGGACCACTGGGTGAAAAGGTGGGGGAAGCTACTCTTCTTGCTCCAAGGAAGTATGTTTCTTTTCTGCCTATAGCCTGTGTCTACAAGTCCACTCTGTTACAAACCCTTTTTTATCCAGCGCCTCCACGTCTTCCACTCGCATGCCAAAAATGAACAGATTATTCTCTCCGGCTTCCTCAGCCATTTCCACATTGGCACCGTCCATTGTCCCAATGGTGAGGGCCCCGTTCAGCATGAACTTCATGTTTCCTGTCCCTGAAGCCTCAGTCCCAGCTGTGGAGATCTGTTCAGACAGATCCGCAGCAGGAATCACTAGCATGGAAGAGGAAAAATAGTCTGGGTAAAAATACTGTTTTCTTTCTTTTTAATACTTTTTGTGCCTATAGGTAGTGTAGTGTAGTGGTTAGGATGTTGGCTGAGGACTTGGGAAATTGAGGTTGAAGTCCCCACCCAGCTTTGAGACTCATTAGGTGACCTTGGCCAAGCCCCTCTCTCAGCTTGACCTCACAGGCTTGTTGTGAGGATAAATGGGGAGCAGAAAAGTTATGTACAGTCATCTCTCCACATTCGCTAGGTTTAGGGGCACAGAACCCCTGTAAAAGTGGAAAAACCATGGAACTCTAGGCCCTCCCAAACCATATTTAACAAACACACACAAAAGTATGATCACCATATTCAACTCACCGTGGATTCCTTTGAGGCATCAGGGGTTCCTTCACAAGGCAGAAGTGGGCGGCTGGTGGGGCTTACTGCCACCTCCACTGCTGCCCCACACCATTTTAATAGGGGCTTACAAGCCTCCTTTGCAGTTTCTCAGTCCCACAAGGCTTGCAGTCCCCATTAAAAATGGCACAGGGAGGCAGCACAGGTGATAGCAAATAATCCATGAATAATCAAATTCTCAAAAGTGAAACCCACAAATGTGGAGGGCTGACTGTACACTAACATGAGGATAAAAATATAACTTAAATCTGATCCGTTAATAAATGTATGATGACTTGGATGGTGCAATAAGTTGCCCCAAGTGATACCACCAGTACCACATCCTGTACAAATTTCTTTTGCTGGTAACAATGAACCATCACTAAATCATTTCTTGTATGAAGGCCATGAGGTTAGGTCAATAATATCCATTCCAAATCATTTTACCTTTCTCTGCAAGGGACACTCTATAGTTCTCCAAAAAGATGACTTTCAATCTGTCTCCTATGTAAGGATCATTATTGACAACATCTCCAATGGATGTGATCAGTTTGATAATCATCTTTGCCATGTGGTAGCCAGGAGCAGCCTGGAGGTAGAAAGAACAGGGGGGAAACCTGTTGGTGAAAAAGGACCTGTGCAAAGAAGGGTGCTTGCAATACAGAAGAAGATTCTATAACAATAGCATCTCTCATTGATTAATATCAGAACTGTTGCCTAGAAAGAACGTCTCCTACATGGCTGTCATCTCAGCTCAGTAATCTCCAGAAGGTGCATTAGCTGGGATACACTGAGACTGAATCAAGAAACACCGTGGTTCTTAATCTGGGGCTCAGGGATCCCTGGGGGTCTGTGAAGCCCTTACAGGGGGTCTGTGGAGCCCGGCTACTGAGCACCAATAGCAGCAGCAGCAGCAACAACAGGAGAGGGTTGTGGGTGTAAATGAAGGAGCAATTTGGACACATGCACACATACTCCCGCTGCCACATCCCTATCAAAAGGGCCATGGCGGTAGGCATGTGTGCATGTCCAAACTATGTCTCTGGAGACCAGGGTTTGAATCCCCATTCAGCCACAGAAACCCACTGGGTGACCTCAGGCAAGTCACATTCTCTCAGCCTCAGAGAAAGCCAAAGGTAACAAATCTTGCCAAGAAAACTCCTATGATAGGTTCGCCTTAAGTCTCCATAAATCAGTTTTCAAAGGAGAAAGACATGATGGTTAGAAAGAACCTCCCTCGTCAGCGGCACTTTGTTGTTGTATGCCTTCGAGTCATTTCTGACTTATGGCAAACCTAAAGTGAACCCATCACAGAGTTTTTTTGGGGGGCAGGCAAGATTTGTTCAGAGGAGGCTTGCCTTTGCTTTCCTCTGAGGCTAAAAGAATGTGACTTGCCTGAAGTCACCTGTGTCTGAGCAGGGATTTGAATCCCAGTTTCCAAAAACCTTAACTAACTAACTAACTAACTAACTAACTAACTAACTAACTCTTTGTATATTTAATTCTAAACTTAAATATTTATATCCTGAGTTAAGCCTTGGGGTCCCTGGTAACAAATTATATTTGCAGGAGGTCCCCAGTAAAGAAAAGGTTAAAAACCTACATGATTATGGTCTGAACCCTATTCTTAGTCCCAACCAGAGTAGCATCAGCTTCAGCAAGCCTTGGGCTTACACAGTGTGGCCTGAATCCTCTTGTTAGTTCCAACTAAAGTTGCTGTGACTGTGCTGGCTAGGGGATTCTAGGAACTATCAATCCCAAAGTATCTTTTCCAGCTAGTAGGATCTCAGTGATCCCTGATGCAGAGGGAGAGATGTAGCTGGAATTTCCTTTGCCTTGTGGAGGATATATGTTGTGCCTCTCTGCTTGTGTCCCTGCTCTGATCTTGCCATCCCTCCAAAACAGGCAATGCCCAAATCAACGACTCATGCAAAACACGAACAGGGGAAAGGAAGGAAGAAGGTCTCCTGACAACAGATACATAAAAATGTAGGTTTGCAAAGTATGCCCCCATGTTAACTTGGGGTAACAGAAGAAAGAAGGGAAAATGTGCATGAGCTATCAGAAGTTTTAGAAATGCTATCCTGGGCTGTCCCTTACCTTTCCTCCAATCATAACAGTTCTCGGCACATAGGACTTTTTGGGGTCCCTCCTGATGCCTGAAAAGAGCAATACAGTTAAAAAGGGGAGGTGAAAGAAAGCAAACCTTGACAACAATAGCAACAAAGATAAGAGGTATGGAGAACAAAACTTATGAGCACAGGTTGAAGGCGCTGAACACATTCAGCTTGGTGAAGAGAAGATTGAGGGGTGATTTAATTGCACTCTTTAAATACCTGAAGGGCTGCCACAGAGAGGAGAATGCAGGCTTGTTCTCTGCAGTTTCAGAGGATAGAACTAGGTCTAAGGGTTTTAAATTACAGGAGGGTAGATTTCGATTGAACTTTAAAAGGAACTTCTTGACAGTAAGAGTAGTTTGGCAATTGAACCAACTGCCAAGAGCAGTGGTGGGTCTCCTTCTCTTGATGTCTTCAAAAAGAGGCTGGACACGCTCTAGGTGGAGATCCTACATGGAGCAGGGAGTTGGACTTGAAGGCCCATAGGGTCCCCCTTCCAACTCTAAGAATCTATGAAGTCATCAGCAACTTCAAGAGGAAGCACTCACTATACAGAGCTGCTCTCTACTGCATTTATAAACTCCTTATTTAAACATACAGATACTACTAAGAACAGAAAGCAGAAAAAGAGTTAACACAGAAGAGCAAAGGGCCTGTTTTTTCTCAGGTCAAAATGTTACAGTTTGCAATCTGGACAATTATGTGTCACACTGGCCTGGAATAATCAGATATCAGTTTTTACAAGGACATACTGCTAATTTAAGAACTACTATTGGTGATTTATAAAGGGCAGATGAGATTGCAAACTTCTTCCTGGACTACACTAGTTTATACTACAAACAGGAGGGTCATAAAGTCATAAATTATAGTGCTAGGAAAAACCACACTGGTGATCTAGTCCAACTGCATGTCAATGCAGGAATTCCACTGCAAGGGCATTCATCCCCTGAGAGATTAGAAAACAACAAAGGACATTCCACTTTCTTCTGAGACAATTCAAATGGCAACAGAGCTTTGGGTTCTCAGGTGGAGGTCTTATTGAACACCTTTGAAGAGATGCAATGGCCTAAACCCAAGCCATCTGTACATAGCAGCTTGTGCTCTACCACTAACCAATGACCAATCTATTTTAGGTGCTGTGTGACACTGCCCACTTCTCAAACATCGTAATTTCTGACCCCCCCTCTGCAACATTTTTGAGCCAGTCTCTTAAGGGCAAGGTTGGTGATGCCCAAGAATAACAATAAAACAAATGCAATCCTCTCACCAGCTATGGCATGTCTCTTATCACATTTATGCACGTGATACACAAATCGTAAAGATTACTTCCTACATAACATCATAAGATCTCCTTCTAGTGAATCAGCTGATGACACATTTCTGGTGTGGGTTCTCATTACAGAAGAATGTGACAGCCTATCTGAAATTCTGGTCAAGTTCTTGAAGGTGCATCCTTACAGCGGGCAAACCGAATGAGCTGGCAGATCTTGAACTCAGTAGTTCACATTGAAAGTAGAGTGCAATGGCATAGGACACACACACACACACACAGAGTGTACATGAAAGAGTTCAAGTTCTTTGGGGACTGTATCTCTTCAGACTGCAGGTGGGAAAGGAAACACTTCTGAGTGCTCCCAAAAGCCTAGCACATCAAAGAGAGACAGCCTGAGAGAGGATCATGTTTCCTTCAAGATAAGTTAGCTTACTATATCACGAGGGGAAATACTACTACTATTACTGCTGCTACTAAAAGTCTGAATTATTATTTATATTTATTGCCATTACTAATGCCAACAAGAAGCATTTAAAAGCCTGTAAGTTACAGCTTTCTTAGCTGAAATACTCACGGTTGTAAAGAGTGATAATATGCAGGCAATTGAGGAGCTGCCTTTTGTATTCATGAATTCTCTTGACATGGACATCGAACATAGAGGAAGAGTTGATTTTCACCTTGTACTGTTCTTCTAAGCAGGCTGAGAACTTCTGCTTGTTTTCCTGGCAAATAAAAATTTGAGGTTGTTATTTTTGACTAGGACATACATATAAGAAGAAATCAAGGTGCAGATCATGGTTGGGCTGGGATGTATTTATTTCTGTTTCTTTTCCTCAAAGATGTGTCTAGCTAACATGCTGCCATTATTACCTGTTTAACTTTAGCTACATCCCTGATAAAGGCCTCATCGTCAACAAAGTCCAGCAACTTCTTGAGTTGGCTTAGATCGGTCAGAAAATCTTCCCCAATTCTCTGTGGTATTAAAAAAAGGGAAAACACAATTAACAGGCTTGCTTATAAGATATTTTCACATGATTGCAAAATATTTCCGCTTCTTAGGCTCTTGAAAACCGTACTATATAACCAAGCACAGAATTTGGCCCTCACAAGCAGAACCTATAAATGTTGCCTTTTTTGGACCACAACACACAGTATGTCTCTCCACAAAATTAGACTGAGACATGATAACAGAGCTGTCACACTTTGAGGAAAGATGGCTAATTGCTCTACAAATAAGGCTAAATTTCAGGAGTGGTTGTCAACTGGATTAGCCATCTATTTAATCCAGAATTAAACATTCAACCCAGCTAGCATAAATTAACATAAATCTTGCAACTGCATGCACTGCAGTTTCATAAACTGTAGAAGTACTGATGGTTCTTTATTTACTGGCTTACAACATTCATATACCCCATTTCATCTAAGAGATTCCAGAGGGCATATATCAAAGGGGCACGGAGTGCAGCCCATGGCAAGATCTAGGATAAAATCTAGTGGTGGATGGTCAATCTGCTCTGAGGTTCAGTCTAAACTTGACAGGAAATAAATGTTCAATCTATTCTGGGAACTGGACTCAGCACCATAGACAGCTTCTTTAAGGCTTAAAAAAGTAGGATGCATTTACTATTCCATTCCTCTGGAAGTAGCCAGAGGCTACTGATCAAGTAACCACTGAGCCATGAAACTCAATGGATATCACTAGGCAGTCACTCTTTCTCGGCTTGAACCACCTCACAGGGTGGGTGTTATGAGGTTAGCAGAACTATGTATGCTTCTTAATAAATAGAAAAAATAGAGAAGTTCCCATTTGGCCAGAGAACCTCAAGGATAAAAGCAGCTCAGCAAGCCTCCTTTTGTTCTCTACAACCACTGTAACGCTTTGAGGCAATTGGGACACAAAAAGATCCTTCAACATTGTAAGGTGCACCAAAAAGCAAATACACTTCCAGACAATTTCACTGCTTTTGTATTGTCTAAAAAGCACTGAGGTATTGGTAAATACCGTAGTGCTGGCCCTCAACATGACACACTCTATGTATTGACAGCCCCAAGGAAAAGTTCAAAATGCAAGCAGCAACTACCAGGAGCAGGTCCTTTATAAACTTAAAGGGCGTTGTCTACTCAAAACCAAACCACTGCAAAATATTTTGGATTACAAGAAGGATATTCTATAACAATACATTGTGTCTAGGAAAATCCATTTTCTCTCCTGTGGGGATTGCAGCTAAACTCAGAGAACTGGGGAGTCCAAAAGAGCATGGCAGCTAAAGTCATTGCCCCTGCTAAAGGAAAAGTCTCAGGGCTTTGACCCAGTGAGCCCTGGTTCCACTACAGCACTGCTGAAGAGGGCCTTGTTCCTCTCCTCTCCTGAACCCCTGATCCTCAGTGCAATCTCTTCCATTCCCTTCTTCCCACTTCTAATGCACTCTAATTTCAACAACCTCCACTGTAAACAAACAGGCACTACTACTAATATTAGCTGATTTTTTTTCTCTAATGGTTCACCTCCACAATGATATCAGAGAGTCCTGGGTTGCACAAGAGGAGCCATCGTCGTGGAGTGATTCCATTTGTCTTGTTCTGAAACTTCTCTGGCTCTATCTCGTAGAAATCTTTGAATCTAAAAGGAACAGTTTGTAAGACATTTGGGGGGGAAAATGCATCATTTCAGATCAGATAATTAACAATGAGCAGAAACACTGAGTGGTACAAAGCAGCCACTCCAAAAAAAGCAAATGGAGTTTTGGGTGCATTAACAGAAGTGTCCAGATGATGAGAAAGAACAGTTTCAGTTCTGCATTGTTCAGACCACAGCTGGAGGACTGTGCCCAGTTCCGAATATATTGTATGAAGGATGTTGACAAACACAAGCAGGATTCCCAAACCAGTACACACTAGCTACTGAACTGCAAATCCCATCACCCCCAGCAACCATAGCTATTTACCATGCTGAGTGTAATGGAAATTATAGTTTGACACAACTGGTAGACCCTACATCAGGGAGAGATGAACTACACAAAACTCAGGATGGTGAGAGGTCTGAAAACCAAGTCCTAACGGAAATGGCTGAAAGAACTGTGTGTGTTTAATATGGGGAACAAAAGGTTGAAGTGAAGATATGATAGCTGCTGTCAAATATCTGAAGAGCTACAGAAACGGAACAATTCTGGGTTCTCTTGTTCCAAAAGGCAGGTTAAAACAAATGGATAGAAACAACAAAGAAGCAGGCTTTGGCTAATATTAGGAGAAACCTCCTCGTAGTAAAAGCTGTTTAACAGTGAATATACTGTAACTAATGGTGGTGAGCTCTCCTATGCTGGAGATTTTTAAGCAGAAGTTGATAGCCATCTCTCAGGAACAGTAATGGAAAAAGATTCAAAAATATTCAGAAAATGGTTGAAAAACATGTCTCCTAAGTGCTGAGAAACCCCGACAGGAAGAAGCCTGGACCTCACAATTCAGGATTTATTTTACACAAAATTTTCACATGATTGTTTTGCATAGAAAACAGCATTTTCTGTACAGGAAACAGCAATTTTGGCACAGAAATATTATTTTCTGTACAGAAAATGCTGTGGTGGAGATTTATTCTGCTCAAAATTTGCACATGAATGTTTTGCACAGAAAATTCTGCCTGTTGTGCGGTAATGCTGTTTTATGCGCAAAGCAACCACACGCAAATTTTGACAAAAATAAGTCCTGAACTACAAATATATTCAAAAACTGCATAGTTCTCTAAGATTTTCTCTCCACAGGAAGAAAATTGTTAAAACTACTCACTGCTTCCCTCAAGAAGATATCAGTAATTACATCACTCACTAGAGATAATTTAATTGTTGATTTACTTGTTTGGCAGGGGACTGGGTAAGAGGACGTTTGAGATCTCTCCCCGAACTTGGAAGTTTTACTTTTTTTTTCCTAATACAGCTCCCAGAATTCCCTACCAGCATGTCCCTGGAGGATTCTGGGAGTAATAATTAAAATATAATATTTCCTAAGTCTTGGTCCCTTTCAACTCTAAAGTCTGTGATTCTAGAAAATGGAAGAGTTTTCTTGACTGAATCATATGACAGGGCGCCTGGGCAATTATGCACTTGAAAAACCGCCAGGCAAATAACTTGATTTCGCAGAGTGTTCAAACTGGCCTTTTGATTTACTTTCTACATGTTGAGCAAAACACAGCATATTGACAAAACTGTCAAACTCTTATATGGATTTTCAGAAAACTTCAACATTTCTCTGATCTTCAGGATGACTCAGAATTCCCATGGGATTATGTCATGATATTAACTCAGAAAATCAGTAGTATCACAGGAGATCTTTGAAAGCCATTTTTGGTTTTTGGGAGCCAAGCGCAGAGAAACAAAAAGAAATTATATTTGCAAGTGACAGCAGTGTCATGCATGAGAGAGCAAGAAACCTGCTTTGTTCTTGTTTTTGTGTGTCTTTGAGTCATTTCTGACTTATATGACCTTAAGGTGAACCTATTACAGGCTTTTCTTGGCAATATTTATTCAGAGGGGTCTGGCCTTGCCTTCCTCTGAGACTGAGTGAATGGAACTTGCCCAAGGTCACTCAGTGGGTTTCCATGGCCAAGCAGGGATTTGAACCAGCATCGTAGTGTAATGCCCAAACCACTATACCATGCTGGTTCTCTGTTTTATTCTTAGACCCCTGGAAAATCTTCTTTCACTTGAGCTATTTTGTGTTCAAACAGCCCTGAGGCTAACTGCTGGTTTCCGAAGCACTAAGGATCAAGCAACACTCACACAGAATTCTTCACAATCTCTGAGTGAATCCTGGCCACTCCATTGACAGCATGAGATCCAATGACACACAGATGGGCCATATTGATCCTCTTGCAATCTCCTTCTTCGATCACAGACATTCGCCGCAAGCGGTCAACGTCTCCGGGATAAAGGGCAGCCACATGCTGTCAGGGACACACAAATGCCACTGTCAAGAGTGAAAATGTCTCATGCTGGGCCTATTTATATACATGCTACATCCAAAAGTGTCAGGGAATTTTGTCAAATTTTTTGATGACGGGAACCCACTGTGCTATCTTCCCCACATTACTCACATTGCTACTTTAAATGGGTCAGGAATACAGCTGGCTATCCTAGACATCGGCATAATACATGCATATTTTCTTATTTTATTCATTGGTTACATGTATATCCCACCGTTTCCCTAAATTGCCCAAAGCAGCATACAAGGTCCCCTTCTCGCCTTTCATCCCCACTCTGTGTGGTGTGACAAACTGAGCCCATTTTTGCACTTTATTGTTATAGTGCTATTATTCCACTTTCAACATCCTATGGAATCCTGGGGCTTGCAGTTTAGGGAGGGGCCTTTGAGGTCCCTCTCTAAATTGCAAAGCCCAGGATTCCATAGGATGTTGAAAGTGGAATAATAGCGCTATAACAGTCTAGCACAGAAATGGTCTGAGAGATAATGATTGGCACATGATCACTCACTGAACTTCCTAGCTGAAATGAGATTTAAACCTCGGTCTTCCTTGTTCTAGTCCAATGGTCTGACCACTACATCATGGTGACTTTGCATGCAAGCAACCTCAGAATCAAACTCCAAAATCTTCAGTTAAAAGAATCAAGCAGCAAGAGATTGACAGTCCTGGGAAATGATCATTTGGGGGGATATAGCTCTTCTTTTTGGGGGACTCTGGGAGCTTTAGCTGACAGGAGTTTCAGAAGAGATCATTCATCTCCAACGTATCACCCTCTAAATGCCTTGTACTCCACTTCCCCAAATTAGCCATGGAATCTGGGAGTGACAGAAACTGTAGGACAATAACACATCTGAAGCCATCTGGATTGCAACGGATGGAGCAGTAGACAATAATCAGCTACAGTAAATAGACAAAAACTCTGGCCTAGTTTCCTAGCCCTTCAACAATCTCCTGCTTCCATCACAAAAAGAACAAGAAGCAATGCAGTGTTGGGATTTGTGTCAAACTGGGACTTGGAAAAACTCAGGTTCAAATTCCCATTTGAGCCAGAGATGTGTGAGCCTCACTTTGAGCCTAACTTATCTCAGCAGGCCATTGCACAATGAATGTGCTGAAGGGACAGAACAATATAAGCGCCAAGTCCATTGGACTGAGGGTGGGAGAGATCTAGATCTAGATATAAAATAAACTGTGGTTCCCAGATATCCTTTAAGAGAAAGAATATTGGTTAAATAAACTTGTCTACAACACAGGTATCTCCTGTTTTGAGATGGAAAAAGTATCTCCATGTTAAACTGCAAGATCAACAGATTCTTGAAAGTACTCTGAATATGGGGCAATATTTGTATCAATCTCCAGAAATGCAAACAATCCAAATTCATGATACACAATGCACAAGTATGTGGCCGTAATATCATATCTCAGCTAAGTCAATGAGTATTTCTTCAGAGGTGCTTGGCCAATGCTAGTGGCATCATCTTTAACAAATCATCCATCAGCCTGCATAGTTCCATGTCTGTCCCCTGATCCAACATCTGTCAAGCTGCAGATGGGGTCTGTGATAGATTGTTTTTTAGGTAGGCACTGCAGTTCCGGTCCTTGGAATCCTGTCACTCATCCTGCTCTTCCACGGCCCCACTTAATCGCTTTCTGGACTGAGTTCCTGGGGATTAGGGTGGCCCCTTATATGTGATCTGTGACTGGGTTGTTATGTGGCTTCTTTATGATAGGTGTGGCATCTTATCAGGTATGACTGAGACAGCTAAAGTCAGTTTTAAAAAATAACAAATATAGGTTTATCAAAATTCAGTATTATGCTTAATTCTTGAATATTCTGTTCTTATACAGCTCCCTCAGTACCAGGGTCAGTTCTCCTTCCGAAACGTCATGTCTCTCTGAAATCCACACCTTCTCTTTGTCAACTCCTGTCTGTGTTTTTGTTACATGTTTTTCTTCCCCTTTCACAGCCCTCCCGGAGCTGCAATTGGCTGCACTCAGTCAGATAAGCCCAGTGCCTCCTTCACAGGGCCCCTGTTGCTTCTGCTTATCAATGGGGATGGCAGGGCAGGGCAGGGGAAGACAACACAGACCATGAAGTATCAGCTGGTCTCAGCCTGAGATGAAGAAACAAGAGTGTGCTCACCGATGGAATGCACCCTCCTTTTCCTTCTCCCAGGAGCCCAGAAGAGTTGTATCTTCATGGTCTTATTGCCTCTTCCCTTCCCCTATGCACAAGGAAGCAGCAACAGCAGTGACCCTTCCTAGGGTTTGAGAGTGATCTAGGGGATATTTTAAATGGAGTGTAAGGGCAAGAGAACAGATTCCAGTGTCTGTCCAAAAAAAAAGACATCGTAAGAGGATGCCAGCTAGGATATGCCATAAAATATGAGCAAAAGATGTTGCACTGCCAGTAATTGCCAAACACTTTCTCTGAGCTACTTATGAGCGTCTCAATTTTGACAGATGTAGTCACTCTTGCAAGACAGCAAGGATCTTGAACCAGAAGCTCCACTCGGCAGAGTGACACCAAGGGCCAATAGGGAGCCACCAAGTTCTATAATGGAGCTGACTTGGAGACTGTACCTCTCATCACAGGTACAGACTGAGCCTGTCCTTGCTTGTCCTTTAAGCATCTCAGTCTGTCTAGCTCACCACCTGCTCTGGTCACATTCAGGCTACTTACATCCAGATGCTTTTGATTGATAGCGTAAATGATCTCCAAGTGTCTTGGCAGGAGCTTCTCAAACATAGAGACAGGCCAACGCTCCAGAGCTTCAGGCAGCACTGTGTGATTGGTGTACGCACATGTTCGTTTTGTGATTTCCCAGGCCTAGACCAAAAAACAAGTGAGGGAACAGAAGTAAGACAGGGCCTCCAGCCTGAATAGGATACTAGGAGCAATCAAACCACAGTAGTGTCTTATGTTCACCAAGCAAGTTAATTGGGGCCCCCTTGCTGCTTGTGTGCTGCAACCAAATAGTGAGCGAACTAGCAAGTGTTAATGTCACTGGACAGCTTGTGCCACTTTTAGGTTGCAATTTTAAAAACCATCCAAAAAATCTCTCTTTGTCAGATTTTATTGTATTTTTATGCTGTAGATTTTTCAAAATAAATGTAAGCTGCTGTGGAAGCTAAAGCTATAAAGCACCTAATGCTGTCATAAACACATAAATACATTGTCCAGAAGGGTAAGGACTCTTATGGCAAATGATTTATAGTGGCACAAAGTTCCATGGATTACCATCCACTTCCTCAAATGAAATGGACTGGAATCCATGAAAGTTTATGTCCTAATAAATCTTGCTTGTTTTTTAAGGTGTTACAAGACTCTTTGCTTTTGTTATATATAGTACTATGCACATGCTCTTAATGAAGACCCCATATGGTCCTCCATCTAGACCACTGATCAAGTCTGCACTTGCTTAACATTAAAATTTTTCAATCTTTTCTTCTCAGTTCTTCTTCCACTAGGTGAAAACCAGATCCAAACAAGGATAGTGGACAGAGAAGGAAGGGAGTGCTTCGGAGAGTCCTGGGGCTGTTTCTGCCCTCCCCTAGAACTTAGTGAGTTAGACCTTAGTGAGTTCTAAATGCCTCCTCAATGGAAAAAGTCATCAAAAATATTTGCAACTCCCACCCCAGACACTTCTGTGGTGTTATTTGCATATAAATATTATTTTCCCATCCCTGGCCCTATTTTAGGTTAGGAAAGGTCTTCATCTGAAACAAGAAGGGATGTCATGTTGAGGAGGGAGTGGGCTTGTTTTCTGCTGCTCCAGGGACAAGGACAAGGAGCAATGGATTCAAGCTGCAGGAAAGGAGATTCCACTTGAACCTCAGGAAGAACTTCCTGATGGTCAGAGCTATCTGGCAGTGGAGTATGCTGTTCCGGAGTGTGGTTGAGTCTCCTTCTTTGGAGGTTTTTAAGCAGAGGCTGGATGGCCATCTGTTGGGAATGCTTTGATGGATGTTCCTGCATAACAGGGGGTTGGACTGGATGGCCTCTGGGGTCTCTTCCGACTCTATAATTCTATGATTCTAAGATATGATGTCCAACCACTTCCTGGTTTCTAAAGAGGGCTACTTCAGACCTGAAATGAGACCCTTACATCCTTAAATAGCAAATCATGCACAGGCCCAAGGATTCTAGGCATCATCTGCCATTTTTTGAATGAAAAAATTTGGAGAGGTGGGAGCCAGAAGTGGGGCTGGTGGTTCCGAACAGCCACTCATGGCTTCGAAAGAGGCTGCATTTTGTCCACCTCTGGAACAAGGGAAAGATTCAGAACCTTTTACTTCTCACTATATCTCTCAATATTTTAGTAAACGTTTCACAATGGCTCACAGTCTGAAGAGGCAGATCTTCTACCAAATGTGAAGTTTCAACCAGAACTTGGTAAAGTTGCTTTCCCCCGCAAAAGTAAATTCTCCAACCTAGAATAATGATGTTCCTCCTTCTGGTGGCCTGCCTTTGTGCTATCAACTGGTAAGAAGAACCAATCTGTAAGCCAATGCAGTACAGCTGTGTCTTTTTCCATTCCTTCCCCACCTCACCTTGTCCCAGTCCATGTGTTCCACATCAACAAAGATCCTCATGAGCTCAGGAATAGAAAGCGCTGGGTGGGTGTCATTCAGCTGAATGGCAACCTGTAAAAGGATGATAACAACTCTTCCCATGAACAAATAAAAAGACATGTTGATCCACTTGAGCTTTAGATCTGGAACGTTATGCATTCCAGTATGATTTAGGCTAAGCTTCACTGAATGATCCTAGTGAATACACTTCAGTTCTCAGTCTGCTAAGAAGAATATATCATGATTGGTGGTTCTGGAAAGCTATATCATTGTGTTCATTTGTAATCTGTCACTTACTGCAATATCCCCATAGACCAGTGGTTCTCGAAGTTTGGCCCGCTAGGATTTTTTTAAACTTTAATTCCCAGAATCACCAGTCACTTGGCCAATGGTCAGGAATTCTGGGAGCTGAAGTCCAAAATGCCTGAAGGATCAAAGTTTTTGAGTCTCTGACTTTGGAGAACCTTGAGTCTTGAAGCATGTTACAAATGCAAGGTTCTAACTCTCATTATTACAAATGAAGATTTTTCTTTTCATAAGAATACAGTCAAAAGAGAGGGTTTGGGTGATAAGTGGCCAAGGCTGGTGGTAAGACTTTTTTTTTTTTGCACTGCTGTTTGAGAGTCACAATCCTCCAATCACTCTCCTACCATAGTTACACACTTATCTTCCTACCCTCTTCCTATCTTTCACCTCCCATTTTCTTTGGGTCTCAACTTTTCTTCCTTACTGAAGAAAAAAAAATCATAAGATCTCATATTTGGAAGTGAAAAAAAAAACTTTCTGCAAAGAAAAAGGTATAACTATGCAAATGGGCAGAAAAGAACTAATGGATGTAAAACAAGTTTACCCAATTTTCTAGGTGATCTGGCCAATGATTTTAGGATTGTATAACAGGATTTCAGAAAACCCTTGATATAGTGATTGGATTCATATGACTGTTGTGAAGGATCAGTGAGATAAAATCTGTAAATAATTAATGAGTGGTAATGCAAAGAAATCATCACTATATATTTAATCATAATGAGATCAATCCTTCTCAATAATGTAAGTACCAAGAAGTCAAATAATGATAAAATAAAAATAGTCAAAGGAATCTAGGATCTGCAGAGTTTTCCAGTACTGCTATGGGCAGCCCGGTTTTGCTTCAAGGCTCCCTGACCAGTTACCTTTTTTTAATTAAAAGCTAAGGATTGCAGCAAAGGAGGTCTTTTTGAAACTGAAACTCTGCATTTTGTGATTTTGGCTCAGCTCTTATTTCATGCACTCACCTTATCAGGGAAGGTCTCAAAACAAGTTCTCACAGGGTCACGACAACCAAATTTGGAAGACTTGAATCGTCGTATGATGTCCTGGAGAGTGGCAGCTACCACAAAGTACTCCTGCTTCAGACGTAGCTCTTTCCCTTCAAAGAACTTAATAACAAGGGGGGAAGAAGCATTATCAGTCTGCCCTTTACCCTAGTGATTCCAGCAGCTTCCAATACACATAGAAGGTATCAGGTCTAATGTCAAATAAAGCTACAAATAATGTATCATTATTATTATTAGTGTGCAGTAACTATAAGTGGTTGGAGGACAGGTGAAGGCTCGAACCCATCTGCTCACGCTTTAAGATCAGCAATGGAGGCCTTTTTCACTTGTTTGACTCTGAGAGCATTCAGAGTGGCTGAGACCACTCAGTGGCCCCATAACTTTTTCCAACAGGAGCCCTTCACTCCTTGAGAGCAGCACACATCAAAAAGATCTAGGATTCTTAGTAAACCTCAAGCTAATAATGAGTCAGCAGTGCAATTCAAATCTAATGCAATCTTAGGCTGCATCAACAGAGGCATATTGCCCAGATTAAGGGAAGTAGTAGTGTCACTCCATTCTGCTTTGGACAGACCTCACTTTTCTAGGCACCACAGTTCAAGACAGATATTGACAAGCTGGAACACACCCAGAGCATGGTGACCAAAATGGTGAAATGCTGGGAAACCAAGTCTTACAAGGAACAACTTGGGAAACTGGGTATGTTTAGCTTGGAAAAGACTAAGAAGTGACACAACAGCAATCTTTAAATATCTGAAGTGATGGCATGTAGAAGACGGAGAAAAGCTTCTTTCCTGTTGTTCCAGGGACTACATGAACTAATGGATTCAAATGGCAAGAAAACAGATTCCACTTGGACATCAGGAAGAATTTCTTTACAGTAAGAGCTCTCTGACAGTAGAATAGACTGCCTCCAGGAAAGGAGGGGACTCTCCATCTTTGGAGATCTTTAAACAGAGGTTGGATGGGCATCTTTCAGAAGTGTTTTAGCTGTGTATTCCTGCAGGGCTGGGGCTGGATTAGATAGCTCTGGTGATCTCTTCTAATCCTTAAGACTGTATGACCCTATGACAGGCCCCATCACTACAGGCAGTGATTTATTGCCAGAGTGTAGTTTTCTTGGAACATTTTCCTCTGCTTTGTTATTACTGCTGTTTTTCTTGCATTCATTTCAAATCTCTGGGCCAATTCTCTACCTCTCTTGGGGCCGCAGAGGCTGCCAAAATATAAAAAAATGAAAAACAAGAAGTATCCAGAAGACTGGTTTTGAAAAATGAGTATATTCTGATGTTAAACAATGTGTGTATGTACGTGGGAGAGAAACAACAGCAACTTATTTAAAATGTGAATTGCCATTGCTGAACAGCTCCTGGATAGGCAATTAGACCCTCCAACACACACACATACTTTTGGGGCCCAGAAAAAAGGGCTGTCAAGAGGAGTTGAAGGCCACGAAAAAACAGCCCAGGGTGGCACACGTGGTTCCAGGAGCACTCATTATCCATCCCTTTTCTCACTGAGTCTTTAGCACTCAGTAAAATGGAGATGAATTTAAGCATCCCTAAGTCCCATTGGTTTTCAGTGGGAATTGACTGGTTCCCAGACCTGCTGCACTTGCTGATCCTTCATTCATGTTAGTGTTATTGAAACAAGTGAGACAAATTCTTTCATTACATCCTGGGAAAGAAGATTTCAGATGAATGCAAGAAATAGCTGTTGTTGTGTGCCTCCAGGTCATTTCAGACTTATGGTGACCCTAAGGTGAACGTAACACAGAGTTTTCTAGGGCTGAGAATATGTGATGCACCCAAGATCATCCAGTGGGTTTCAATGGCTGAGTTGGCTCTCCAGGGTCACAGTCCAATGCTCAAAACCACTACACCACACTGATTCTCATTAAATACAGCAATACTAATACTATGGTCATGGACTCTGATTAGAGTCACTGGGGTTCCTTATTATATTCTGTGAACAGTAATTCAAAAAAGCGACATTTCCAGTTCTGGATTTTACACAGCAAAAAAGAGTCACTTACATTATCATTTGGATACAACACTCTGGAAATGTTTTCTGCCAAGTTTCGGTCAAGAACAGCCTGGATATAATCACCTACATTAACTAGATGGAAAAAATGAACACATTATCAACAAAGCAGTAAACACCTCTCTACCATAGAGCAGCTTTCTCACTGCTTTACAAAATGTAATGAAATACAGCTTCACTAAATAAAGCTTTCAAAAATGTTAATTATAAACTCAAGTTTGTAAAAAAGGCAAAAAAGAGAATACAAATCAATTCTGTATTTAGTTTAGCAGAAAGAGGAACCTCAGAATATTTGGAGATTCTTCTCTTAACTTGGCTGTCATCATGGTATGACACCATTTATTGTCTTAATCTGAGATGTGATATGCCATAATTCGAATCTGCTGAAATCTGCCATATTGTGATGTTTAAAAACAGTTCTGTTAACATGCCATGACTTGTGACCAACCACAATCTGAATTTACAGTTGGTTGTTGTCATCTGAATTCTGGCTGATTTAAACTATGGCTTGTCTGAACTCAGAACTGTGTCTTTTCCCTGGCTTGTTTTGTTAGCTGCCTACCAGAAGCTAATATCAGTAGCAGGAAATTGGAAGCAAATAAGATTTTTTCTTAAGGCTCAAGTGCAAAGACAAATTGTTAATTCCTATTCCTCTGATGCTCATTCCTGATCCTCCTACTGATGCACATCTGCTATTCAACAAAAAGCAAGAACGCACATGATAGATCACACATTTAACATGGGCTTGAAACCTGTTGGTGTCATATACATGTGTCAATTGCTTTATGAATGTGTGTTTGGTTTTTCTTTTTTGTGATTAAGCAATCGGCATGTTCAATTCATGGTTTTGTATGTAAAATTCCACATGTGTAACCATTTTAAATGGAGCTATGCATCCTGAGATGGTGAATAACTTCTCCTCAGTGCTTTCAGTATACCACTTTATTCACCTGGATTGCAGAAACTGTCACTATACATTTCCTATTGCCCATGGGACCACAGCAAAAGCAGGCACAATGGCAAATGTATAATCAATTGTACAATGCCAGCAATCAGCAGGATGGTGTAGCATTATCATTGTGCAATTACATAAATCAAGATTTACACCTCACATGCATAATGTAGGATCTTGGCCACCACATGTATGGATGCTCATGTGCACATGACCTTTCCAGTCATAGCACCCTGCATTTGAAATTCCCTCCCACTTACAGCATGAAAGCAATCAACCAATCAAGCATTTGCTGGTTTCAATACC
The DNA here is from genome assembly GCA_948474755.1 of Ctenosaura bakeri. Classification (NCBI taxonomy): domain Eukaryota; kingdom Metazoa; phylum Chordata; class Lepidosauria; order Squamata; family Iguanidae; genus Ctenosaura; species Ctenosaura bakeri. The sequence continues at coordinate 202,287 of CAOLHI010000469.1, forward strand.
CAGCTCAGTGAAATCTTCAGTCTTTACTGTGTATTTTTATATTTGCAAGTTAATAATTGTTTAAGGAATTCTGCCAATTGCCTTAGAATTTTGTCATGGAACAGTGACATTTAAATATTTTGAAGAAGAAGGCCAAGATTCTAGATCAGCATCTTAGTTAATTCCTGTTGCAATTCCTCCTTGCACTGGAGTTCACCCACAGGAAGGGGATGGAAACATCAGTCTGCTGTACCATGACTGACAACAGAACAGCCCTCTGTCATTAGCAGCTGCTACCTGGTAAGTCAAGACTGGGAAGTGTTTATGATCCCTGTGTATTCCCTGCATAGGGATCATGAATACATGATTTAGGTTACACATTTGTAACTGCAATCATAAATTTCAGGTACAATAAATCTTAACAGTAGGTAACCCCAAGAAAAAACTGGTTTCATCCAATCTGTGGAACAGAGCACACTCAACATCCAACACGCAGAAAATGAAGAAGTCCTGTTTTGCAGTTTCCTTTCATAAATTGTGTGGTTTCCAAAAATTTAAAAAGAAGAAGGCTAACCACGGAATGAAAAGGCACTTACACTCTTCAAGATTGAAATCATTGGGCGCTTTGGCTGACCACAATCTCATTGTATTGACCGTATTATTCTTGTATCCTGGAACAGGAGTGTCATAAGGCATGGCAAGGACGACCTAGTACAAAAGTCAAATAAGGACAAGCTAATGCAGCAGTTCTCAAAATGACTGACTTAAGGTCATGTACCAAAAACATTGCTAGGATTTATTGTTTCAAAAGTATGCCCTATTGAGTTTCAAACGAAACTAGAATCTCTTGCAACTAAAAGACTAAGAGTAGAGAAAACAGAAGCACAAAATAGCAAAATAAACTTATATACCTACTGAGAAAATGGCTTCAACATCCCATAGAAACACATTATATTTTTTAGTGAGTGTGGAACAGGAGAGTGCATAGCTGAGTGGAGTTGGGAACAACACCAATATTGGCAGAAGCAGTATAGCATGGTGTCACCATTTGGGGGTTTGTTATTGAAAAGCCAGGATAAAACCTCTGCTATGAAAAGGAGAAATTAAGTTGGAGAGAAGTCACTATGCCCAAATCTTACATCACTCATGGGATTGCTGCAAGGCTAGCCCAATGCTCTAAGTAATTAGGAAGAAAAAAAGGGGGAACTTATGGAAAATTCACAATTTAATCACGTTTCCCTCTTGAATAGCTGACAGATGGCACCAGTTCTAAATTCTCACTGTTCCTCTAGCAAAGGAGAGTCACTTGTTTAGCCAGTATCTCAGAGGAATGCTGTTGTTTAAGCTAATTAGATGCTGCCAAGCAACAAATGTTGAGCACTATGATGACTGTGTACATGGAAAGGGCAGCAGCACACAGGAGGCCCAAATATGGTTTGTAAAGCTTTAAGCAGAAACCATGCTTTTATAAAAGAGTCTCGTGCTTGGAAAAAACTCAGGTTAAAATAAATGTGTCTTTTGTTTAAGGTGCTGCAGGATACTTTGCCTTTCAGTACTGAGGTGGGGTCACGAAAAATAAACATATCAGAAATAGTTTTTCTGATAGCAGTGGGCAAGAATTATCCAAGCTTCTGGCTTTCAACATCCTATTGTATTCCTGAACCAACACCTATTTGTTACCAGTGGAATTTCTACAGAAGACATGCTCAACTGACCAATCCCAATGTTTGGTTTCTGTCCACACCACACATGTATCTCCACTATACATTGTTGCTCAGTGAGGCAGACAACCTGGCTTCACTATGGCCCTTTCCACACTGTGTGGCTTCCCCGCAGTTGGGACACAATGGCAGCGCTCCGCGGGTCATGCTTCCACATGACATCATCACGGTCTCTCCACCATCTTGCCCTCGCATGTCACGCGGTATTTATAAAACGGAAAAAATCTATTTTACACTTACCATCGCACTGCACTGAGGCCCTTCCCAGCCATGTGGAAGGATGGAAGTGTGCTGGCGATGCCTCCCTCCCCAGCACAGCAATGGCAAGTGCCTGGCTGTGCTGTGGAAGGGAAGGGGCAGGGCCAGAGCGCTCCCCTCTGCAGTGACCGGGCGAGGTGCAGAGGAGAGCGTTCTTGGTGCACTTTCCTTCCCCACTGGGGCTGCAACGAAAGGACTTTGCTGAGCCCCATCATGTGGAAAGCGCCAAGGGCTCCTTTAAAGGAGCAATATTTTCATTACAAAGAAAAGCAGAGGTGATCAAGGGAGAAAATAAGGAGAGAGTGCTAGGACAGGACAGTAGAACAGAGGAATCATAAGTATTTGCACACTTCATGTCGAAGAGCTAATGATGACTGGAAAAGCTCTTCTGTGTATTGGACTTCGAGCTGCCATATTACATTTGCATTGTTACTTTCTTGATCATCACTATTATTTTGACAATGAAAGCTGTACCAAATGATTATATCTATTGTCACTCAGTCAGTCATGTTTATTACAATCACAAATCAGTCATAAAATAAAACAACCTGCCTAGAGTCTCTTTCACACTACAGTTATAGTGCTATAATTTTACTTTAATGGCTGCATTATATGGAATCTTGGGATTTGTAATTTGGGTAGATACCAGAGCTCTCTGGTTGAGAATTCCAAACATGCCATTTCCCTAAACTGCAATTCCCAAGATTTCACAAGAGAGAACTATAGCAACTGAAGTGGAATCATGGTACTATAACCATTTAAGCTGAAAGGGCCCTATATTTATTGTGACTCTCTCTAAATACAGTAGCTCTGCTGCATTGCATAAGCTCTCTACCTCTTTTGCAGACTTTGAAAAGAAGTTTTTCTTTTCTTTTTTACTGGATGACAACTCAACTTTGGTCTGGAGGGGATTACTTCAGCTAGCCATGCTGGCTGGGAGATTCTGGAAGCTGTGGTCCAAAAGAAAGTAACTTCCAATCTCTGCTCTTCTCTCATCCTAATCTGTGGCTTCCACATGTAGTTCTGGAATACTGTACCTGAGTATCAACCCATTTAATACCATCTGGAGTGTGTTCCACACGGCCATAAAAGTGCACAGGAAGCATGTACTCTGGGCGGGCTTTTTCCCAAGGATTGCCATAACGCAGCCAGTCGTCAGCTTCTTCCACCTGAAAAAGAGGGGAAAAGAGATTAAATTCAGAAGCCTTTCTTCAGGTGCAACTGCTAAGGGAGGCTACTATGGTGAGGGTCTTTTCAGTGGTCATGGAATGCACTCTCTGAAGAGACTCACATGGCATCCATCTAATGTTTTTGGTGCTTTTTTATCTTCCCAGACATTTGGAGCCTATCAAGGCACTGTCATGGTACAAACTGTTGTTGTGCTAGCAGTTGGACACTGCACAAGGAGGTGCCCAAGATCTCTCTGCACAAGCACTGGCAACGATGAACAGCAGCAGCAAAAGGTAGAGAGAAAGAGAAAGAGGGCCAGCATGTACTTCCCAGGAAAGGCCACCTTCATCCCTATCTGCCTGTCATTTCAATGGGAAATCACCTGTCAAAAAGGCACAGCAGAAATCCTAAGACACCTTTCCCACAATGTCATGTCTCCAAAGACCTCTTCAAACTTCATCCCAGAAGTAATAGGCAACTCTAGATACAGCCAGTCTTTGCTGAGAAGCTCAGGCAGGGATAAGCCTTATGCCAGGAAAGTACTGGTATTACGCTCCACCAAAACTCAAAAGGAACTTGGCATAAGTTTTAAATACATCTTTTACTGCTTTTTAGACCTATGCCACTGCCATCATTGGTTTTATTTTGGGGTTGTTTAACTTATTTTTAATTTTATTTTTCCTTTCTCTAATTGTTAAAGATTTTTTCTGTTACCTCCCTAGAAAATGTATACTTTATGGGTAAGATCAAAAAGTTATTATTACATTTAATAATATTAAACAGGTTCTTCACACATCAGTAATTCCCAGACTGGTTTTTCACACATCAGTAATTCCCAGACTGATAACTGAGTTGGACTTTTTGTTTATCCCACGCAATGCCACCAATAATACCTGAAGCCAAATTCTCAATTCTATTTATTTGTCTGACTAAAGAAAGTAGAGAAAGTAAAAAGCCTTGGTGGCACAGTGGTTAAATGCTGGTACTGCAGCCACAACATTGTGAGTTTGATCCTGCAGGACTCCAGGTTGACTCAGCCTTCCATTCTTCCATAGGTCAGTAAAATGAGTATCCAGCTTGTTGGGGGCAATTAACTAAACACATTGTAAACCGCTTAGGGAGTGCTTAGCACTGATGAGTGGTATAAAAATGTAATTGCTACTGCTATAGAGAAGGTGTCAACTAATTTCTCTTGGAAAGGAGTTCCAGAGCCTGGGGGCGGCCACTGAGAAGGCTCTCTCCCTTGCTCCCACAAAATACCTGGAGGGCACCACAGTGTAGAACGCCGCTCTGGGTAACAGCACAGTGTGTGTGTGAGTTGTGCATGTTTAACTCTAACATAAGCCTATTTTCTCTGATCTCTGTACAGACACTGCCTGTTTGATTCTATTAATGGTCAACATCATAACATTGCATCCATGGTTCATCCAAAATGTTCTCGGTATGCATTTCCAACTTAGGTAGACATCACGAGGCAGGGAGGGTTGAACTTGAAACAGAGAGATATTTTGCTAAGGGCCTGAACAGCAAAGCTTCTTCAGCCATTATGACCTTATCTCAAACACAGTTCTCTCTGGGAGCAGCTGAAAAAGGAAAGGCAGTAAAAATGGAACCATCTGTTCCTCACCAACGCACCTGCCAGCCATCGACAATCTTCTGGTTAAAAATGCCAAATTCATAGCGGATTCCATAGCCGTAGGCTGCCAGTCCTAGCGTTGCCATAGAGTCCAGAAAGCAAGCTAAAATGGCAAGCAACATGTATTTTTTTAAATTAGTAGTCAGAAGTAAGCATCCCTCAAAGTAGCTGGTTCTGGTTTGTGTTCAAAAGTCCACATAGTACCAGTCCAGTGTGACTTACTGGAAAAGATGATTACACTCAGTAAAATGGAAGGTAGCAGGAAAAAAAGGAAGGGCACACTACAGGTGGATCAATTGAAATTCAGGAAGTCATGGTACTGATTTTTTTAAAGACCTGAGCAGGGCAGCTGATGACCAAGTCTATTGGAAGTCTCTCATTCATTGGGTCCCCATAAGTCAAAGTTGCCTTGATGACAAATAACATCATCAAGGACAAAAGTATCAGGCCAGTGTATTGATAAGCCAATGTAGCATAGTTAGGTTTGTCAGATAGAAAACAGGAGATGACTCTTCTACCTTTAATTGTTGTATGTGGGAATTTCAATAAGAATTGCCTGTTTTTCGAGTATAATTCAGGGGAAAGTTGGCTGAATGCAGTCTCACAGCACTTTCAGTGCAGGCCCCTTCACCTTCTATCCCAACAATCAAAAATATTTTAAGAGCCCCCTGGATCTTCTGGGGCTTTGGAGGGGACCTTCACCAACCCCCACCCATTTCTTTCATTAACACCCCCCTTGAAAACCTGATGAAATTACCCCTCAATAACCTCTAAAGGGTACAACTAGCCTTGTTCACTTTAAATGTAAATTTTAAATTTGATTTTAAATTTAATTTAATTTAAACTTTAAATGAGGAGAGGCTTTGGGTGAGGGACATGTGGTCCTCCCGGGTCCAGTGGGATGTGGCTCTTGAATGCTGAGAAGTTGCCCACCACTGGCATGATGTATAAGAGATTAGATTACGAATCAGAAAGTTCCGACCTTCAGATTCATCTCACTAAATGGCTGCAGACAAACCATGCTCTTTCATCCTCACTCAACACTGTCTCACCTGCACATCTACAAAATGGGGATAATAATACTGATCTGCCTTACAGCCCTGTTGAGCTCTGACAGAATAACCTCTAGCTCACAGAGATTTCTGACCTAACTAAACAGACTGCAGTGTACAAATGCAAACTCATGTGTGAACTCGTGTCCAAAACTAATGTGCTGATCCCATGCATCTTCACTGAATTATGCACATAACACTGAAAAGGTAATTGATAAAGTCACTGGAGAAGAAAAGGAAGCAAGCAAGCTACACCTTTTTCCTTCAGCACTGGGGTCTCAGCTTGTGAGAGGCCTGGAGCAATTGCCCCAATTGAATCACTAGTGATCTGACTCTCAGGGGTGACAGACGAGGTCACCATCCTTGCTAATTTAGAAGTCTCAGTATTTTGCCTCTGTGAACCTTGGCTTCACTACACCTCATTCAACTGGGTGAGTGGTCCCAGATTTACCTAAATCTCATTTTGCTTGAAATTTCTCCTTTTATTTATTGCAAGGCACTGGTGTTCTTATGCTGCAGGATATTACGGTCGTACCAAAAATCTCTGCTCACCTGCCAGACGACCCAGTCCTCCATTGCCTAGGCCAGCATCTTCCTCAATTTCCTCCAGTTCCTCCAGGTCCAGACCAAGCTATCGAGAAAAGTAAAAGAACACCATATCATGCCTAAGTAAAGTCCCATTGATTTTAATTGATCTAATCTGGATCAAACACACTACATACATCCAGAGGCAAATTTAAATGTCAGATGTGACCATGCAAGGTTTCTACTGCTATTGCAGTTTAGAATGTAATTTGCTTCTGTCCCCATGGACTTCCTTCATGTTGCTTCTATTATCTCTGGTTGAATCCACACTGTACATTTATAGCAGTTTGATACCACTTTAACAGCCTTTGTTCTGTCTTAGGGCATTCTGGGACTTGTAGTTTATTAAGGGATTTAGAAATCTATGCTAGAAAGCACTAGTGCTGGAGGGGAGAGGAATAGAACTCTCTAGCAGAGAGGTTTAAGTAGCTCCATCAAACTATAAATCCTGAGAGATTTTATAGAATGCAGTCATGACAGCTAAAGTGGTATTAAACTACTTTAATTGTACATCCTCTTATGAACATTTGCTGTTATCTCCACACATTATATCAGTTGCATCTGCTAACAACACCCACAGCTGCAGCAACGGTTTGTTTGCATTACTCCTTTGGAGGAGTTAAAGTTGCACATCTGACATTTGTCATGGTTTTTGAGTACTTGAGGGCAAATTGTCACAGGATGCAGTAGAAATGGGATAAGACCTCACAATATTTCTATGGGAGTTCAAGGTCATTCTTCTCATGTCCAGAACTTAAGAAAGTTATTTTGAGGATTACAACTAGCAAGATCCTCCAGCCAGTACAAGTAGTGGCTATGCTGGCTGGGAGAGTCTGGGAGTTGTAATAACTTTCTCTGGGCTCTGCTCATAAAACCATCTAAATGGGTTTTATTTCCTAGTTGTATTTGCACCTCACATTGCCTCTCATGAGCTCAAGGGGACATACAGGACAACACAACAATCCTGTGAGGTTGCCCAGTCTGGGAAAGGGCTGAAAAGTCCATAGCTACCCAATGGCACTTTCATGGCTCAACAAGGACCTGAATCTGCATCTCCCAACCCCCAGCCCAATATTAGAACCCTTACAGCACAATTGACTTTTAATGGAGAAATTTATAAGGAATGCCACCAGTCCCTGCTTCAGGCATAATTTAGGTTACCACAAAGGCATGAAAGTACCCCCCTTCTCCCAGTATCACTGCTCTGACCAGAAGCGTAACCTGTTTCCATTTAATTTCGACCAAAAATAAAAACACAGAGATCAGATCACATATCTCCTGTATCTCATGCAATTTGGACTGGGGCTTCACAGACAACTGACAATTGTCTTTGTTTTCTTTTCCCCCTGTGAATGTCCTTAACCTCACCTTTACAGAACTCTGAGATTCCATGAGCTTAACCATATATTGCTTTTATAGTCACTGATAATAAGATACGTGTCCATGACAAAACATTTGGGAGCTCTTCCAAAAGAATAGGAATCCATGAGTCATACCATTTTAGCAATAAACAGGTTTTAAAAAAATCACTTTGTGGGCGGATTAGATTGAAAACCTTGGATTGTAAAAATTAATGGGCTCTCAACGGACCTAGCTTCAGCTCAAATTTCAATAAAGAATAGATGAGGGCATTGCAGAATAAAGGGCTTAGTTTTAAAAGGAGGAAGAACAAGAAACAGAGAAGAGAAATGGTGCATTTGCACAGTGACATGGCTCAGATATAACTCAGGCCACAGCCTGCATAACAAAAACTGTGGGTTGCTCTAATGTCTGAACCCCACTTCATCTAATAAACCATAGTTTGTGAGTAGCTGTCAGACCAGGATCTCAAAGTATGATTTGAATCTAATTTGCAAAAGAAAGTTTGGTGTTAGATCTGAACCTATAACCAAAGACTTGGGAAAGTACAGCCCCATAGGATATTTGTAGACCTGAACTCCAATGCACCTACTCTCTGTCTGTTAAAATGGGTGAATTGCTACTCTTAGAAGTCTTCCAGGAGCAGCAGTTCACCTTCTGGTTGCAGCCCCTCACCCAAACAATTTAACATTAAAAAACACGAATTTGTCAAAAACAATGGCTCTTTCACACTGGACAGTTATAGCAGTGTGATTCCACTTCAATTGTCATGACAACATCCTATAGAATCTTGGGGTTTGTAGTCTGGTAAGGGCACGAGTTCTCTGGATGAGAATTCTAAACAGCACATCCCAGGATTCCATAAGATGTTGCCAGGGCAACTGAAGTGGAATTATAGGCCCTTTCCACAGCCTACCTTTGTCCCAGTGGTGTTTGGTGACAATGGCAGCAGCGGTTTTCCCAGGAGGGGAGCGCGGAGCACTTCCATTCTCACCGGCTGCCTCTGGGATCCACGAAGCGCGATGGCTATGCTTCTTCCTGCCACAGTGCAGCTGAGTACTGCTCCAGGCTGTGCTGGGCAGGAAACGTTGTGCTTCCAGGACCTCCGCAAGCAAGGTAAGTGCAGGTGCGCAGTGGGAGCATGGCGTGATCGGCGGTCACTGATGGGGAAAACCCATCAATGATCTGCGGCGTGATTATACCGCATGGGGATGAGAGAAAGATGGGACCGGAACAACGTTGTGCTTAGGCGTCGTCCTGGCCCTTTCTCCCGTCCCCATGGCGGGTTGGGTGCATAGAGTGGAAAGGGCCATAGTGCAATAATTGTGTAATGTGAAAGTGCCCCACATGTGAGGAGGGGCTGGTATTTCTAGCAGAATATGTGTCTGTGAAAGATCCCAGGGCAGAAAATTAGCCCAAGACCCAAAATATTAGCCCACTCCTGCTATAAGTCATGATTTCAGAGGCTGCTCTGCTTTCAGAGGTCTCTGTTTGGAATAATATGCAAGAACTCTTTAAAAGGAGGGGGAGCAAAAAATGCCAAACTTAAGGCTTGCCTGTAGTACTGGGACAAGAATCTTAAGCTCTTTCTGCATGACGTCGCTGTTGCGTTTTTGCCACAGGATGACAGCGGTCAGCAGGCCGTGCTTCTGCATGACATTGTCGCCGTCCTGCTGCCATCCTGTTGCAGAACGTTGTGCTTACGCCGTTTTTGCAAAACGGAAAAAATTCATTTCATACCTGTGATCGCGCGGCACTTCTGTCACTTCTGGCCATGCAGAAGATGCGAAGCCCATTGGCAACGCTTCCTTCCATAGCACAGTAATGGAAAACGCCCAACTGCGCTGCAGAAGGAAGACGTGGCGCCATTGCGTTCTCTTCCACATGGACCGAGCGGGTGCAGAGGGGAGCAGTGCTGACGCGCTCCCTTCTGGACCCGGGACTGCAGTGAGACGACGCAGAAGAGCTTCGTTGTGCGGAAATGGCCTACGTATCAGCTCTAAACTACAGTTAGTGCAAACAATGGTTTGGCATTACATCTCAACTTGCCCACTGCCTCTGGTTTGTGGATCAGTGCTTTGGCACCAAATCAGAAGAAAAAAGACATTATCAGAAAAACAAATAAATTACTTGGAAAAGTAGTTTTTCTGAGGAACCACAAGGACTAGAGAATCTTATTTATTCCCAGGTTTGTAATAAGACCCCTAGTATAACCACAAAATGCTGCATGATGCCCACCCTGATGTAATTAACTTGCCATCTTGTTTCACACACTGAATTAATGAAGGCATCTAAAGCACTGGCCTTAAACTGGTAACCCACGGTGGATTATAACAGGGGCGCTACTACAATATAAATATATGGGCAGAAAAATTAAGTTTTGGGCCCTGAAACCAGTGTTTAGGATAAGGGCAAGTTTCAGGACTAAAACTATTAAAGGCTGCAGATATAATGATTCCATAGTTCCTCCTAGCAATTTGTTTAATAGCCTAGTTCCTCTAGCAATCAGACTAATTTTCAGCCTAAATTTAGCCTGTTAGAACATGAGATGTCTGGGCAGTTTGCCACGATTTCTGAATTACAATATAAATCCACACACATCACCAAACTGAGTCTCAGACGAAAAACATACCTGGTAAATGGCTTCATCACAGGCGTTCTGCAGGCCCAGGTTCACCATCGTGTTCTGAAGCGTTCGGCCCATGTAGAATTCCAAAGACAGGTAATAAATACGCTAAACAATGAGTGAGAAAGGACAATTAGATTTTATGTGCAGTGCTATGACTCACATCCCAATGTAAACGTTGCCAAATGAAGCAGGTTACAACTTCAATTATAACTATTTAGTACATTAACTTTCCTCCACAGTTACAAGAAGCTTGAAACTGTTCTCCCCTAAACTACAACAACCTTGAGAGGTAGGTTAAGCCCAGGAAGAGGTTGGGATGCTTTTGCAGTTGGTTTATAACATGTTCTGCTACTGCTGATTTTGTTGGCTGGATCAGTCTGCACCTGGACACAAAATTCTGGACCGTTCTGACAACTACTATGTCAGACTACACTGAAAGGCCATTGAAATCCATAAACACATGGACAATTTCAATAGGAAAGAGGAAACTCAGAAAGTAAACAAAATTTGGCTACCAGTACTGAAGAACACTAAAATCAAGACTTGAAATATGCCAATGAACACCACTCAGACTCTGGAGGTCCCTCTACAAGAAACAATACAATAGATTGCTAATGTACTTAACACACTGTTATGCATATCCCCTGATTAACAATACAACCCTGGAGGATATCCCATTTAACAACAGGCCATCGCACAGGCCAACTGTAATACATGCAAATTGCTTCCTCCCACCCAGGGACTACACAACTATATATACTCTGTCTCACTTCCATGCCACCAGATCCTCTGAAGATGCCAGCTACAGATGCAGGCGAAATGTCAGGAGAAAATACTAACAGAACACGGCCTCAAAGCCCGGAAAACCCACAACAACCAATACAAAATGGTTCTTCCTAGCAGTGGCATATCTAGCTGAAACAATGCCTAGGGCAAGCGTAGAAGTTGTGTCCCTACCTTCTTACCCCTACCCCCACCCCTACATGCATGGCTTTTTTGTACCCCCTGGCACTGGTGCCCATGGCACGCATCTTACTTGCCCTACCCTAGATATGCCTCTGCTTCCTAGGTTGATAGAGGAGCTGCATGCATTCTGAGTTGCATCTGTTGGACTCAGTATAACACCCAAAGGAAAAAAGAAGACTATCAAATGGCATAGGAAAGCACAGGCCAGTGACGGGCACAAACGCAGGAAGATACCCATTGTGTTGGGATCCTTGACAGCTCCTTGAGGGACCCAACTCCCCCTTCCTATGCAATCTCTTTGGCAGCTTCTGCCTCACCACCAGATTCTTTTGACAGGAAGGAAATTGGGTTCTTGATAACAGCCTTCCCAGCTAAAGAAAAATGCCCAAGATCCTTGATGGCACAATTAAGGCAGCTTCTAGGAAGCTAGCATTCAGTCAGTCTTGCCCATTCATTTTAACGAAGTTTGTTTTAGCAGTCTTTGGAGGGTGAGGCTATATGTAGCTGAGCACAAATCCCATTTAGGGGGACAAAATAAGTCACACACCACCAATCAGTGGGATCAAATTTCTCAAACAACTCTGAAATATTTATGAACTCCCAGTTTAGCTCTCAGCTAAGATGGACAAAGATTTAAAAAGGAGCCAGAAAATGGAAATCCTTCACTTTTGCTCAGTCACAGTTACCCCATCAAAGATGCTTTCTGATGACCTCATCTTTTTATATATGACCTTGATGTCTGTTTGATGTCACCATTCCAATGATTTTACTTTAAAGCTGAGGAGGAGCCTTGTAATTGGCACAAACTTAACAACTCTCCTCCCACTCACCCAAGAGAGCACCTAAGAGGCAAAATCCTCTGGCCCAGGGCTTAGCTGTCTTCCACCTTCACACTAAACAGCCATTGCTGCCATGCTCCGAATGGAAAAATATCCTATATTCAATAATCAGCATTTCTCCAGCTAGAGCTGGGAAGGATCCTTGTTGAAATGGTGCAGATGTGGCATCCAAAGATGAGAAATCAGTTGCTCTCCCAGGGTTGTTGGATTCTGACTTCTGTTAGGAGAATGCATGGCCAAAAGGCAAGGATAATGGAAGGTGACAGACTACACAAAAAGGGCAGTCAACTCCCACGGGGCTTGAGACACTGACTTTTCAGGTTAGACTAGTACTTGATGGCTGCATGCCAAGATATATGGTTAAAGGAAAAGCAGTGGAAGTCACCAAACATCTACCGTCTGGAGTCAGGCCTGATGGATAGGGGATTGCCAAGGAATACCAGGTAGTGTAGGTGGTATTTCAGAGGAAGGCATTGGCAAACCACTTCTGAGTACTCCTCCTCTAAGGCCATTTCCACACTAGCCTGTTATAGCGCTATGATTCCACTTTCAACATCCTATGGAATCCTGGGGTTTGCAGTTTCGGGAGGGGCCAGGTAGACCCTCCCGAAACTGCAAACCCCAGGATTCCACAGGATGTTGAAAGTGGAATCATAGCGCTATAACAGGCTAGTGTGGAAATGGCCTAAGAAAACCCAATGAAATTCATGAGGGTTACCATAAGTCAATAGGCAACTCGAAGGCACACAACATACACATAAACAGAGACAATTTCATTATCAATATATTAGATTTCATTATCAGTATATAAAATTCTCCCATTCATATTTAATATTTGGAAAGATTAATTTAAATGTTAAGAAATAACTCTCTCCACTCATACTTGATTCATTATTACCATATTTATGTTTATGCACAAATTAATCTGAAATAAACTTAATTGATTTTAAATAATGTTTATTGAATACAAGATTAACTAACTCATTGTCAACTAAATGAATTATTGTGAATAAGAAAGCTATTATCATAGCATTTAGTTCCTTTTCCCGCTGACAATGGTCTGCCATAAAATTTCCACAGGAAACCATGACATCAGTTTTAAAAACAAACAAAAAAATCCCCATATGAGATTTCTAGCCAAAGGCTTATGTGGATATTGCTGCAGACAGAATGGTAGAATGTGGATGCTATAATGCTTGTAGGAGCTAAACATCTGGATGAAAAGAAGCTTAAACACTTTACATTTTAGAGTTATTGCTCCTGGAATTCCATAGACTGCAAGGCCAGTGGCGACGTTGTTATGGTTATCGTATTACCACTGATCCTGCAGTCTGTGGAACTCTTGAGTAACATCTTAAAGCTCCAAATAATATTACACCTATTCTGTCTCAGTTTTATTGGCTGCCTGTTTTCACACCTAATTCAAGAGCATGGAAACCTTTTAAAATCTTAATGGTTTGGGATCAGATGATGTGAAGGCATGCACTGATTTACTGGCCTACTGTCAAGTTATCCTGCTTTTCTCCTAGAACTGGGATGCAATGCAGCGCAACATTTAAAAGAACAATAAAATTTAAAACAAACAAAAATTGAATATTAAAACAGAATTATTTACAGTATTAAAACAGTAAAACAATAAAATGCAATTTTAAAAGTTTTTTCTAAAACACTCTTAAAAATGACAGTTAAAACAATAAAGCATCCCCTAGTCCATTCTTTCTGTTTGAAAAGTCTGGCTGGATAAAAAGGTTTAACCTGCTGATGGAAGGAAAACAAGGAAGGGGGAAGAGACTTCCAGAGTCTAGGGGCAGCCACGAAGAAGGCCCTCTCTTGGGTCTCCATCAACCATGCTTGTGATTGTAGTCGGAGTGAGAGAAGGGTCTCTCCTGAGGATCTCAGAGTCTGGGTTGGCTCATAGAGGGAGATACAGACGCTTTTTGCACGTTACCCGTTTGCGCAGATGGGGGGGGCGTCTTGCGCGAAAAGCCTCAGCTGGAACGCTGCCACTTCCTCGCTCCTTCATCCTGCAGGTCACTTCCTGGTAGCGCGACCGTCGCGCTAGCAACCCGCCCCTTCCTTCCGCAGTGCAGTCTGGGAGCTGTAGGCTGCGCTGGGGGAGGAAGCGCAACCAGGCCGGCTTGTTCAGCGCACCGCATGCAGATAAGTGCGCAAGGGCCCCGCGAGCATTGCGCAACCACGCAGTATTTTCAGCTTAGAGCCAAAAATAAGAAAATGCACGAGCTTTAGGCTTCTGAGCGTCACGTGAGTGGGAGTGCGTCGTACGGACCGACGCTCCCATTTATGCGACGCTCATGGGGCCCTCGCACAAAAAAAACTGTATGCGAAAAGGGCCACAGTTTGCCAAATAGCCTAGACCTGAGCCACGTAAGGCATAATCTGCATGGTCTACCAGCAAGTGCCACTAGGATGGTGGGTACTAGGTACTCCGCTTTCTCAGCAGCAGCCCCTCAGAGTGATACATATAATTTTATTGGTACAGACTTCTGCTGAAGATAGATTTGTTCCAGTCTGCATTTTGTACTTAAAACAAACAAACAAAAAACAAAACTCTTTTGGCTAATCCTCCTGTTGTGCATGTACATTTCACTGTAATCATATTGCCATGTATTCTGTAATCTTGTAAGCTGCTTTCTAAAAGCAGCGCATCCTAAAAGGCAGGCTAAAATGATTTCACATTAAAAAATAAACAAATATAAATAATTTACATAAATAATAAGCAAACAGACAAGGTACTGATCAGTGGCGACAGTAATGAACACAACAAGGTTTTCTCCTGTGCCATCTGGGCACTGGGATGCCATAGAAACATTTTGTGGTGACGACCATGTCTGTTGGCTTCTAGACGCACTCAGAACAGCTGAGCTTCTGATACACAGGAGAATTTAGCACCACTGGAGGCACGATTGGTATGACTCAGGTCAGGAAATTAAGATGTTATCCTACCATTGCCAAAATGAGTATTGTGAGCATCTGAAGCAGGGGGAAGAACTCCTTTTGAAATTACAGGGTAAATGCTAGAGAACAAAGCCTGATCTGATTTTTTTAAAAAAGCCACACCCCATTTGCTCTGCTGTAGTCCTAATGATTTTAGTAGGACTCTTCTGAAGTAATTGTAATGTGGTTTTCAGTAGAAGAACATAAGAACAGCCTTTTTAAAATCACCCTGAAAGCTCATTTAGTCTATCATCTTACTCCTTCTGCAATGGCCAATCAGATGTCTCCCAAAAGTCCATAAATGATGGATAGGAGCCAAAGATTGAAGCACCACCCCCATGCTACTATTTTTGGAGTGGAATTTGGTCCTATCCCCCCCCTTGGTCTAACCTATTATAAGGCACCTTCCTATTTTCTTAAATGCTCCTCTGTGGTGCAACTGTACCAAGCTATAGACTTAGAGAGGACTGACAAAGCATGGGAAAGTTACTGTTTTGTGCACCAATTTCCCAAACCATCCAAATGAGCATGTCCATACCTATTCCTGCTGGCTGGAGAACTATGGGTATTGTAGTCCAAATCAATAACTTTCCTGTGCCCTGGTAGAGACAAATGTTAATCTGACAGGGCAGCTAAAGGGCTCTTGAACCCCTAGAGCAGGAATGGGGAATCTCTGGCCCTCTAAAGGTTTTGGACTACAGTTCCCACAGTCCCTTATCATTGCCCATGCTGAATGGGGGCTGATAGAGACTGTGACCTAAAAATCGGAAGGGCCAAAGATTTTCACCTGTGCCCTACAAGGTTGCATTATTTCAGGACTTTTTAAGATAAACTGGACATGAACCTCAAGAGTCTGCTCCACCAGGCCTGACACTTTTTGGAACTAACCAACCAACCTTGTTACAATGGAACAAGCCTCTGCTTGCACTGGTGTATTTAAGTAGTGCACGAAACAAAGGAAAGCACCCATGAAGTAGCTTAACAAAGCATGTCTGTAATGACTCACAACTGGGGATAGAAAAGATATAACAAGATTAGGAGCTTTGTATAGAAAGTACTAATGCAACAAAAGCAAAGAATGTATATTTTGAACTTAGAATATATGTTGCTAGAGAGAGCAAATCTTGTTCTTATGTTGAATCATGTTTCCTGAAGTCTCCTGCAAGCATGATTCAGCTTAAAATCAAGGCTGAGGATCCTCACTGATGCTGAAAGAACACTAAATCTCCCCATCATATTTATGTGGAAGTCCATGAAAGGAAAAAACTTTCAGAATGAAAAATCAAAATTTCTAAGATTGATGTGGCACATCTTGGCTACTTAATGAGTTTGATGCTGCACATCTGTGGAAATTTATTTCAGAGAAGGTGGCATAAGTATTCAAAATACTTTTTGTTCATGTTAGTATTTCCCCAGAGTTTCATGGGCCAATTTATACAGTCTATGATAGCAATGGCTGCCAGTCAAGTGACGGGTGTAGAAGGAGCATTTCCAGTAACCTCTTGGCCAATCAATGGTCCACTGGGTTGAGGAAGAAGTGCTTCACCCAGGAAAAACTGATGCACAAGGAGGTACTGGCTGCCTCCTTCCATTGCATAATAACCCCAAGTTACATATCCAAAACCACTATGAGATTTCCAGCCTTTATGCACACTACCTATGCACCTTGTTGTGAAGTAAAAATGTGCGAGAGAGCCGCTGTGCTGCTAAAATTTGGTAGTCTGCTGCCACCAACAGGTGATGTGAGTTTTAATGGGTTCAGGGGATTACAAGTTTGCTCAAACCTGATTACTTCCTTAAGGTACAATTCATTTGGGACCTTTCACATTATCCTATTTATTTATTTATTTATTTATTTATTCATTCATTCATTCATTCATTCATTCATTCATTCATTCTATTTGTAGGCCGCCTTTCTCCCAGAATTGGGACCCAAGGCTGCTTTCAATAATAAATACACATTAAAACACATTAAAAATATTTAAACATGTTAAATACATTAAAAACATTTAAAAGAGTTCAAAAACATTAAAAGAATATAAAACCATAAAATACTCAAAACAAACAATAGCACTATGATTCCCCTTTAACTGCCATGGCTGCCTCCTCTGGTATCCCAAAATCTTTAATTTGGTAAGGCACTAGAGCTCTCTTCCTGAGGATTCTAAATATTACTCCCTAAACTGCAAATCCCAGGAGTCCATAAGATGGAACCATGACAATTACAGGGCAATCATAGTGCTATGATTCTGTAAGGACATCATGTGTGACCATGTGTGACCATACCATCACCACTTTTCATTCCACATTATCTTGGGCTGTAACTAAACCTTATTTAAGTTATACATTTTCATTATTGCAAAAGTCAGTATTTCCCTGGATTGTCATGGGATACACTTAACGTGGTCCCTTCAATATGCATTTGCAAATTTAATGTACATTTTATTTCACCTAAAGTATTTATAAACACTCTGATACAAATTGGGCATTGTATCTGTCACGATGCCACTGTAAAGTTAAATTAAGGTCTGTGAAAACAAGATAATTTGATTGCAAAGTACCTGGAAACAAAGAGGCCTAAATTACACAATCCAAAATCAAGGAAGCATCATGAAAGAGTAGAAGGGAAAAGATGAGCTATCATCTCCTCTAACAGTCTGACAGCTTTGGGCAAATAATTGGAATTTAAAGCATTGTTCCTGCTCCCATGATCTTGAACAGTTATGTAGTTGATTTAAATGACAGTTGGGTTGAGCCCCATTTTTTTTTACACAGACTATTACTAATCCACATTATTCTCTTAACCATCTCAAGTTCATCAGTAAATAGCCTCTGTGATATTCCCTTAAGAAAGCAAGAGGTCTATTTAACTCCAATAGATACAGGAACAGGCAAGTTATTTGAAGCTCAAACACTGGCTTACAAGCTTTCACAGTTTCATGGAAAGAAATGAGGAAAACTCAAGAGAAGACATAGGTCTCCTGCATTCTCTCCCTTAAATTAAAGTGATGGAAGCAGAGTTGGGAAAAGTTTTTCTTTTGCATTACAACTTCCAAAATCCCCTAGCCAGCATCTGAATGAGAGCAAAAGCAAGGCTGCAGGGGAAGAGAGAGGGAAGGGGTTTACTTACCTAATCCTTTCTCATCACACCAGTTTACTGACCAACAACCTAGAGAGAAGAGAGCAGAAGGAAACCAATTCTTTTTCCCAGGTTGTTTCTACTGCTGCTTCTCCTGCTCATTCATGGTGGCTAGTGACTCCTATACCAGTAACAAGGTGGATCTGGTCTGGGCTTTCCCCAAACTTTAAAGGAGTTATCCAAGGTGCTGAACCTAGTTTGGGGGTAGGATTCATACTTGGGATAGTTCTTTGACAATTCATCATCTTACTGATATGGGAGCTGCCAGGATTTATGGAAAGGAAAGAGGAAGTGAGTTAAGAATTTTTTTGGAGTGTGTGTGTGAATGGGAGTAGGGGAGATGGGGGAGGTAGCAGAGATAGATAAGGGCCATTTCCGCACTAGCCTGTTATAGCGCTATGATTCCACTTGCAACATCCTATGGAATCCTGGGGTTTGCAGTTTTGGGAGGGGCCAAGCGGCCCCTCCCGAAACTGCAAACCCCAGGATTCCATAAGATGTTGCAAGTGGAATCATAGCGCTATAACAGGCTAATGTGGAAATCGCCAGGGAGAAGATAGGGATTGTCCTCTAACCAATAACCAACTACCATGTTTTCCTGTTG
This sequence comes from Ctenosaura bakeri, assembly GCA_948474755.1. NCBI lineage: Eukaryota > Metazoa > Chordata > Lepidosauria > Squamata > Iguanidae > Ctenosaura > Ctenosaura bakeri. The sequence goes on from CAOLHI010000469.1 coordinate 221,179, forward strand.
CTTCTGCTATATTTTCCTTTATACCATACACATGTACATACACAGAGCAGGAAGCTAGAATAGCTCCATAATGTCTTTGGCCTGGTAGCTTCATGAGCTTTCTGTTTGGAAGGATCCACAGATGTTAAGGATATATCAACACAAAATGGCCCCAGGCAAGGAGGCACGCACTGATGGTAAGACCACAGGCTTTGCATATAGAAATCTGTGTTTCAGCCTGGCACTTCTGCTTGGCTAGAAACCTGGGGCCCTCTTTTTGTTGATGGACTACAGCTCCCATAATCTCTGAACACTAGCCATTGTCTACTAGGGCTGATGGAGATTGGAGTCTATCTGGAGAGGCACACATTCTGTACTCCTGAGTTAAGCAGAGCTTGGAAGGATTTTTTTTTTAAACACCGTAGCTCCCTGAATCCCCAGAAGGTGGGAGTTATAAGGCTGAAAAAGAGCTGAAAAACAAGTTGCCCAAGTTATTAGAAGAAAAGACCACTGAACTAAAGGGATGGCCATTCATAAAATGAACAGGCAACTTGTGCCCGTCAGATGTTTTTGAATTGCAACTCCCACGATCCTTTCCTGATGGCTATGTTGGTCAGGGCTGCTGGGAGTTGCAGTCCTACAGCAGTTGGCCATATGTTAGCTTCCCTGACATATAGGCATCGCCCTATTTAAGGATGTTATACCAAAATAGACAACCTGTGCTTTACTGATTTTGTTCCTGGAAAATTTCCAAACAATTTATCTTTGAAATCCTTGGTTCCATTTACTTAAGAAACACAAGTCTTTCTTCTTCACGTATTTTGCTGTATACTTCTTTGTGCTCTAACACCTTTATGGCATATTAGGGAATGCAAAACATTCATTTCTTTTCTTTTTTTTCCCCTGACAACACTCCTGCAACAGGAATGCTGAAGCATATTTAGTCCCTTGTGATAAGGCGCCACCAGGTCAAAAATATTAATAGCACTGTTTTGCTGAATCTCTGCACATAATGCGAGTGTCTCTCTCATAGTAATATATGGGAGTTTACAGCTAAGCTGACATGAGTCTTTTCAGAACACACTAATAGGAATTTCTCCTTCAGCCTGAAAATCAGACCTTTTCTTTACATGGTTTACAAACCTGAACATTTCCCAATTTCTGCAAAACAGCTCTAGTTTAATAGTTTAATAGCTGAATGAAGAGTTTAAGTCAGTCATTCCGGTGCGCTCCAGGAGGGCTGGATGACAACTTTCACCATTCTCAGCCTTTGCTCTTTATGGTGGGGATGATGGAATAGTAGTACATTGTGTTTGGAGGTCACAGTAGGTGAGAACTCACCTGGTCTCCTGTCTTACCATGCCATACAACACAGCCACTGCATGAAGAAATGAACAGGACCTTGGCGAAGTTACTTTTTTGGCCTACAGCTACCAGAATCCCACATACAGCATGGCCAGTGCTAACTTGGGAATTCTAGGAGTTATATTCCAAATAACTAATCACAGTGAACAAATCTTGCCAAGAAAACCCCATAATTCATTTGCCTTAGGGTTGGCAAATGACATGAAGGAATACAACAACAAACAACCAAATTAAAGATGTAGTAACAACAACAAGTTCTTATTATAATAGAGATTATCTTGGTTCTCATGTACAGGCATTCTACATTTATGAGTTTTCCTTGGTCTTCAAACTGATTAGGATATATCTTTGTTGATAGATATGTGCATATATTTCAACTTTTTTTTCAGCAGCTTTTTTAAAATAAAAAATAAGATGTCTTAAAGCAAGGATGTGGAAGTGCAGCCCCTGAACCTCACTTTTACAGTCCCTAAATCCTGCTTTTATAGCCCCTGAAGTCCCCTAGTAATCTCCTGAGCCCCCAATTTATTTTTAAAATCTGTGATTTTGGGAAATTTTTCTGCCCCAAACTACCACTTAGCATTTTCCCACCTCCAGGATATCCTGTAAAAACTTTATTTATTTGTAAAAATGGCAAACAGAAGTGATGCAATGTCACTTCCAGTGCATCTGGACATGTGAATGGAACCCACGGTGGAGGAAGGAGTTGCTGAACAACAATTAGCCATTGTTCGCTCCATACAGTTACTCCCTACCACCAAGCTTCAAGATTTGCATTTTCCAAAGGAGTCTAGAGTTCTAAATGGACTAAAGACAGCTGTGAGTTTACAGTCGTGTTTAGCATTTTTAAAATGAAGATTAAAACTTTATTCCTTTCCCTGCTCCTGCAAAGTCTAAGGGGCTGATTTGGTTGAAACCTATTACAACCGCACTATGAAGCCCATTTGAGAGCCTGCAGGGCCTTCACCTTCATTATATCCTGAGATATGTACCATTCTGGTTGACCAAAAGCCACAATAAATCTCGGGCTACTCTGTACTAAGGCCATTTCCGCACTAGCCTGTTATAGTGCGATGATTCCACTTTCAACATCCTCTGGGATCCTGGGGTTTGCAGTTCCGGGAGGGGCCGGCCGGCAAACCCCAGGATTCCAGAGGATGTTGAAAGTGGAATCATCACGCTATAACAGGCTAGTGCAGAAATGGCCTAAGAGTGCATAATTCAGCATGGTTGTTCCTGTCCTCATATTCAGTTGTGCCTCTAACATACCAAGCCGCTTTGAGTCCCATTTGGGACAAACATGGGATATATATCAAACAAATAAACAAATTATTGTTTTGACTGAGAGGTGACAAGATTTCCTCCCCTCCACAGATGCATGTGTACTGGGAAAAGGCACATTGCCATGCATATCAACATCAGCAGGCACTACCCAGGAATAGGGGAAGAACCAAGACAAAGAAGTCAGATCAGGAAATACTCCTGGCTTTCTTGGAAGCTACTGCAGGTTTCAAAAGAGTCTCCTCCTGCCCTGAGTGCAAAAAGTTGCAGCTGGATCTGCAAAATCACCTTTAAAGGATAGGAAGAAGGTTGTCTGGACCTACAAAAAAAAAATACGCAGCCAGTACTGTGACCAGTTGGGCCAAATACCAGGGCTTTTACCTAGTGTGGATGAGCATGTGACTCTAAGACAGAGTCTGCCCCCTTTCCTACCCCTATTTGCTTTTTACATCATCTTGCCTGGTGAGGAAATCTGAAGATCTCAAAAGCCTGCATGCATTTTTGTTCCTCTTCAATTGGACGAACAGATATTTAATAAATATTAAATTGGTATTTTTTGGTATATTTTATGGCCAACACAACTACCACTGTCTTTAGGGAAAATCCAGCTATTCAGTGAGTAATGCCTGAAAAGTTTCTGAGAAACCTCAAGAATACAGGGTCAGGAAACCTCCCAACGATGTATTCTTAACATGACATCTTTTATTGCAGTGACTTGACAAATGCATTCTCTTTTTGCAAGGGTGGAACCAGAATGACTTCACTCCCTGTGGTCATGTTTAAAGCTGCCAGATTGCATCCAATGGCACAACTAGGACATCTATCCAAAATGCCTGGGGACCAGCTTGTGAAAAATCACTCAGATTGAAGTCTATCCATCTGCTAGCTTTTTGCATCCTCTGTAGCTAAAATGACGGAAAACCATAGCTTTGAATTGCTCTAGTAACAGAGGTGGAGGCAGCAGAGAGAGCTGTGAAACCTTGAACAAATCTAAGAGAATATTGATTGATCCTATATATAATGGACAGATTTGAGGAGTGATTAATGGTATTGAGTACCAAAGTTAGAATTGTCCATGCCATTGTCATGCCATAGCTGTCGTGAATCCATCCTATGGGATTCTGGGAACCGTAATGCAAGGAAGTACTTTGAATTCTCTGATGGAGAGCTCTAGTGCTTTAGTACTGGGGAGTGCATGAGAACTGTCTGGCAGAGAATTTGAAGCACCACATCAAATTACAAGTCCCAAGATTTTATAGGAAAGAACAATGGCATACTTTGATTCTGCAGTGTAAACACACCTTCAGCGGAGTACCATCCAAGCAGGACAAAGAGAACTATCACTCACTAACCCACCCAACACATGACATCCAAAACAAGCATGTATTTCTTGTTGGAGATAGAAACTTGGAATGCATATCAATAAATGAATGAATGAATAAATAAATAAATAATCACAGGATTGCAGGTGTAACCAAGAAACATGTTATTCATATAGAAGCCATCAAAAATTTGCTATAATTCAAAGTTCAGAAATCTTAAAGCATTCTAACAATCAGTGATGTGAAAGCAAATTTGCTTCAAGGACATGAAAATTAATCAGAAGGAAAAGATATCTAGGTTTGGAAATGTGTAGCCTGGAGTACAAAATTTCAGGTTTTGACATGCAAAGTGTTATTTGCCATCTCATCGTTTTCTTTGCAACTGTTGTACTGCAGCAATTAAACGGAGCTTTCAGAGAAAAATCTGTGGCTTGTGTGTAGTTTTTGTGTGCCTTCATGTTATTTCTGACTTAGGGAGACCATATCATGGCATTCTTTTGGCAAGATCTGACACTGAGAGGAGAATGTGACTTGCCCAAGGTCACCCAGTGAGTTTTCATGGGTGAGCACGGATTAGAACCCTGGTCTTGAAATCTGGTAGGGAACTTCACCTGTACTTTGAGTTTACTTAAAGTCTTTCATTATGCCATGAATTCACTTTTGCACAACATATTAGCAGTGCTTTGGCATCCCTTGGTTTGCAAATATTTGCTTGCTTGATGTTGTTGGATTGCAGCTCCCAGCATTCCTCACAATTGGCTATGTTGGTTAGGTCTGCTAGGAATTGCAGGTATTGTTTTTCATATTTCCCAGAGATGCTTCACCCCTAAGTGGATGACTTGCCCTTGAAATGTATTTGTGCCAAGAGATGCAAACTAGTCAAGGTGATATTTTGTTTTGAATCCATCTTTGTTAGAACAAGAGGAGTCAAGCTTTTCCATTATTGTTCCAAATATCATTGCTGTTGCATGCATTCAAGTTGTTTACAATTTATAGTCACCCTAAGGCAAACCATAGTCCAGAATTACATGGTGCAAGTAATGTTATGCCTATTACTCTCTCATCCCCAGTTCCTTGTGAGAGTCTCTATTCCCCGCCTCCATATCCTCAACTAACCTATATCATCAGAAGCTATCCTTGATTGCAACTTGATTGCTTTCCTTCATTCTTTGTTCCTATGCACACAAACACCCACCTACGCACACCACTTTCCTGATGTATTTTAGTTCTTTTGGAAGTCTCTGCTGCCATGATGAAGAATGAAAAACAACTGTACGGTGCTTGGCAAACAGTGAATGATGTTCTCATTAATATCTAAACTGGAGAAAGTAGAGAACAGAGCAATAAAAGCTAATGGCGTAGGGAAGGAGAGCACTGTGAAAAATTAGTCTCTCAGGATACTGGAACTCAGGATTACCTACTGAAACTGGATGGCCTGGGGAGCAGAGGACAAAACAAGAGGTCTTCTGCATTGTTGGAATAATGTGGCGGCATCTACTAACAGAGATGGTTTTGAAAGGGAAGATGAGATCAGTTTCTGAAGCAAAGATCAGATAATGACTAGTAATTAGGTCTGTGGTCCATCTTGACAAAGGATGCTCCCCAGATTCACTGGAACAAACACCACAGAGCACCATATGTCCCTGTTGTAACCTAACTCTGTGGTTTCCAACAGCCAGTGGTTGGTATGATTCCCAAAGGCCACGGTTTTGCACTTAGCACTTTTCACATCCTTCAAGTGAACCTTTCTACGATGGCTTTGGAGAGGGATGCAGTTACATAATTTAACACCCTGGACTTGATGATCTTCATCACTTATTTTAAGCACGGTAAATCAGCTCTGCTGGGTTGGCATGACTTTCCTGCTCATCTTGTTCAGTGGAGTCTGAACTTCTGCCTCCAAGCCTTGACCTGAAGACACCAATATTTTTAAGCAATTCAAAGATGTCGGACTATGTGGACCCCCTTCAGTGCAATCCAGCAAGAAAGACCCTGTGTTCCTCTGATGCACTTTGAAAGGCCCCAAGCTCAAGTTTTAAGGACATACATGCAACTGCATTTTACAGAATGTTTGCAGCTCAACCAAATCCACATGGAGAAATTTTTTAAAAGTCTTGATGACCTTGCAGAGTTTCCAAAGAAGGTGTGCACTGCATGCAAATACTTCCATAGTATCTTTCTCTGTGAGGGAAGGCCCAGACATATAGCAAATTAGGCAACCACCTGGCATACCAGAAATTCCATGCACAGCTCTTTTTGGCTAGTAGGCTTCCCTGACCTGATGTCCTCTCTCAATGTGTCACACCACAATTCCCATCATCCTATCAGGGAGTGGGGATGCTGAGTTCTGGAGTCTGGCACCTTGGGAGGGCATCTTGTTGAAGAAGACTAAGGCCATTTCCACACTAGCCTGTTATAACGCGATGATTCCACTTTCAACATCCTATGGAATCCTGGGGTTTGCAGTTTCGGGAGGGGCCAGCTGACCCCTCCCAAAGCTGCAAACCCCAGGATTCCAGCCGACCCCTCTCAAAACTGCAAACCCCAGGATTCCAGAGGATGTTGAAAGTGGAATAATTGTGCTATAACAGGCTAGTGTGGAAATGGCCTAAGTTATTTTAATATTTTGGAAGATAATTCCCTATCTGAATTATTAAAGAAGGTACATAGCAGTTCCTGGTTTCCAGCAAACACAATTGAAAGCCTTCTGACAATTCTTTGTTGCTCAGGGCACAAAAGCGCAGGACCAACACTGTGTCTACGACACAGAAACAATTGCATATGAGTCTATTCTTGATCACATATGCAGTGACTCTGACCTTGCTTTGGGTCTAGACTTTGTAAGAGCTATCCAAGCTGTGGAATCGTAACATCAAAATGGCTTAAGTGTCTGTGATAATTCCTATGAAGTTCACACTAAAAGCTGGAGCACATTTACCACCCACAGACACAGAAGCCACCAGCTGCCATGCCCTAGATTCCCACTTCTCACTGAAATTGTAAACCTGTGTTGTGCCAGTATCTCTTCAATTTGCAGCCTCTTTCGCATGGTGCAATTATGGCATTTTAATATCATGTTAATTACCATGGCTGCATCCTTAGGAGTTCTGGGATTTGTAATTTGGTGAAGCACTGCAGCTCTCCGAAATGCATTCTAAGCCCCTCTCAAAACTACAAATCCCAGGATTCCATAGGATAGAACCATGGCAGTTAAAGTGATATCAAGGTGCTGTAATGATGGCACAGACCTGCAAGTCAAGCTGCAAGAGAATGAATAAGGACACAGGAGGAAACCTGTCCAAGGCCTCTTCAGTCCAGCATTTGCTCCCCTCCTGAAGTCAATCAGACGCCAATGGAAAGCCCCCGAGTAGAACACAAAGACAACATCACCTCTTTCTTGTGTCCTCCAGCAACTGCCTTTGGTACTGGAGGTAATATCCAGCCCTTGTGACTAAGAACCACTGACAGCCTTCAGACAAACGCTTAATGCTCCTCCAAACAAAGCGTTCCCACCCCAGAACTTAAATACGAGAGGGGTGAAGCGTTCAAGCTTAGCCACCCCCTGTTATCTTTGTTTTCTACGTGCACAGCTGTTGCCTGCCCCCCCCAAAAAAAACCTAGCATGCAATTATGTAAGCTTCTGTCTGAGCCGGTGCAGTCCAAACACAGCCACTCCATTAGATAGGAACCTATTCCTGTGATGGCCGGCTCAACATAGGATCGGCCTTCAAGAGGAAGAAGGCAACAAGATATGCAGTATTTCCAAGACAGCCAGTGTCAGAAAGGACGAGAAATAGACAGAAATTAGAAGGAGCCTCCCCTAAAATAAAAAAAAATTAAATGTAGGGGTGTTAGAGCAATCAAGCCTGGATTTCCACTAGAAGCCAAAAGGACTAAACTGAAGCTGTCCTGCTTGGTAAAGGGGACGGCAATAGGAAAAGAGAGGGGTTGAATTAGAAGTGGATTGATTCAATCCAGGAAGCGCCGGCTGCAAAACCTGAGCAGACTGGTTGATGACAGGGTGTCTTGGAGGTTTCTGTGCCTCTACTTTTAATGTGCTTTGTTTCCCCTTCTCCTTCAGAAATCTCTCCCTCCTGCCTTCTTAAACCCTAAGAACATGTCCACACCACATTGTTATAGTGCCATTATTCCACTTTCAGCATCCTGTGGAATTCTGGGGCTTGTAGTTTACTGAGGCCAAAGAGCTCTCTGGCTGAGAATTCTAATTATCTCTCCCTACCCTGCAAAGCCCAAGATCCCACTGGATGTTGAAAGTGGAATAACGGCACTGTAACAGTGTAGTACAGGAATGGCCGAAGTGTTTGACAGACCAAACACCAATCATACCCGCTAAAGTCATCACTATAGTTGCAACCCCCTCTCCTGACCCCCCCCAAAAAAAGAAAAAAAGAGCAAGGGAAAAGATTTTCCACTGATTTCAGTGCAGGAAGGGACTTAGTTCTGAAATCAACCGGATGGCAGAGGTGGGGAGCAGATCGCCCTTGGGAATGATTTATTTATTGCGTTTATATCCTGCATTTCTCCCCAAATGGGTCCCCAAGTGGCACAAGGTTCCTTCTAACTCTACCGTCCTAAGACTTTGGACGGATTCCTGCTCCTGCCTTGCGAGCCATGGCAGCCCGGGAAGGGAATTTTTGCTTGCCATGGTCCAGTAGTTCTCTCCGGAGCACATTCTCCCTGCAAGGAAACTGCAGTGGAAGCAAAAGCTGCCTCAAGAGACATAACAGAACTGAAATCCTTGCCCAGCAGAGAGAGATTCATAGTGCTGTTATTCTACTTTCAACATCCTATGGAATCCTGGGGTTTGCAGTCTGAGCAGAGGCCTTTGAGGGAAGCAAGGTTAGGGAATTGTAGTGAGCCCAGTGCCAGATTTCTGACCCTCTGCAGCCCACAAATCCAAAACACCAAAACAAAAATGGGGAAAAAGCACAAAATCTGTCCTGGGCCCAGTGCTGTCCAACACCTTTAGCAATGATCTGGGTGAGGGAAGAGAGGACATGCTTATCAAATTTGCAATGATGCCAAATTAGGGGCGGTAGCTGAGACCCATCAGAATTCAAAAGGTCCTGAATAGAGTAGAGAACTGGGCCAAAACTAACACAATGAATTTCAACAAGGAGGAATGTAAAGTACTACACTTGGGCAGAAAAAAAAATGAAATGCAAAGATGTAAGGCAAGTGACAGCTAGCTTGACCTGCAAAAAAGATCTGGGACTCTGAGCAGACTCCTCTGAAGGATGGAGCAAGCCGGTTTTCTGCTGCTCCAGGGACTAGGACACAGAGCAATGGCTTCAAACTTCGGGAACAGAGATTGCACCTAAACATCAGGACCAATTTCCTGACAACAAGAGCTGTTGGGCAGTGAAATAGGCTGCCTGGGGAGTGTGGGGGAGTCTCCTTCGTCAAAGGCCCCTCGCTAAGCCGCCAAGCCCAGGATTCCATAGGAGGCTGAAAGTGGAATAATAGCGCTATAACAGTCCAGTGCGGAAATGGGGAGAGGCGAAGGCGGGACTGGGAAAAGGGTGGGGGGTGCCTGGGAGGGAGGAGCGCTGGGCTTGGCCGGGGGGGCAGGACCCCCTTTGGGGTTACCTTGGGGTCCTTCTCGTAGTAATACTGCTGGGTCCGGATCCAGCGCCCCACCAAGTGATCGCGGACGGTGTGCGCCAGGGCGAAGTAGTAATCCCGCGGGGTGGCCACGTTCCGGTCCTTGACGAGGGTGAAATGGAGGTGCCGGTTGAAGCTCTTCCGAATCTCGGCCACGTCGCCCAGGCCGGCGATGCCCCGCACGCTGATCTGCTTCCTCTTCTCGCTGTCCGTCAAGGGAGCCGCCATCCCGGCCAAGCGGAGAGGGAGGGGGGGCGGGGGAGACCCGGCGACGGCCCTGGGCGCGGGCAGAGGGCGGCGGTGCTGCGGTCGCCCGAACCAGGGCGCGGGAGGAGGCGAGGCTCGTTTTCTCCCGGCCGCTACGCGAAGGGAGTCGCCGGAGGGATGGAGGCCGGGATCATCCAAGGGGAGCGAGTGGGATGCGGGGGGAAACACCGCAGCAGCGCCCCGATCCTCCTCCTCCTCCTGCTGTGACTCTTGCAAAGCCTGGCCCCGGACTCGCTGCGGCAGCGCCTGCGCGGTGGGAAAGGAAGCCCCAGCCCTGGGCTGCTGCTGCTGCCGCTATTGTCGCCGCCCGCCGCCTCTGCCTTACTTCCTGGCTCCTCTCGGTGGCTGCTTCCGCACTGGACTGTTATAGCGCGATGATTCCACTTTCAGCCTCCTATGGAATCCTGGGCTTGGCGGTTTAGCGAGGGGGCCTTTGAAGGAGGAGACTCCACCACACTCCCCAGGCAGCCTATTCCACTGTCAAACAGCTCTTATTGTCAGGAAGTTCGTCCTGATGCTTAGGTGGAATCTCTGGTCCTGTAGTTTGAAGCCATTGCTCTGTGTCCTAGTCCCTGGAGCAGCAGAAAACAGGCTTGCTCCGTCCTTCAGATGAGTCTACTCAGGCCATTGCCGCACTAGCCTGTTAGAGCGCGATGATTCCACTTTCAATCTCCTCTGGAGTCCTGGGGTTTGCAGTTTCGGGAGGGGCCTCGACACAGTCTAGTATGGAAATGGCCTCCCATTATTTTGTTGTCATGGGCCATTTCCGCACAACACCCTTATAGCGTGATGATTCCACTTTCAACCTCCTCTGGAATCCTGGGGTTTGCAGTTTCGGGAGGCCCCTCCCGAAACTGCAAACCCAAGGATTCCAGAGGAGGTTGAAAGTGGAATAATCGCGCTATAACAGGCTAGTGCAGAAATGGCCTCAGACTCCTAGATCTTTTTTGCATGTCAAGCCAGCTGTCACCCACCTTACATCTTTGCATTTCATTTTTTTTCTGCCCAAGTGTAATACTTTACATTCCTCCTTGTTGAAACGCATTGTGTTAGTTTTGGCCCAGTTCTCTACTCTATTCAGGACCTTTTGAATTCTGATGGGTCTTAGCTACTGCTCCTAATCTGGTGTCATTGCAAATTTGATAGGAATACCCTCTCTTCTCTCACCCAGATCATTGCTAAAGGTGTTGAACAACACTGGTCCCAGGACAGACTTTGTGCTTTTTCCCCATTTTTGTTTTGGTGTTTTGGATTTGTGGGCTGCAGAGGGTCCAGCAGCAAAAATCTAGCACTGGTCTCATTACAGTTCCCTAACCTTGCTTCCCTCAAAGGCCCCTCTCTAAACTGCAAACCCCAGGATTCCATAGGATGTTGAACGTGGAATAATGGCGCTGTAACAGTCTGGTGCGGAAATGGCCTCAGTCATGAAGCTCAACGAGGGACTTCTCTCCGTATAATCCACCTGCCAGGGCTCTTGTGAGAATAAAAAGAGGAATTGCTGAGCCAAGTCATTTTGCTGCCTGACAACATCAACACTGTCAGTCTTCTGCCGACAAGATGGCACCTCGTCCTCCATTCTACCTGTAGAAAGAGACTGAACTGGCAGTTGAATCCTATTCATCAGTGGATGCCATCCTTCAGATCATCTGAGATCTGCCATCTTGTTTAAGGGGCACAGGGCAGACTGCATGGAGCACACAGCTTCCCCCTCCAGGAGGAAGAAATAGCTATAGAATCATAGAATCATAGAAATCTAGAGTTAGAAGAGACCCCATGGGCCATCCAGTCCAACCCCCTGCCATGCAGGAACACCCTCAAAGCACTCCCGACAGATGACCGTCAAGCCTCTGCTTAAAAACCTCCAAAGAAGGAGACTCCACTACACTCCAAGGCAGCAGATTCTACTGCTGGACAGCCCTGACTATGGGATTGCCACAAGTGCCCTCTCCACACCACCCATCATCTGCTCTCTGAAGCCACCCTCTCATTCTGCCTAAAGGTGGGGCCAGTTCTCTAAATGAATACTTTTTGTTATTTCATCAAAATAGCCATGCAAATCTGTACAGAATAATGAAAACGAATTGTACAGCAGCCTAGCCATAGTAATGCTGAATGCCATGACAAGGATGCTACATGTTGTAAACCAAAGAGGACTGAATGTTGAGGGGGTAGAAGAGCCCTTGCTCCAATCTGTCCTGCTTTCTGACATGGTTAAGTGCCCGCTTAATAGGTTTCTTGTTTTCTTCCTTTCAGGAATTGAAGTGGCATGTGTAAAAGCATGGGAACCGATTGCATCTTCACCAGCTTCCCTCCCACATTGGCCCTTTTTGATAAAAGAAAAAAAAAGCCCTCATCTGTCCTTCGCATATAGTTTTGTGTGTGCGTGTGTGCATGTGTGCGTGGCCTCAGGCTCCTCCCTAAACTGCAGACCCCAGGATCCCACAGGATGTTGAATGTGGAAGAATAGCACTATAACAGGCTAGTGCAGAAATGGCCTGTGTGTGTGTGTGCGCGCACTGGGAATGAAAGGAGCTGGATCGGTTCTTATTCGTTGGGCTTGCTGTGCCCTGACAGGTTGTGTCTTGTCTCAGGGCCAGCCCTGATGTTTGGCAGAGTGAGGCAGCTGCCAAGAGACCCCCTGCTCTCCAACCTTTGGAAGAGATCCCATACCTTTCACCGTTTCAGGGCCTTTCTGCACTACACTGATAGAATGCTATTCTTTCACTTTCAACATCCTGTGGATTCCGGTGTTTGTAGTTTACTGAGGCCCAAGAGCTCTCTGGCTGAGAATTCTCAATGCCCCTCCTAAACTGCAAACTCCAGGATGTTGAAAGTAGAATGATAGCAATAGAACAGTATAGTGTGGAAATGCCCTAAGTGATCGTCTCGGTACCTTCAAACTCTATAATCTGTGACCCTGCATCTCTAAAAGGTACCATGCTGTAATAAGAGGCAGAAAGGCAAATAGGACAACCAATCTTTTGTTGTTCCAGCTCCTCTTGAGTTTAAAATAGCAGCCTAAAATACATGTATGCAACTGTTGGACCTTTTCATGTGCTAAATTCCTTCATGACAGAGAAACAAGGCCAGTGATGGAAAACTGGAAATCCTGATTGCAAAGCCCCACAAGAGATTGTTCTGTGCTACACATGACCTTCAGGTAGCTGGGAAATATGAGCTCCCCTGTTACAAAAAGCTGGCTCATAATGCCTACTTTGTTCTTGCATGATCTACACTGTCTGGCAATCAGTGTAACCAAAGAACTTACCATCACTTCCCATATCAGAACTTCCCATATCATTGAGATCAAAGAGCTCTCTGGCTGAGAATTCTAAATGCCCCTCAGTAAACTACAAACCCCAGAATTCCACATGATGTTGAAAGTGGAATAATAGCACTGTAACAGTGGTGTGCAGAAAGGTCTACAAATTAACATTGGAAGTCATGTGGCCAGGTAAGCTCAGAGTGTGGTCAAGATGGCAAAGGTTATTGATGAGGAAGATCAAAACAAGCTGGAAGAGGCTGCAGCAGTTTGCTTTGGCCTGAGGCTGCAGAGAAAGGCAAGATTCTGCTCCCTGCTCTCCACTCCTCCCAGCTGAGTTAATTGAGTTCTGGCTGCTTGAACTCAGTTTGCAGCACTTGAAGTAAGCTGGGGATAAAAGGGGGAAAGTGGGAGGAGAGAGAATCTGGGACATTTTAAAAAGCAGCGCAAAAAGTGGGACAGAAGAGGATTAATCGGCACTGTCCCAGTGAAATATGGATAGTTGGAGGGTATGAGATCCTTTTATTTGAACTGTAACTACCAGAATCCACCAGCCAGCTCAGGCAATAAATGAACTCAGGCAAAAAAAAAGTCACACATTCAGTATCCAGCATGTCCATTTGAAGATGATAGGAAGCAGCAAGCAATAAGAACAGAGATGCCAATTAGAATAGGCCATACTGGCTTAGATCACTATGTGGTATGATCTTGTGGTAAGGCACTTCCTAACATGTAGAAATATTTCCCTCTAAGATGGAATCAGAGACTAGTAAAGATTTTTTTTTTTTAAAACCACAGCATGCATGGAGACTTCTGAGAGTTGTAGTCCTGTAAAGTAAGTTTCCCAAGCTCTGCCCAACATGCATTTTCAAATACATTTGGTTTTTAACATAAGATAAATATTTGATTCAGTAGACATTTGCAGAACCATGAAATTCTGTTCCCAAGTAAAACCAACAGTTTTGTGTTGGGCAACATAGTCCCTGCTAAACAATAAACTTTGAGTAATACAGCCGGCATTGAGGATACTGCAATGGCAAAACTGATTCTTTTGGTAAACATGCTTGTTTATTCCTATCCCTGTTGCTAGTCTACTGATGATCCACATAAACTGCTCAGTAATAATTTGGGTATGGAAAAAAATAGGATTTAGCGCTAGCTTTCTGGGTGATTTTCCATAGACCATGAAGACTCTTTCATTATCGATTGTTTAACAATAGCTACAACAAAATTATTCCCTCTCTCATCATTGTCTTTCAGCACAACTTACCTCACAGGCATGAAGTGATAAAACTGAGGGTAGCATTATATTGCCTTTGAGCTCCTAGAAGGAAAAGTGGGGTATAAATGTATAATAGATAAATTTAATGATGTAATACATTATAATTGTATAATAGATGAGGGGGCAGACTGTGTTTTCAGTGGAAAGGAATTCCAAATCCTTGATGCAACTGTGAGAAAATCTCTGTTCTGCTCCGTCTCAGTGATCTTGACTGAGGAGGTTTTCCATTTTAAATAGTTGACCTATGGATGTGAGAAAACAAACCAGCAAACATCCTTTTCTAGCCATTGTTTAAAATTTAGCATTAATTCCATGCATTACTCAAAAGTAAGTTCCAATAGAATCAGTGAGATTTTCTACCAGTTGAGCGAATCACAACCACCAAATGGCCTCCTTCAAAATAAGAGAAAACATAATTAAGACAATTAATTGACAGTATGTGATTCCACCAAAACTTAGTCACATCTTTAAAAACACAAGAGACTGCTGAAAAAGAGTTGGAAGGATGTGATCTTATATACACATTTGGTGTGAATGCCCTCTCATAAATTACTTTTGAGAATGGATATTCTTAATGCAGAAAATCATTAAAAAATAATAATGCTTGATAAGATAGAAGGCAGTAGGAAAAGGGGAAGACTGCATTATAGATGGATAGACTCAATCAAGGAAGACACGTCCCCGAATCTGCAAGACCTGAGCAGGGCAGTTGATGATAGAGTGGCTTGGACGTCTTTCATCCATAGAGGGGGGCATAGATTGAGCTCAATGTGACAGCAGTTAACAATATTAGGGATAAAAATATATGGAATGATCACCAACTTTGTTATATACACACCAAGGCCAATCATTTATTGCACAAAATATTTCTGAGTTTTTGTTTGGCAACAGCAGGAACTGAAATCACAGAATGGAAATCTGACCACCAATTGACTCTTCATCCTTCAAAGCTGCAATGCATGGACACTGATGCTGATGCAAAAGCTCAGAAACCAGCCACAAGCTCCAAAGCCACAAGAATACATTCTATGAACGTTGATTTAAATTTGTCTCGTGTGTAAATCATAACAAAACTGACTTGTTTCTTTCAAAAGCACCTCTTTCCTTAAGGAAAAAGCATCTTGGGATGAATTTCTCTTTATTTTTTTCTATCTGCCATTTCAGGCAAGTAATTAGCAAACTGCATAAGAAGTAACATTTAATTTGTGTATTGTTTAATGAATTGTTTATTAAATTTACATACATTTAATTAGTTTTCTAAAGGAACTGAATACACTTCATTTGTAGATAGCAGTTCACACCCTCTATGGCTTATGTAGCATAGTAGTTCCATGTGTGGAATTACACTCTAGCTGGCCATTCACTGACTCCCAGAGTTACTGTAGAATCTATGCATCTCTACCCTACAGTGATTCTGTGCTTGGTGGAATGCAGGGGGAGATCAGAGAAGCATCTGGCGATTTCAATGCCATGTCAAGGAGGGAGCAGGCTTGTTTTCTGCTGCTCCAGAGACTAGGACAAAAGGAGCAATGGATTCAAGCTGCAGGAAAGGAGACTCCACCTGAAGCTCAGGAAGAACTTCCTGACGGTTAGAGCTGTCCAGTACTGGAATCTGCTGCCTCAGAGTGTGGTGGAGTCTCCTTCTTTGGAGGTTTTTAAGCAGAGGCTGGATGGCCATCTGTTGGGAGTGCTTTGATGGGTGTTCCTGTATAGCAGGGAATTGGACTTGATGGCCCCTGTGGTCTCTTCTGACTCTATGATTCTATGTTGCCATAGCCAGACACAAAATAATTACATCATCCACTGAGGCCCTCTGTGTCTCGCCCAGTGATGTCATAATTTTACACCTGGCTACAGGGACATAGCCATATGCTTCTGTGATCTCCCCCTGCTTTCCACCAAACACAGAATGACTGTGGAGGTGGGCTGTACAGTAAGTGTGAAGAGAGGGCTTTGGTTAGTGTTGTGGGAAGAATGGAATACCTGTCTCTTCATTGACCAAAAACAAGAAAAAGAAAAAAAACACATACACAGTTGAGTAACAACTGCATGTGCCACTAACAAGATCCTAACAGCCACTGGGTATCATCATTTAAGAGTACAACTAATACATAGACTTCTGTTGGATATCAAAATGGTCAGAGTAAATGAAAGCTCCTTACTGTCTAAAACACAACGACACAGTGCTCAAAAAAATAAAAATAAATCCACCAATATAAATAAATCTCTTTTCTAATCTGCAGCAAAGGTTTCCCAGGGATATCTAGTTGCTTTGGACTGTGCAAGGTGTGCCCTCTGCAAACAAAAGCTTGATTCAGCCAATCTTGTTTTTAAGAACACATTGACACAAAGCTTTTAACATACACAGTGGAGCCTGCAACAAAATTTTGCACTGGAATCCCAACCTATGAAGAACACAAATGTTTTCATCCTGCTTAGACTTCGCAAAGATGGGATAAGGATAAGAAGAGGGAAAGGGAAAAGGACACTTTTTTTTCTTCATCCTCCTATTTAGGGTTGTCTTTCAATGTTAAAAGGAAGCAAGTGAAAGGGAAGCTTTTATCCAAATACCTTTGAGAGACTCTGCCAGAGACAATATTGGGTTACAGGAACTTGTCCTAGCATAACCCAGTAGTGTTGGGTTATGCTAGTGCTTGATGTTTCAGATCTGAGGCATTATCTCTGGACCTGTGGATTTTATAACTATTACAGGTGGAGGGAGAGTTGGCTATTGAGCGTTTTCAATTCTCATCAAGGTGCTGGAGTGGAGTGGGAATTTTGACCCTTAAAGCTTTTTTCGTAAATGTTTTATTTTCTTGCAGTGTAGCAGCTCTTGGGCTTCCAGTAAGTACACTGATCCCAAAGATGGAATTTCTATGCAGCTTAAAAATAACTGCTGCATGTCTTTTAAGTTGCAATGAAAGAAGTTAATTGCGTTTCTGAAATGGTAAGAAATTATGGCCCCTGGGATCCCTTCTGACTCTATGCTTCTGTTAAATATTTGCTACTTCCCCCTTGTTTCTCAATGCCCCCACGTTGGCTACAATTCTATTATTAACTCAGCAGCTGAGTTTGTTGTTAGAAGCAGTGGTCTTGTAGAGAAATAGACTTGATAACTTACCAGTGAATCCATGTGATAGAAAGCTACCTGTTGTTCAGAATGTAGGGCCTATTGATTTTTAAGTGCCCCAAGGAATCCTTACCCCTCTAGAGAGCTCAACCATGTGTGTTTCACACTGGAAGAGAAGCAAAACTGGGATGAATCTAGATGTAGACAAGGAGATCACCGTATCTCAGCTAATTATCAGATGTAAGTCCCCAAAGTGCAAAAATTGTTCCATAGCTGACAATGGAAAAGGTCTCAGCTGTACTCAGAGCCTCTGGATTATTGTTTGTCTTGAAAAGGCTAGGAGGCAAAGTGCCAAGCCAGCAATCCCCATTCCTGCAGGCAGACGTGCGTAGATACAAAACATCCCTATATCTTCAAGAGTGTCAGAAGCTGGAAAGGAGTGCCAAAGAATAGAAGACTCCAACATGCTGTTACTAGCTATTATGTAGGAGGTGATGGACCATGATTGATCTGACCTGGGACAACCCTTTCAACATTCTTACAGACTGGCAGTGATTCAGCAAGAGTTCTGTGGCACCTTAAAGTCTAATCCATTTATTGTAGTACAGACTTGCATGGACCAGAGCCCATTCTCTTCAGATGCACAAAGCACTCGGAGAAGGAAATATGTGTCTACATGGGGGAGCGGAGAGGGTGTGGTGAGGGAAGGTGCTTTGCAGAACAGAGACAAAATGTATGAGTAAATCAAATGCCCTAAAGACTCTGCTTGGTTCTGTTTTGATGTTTTTGATTGCTTTTTTAAAAAAGAGCCCCGAGCCATCAGAAATCCTTTGTGATAGATAGGGATTGCTTGTTAAAAGCTTTTTCATGAGGAGAACTGGATAAATACAAGGTTTTATTCCTCATTAAAATGATGAGTCATTATTGATTCCCTACCTCCATCATCTCTCCTAGCATGAACATAATGGGAAACAGAGATCAAACCAACTTTATCCATCTGCCAGAAAAGTTGGAGAAAGGTTTCTGCCTCTAGCCCTTTCCTGGCAAAAAAAATAATAATTCAGTAGTTACTCTGGAACTGAAGAGAGTTATATTCTGGCCAAGCCATCAAACCACCAAAGGAGCAAGGACAGTATGGGTATACATGAGGGCTCTGGAGGTGAAGGGAGACTTGTATAGCTATAACTAGTCATAACCTTTCTTGATCATTTGATCGAGAAGTGGGTTATATGTCTTCAAAATGAAAGAAGACTGTTCTTCCTTGTGTTTTTCTCTTGAATGAAAGAAGACCCCAGTAACCAAATAGGGAATATAAGTATTGTCGGAACAAAACAGAATTAACATATCCATATTCTTAAGTAGCTGATGCTATTAACTGATTATAATTTTTATTTGAACCCAGGACATTATAATGAGATAGACAGCAAACAGTGTTAAGGGCTCTCAACATGAGCAGTATCTGCTTTAAGAGGTTCACATTCCACTGTGGTGGAAGGGTGGAAGGCAGGATGCCTGTAACTGTGGTTCTTTGAGGGCTCATCTGTGAACTCTCTCGTATCGGAAACTCTGCACCTGAGCTGACCATCTTCAAAAATTTCTAGAGCTAAATCTTTTCAGCTAAAGGCCAGTCCTCCCTCCATCCTGCACATGCTCAGTATGGTTCATGCTCAAACTCCCTCAGTTCCATGTCCACCAGAGCAGCGGTAACTAAGGAGGTTGAGCATAGTAAAAGGAAGCATTTGAACTGTGTGAGTTCACAGAGACTTCAGATTTGTATGGCACCAAAGGCCTAATGTGGGTCAGGTGAAATCTGAAGTTGATGGTACTGAAACTCCTTAATGAGAACAGGAAGTCTTATTGGTACCAGCACGATCCATTAATTAATTAACACACTGTTATGCATATCCCCTGACTAACAATACAACCTGGGGGAAATCTCATTTAACAATCACACAGGCCAACATATGCAAATTGCTTCCTACCATCCAGGGACTACACAAATATATATACTCTGTCTCACTTCCTTGCCACCAGATCCTCTGAAGATGCCAGTCACAGATGCAGGCGAAACATCAGGAGCAAACACTAATAGAACACGGCCTCAAAGCTTGGAAAACCCACAACAACCTATGGATTCTGGCCATGAAAGCCTTCGACTTTACATGATCCACTGGTATGTCAAGATGGAGTTGACCATACCAAAGTGTACAAAGAAAGGCCTGCAGAGGTCATAAAAACAGGTCTGCTTGGGGTAGCAAGGTCAGCAGTATTGATACGCTGACTTCCAAAGAAGGGCTTTGAGATATGATGTCCTGTTCCAACAGGCCTGGTGGGAAAAGGCTCCACAATGGGAACACTTATCAACAACATGAGTCTCCCTCAAATAAACAAGTCACTTTAAATGGCTGTCCATCTGGGGGATCGTCTTACCACAGGAGGCACATCTCTTGAGGAATACCGTAGATGCCAGAAATTGGGATCAAAATCAAGAAGATGCCAAAGAAGACTAGCTACCACAGTGAGGTTCCCTATGATGCAGCTACTGTGGCAGACAAAAGAGAACTGACGGGGTTTAAGCGGGAAGTACATGTCTGATATGGAGGAGGGGTGGGTCTTCAGCTGAAGAGATCTAGCTTCAGAAGTTTCTGAAGATGGCCTGCACAGACACAGAGAATCCCATATGTGTGAGTCACAGAAACCACACAGAAGAACTTAAAAGATCTTTCTCTTAATCAATGTATGTCTGACATAGTTCCCCCCTCAAAAGAATTCAATGTGTATTTTTCAGAGAGAACAGAACAAATGAAGCATTTGTACCAACTCATCAAGTCAATGAAGGGGTGGCAGATGTTTACTCCCTTGAAGGATGTACGTGGTGGTATATTGTCCATCTGTAACGCCCCACTGTCCTTCTATCCAATGTATTTTTGCTGAACCCCAAATGCAACAAGGATGCCAGATGTGTTTCTCACACTGTAATACCCATTGGCTGAAGCGGGGGGGGGATATCAAAGAGGCCAGACTGATAACCAGAAATAATCTGCCACAAACAGAAAAAGAAAAAGCAGAACATCACTTTTTCCTACTCATAATTCCTAGCTAAAACCACTCAAACATATCATCAGGGATCTACAGCTTATTCCTCTCACAGGCATTGGATGGTCAGCCAGCACTGGTTTATAGATAGCTGCCCAACCTCAAAAAGCTGTTCACTAGGATCCTGACTGAAGTCTTAGGTGAAGAAGCTCCATATGGCATCTGGCCAGGACTTTGGTGACATAATCTACCCAGGGAGGATCTAGATCCCTACCAGTAAAAGCTCCTCCCTTCTTGTCTTACTATTTAAATAATAATGTCTGCATATTACAATAGCTCATGAAAACAGCTGAATGGATTTTCACCAAATTTCCAAGCAAAATTTGAGGTGATCTGGTCTAACAAATGGACATCATGACAGACGTACTTCTAGGGGACTTGTAGCATATTCCTCAATTATTTTTTCATACAGTAGTGTGTTGTCACCCATGGGCAGAGGTATGCTCTCTTAAGGCCAACCGAGACTGTAAAACCTGATGAAAATTTCAGTACCTAAAGAGATATGCAGTCCCTTTCCACAGCACTTGAAACTGAATGATCATTAATGATGGTTAATGTTTCTCCTTAGTGTTATGTACTACAACAAATATCATAGTACCAAAAACATTAGTTTTTAATAGGACTGGGAATTGTGCTGTCCTCTAGATGTTGAACTGCAGCTTTCAGCACATCTAGCCATTTAAACCAATAGTGAAGAATGCTGGGAGTTGCAGTCCAACATCTGAGGGGCCACACAGTCCCCAACATTGGTCCATAAGATGGCCTAAACATTAAATCTTGCCCAGCCACAGCACTTTGATTTTCTCTGTTAGCATATTCCAACCAAAGTTAATCACTTTAATTTCTGTGAGAGATTTTAATGCATCCACCACAGTTTGGCCCTGTATATACTTACTTTAGAGTTCAATGCTCACCTTTGTGTGGCTTGCACATATGCAAGTATGTTTGAGATCAAAGGTTTAAATGCTTATACTTAAATTGTATCCTTTGTGTTTCCTTTATTACACACCTGATCTTGGGCCATTTCCGCACTAGCCTGTTATAGCGCGATGATTCCACTTTCCACATCCTCTGGAATCCTGGGGTTTGCAGTTTCGGGAGGGGCCAGACGGCCCCTCCCGAAACTGCAAACCCCAGGATTCCAGAGGATGTGGAAAGTGGAATCATCGCGCTATAACAGGCTAGTGCGGAAATGGCCCTCGTTTGGCTTCAGCTTCAGTCACGATGGCCCTATGAATGAAAGACCCCGCAAGAGACTGTGCTATTAAGAGCACAACTGAGATCTTGCAAACTCAGGGCTGTGGCTTCCTTGACTGAGTCAATCCACATGTAATGTGGTATTTCTCTTTCTCTAGTGTCCTGGTGGTGCAGTGGTTAAATGCCAGTACTGCAGCCACAATGTTGTGAGTTCAATCCTGCAGGGCTTCTGCCTTCCATCCTTCCATAGATCGGTAAAATGAGTTTGTTCAGGGCACTTAGCTAACACATTGTAAACCGCTTAGGTAGTGCTTAGCATTGATAAGTGGTATAGAAATGTAACTGCTATTGCTATTGCTTTTGACTTTACCCAACATTATGATCTTTTCAAGTTGAGTGATGTTGTTATGATACATCCAAAATATGATAGTCTCTTGAGTCATTTTGGCATCTAAGAAACATTCAGGCTTGATGTGCTCTTGGACATGTTTATCTGTCTTATTCACAGTCTGTAATATCCATAAACATTTCTCTAGCACAACTTTTCAAGTTAATTAATTTTTCCCCTGTCAGCAATCTTCACTGTCCAGTTTACATAACCATATACAGAAATCAGAATCTGACACCTAATAATGCCATCTCTGAGTGACTTTCAACAACACATTAAAACAGAAGGATTACTCTCCAGGCTGTGGTAGGGATCCTTACAAACTTCTTTAATATTATTTAATACATTTTTACTGTTTCTTTAATTGTAGAAGACCTTCAAGTCAGTCTATCATCAACAGTCCTGCTCAGGTCTAGGACCCATTTATTTTTCCTTTTAGCAGTCCGTGGTATCCCTAACAGTAGGAAATAATTAAAACACAAACAAAACACTCTCAATGTGAATTTTTCTCTTAAAATTTAAAAGAGGAGGTTGGGGCTGGACACGATATAAGTAAATGGCATAGGTCGGAGCTTTCCAAACTGTGTGTTGAGATGCGTCAGTGTGTTGCCTGCAGCGTGTAGGTGTGTCACATGAACGTAAGGGGTGGAGAAGCTGCCTCTGCTACCGTTGTCCTGGGCCAAGGAAGAACCCAGTGAGGGCGGGCCAGAGGAGAGGTTGCCTCTCCTGCTGCCATGGCTGCCGTCCCAGGCCAAGGAACACCCAAGTGAAGGCGGCAGTGGACCAGGCTCAGGTGGAGGGGCTGCCTCCACTTACTGAATTACTGTGTCACAAAATGATGCATGTCTAAAAAGTATGTCACCAACATGAAAAGTTTGGAAAACTCTGGCATAGGTGTATGAGTCTGACCTATTCTGATGCATAGTGTGATCCAGTGTTCTGTTTGATTTCACCAATTCCCCCTCCTTTAGGAAGAGTACATGCAAGTAGGTGACATCTGAGATGTTAGCTAATGAGGATCTGTTTGACTTTGCTGTCATGGTCTGAATGCTCAACCTCAAGGAAATTGCCTTTACAAACAATATATAGATAAAGGGACCAAACCAAAATGACATTCAAGATGAGAGCTTACCCCACTGCCCCCATTTGTAAACTGACTGATCAGTATTTCAAGGTGATTTGTCTTTCCCTATTCACAGCTATTTGATTTAACTTAATCCTTGGCCTTTCTCCCTAACTCACAACAGCTGCCTGAGTCATCCTGTTTCCCCTTTAATTAGCAGAACATTAGCCATGTTACTGCCTTGGAAAAATTCTCTAGGACTTCAGCACTGGTTAAAAATCAAACCAAGAGTTTTACAATGGTTTGCTGTCTAATCATTTTACCTTCTAATCTAAAATACAATTACTTGAAATAAGCCCTATTGGGTTTGGTGGAATTTATTTACCCAGAGGTAAGTTTAATAGATGGCACTGTTACCTTGACTTCTGGGGGTCCCGTGGGGGACACCTTGATTTGCTCCAAGTTATAAAGGTTGTGGAAATTAGTGGAGCACTGGCTGTAGCAAAATGAGGGGCAGGATAACCCAGCAGGATCTTTTACCCAACTTTACAGGGTCAGCCCAAGCAAAAGCCAGACAATGATTTAAAAGGTAAGCTAAAAATGTGTTTTTATTGGGGGGGAATTCATTTATTCATACACACACAATACACACAATCAAGCATTTACACAAGAGCTAACTGAAAGGGAGGAAAAATTATAGAGAGGCTAAGGGGTTGGGAGGATTTACAATTACCAGTCCAGAAGAGTAGTAAAGAGCAGAAATGTTTTGGCTTAGGTATGACCTAAGGACAGTTCTCATTCAGGAGCCAAACGGACAAAGTGACAGGTAGACCTTCAAGAGACTGCACTGGGCATCCTGAAATCAGGGGTATTTGTACTCTGAAATAGCCTGTGGCAGTGAAGGTTCCAGATGCAAGACAAAAGGGAACCTATTGTGGATAATGGGTCTGGAATAGACTGACTGGTTTCAATGTCTTGGTTGAGAGAGGGTTTCTGGGCTCAGTAGGATATGCACACACTAGTGGCCCTGGGCACCTTATTGTTTTCTGATGTTGGCAGTTGATAGGATTAGCTCAGAGCCATTAAGTCAGGCTTCTTGGCTAATTTCAGAGAACTTTTGACCTGGCCATGCTGAGGTCACCTCTGACCTACTTCCAGCCAGTGTCCCTTTCTTCCACATGGCCTTGCCAGCCATAAGTATAATTTATATTTTATGCCAACACATCTGCCAATTAATGTATTTTGCCAATTAGACCATATCAAAATGTGAGGGTGTACGGCCTGGTAACAGCGCATACACATATATGCATGTACCTCTTGAGTGGTGTTGCAAAGAACTCTCTTCATGCAGAGTGAAGTGTGAGATTATATAGAATATGGACCTGTATACAAGTGACTGACAGGAAGGTACTGCCTCATTCAGTAGAAGCAAGATTCTGCAGCAGCCAAGACTGGTTTACACATGCAGTAGAATATGATAGCTGAATGTACTGTACTGCTTCTCACTGCAGATGGATGACATGATTTTAATTAAAAAATACTCTACAAATAAAGCTGCACCAGCTGTCAAAGAGCTGGGATAAAATTTCTCCCATGCTGGACTAATTTTCTGTTTGCACAGGAATCTGAGGTACCGTAGCACTTCCTACCATTTCATTTTCCCTCATGCCCAGATCAGGATGTAGTACAATCAGATTGCTTACTTGTTTGACATATAAAGGACAGTGTGAATGGGGAATTTGACTCCATGTAAAGCAAACCATTGTACTGCTGACGTATAGCAGACTAACTCTTAATGTTTGGTTTGGATTAGAGAGATGTTTTTGAATACCCACTCTGCTAAGAACCTCACTATGTGTTACGAAGTAAGATATTCCTTTCTCAGTCTAAACTATTTTACAGGCCTCCTGTGAGGGTAGCTGCATTTCTACTTACCTGTAGCAGGATGAGGTACTATTTATAAACTGCATATAAAAGGAAAACAGTTATAAAATAAATGCAAACAATAACAAATAAAAACAGGAATTGTTTCTAAAACCAGCACCTCCAAAATCCAAGAAAAGGCCAATGAAAACGGGTGGGTCTTCTTTCAGAACTTTCAAGAAGATCTGCAAGGGAAGGGCTTAGTGTACTTCTGAGGGAAGCTAATGCACTGTTTAAAAAATGGCATGGGAACATAAAGAAGTAGAAGACAAGTCACCTGTTGCCTTTTTCTCTTAGAACGATTAGGGAATTATAACAATACTGTCACCATCGCTGTATATAGGTGAAAAGGGTTATATGCTATTAATGGTAATAGTTTCAAGTTTAATTAGCTGTTTGATAATAGGATGTACTGACTGATTGTTGGTGATGACTCAAGGCTATTTAGTCTAGGCTAAGTAGTATTTTTCCCTTTTCATATAACGGAGAGGTTAACATTTTCTCTGTATTTTTTAGTAAGGCTGTTACCTCACTCCAGGTAGGAGTTCCCTTGTATTGTAGCCATTCTTGTATTTCCCCTTAGCCCCTCCCCCTCGTTTCCTGTTTCAGATATTTATTTAGATATGTGTCTATAGGATTTGTTTTCTTTCCCCATGCTGACATGTGTATATATATATATTTTGCTAATAAAAATATTTTAAAAATTATAGCAAATAATTTTACAGACACAATAGAAAAGGTGGGGAGGGGACAGTCAAGAAAGAATTTAAAAAATACAAGCAAAATCAGGTACAATGCCAGTTTCATAAGTGAGTTCTGAGAAGAAGACAAGCCGAATGTTAGATAGTCCCAACAAACCAATCAAAAGGAATCTTGCTGTCTCACTTCTCCTTATGCTTTTTCATTGCTTCTCTCTTCTGGAAAATGATGATCCAGAAAGTCACAAGGATGAGACTGACTTCTACTTTAGTCAGACAGCACCAGTGTTTAATTGTAATTATTACTTATTTTTTTACTGACAGTTCTTTCTTTCTTTTGACTATCCAAAATACATTTACATATATATACTGCTTCAATTATAATCAAATATTAAGCAGAGCTTTGCAGTTTGATTTTTCTCACATATGAACATACAAAAAGACATTGTGTTAGTTACAGCAGATCGCAGACCAGATTCTTCAAAGCTGTTAATTTGAGGTGCTCTACAAAATACAAATGGACAGGAGGCCAGATGTATTGACATTGCTGAACAGTCAATAGTCCTTCTCCATACTGGGTTTCATGCTCTCTTTACAGTGTGCTGGCAGAACTGCAGCGTCACCATGTTTACTCTGCTTCTTACCTCAGAGCCAAACTACATGTGATGCTAAATGTGCCATTATGAACCATGTCAGTTTTTAAACAATAGCAGCAGGTGCATTTTTATCGGGATGTCAGTAAGCAGGGAGGGGAAGCTTAACTCTTTCCTCCCCATCAAGAATCCTGATTAAATTATCTACCACCCCATGCCTGCCTGTAGCAAAAAAACTTCACAATAACATAATGGGAAATCTCCACAACAGGGCTAGGAGGAAGCAAAAACAATTTTTAACTGGGATTAGGTGGAAAGGGAAGGAACAGGTTGCTTACCTGTAACTGTATTTCGAGTCGTCATCTGTGCCCTCACACAATGGGGATCTTCATGCATGAGCAGTAGTGTTTCGGAAAATTCCAGAGCTGAGCAGCTTGGCAGGACCCCTCTCCCACTCGGTACTGAGCATGCTCAGTCCCACCAACCCAATAGTCCTCCCTCAGTTTCGAAGTCCGCCGAGGAAGGGACCTGAAAGAGGGGAGGCTGAGCAGGTGTGTGTGAGGGCACAGATGACCACTCGAAGAAACACAGTTACAGGTAAGCAACCTCTTCTTCTTCTTCATGGTCCCTGTGCCCAACATAATGGGAGATTAAGTAGCTTACCGTTGGACAGCGGGTCAGGTTCTAGATGATGGAGGATAGCACTGCACAACCAAAATGGGCATCACATTGGGCTCTGCAATCAAGGCAGTAGTGGTGGACAAACGTCAAAGGTTGCATCCACGTAGCCACCCGACAAAGTTCCTGCAGGTCAACTCCTTTGAGGAGAGCTGCTGAAGAGGCTACAGTTCTGATGGAGTGGGCATGTAGCGAAGACGGCGGTGGTTGTCTGGCAAGTTTGTAGGCAAGGTGAATTGCCTGAACAACCCATTTAGAAAAGCACTGAGTGGAAACTTTATAACCCTTCCGCTGTCCACCATAGCAAACAAAAAGATGTGGAGTAAGGCGAAAGGTCGAAGTGCATTGTAGATAGCCAGTGTCTGGTGCACATCGAGTGAGTGGAGAGAGCGCTCAAGAGGTGAAGATGGTTCAGGATAAAATCCTGGCAGAATGATATCCTGGTTAAGGTGGAAATCAAAGATGACTTTAGGGAGAAAGGAGAGGTCTGGGCATAGGACCACTTTGTGCCTGTGAAACACCAGGAAGGGTTCATCTGAACGTAGCGCAGTCAGTTCCCCCGCCCTTCTAGCTGATGTAACAGCGACCAGGAATGCTGTTTTTAGAGTAAGGAGATGGTCATCTGACATGGTCAGAGGTTCGAATGGATGGCGCATGAGTTGGGAGAGGATAAGAGAGAGTGACCATGGAGGAAGAGGAGGAGAGATAGGGGGATAGAGGTGTAGAAGGGCTTTGAGGAACTGCTTGACAGTAGCATTTCTGAAAAGAGCCGAGGAAGGAGAGTTGCGTGGTTGATAGGCGACAATCGGGGAGAGGTAGACTTTAAGAGAGGAGAAGGCCAGTTCTTGTTGTCTTAGAGACAGGAGGAAATGCAGCACTGTCAATAAGGCGGCAGGGGAGGAAGCCTCAGCATGGGCATCTGCGAAGGCAGTGAACTTGTGCCACTTGTACTCATAAGATCTGCAAGTGGATTCCTTCCTAGAAGCCGTAAGAATGGCATGGATGACCAGAGACTCTAGAAGGTTATCCTCCAAACATGCAGGTGGAGGCAAGGGAGGTCTGGATGAAGCACGTGACCGTCTGAGTGAGAGAGGAAGTCGTGTGTGTGTGTAAGGGGCATTCGACGGCCCCGGGAGATGGTGAGGAGACATCCGAATCAATGCTGTCTCGGCCAATAAGGGGCCATGAGAATCGCATCTGCTTTGTCTGTGGTAATCTTGGCCACCAGTCGGCTCAGGAGAGGAAACGGGGGGAAGATGTAGAGGAATCCCTTGTTCCAGGGAAACTGGAACGCATCTCCAAGTGAGCGGTGCCCCATACTGGCTCTGGAGAAATAGCAGGGACACTTCCTGTTCTGGTAGGTGGCAAAGAGATCAATGGATGGAGTGCCCCATCTGGACACTATCCGGCGAAAGGCAGTGTTGGAGAGGGACCACTCGTGGTGGCAGGCTGTGTCTCTGCTCAGCAAGTCCACTATGGAGTTGTCCCGTCCTGCAAGATGGACTGCAATCGGATGGATCCACAGCGGGACACACCAGTCCCATATCTGTAACACAAGATGGAGTAGGAGGGAAAAGTGGGTGTCTCCCTGGCGATTGATGTAACAGACAACTGTTGTATTGTTGGACAGAACGTGGACAGTCCATCCTATGAGGAGTTTCCAGAAGGCCTGGAGGGCTTTGAAGATCACCAGAAGCTCCAACGCGTTGAAATGCAGATGTTTCTCCAGTCTGGTCCAGTGGTCCTGGACGAAGAGGCAATTGCAATGGGCTCCCCAGCCAAGGAGGGATGCGTTGGTGGTGATAATAAGGGACGAATGGGGTTTGGTAAAGGGCATTCTGGACAGCAGATGGTGAGGCAACAGCCACCAGCGGAGAGAATCCTTGACCAGATGTGGGATCTGGAGCGTACAATGCTGGTCGTCAAGGAGAGGATCGAAGTGCCTGAGGAACCAGTGTTGGAGAGGCGGGCACGGAGGCGAGACAGGTAAATGACCACAGTTGTGGCCGCCACGTAGCCAAGGAGCAGTTGAATTTGATGAGTGGAAACGGAAGGGCTGCACAGAATTGTGGCTGTAGCTTGGTGCAGGACCCACACGCGCTTCGTCAGGAGGAACACCATGGTGGAAGTGGAGTCCAAAGTGGCTCCGATGAAATCGAGGGTTCACTTAGGTTCCAAGTGAGATTTCTTGGGATTCACCCTGAGACCAAGATCGGAAAACAGAGAAAGAATCACATGAATGTCCTCGTATAGCTTTTGCTTGCAGGGCACCACCAATAACCAATCGTCGAGGTAGGGATACACTATTGCACATTTTGTACAGAGGTAAGACACCACAGGGGCCAAGCACTTGGTGAAGACCCAGGGGCAGTGGATAGGCCAAAAGGAAGAACCTTGTACTGGTAGCAGACGTTGTCAACTGCAAACTGGAGGTACCTCTGTGCTGGGGGCGAATGGCGATATGGAAGTAGGCATCTTGCAGATCTATGAATGTGAACCAGTCCCATTGCTTGAGGAGAGGGAGGATGGAGGATAGGGTGACCATCTTGAACTTTTGGGGAAAGATGAAGGAGTTGATCGCTTGGAGGTCTAGAATGGGTTGAAGGGTGCCGTCCACCTTTGGCACAGTGAAGTACTGGGAGAAGAAGCCTGTGGATCTAGCCGAATATGGCAGCCTTTCTATGGCCCCTTTGTGAAGGAGCGTATCTATCTCCTCAAGAAGAACGGGACTGGAAGACGTGGAACAGAAGACACCCAGAGGAGGAGTATTTAGAAACTTGATGGCGTAACCAAGACGGACAATGGTCAGCACCCAGGAGTCTGAAGTGATGGTGCACCAGGTGTTGAGGTGGCGAGACAATCCTGGGGTCTTGGACAGATGGTTTGGCAGATGGAAGAGTGGTAGAGGTGGCGACCTGCAAGGGCAGTCAAAGGCGAGACTTCGTAGCAGATGAAGATTTCTTGGAGGAAGGCTGGCGACGCCTGAAAGAATGGCAAGATGAAGAGCCTGGCAACGAAGATTGTTGGGAGGACCGCTGTGGAGACTGCGACTGATAGGAAGAACGCCTCCATGAGGAGTGGAATGAGAGAGCCTTCCTGGCCTGAGTTGATGGATGAAGACCCATTTTCTTCGCTGTAAGGCGAGCTTTCATGAGGTGGTCCGTGACATCCTCTGTAGTAGCATGGAAGAGGCCCTGACCATCAAAGGGAATATCTTCTATCCTCTTTCGATTATCCTCAGTTAGGCTGGCAGATTGAAGTCAGGCAAAATGGCGAAGAGTGATCGCACTCACCATGACCCGCACGGCACCCTCCACGGCATGTCGCGAAGACTGAATTTGTTGATTAGTGAGTACGACATGCTCATTGTAGAACTGAATAGCAGTGGTCTGGTGGTCATCAGGAACACAAGAAATCAAGGGAAAAAGTCTATCCCAGATGTTTCTCTGATAAGCCGCTAGGCTGGCTTAGGTGCTGGAGACTCTGGCAATCAAAGAAGAAGCTGAGTAGAAACGGTGGCCAAAAATATCAAGGTGACAACCTTCACGATCAGGGAGAGTCCTGTGAACTCTCTTACCCCACTTTGTCTGGGAGGACTCAACAATGATGGAATTTGGAATGGGATGATTGAAAAGAAATTCCACATCCTTACCTTGGGTCCAATACAGATGTTCCAATCGATGAGGAATCAGTTGGAAGAAGGTCGGCTGAGACCACAGATGCTTAATGACTTCCTGCAAGGCTGGCAAAAATGGAATTGGAGCTGTTGTGGCAGGATGTGCATCAACATAATGAAAGACCGGGTCCTGGACCATTGAGTCAGGGCCAGAAATGTTGAGGCCCAGCGCATCGGCCATCCTGACAAGGATGCCAGAGAACTGTCTGATGTCTTCAGGTGCGGTATCCGGAGTCAGTTCCCCAAACGTAAGTGGAGGAGAGAATCACAGAATCATAGAAATGTAGAGTTGGAAGAGACCACAGGGGCCATCCAGTCCAACCCCCTGCCATGCAGGAACACCCTCAAAGCACTCCCGACAGATGGCCATCCAGCCTCTGCTTAAAAACCTCCAAAGAAGGAGACTTCACTACACTCCGAGGCAGCATATTCCACTGCCAGACAGCCCTGACCATCAGGAAGTTCTTCCCGAGGTTCAGGTGGAATCTCCTTTCCTGCAGCTTGAATCCATTGCTCCTTTTGTCCCAATCTCTGGAGCAGCAGAAAACAAGCCCACTCCTTCCTCTACATGGCATCCCTTCAAATATTTAAACATGGCTATCATGTCCCCTCTTAACCTTCTCTTCTGCAGACTAAACATACTCAGCTCTCTAAATCTATCCTCATAGGGCATGGCTTCCAGGCCCCTCACCATTTTGGTCGCCCTCCTCTGGACTTGCTCCAGCTTGACCATGTCCTTCTTGAATTGCCCAGAACTGGACAAAGTATTCCAGATGAGGTCTAACCAAAGCAGAGTAGAGAGGTACCAGTAACTCCCTCGATCTAGACACCATACTCCTATTGATGCAACTGAGAATTACATTGGCTTTCTTGGCTGCCAATGCAATTCTTGGTTGCATCAAGAGGAGTATGGTGTGAGAGGTGTGAGACTAAGGAGTCGAATCAGAAGAGTCCTCGTTGGGAGTCATAAGAATCAGATGACAGCGAAGACGGAGGTGGGCAGGACTCTTGGGCTGGATTTGCCAAAGATGGATCCAGTATCGATGATGGAACCAGTACTGAGGTCGCTATGGAAGTCGGTACCAGAGCTGGAGCAGATGAAATTGGCAGGATGGCAGAAATAGGCACTGCGTCAGAAGCACGGCTGACAAGGTAGGTGGAGGAGGGGCTGCATGGCCATCCAGTGGAGGCCGAGACACTGTAGCAGTCACTCGTGGTGGTGGAGAAACAGACTGGTATCGAGAGGAGTGATCACAGGACCGATAATGGGAACAAGGAGATGGAAAGTGTTGGTAATATGCAGACGAGATCGAGAACAGGACCGAAAAGGGTGGTACTGAGATGGATGGTAGTACTGTAATCGCGAGGGGGAGCACGATGGAGACCGAAAGCAGCGAGGTCGATATGGAGATCAGTGGCAGACATCGGGATGGTATTGGTCACGATAAGCGGGCGAATAGGAGTAGTAAAAGCCAGGCTGCTCCCTCCATAGATGCTTGTGACTGTAACGGGCTATGTAGGAAGCTGACAAAAAAGGTGAATCCTCTCTGGTCAAGGGGACATCATAAGCACCATAGCGCCCGTGGTCACGATGGTGAGGAGATCTACCTTGATCAACGCATCCTGGAGAGCAAGCCACGCTCAAACGAGGCTGGTCTCAGGAAGGAGCCTGAGGAGCGTCTGATGCTGACAAGCAGTCCACCTCAGGACGGCCAGAGGCCACTGTCAGAGGAAGAGGATTTTGGGAGGACCCTTCTCCAGGATGGTCCAAGGTTGCAGGAGGAGAGATGGTTGGAGTAAGTCGACAGTCTGGGTCTGAAGCGGGGTCCATTAGTACTGGGACAAACAGTACCAGGAGCTGGCTCGATTCATGCACCGGCGAGAGGGTAGGAGTCTCTGCTTCCTCCAAAGTGACACATTGAAGCTGCGTCGTGGAGGTGTTGGTAAAGGCCCAAGAGCAGTCGGTTGAACCACTAACAAACGGGCAGTGGGTGAAGGAGAGCGATGTTTTTCCTTCTTCTTCCTCCTCTTGGGAGTCACAGAAGAGTGGCATTAAGAGACCTGCTTACGCTCCGCCAAAGTAGGCACAGTGCGAGGCTGTTGGGTCAAAGCCAGCTGTGAGGTAGAAGAGGCTTCCCCAGAACTAGAAGACTGAGGCACCACCAGCATCTTCGAAAGCTTGGGAATCCTCGGAAGAGAGGATAGGCAGCAGAGTTGACAGAATAGATACTGATATCGAGGGTGCCGGTACTGAAGATAAGGTCAATACTGACATAGTTGGAAGAGAAGACTGGGATGCTGAAAGGGCTCGAGGTGGACAGGCTGACACTGAGGCGGTAAAAAGAGCTGTGTTAGAAGCTGCCTGGTTCTTCAAGCAATGAGCCTGTTCCCAGCAATAGGACTTCAAGCGGGAAGCCCTATTTTTCAGGGTTTGCAAGGTGAAATCCTTGCAAACAGAGCAGGCCCGAATGTTATGGCCCTCTCTAAGGCAGTACAGGCACTCAGAGTGGGTGTTGGAAAGTGAAACCTTGTGGCTGCAAATTACACACAATTTGAAAAGTGAAGAAATAAGAAGGAGAAGGGGTCCTTACAGTTTTCCTGGAAGGAAAGACCAAAAGTCCGAAGAAGAGAAGTGCTCAGCAGAGGAAACCTTCCGAGCTGCTACCCAATTAGCGGATGAAAAGAAACTGAGGGAAGACTACTGGCTTGGTGGGACTGAGCATGCTCAGTACCAAGTGGGGGAGGGGTTCCCACCAAGCTGATCAGCTCTGGAACTTTCCAAAATGCTACTGTGCGTGTGCGAGGATTCCCATTGTGTGAGGCACAGAGACCACAATGAAGAAGTTAAACTTCCTCTTCCTCCTGCTGCTGTGACATCCAGTGTCTCCCCTTCACGTATTTTGTAAAGCTGAAATGGTTCCTAATGACACGCATATTACATATAGCTTTGCCTGTAGTCTTAGCAGAGTGTTCTATAACATTTGCTCAGCGCAACAATTATACATTCATTCACTTAAAACAAAGGCAATGTTCACACAAAGGAACACTTCAAGAACATAGTTTAAACTAAGGTTCTCCTTGGCAGCCCAGGAAGCCCTGTAAACATCTGAATTCCCTAGCAAATTTTACATATATATTTTACATATATATAAAGCTGAAGATTCATACTGTATTAACTGAAGTTATGAGCAAAAGAATTGGAACTGTCCATAGTCAATCACTGTCAAAACCAAGCTGTCCCCTCTTGCATCAATGTCTCCAAAAAGCATAATGCAAACAGGCAGTTTTCTGTGTGGGAAAGAAAACATTGGGATTCTGTTCTCACAATAATTTGTCTTCTGATTTGTTGGTACAGTCAATGAGAGATCTGCTGTCATGATCCACTGTTTCATGGACTGACAACAGTCAAGTCCAACTTGACTTTCACTTGCTCAGAATTAAATGGTTCTTTGATCTCTTGTGGATATTGATTTATGGGAAGGTGCCATTGTGTTATTAACCTTTCACTTGAAACTAACTACTCCAATAATATATGCAAGAACAAAATAATCACTAGGTTATTGTTATAGACATAATAGTGAGAATGGCTGTTAGAAGATGGAAAAAGTGGAGGAAGTGGTTAAAATGCAATAGCTTTTAGGAAATTAAGCATGGAGTAGTTTGATTAGATTACGTAGAAATCACCATTAATTTAGTTATTGTGTCAGAAACGGACTCCCAATTCCTTGTCTTGACTCAACACTATTAGGCTAGTCTGAATGTACCTATTTGACTTAATAGCTCAAATCGCATAATGAAGAGCTAGTGGAAACTATGTGGAAGTCTGAGGTTGAAGAATAAGAAGGTGCAATTCTCCAAAGAACATTGGTGAATCCAAATCTAAAGATACTTCTGATGCTGAGAGAGCCTATACAGGAAGCTCTAGGGGGGAATTTTCCCTTCCTATATTCAAAGGGAGATATACGCTAGGATAACCTAATTTCCTACATGATCTGTTTAATAGTTTAGTGTATTAAATTCACCTTTCCACCTCTAGAAATTTTACATACAGCCAGAGCATCCTGACATTTTTGTAGAAGGTATTTATACCTTAGAAGGTGTAGTGAAATCACCTGTTGGGAGCAGACAATCCATAATGACATAGACAAGCAATCCATTGTGACACTGGGAGCAGCCAGAACTTAGAAAAGTTACTTTTTGGATTACAACTCCAAGAATCTCTTCAGTCCTTTGTATCAGAAGCCATGATGCAAAAAAACAAAAACAAAAAACAAAACCCCCGAGCTGTGCACATAGCTTGCCTGTGCCTTCAAATACATATCTATTACACTGTAGGTTTGCTATCAACACCACTGAAGAAGCTAAAGCCAAACTGAATGAAAAGACTTCAGTTTGTGAAACAGACCTTTAAGCCATCACTTTGCACTCAAAATAACTCAGTATTTCAGTAGCAGAGATTCTGAAGACCAGTCCAACCAACTTTCAAAAAGCAAACCTCATTATGTACCAGGAATAATCTGACTAAGCAAAATAATATTTTTAAACAGATAAGTTAGTTTTTACACTTTCAAAAAAAATCAAAGCAAATCACCACAATACACAAAAATATATAATAAAAAAGTTGCACTTGTTTTTGACACTAGCTTCAGTTTGCTAGCAACAAGGGCAAAAGATTTAATGCCAGTGCTTTTCTCACAGAGAGCACAGGACAAATGGGAAAACATGAACAAAGTCTCATCATGACTCACAGATGACTTTTACATTCATCCAGTTTAGTCTCAGATCTGCCATCCAAGACTGAATTATGGCTGTCATGGCCTATTGTTTTCCAGAACACAGCCAATGATTTCAAGCGGCACTTTAAAAAGGAAATGGGACCCCATGGAGTGTACTGTTGAACTGCCAAAGTTGAAACACCAGAGTTCACTGAGATAGGTCAGGGCCTTTTGTATATATATTAAATATATATCCTGGTTTAACAATAGTAGTCTACTAGTCATAGTCATAGCAGGGCTTGCTATAGTTGCTAGCCCAAGGAACTGACCAGATTCACAAATGCATGGTTTCAGCAGTAAGGCTGTGTCACATCTTCCCAGACTTGAAACATCCCCCAGGACTCCAAAAGCCCTAATACTGTAGCCGGTGAAGTGAATCCATGTAGTGAAGGATTGCTCCCAGTGCCCAGCTGGTTTCAGTGTTGTTGATTTTTTGAGCAAGCTAGAATAGAAAGAAAAGTGCACAAGCATGAATCAACTCAATTAAAAAAGCATTGTGTCTTTGATGATGTGATAGTTATATACTCCATTCACACATGTATCCATTAATGCTGCACTTAAAATGACCCAAGCACATGGGGAGCAACTTGGTCTGCAAGAAATAAAATCAGTATCATGGAGTTTCAAGTGATTTCTTATGTTTGCTGTGAAACACAGAAGCATTTAGCTGCCTCGGGCTCCCAGTTTTTATAGTGACATGGAAGAGGGGAAGTATCTAGTTCTCATGGCCTGCAGCTGCACAGGAAATGCCTAGAAATGGAAAGATTTCAACTGCATGCTGAAAACATTTAAAATTAGAGCCATTGTTTTGCAAAAAAAAAAAAAGTAATCAAGATGTAGTTTAAGAATTTTATGTACAATTGGTACTGAATCTTGAAGCTTTTAGGCTAGGAAATTTTTGGCTTTTCAATTTAATCTGGCCTGCAAGGGTCCCCTATCCTGTCCATGAAGGTCTCCAGGCAACCCCCTGCTTGCCACTTTGGGCACCTTCCCCAAATCCCATGATAGGTTCATGGAAATTCTTGCTGTGTCTGATCCCCGATAACCAGGATTTCCTTCGCCATGAACAGATGAGAGAGGACTGATGAAATGCATCACATTCTCTGCTAGTGTTTGCAAGCACCAGCTGAGTTGGGCTCTACTGGTACTTTTCCACACCAACAGACAGCACTTCACTCCTCCTCTCTCTCTTTTTTTTTTTGCATGATGAATGAAAAGACAAAAAGCTGGGCCTCCAGCCACAACAATAGGCTTGGAGGGTCTGTCCATCACTTTGTCCAGGGTCCCTTTGACAAAGCATGGTAACACATTCAGTGTCTCCTGGCCATGGAGGGAATCTGGCCCTCAGCCACCTTAGAGTACCTTTGTTCTGTTCCAGGAATAACTAACTTCCTAGTCACTCTTCCAAGTTTGTCTCTTGCCTCTAGTTGATGTTTCCTCTTCATCTTCTTCTAACCTGAGGTTAACCTTGGCAAGTATCTGTTACTAGAGATCAGACTCCACCATCACCATCATCACCGCATTTCAGCATGCAAGGATGGAAAGCCTTAAATCCCCCACCCACTGAAATTTAGATTGCCTCATGGTAGAGGAATCTGTGATCACCCACAGTCATTGTTTTCGGCACTGCTATTAATTCTGATTTATATTCTGTTGACAAACATCTTGATGCTTCCTTTTCAGGCGAAGAACATTCACTCCTAAACATATAGCTAAGGACACTTACCTTAAGAACGTGGTTCTTTGGAAAGCCTAGTTCTTCCAACAGCAAACTGACATATGTGAGATCCATGCAGAGAAAAGGATGCTCTCCATGTTGATCTTCCATGGTTTTGCATACTTTGGGGAACAACAATGTTAGTTATAAAAAGCAGATGATATTGATCACAGCAACTACACCCATGAGACATTTCATTGGCTATTTACTTGGAGCAAGAACTGCTCCACAGGGTGGCAGCATCATGCTAAATTTTTATGATGGTTTCCTAGCTAATCCAAGGTAAGCAAGCACAAAGAAAGAGAAAAGGGCTTACCATCTTTTGCAGCAGTTTCAAAGTCACTGACTGCCAGAGTCCCTCCTTTTTCTTCATCTAGACAGAAAACAAAAGGGTTCTTAAGTTTTGAGAAGGAAAAGAAAAAGTGTAACAGCCTACAAGAATTTGAAATTGTTAATAAGTGGGTATGCCCTTGAAAAGCATTCTGAAGCAACAGCTAATGCACACTGCTGTCATACTGTTATCCGGCATGTGTTTCAAAGAAGATATACCATCACTGGAATAAAATGCATTGACTTCCAATTCATCTTTAAGCTCAAGCCAAGGTGCTGATTTTGACCAACAAAGCCTTAAATAGGTTGGAGCCGAGATCTTGAAAGATTACCACTTCACATGGTTTCTCATTGGTGAAAACTAGGCTTTCGACAGGAAAGCTATATAATCTCTTCTATATCATAAGTAATGAATTATGTGTAGCAGCTGCTGGGGCAGTATTTTGTTAGCTGCTCCTGTAGGATTTTCTTGGATTTTTTTTGGCAACACATAACTTTACAACCAGCTAGCCACAGTAACCTTACTGCAATAATAAAACACACTCAGATGATACATTTCTTCCTCTCCTGATTTCCTGGTACATTGTCCAGCCAGGAGAGATGCAGAATCCTGAGAAAGAGGTTCTTTTTCCCAATTCTCATACAAATGCATCAAAGTATGACAGACTAAACTGAGGCTGTCATACTCTTGACATATCATGAGATGATGTGATTCACTGGAAAGACAATAATGCTCAGCAAAGTGGAAAGCAATAGATAAAGAGGAAGACTGCAGTACAGCTGGACTGATTCAATCAAGAAAGCCACAGTGCTGAGTGTGCAAGACTTGAGCAGGATAGTTAGTGAGCAGGGTTCCTGGAAGCCTCTCTTTCACAGGGTCATCAGAAATAGAAATCAACTTGATGGCAAAAAACAACATACAAACAGCTAGATCTAACAGCTGCAGCGTTCACGCTAGTTGCTTCTCATCTTCTGCTAACGCCCTGAACAGATGCAAGAAGGAGAGAATAACATGGCCTACAACATCCTGGATACACCAACTATGGGAACGGGAAATACTGAGACAGAGCAGAACTATCTGGACGTGTCACTGTCCTAAGAATGACAGCTATGAAAAAACAGTAATCTTTAACCACTAGAGCCCAAACCACAAAATATTTATATAATGTTGCATTCAAATGGAGTTTGGTCAGGGATGGGAAATTGGCAGGGGATGGGAAGCCACACAGACCCCCCCCGCCCTTGAGGGACCATGAAAGACTCCATCCACCCATTCTCCCCTGCCTACACATTCCTCAAAATTATGGGGGGTGGGGGTGGGTAGGGTTCTTTGCCCACAAATAGCCTGTAACATCTCTCCAAGCATCGGGAGTGCTATTGGCCATTTTTAAAGGTTTGGGATATCCTCCTCTCTCACCAATTTTAGGCTTCTATAGGCTTTCCTTTGGTCTAATCAAATTTTCAAAACAGAAAGTTATTGGCACAGGAAGCCTGATCACTACCTAATTTGAAGGAAAACCAAAGAACTTTAAAAAGTGTCCTCCCCCCTGCAAAAAAAATGTCTGGCAGAACAGACAGTAGTACTTCCTTTCCAAGGCTTAGAGGCTAAGATTGGCCCAGTATTTGCTGGGCTTTGAACTTTCTTCATCTATTTCAGATGTGTATTATCATCAGTTAATCGTCACATGTATGGTGAAAAGGTGCAGAAGGGAATGCTATTGTAACTCAGGTCTAGAAGGTATGAAGTATATTCCGTGACCATGGAACATGAAAGGTAAACTATAATAACAACAGTAATGATTGTGTGTGTGTGTGTGTGTGTAAAATACTATGTAAAAATTATGTGATTCAAATCCAACTGGTAATGAAATAACAAAACAACATGAATAGGGCACATGAACATTAAACAAGAGATAGCTATTTTTCTGTAGTCACTCCTGGTCTCTAGCTGGGAGATGTGCATATTATAGTCTCTCTTTAGATTAGGAGAGGGGAACTGTTCCTGTCCTGGGAAGTGAGACTGCAACCCTCCCCATTCAGACCAGGGACAGGGGAGAGGGGAGCAGAACATGCAAAATGCATGGGAGGTTTATTTCTCCTAGTCACTTCCCCATGCCATCTGGCCACTCCCTTCCCTAATGCCCATTTCCAGTTATTCCATGTCTATCTCTGCATGGAGAAAGCACCTTGCAACACACAAATTCTTTCCAGCCCTACTTCTCCTCTTAAGCTGGAAAGGTCTGCTATCAGTTTCTGTGGGCCAGATTCAGGTCATTCACAGAGCAGATCTGGACCACAGCTGCAATTTCACTCCTTTGCATTTAAGTTTTGCTCCAGATCTAAAGATTTTAAAAATAAAATAAGGATTTGGACCTAGTCAGGCTTACTCAAATTCAAATCTAGCTTAGTATGCTTGAGCACTGAGGGCCAATTAAGGTATCAGAACCCTACTATCAACCATCTTTGCATGGCTAATAAACATCAAACTCAGAGTTACCTATTAAACCAGCATCCACAGCCAAGTCATAATAATAGGAAAAGGCATAAAAATCCAAATCCTTTACTTCATCTGTCTTGTCAATCTTTTTGCTGAGCAGCTTTGCTATTTCATCAAAACACGATTCAAAGGGAGACTTTCCTAAAAGAGTAAAAAATTGCCACCTGTAAATAATTCAGTGTTAGTGATGAAATTCAAGTTTAGAATACTGCTGAGTGGCAAACAAGTTATACAAAGACATCAAAACAGGCAATGGAAACATTTCCATGTTATTTAATCCAGGCACAAAATCTTGATATGATATCTTTGTCTAACTAAGCAACAATCATTTCTGAATTGTAATTGCTGGTAGGGCAGCAGTTCCTGCTTATATTCAGTTCCTCTCACTCAAATCCCATGACACTTGGAGAATCCTCTGACCTATTTCCAATGAAGTGCTCCTTGTTGCTCTCCTTTTAAAATGTTCTTCCTCTGCTCTTGTCCAAAACCCTGAACATTTATTCTAACACCACCCAATGCTCCCAATAATGTTAAATGCACTATGAAATTTTTGGAATGCCTTTACATGGGACTGACCTTGCAAGTAAACAGAAGTTTCAGCTAGTGCAGAAAGCAGCGGCCAGACTTATAACTAATAGAGCTAGGTGGAATCAAATGCTCAGTTAAGCCTTATATGGCCTGGGCCCCAAATATTTGCAAATGATTTTCTCTATAAGTTATAGTTTGCCTATGGCTTCAGATTATTAGGGGAGGTTCTTCTTCAAGAGCCTCTGATACAATATGGATAAACAAGGGAAAGAGTCTTCTAACTGTGAGGCCCAACAACTACAACTTTATTTATATTCCACCTTTTCCCCAAGAACTTTAACATACTATTCCCGAAGAAATATGACTAGTAGCAACATTGAAATTGTTTCAGTGCCAGGTGAAAACCATCATGACATTCTAAAAAGAAGCTGATTTCTTAAATTATTTTTGCTGCTTTCCTTTGTCTTGATGCCATATTTAGAGCTTTTATTGGCTAGAATCTTGTTCCTGCACTACACTGGTGCAGCTACGCTAATGCTTGCAATGATGACAGAAGGGACAAGCCCCCAGGCACAGAAGGAACTAAGGCACTGGGAGAAACGGCCTTCTTGGAGCTAGCAGATTTTGTCTGCCCTCCTTTGCCACTGCTGCATGACCATAAAAAACAGCAAATTCTAGAGTAGTATACCAACAAGATTTGAGTCATAATCTTACTAATGTTGTTGTTTTAATTACATTTTATTATATTTATATTTTAAATGTATTTGCCCTGTAATCCAAGAATAAATTCAGCCCATTTATTCATTTAATTATATCCCACCTTTCTCTCAGCACAGGATCTATGGTGACATACAATGTTTTAAAAGCACAATGCAAAAAGTTCTTAATACAAAAGTTAAATTTCTGTTTAAAAACATACATTAAAAACAAGTTAAAAACAGCTTTAAAAAGACACTTAAAACATAAAAAATATAAAAGCAAATAAAGATTAGAAATAATAAATATTTGGGCTAGTAGTTGCCTTGTTCATATATCTGTATCAAAAGGATGGTTGATAAGAATATTGTTCCCAAATAGATCTCAACGCTTCATAGGAATCAGTTCTGGTATACAAAGTCCTTTTCCTGCAGGGCTATGTATACTCTGTGCTTTTAAAAAAATTCTATGCCAAAAAGTAGGATTGCACAGCTGCATAAATAAGAGGGTTTTATTTTACTTAATTTATTATGCTTTTGCTATTATTTTATTTTATTTATGATACTTATATCCTGCTCTTCCATAGCCAATTGGTACTCAAAACAGTAAAAGATACAAATCTTACAACAAACAAGATAGCACAACCCAGGATAAAGATTCCACCAAATAAAACTCACAGTAACTTAAAACTGCTAATTTTTTAGCTTTTTAAAAGTAGACAATACTCAAATGGTACCTAGTGAGCCTCCACAGGACAAAATTTCATAGTCAAGGTATCACTGCAAACAAGGTTCTTTCACTGATTCCCATTTACCTTGCTGTCAGTGGCAGATCTCTCCATGTATGAATAAACTGACTGTCAGCAATAAAAACAAAAAATTTCCCAGAAAGATGTTGGGGCCTCATGTCCATTGAGAAAGCTAAAGGGACTACTGTGCCATTTCCCAGATATTTTCAAGCAAATCTATACCGCTACAATATTTAAAAACTTGCTTTTTAAAAGCCAGAAAATAAAACCCACACAAAGCCAAAATGCCTTCAATATTCTATTCTGGACTTGTGCAGAATGATGTATACAGACAGTGAGCAGAATTTAGGAAATTGTGTTTGGTTTCAATGCTGGTTTTAAAGCTCACTATTTTAATGAAAACACTGAAGCAAATTCACGTTAAAAAATAAATAAATGACCAGGTTACTATACCTGCCTTCTGCCCTTTGATTTTATACAGTATCTTAGCATGTTCCCATTCTCCCTGGTAGTCAGGTGGTAAGCAGGGACTTGTTAGTTCTTCACCTTCCTTTACTGTAAGAAATGAGAGAAGAAAACAGAAATGGAGTGGAAGAAGCTGTGTGGAGAGCCTACTCTTAATAGGTCATGCATTTTCCCTCCCATTCCTATTCAACCAGCAATACAAATCTCAACATATTTAAATACTGCCCCATCAAGTGAACATCCATCAGCCTTTATTTCTGAAGCAGTAGGAGTCTTCTCATCTTCAGACAGAAAAATCTGAACATATGCCATCTTACCACATTACCTTTTTTAGCAGACACAGGGTTAGAGTATAAAGAAAAACTGGTGAATAAGATCCCTCAGCTTCAAAGATGAATTACTTTCTGTCTAAATTCTCTATACAGCACAATGGCCTAAATAAGCTGAATGATTTATGATGAAATTTCTGCAGTGAGAAGATGCCTAAGCTGATTTCTCTACCTGATAAGGACAGTGAGAATTTCCTAACTAAATACCAGCTTTTCAGACTGACTGAGCAGCCACAATAGTGGTCATATCACTAACTGCCCCAAAACACTATACATTGACAAAATCTGCCTCCCAAGAATCCATTACTTCTATACCAATGAAAAACAAAGTCGTGGGTATGTGGGAAGAGAGGAAAAGAACAATAGCAAAAATGGAGAGAAAGAGCTTAGACAAAACAGTTTCTGCATGAAGTTCCTTACAGAACCTTATGCCTATCTTTTAAGTGCGTGGGCCACTGCATACAATTAAAAATAAAGAAACTGCATGTTTATTTATTCATTCAATTTGTATAAATACAAAAAGGTTCGCAGAGAGGCTCACAAAAAATTAAAATATGCCTTTAACAAATTTCCTTAATTAATTTTTCAGATATGCTTTTCATGGTTTAGCTCTATACATTTAAACAGCAATCAGCCTCTAATACTCTCTATTCCACCCATGGGTCAAAATTAGAATGCTGTTTGCATGAAGACAGGCACTGTCAACAATTGCTCTCACCATCTGCAGAATT
Source organism: Ctenosaura bakeri (assembly GCA_948474755.1). NCBI lineage: Eukaryota > Metazoa > Chordata > Lepidosauria > Squamata > Iguanidae > Ctenosaura > Ctenosaura bakeri. Next base: position 264,760 of record CAOLHI010000469.1, read on the forward strand.
CCAGAAGACTTGGGCAAGTGCAGGTCTGTTTTCCATCTGCACTCCACAGTTTTCATGGCTGGGTAGTTTTTCTGACAGAAGTCTAAGCTGATCTAGGACACCCTGGCACTAGTTTAGGACACATCCCTCATTACTGTCCAAGTGATGCATTCTAACTAGTCTGCAAAGCAGAATGGAAGCGGTACCAAGTAACAAAATATCAAACAACAGCTAGAAACTACCATGACAAATAAACTATCAAGCCAACCGCTTTGTTAGGTAGGTGATACCTTGCCTTGCATTCCTTTGTTCACTCAGTTGAGATCTGTTAAGGTACAGAGTGTTGGTACCTCTATGGCTACACATGGTACTTGCTTTGTTTCAAGAGCCCTGTGCAAGCAATCATCTCATACCTCTGACATGATTTTCCTCACAGCCTGCTGGATGTGAAGAGAGAAGAAGAAGAAATGATCAACTCCTTCCATTTTGGGCTCTGCCTACCCACCCTTGCATATAACCTCCAACAGATTACCCCTGAGGGAATGTGTCCCTTGAGAGAAATAAGGTTTCTATCTCTTACTTAGGGCCTTCTCACTGGTAGCATCCACATTCCATTTCAAGAGAGGTCTGTTCAGTAGCTTCCTTTCATTCTGCCACCAGTTTATTTATCCTTATACTGTTGAGTGTTGTTTCAATACTTTGTTATTTGACAGTGCTTCCGTTCTGTCCTGTAGATTGGTCTAAGGCACCGCACTTTTAGAGCCATAAGAGATACGCTTAAACCAGTAGACAAAGCAATGTGTTATGACTACTTCATCAGTTTTAGTTAATAATGACTTCATACAGCAACTCTTTAAAAAAATTCTACATTGTTTTAAATCCTTTGTGAACAGATATAACTAATGTTTACAAGCAGAAAGGGAGATTTTAATATGTTCTGTTGTTTTGGTAGTTATCTTGTACAGTTTTTCTAAAGTGAATATTTTAAAATTTGTTATGACCTGCTCCAAATTGAAGTATTGGTAAATGTTAGAAACAGAAGAACAAAAAACTAATGCAAAAATTCCTATGCATGACTGAAGCCATATGGATTTAATACTTACAGGCTTCTCCTTCAACTCCTCCTAAAATCGCCAATCTTGCTGACATTAACCCAAGTCCCAAGTAACTAGAGAAATGGATAAAAGTAAGATCAAAACAACACTCTGGTACTGAAGTTTCATTCATTTAGATTACTGTAGCATCTGTTAAAAACACAGTAGCTGAAATCCACTTGGTGTATACTTTGTGTGAAGTGTCTGTAATGTGAATTTTCTCCAGGGATGTGCAAAGAGAAAGAGGAGATGGCAACAGCAGAAGAAGGCGGAATTTGGCTCCAATCTACTATTTTATCCAGTGCATGACTTTTAAGGGGATCTTTGGAACTATGTTGCTCCAGAAGTGATGACTTGAATGTTCTCCTTTCTTATTTAATTATCTTCCAGTTAGTAGCACAAGGTTTTCTTTCAGTTCCCTTCCTCATTTATCTCATTTGTTTAGATTGTTTAGATTGTGAGTCTGTTCTGAGGGACCACTGCAATTTTCAAATATCAGCTAGAGCATATTAAGACACTTTTTGTAAGTAATAAATGATTACTATAATGACTTAGTTATTATATTTTAAAAGGTACTAACCTGTATGAATACAGTTGGTATGTTGTGTTAAACATCTGAAAAGAAGTGATGTGATTAGCAGAGGTGCTCTCCAGAGTGCTCTGTAAAGAGAAAGTACAATTCTTCAGTACTCTACACAGCAAAACAAAAATACCGACTTTTAAAGAGACGTCAGCAGCTACTAAAGTTTTTGGAAGTTCTTTGAAGCATTTCTTCATGCAGTTATGCCTCACGACCAATGAATAAAAAATAAGCAGTTAAGAATCAACTTTGAAGGGTATTTTTCTGTCATTGTACACTGTGTATCAGGAACCCTGTTGAAATGGCCATTTCTTTTCATGGCACTTTCACTTCAAATAAATAGTGAACTTGCTCATGCAAGTTCAGAATTGGCAACTTGTTCTAAATATCCAAATATTTAGAATATTTAAATATCCACTTATTGCACTTGTCTTTGGTCTCAGCTGCATTTTAGGTGCAAGGTTCTCCTGCAACTCCATTTTGTCCCCACATTCATGTTTCAGAGTTTATTAGTTTGGGAACAACACATATGAAATATTTTGTTGTAATATTCTCACAACATACACAATATTCTCATCTACATACATAATTTTATTTTACTTTACTTTATTTTCTTTATTGAATTTATAACCTGCCTTTCTCCTGCGCAAGGCAGCCCACCCTAGGGTTGCCATAAGAAACGACTTGAAGACACACAATAACAGCAACTACTGAACTGCATCTAGGGATTACAATAGCCACTGATGCAATAAGATTAGCTCATACCATAAATTTTTGTCATTCTGCTAGAAGAACAATCTTGTATTCAGATTTACAGTCTTAGTGTTAATTCCTAAGTAAACATACTTTTTAATGTGTTCTATTTAGAAAAATTTACTGCCATTAATTAACCCCTTACTTTCTTTTTCTTAGATACAAATTCTTGGCTACAAATCCTATTTGGTTCCCTAAATCAAAGTGCAAGCACATCAGTGGTAAACAAGAAAAGGCAAAATGTCTGGTAGTTCATCACAACTATTTTGATGAAAGTATTTGCATGCTTGTTACCTTGGTGCTTGGGCGAAATGTGATCTGAGTTGATCCACCTCCTAAGTCGAGCATTCCTACACATTTCTTTTCTGGAGCATTCATGCTATCTGAAATGAAGTTTTGAGGCAACAAAATTAATGGGAGGTTTAGTCATGAAATCTATACGTTCTGTCAGAGCAAGCATCCCAAATTCCAAAACATTTGCAGCTGCTTAACTTAGAGTGCACTGTTATTCCTGGACACTTGAACAAATATAAATGGAAAAAAGAGAAACAGGTACATTTCACTCACAGTCTTTGTAGAGGAGTGGCCAACTTATAGCTTTCTTGATGCTGCTGCATTGCAACTCCCACCATTGGCTATGCTGGTTAGGGCTGATGGGAGTTGTAATCCAACATCTGGAGGACCATAAGTTGACATTACTAATTGCTAATCTAGAGGAAATTTATCATTAAAAAATGAGCAGTTAATAGTGATTTGTTCTACCGTGACTGTTGTCTGTTGATCAACACACACAAACCCAACAGTAATTTCTTAGGCATGTGCACCTTCGTGTCTCTCAGCAATGACTACTAAGAGCAGCAGCCTGTGGTACCTCTTTCTGTTTATTTATATTTCTGGAGTAAATGTTAGAAATATATCACATTATATTACAAGGACATAAAATGTGGGCATCTGTTGTATTTATCTAAATATATTTTAAATACATAGAGATTTTTAATTCAGACTCTCCCTGGAAGTTTTATCAAAGCCAACTGAAACTCCAATCCTATTCATATTTACTTAGGAAAAATAGAAGTATTACTTCCAGAAAAATACACACAGTACTGTAAAAACCTTGAAGTTTATACAGTGTATTTCAATTTGGACATTTCAGAAGGATTGTAACATGGAATATAAAACAATTACAATTTAATTAGGCTACTACCTGTTAAAAAGTTGACAGTAATCCATGCAGAAATACCTGGTTTAAAAAAAAAATTGAAGAGATTCAAGAGACAGAAACAAAGCAAAACAAAAACCATTTGCAATGTGTACATGCCTTTGTGATGGTCTATTTAAAAGACTGGAGCTTTGAGATCTGCAGGAAACCATTCTCTTAGGCCTACCACCTTCAGAGGTATGTCTGGTGAGGATGGAGGGGAGCCTTTTTGGTGATTGTAGCCAGAGTCTGGAATTCCCTTCTGAGGAAAGACAAGTTGGCCTGCTGCCCTTCCACCCCTGCTGTCTTTCCATCAACTGGTAAAGACTCTTCTGTTCAAGCAAGTATTTAGCAACTACTGCTTGATATTAAAATACGGGAAACTTTAGTCTTTCTATTTATTGCTATTAATGAGTTTTTATACTACTTCATCATAATTTGGCCTTGCAACAGATTAACTGTATCAATTGTGTATAACTAATCATGTGTTTACTGCGCTTGTTTTTGTAAATTCTGTTGATGACCACATTGGACCATGATTCCACAGAAAAGATGAGACACGAATCAAACCAAATTGAAATCACTTACTAAATATGCAGTCTACATTAGCTACACTTATATCAGGACGACTTTGGCAAACTAGAAGAAAAGTTTATTGAAAATATCATCTCAGTATGTTCTTTGAAGACCAGATTCATTATACAACTAAGGATGCATGCCAAGAATCCTGCTTTCATTTATGCATAGCCTTAGTTGGTCAAAAGCAAAGGTGTACTTTTTCTGCCACACACCTTATATTTGCACAGGGAAATTCTTTTGTGTTAAACTATGCTAAATAACTGCTTAAATAAAGCACAATGTAAACAGAAGATATCATATCTACAGGATGTTGCCTCACCTTACTTTCCTTACAAAGAGACAATTGGCTGAAAGCTAGTAGTCAAATTACAGAAGCTGTATATGAACCAGCAAGAAAACGCCAGATTACCTGCATGTGGGAAACATATGAGCACGTTCTTTTCTTGTTACTTGCTATTCTTTCATTCTCCTTCAGTCACCACATCCATCTTAGTTGAGCATTAGATCAGGAGTAGGTCAAAGGATCTTGGAACACACACACACACACACGCCAGCCCCATCATCTCAGAAAAAGTGGAGCTTTTAAACAAAAGCATCTTGCTCCCCAAAACTCCAAGCGAGCACAGGGATAATTCTGCCATTTTTTGACCCCCCTCAGGCCAAGCAAGGTCCAAGGCCCTTCTGTGCCAAAAAAGGCCCAGTCCTCTGCCAGCAGATGTTTGGGGCTATTTGGAGGCAAATTAATTAATTAATTAATTAATTAATTAATTAATAAATAAAATAAAATAAAATAGGAGGGTTGGGGAGCCGTGGGGTCTAAAAACAGTTTTGAGGGCCATGCACTGTCCATGGGCTGCACTTTTCCCATCTCTGCATTTAGACTGTAAACTCACTGGGCAGGGAATGGGCAGTGTCTTATGTTGCTCTGTAAAAGCCAAGTGAACAATCAGTGTTGCATAGATGTTTAGCAACAACTATTGCATTTGTAGAAAACCAGCATGATGTAAAGGTTTGAGTGCTGAACTGACTCTGGAGGCCTGGGATCAAATATTTGCTCAGCTATGGAAACTCACTGGGCGACCTTGGGTAAGTCACAATTTTGCTGCCTCAGAAGAAGGTTAAGGCAAACCTCCTCTGAACAAATCTTGCCAAGAAAACCCCATGACAGGGTTGCCATAAGCTGGAAACCACCTGAAGGCATACAACAACAACTGTACTTGCCCCAGAATCAAAGGAACTGTACAAAGCTACTGAAAAATAAATTCACCCTACCTTCATCTGTTCCATCCATTATGGAGACGCAATCTTTCCTTACATAGAATGGAGATTCATGAAAAACATCCTTCACCTAAATATAAAGACTTGTTTATATATTTATTTAAAACAGAACTACCCTCTACCTTCCTAGAAAAGACAATGTCCTTTAGCAACTAGGTTCTGACTTGTAGCAAATATTCTCAGTACTATGATGCTCTTCCTTATTTTGAAATGCAGACAAATAGTAAACATTTACTTGCATAAACTGCTAGGAAATGGAATTATTTTCCAGAAGAGTACAGTATTTGTAATCTTCAAGGAAAAAAAATAGCCAAGCGTAAATCAACAATAGTGTTGACAGGATATTATTTCTATATGTAAAGTTGAAGGCAAGGAATGTTCACTTTCTAGAAAGATATAAATCCACAGCATGACTCTCCAAGTGATTATGTGGATTGGAAGCTATAAGACAGAAGAAACAATAAGCCACAGTACATTGACTAGGTAGCCATGGCTATGAACGTTGCTTCCCAAATGCTTCTTTGCAGTTGTTGACAATATTCCCAACATTACATTCTGCTTTTCCTTGATATTGCAACCTCATAGGCAGATTCATCTTTCCATTAGAACAGAAGAACCAGAGTAAGGAGAGTGTGTGTGACAGAGAGAGAGAGGGGAGAGACTGCTTCCAGTCCCTAATATGACAGCTAGCCTTTACATTTGTGCAAATTCATCATGTGGATCTATACAAATGCATTTGACAGCACCTAACAATTTAGTTGTGAATTATCAATTATAAGCTCATTAGACATAACCCAGAAGATCATATGAATCTCTGAATAGGGCAGCTGGAAGACTGCTCCAGTTATGAAGATTTCTTTGTTATTTATGAGGAAAAGCCAGAGTATTTGAACAGTCTACCACAGAACTTTCCAAACCATGTGTCACAGCATGTTATTGTGTCAGCTGCAGTATGTAGCTGGGTCGCATGAACATAATGTCATGCCCTGCTTCCACAGCATGGACTCTGACTCAGAGTCTGAAGCAGAGGGCACACCAGAGCCTGAAACAGAAGACATGCCAGGGTCTGCCATACAGAGAGAGGTTACAGTGCCGGAAACAGAACAGGGGATGGTGCCAGCTCCAACAGAGAATCCTGCCTCTTCAGATACAGAAGAACACTTACCTGGACCCAGCTTCACACAGTACAGGCAGCAAAGAGAGGCCCAGTGTCACTCTCTCAGAATTTATAACCGACAACAATCAATCAAAGAACAGCTGTGTTAGGCTTTGGGTCTATTCAGCTGGTGTCCTCCCTCTACAGGAGTTGTCAGAGCTTATCTGACCTGCTACCTTGCTGGGTGCCTTGACAAATCCTTGGATTGACCTTGGACACTCCCTTGCCATGAAACCCTATCAGACTTTATGTTGGATTTTATTTATGACTCCTTGCTTACTGCCTGGAAGTAAGTAACAAGCTGGGAGATATTCAATTTGTTTTGTTTGATTTATCAGCTGTCCCAGTCATCACCATCACTGGGCAGGAGATGGGAAGGGGAGAAAAAAATCTTTCCTCCCTTCACTTTCTTCCCGCTGCCGCTGGGGCGATTGCGCAGGAGCTGTGGGCAGGCAATGGCAAGCAGGAGGAAAAGAACTTTTCCTCCCCACTTGCTATATCCCTCCCTGCCACCACTGGCGTGACAGCTTGGGCGGGCAGATGGCAAGTGGGCCTCACCATCTCCTTCCCTGCTACTGCTGGAGTGATTCCTCTGGGAGCTGCGAGCAGGCAGATGGCGAGCAGGGAGAAAAAGATCTTTTCCTCCTGCTCGCCATCTCCCCCCTGCCACCCTGGGGTGATCACTCTGGGCGAGCAGATTGTAAGTGGAAAGGAAAGAACAGGTTGCTTACCTGTAACTGTGGTTCTTCGAGTGGTCATCTGTGCCATCATACACTAGGAGCTTTAGCGCCTGCGCGGTAGCGTTCGGAAACTTCTAGAGCTTGTTCGCTTGGCGGGAACCCCTCCCCCACGCCGGTACTGCGCATGCTCCTCCCGCCGAGCAACGGTCTCTCCTCAGTTCTGTCGTCCGCCGTAGAACCTACAGGGACCTGAGAAAGAGGGGAGGAAGGGCGGGTGTGTATGATGGCACAGATGACCACTCGAAGAACCACAGTTACAGGTAAGCAACCTGTTCTTCTTCTCGTGGTCTCTGTGCCTTCATACACTAGGAGACTGTGTAGCTTACCGGTCGGACGGCGGGTCAGGTCCTACAGCACGGAAGCCAACACCTCACGTCCAAACCGGGCATCTCTGCGCGACCGGCAGTCGAGCCTGTAGTGGCGCACGAAGGTCGATGGTTGGGACCAGGTCGCCACACGGCAGAGTTCATGCAGGTCAACTCCTCGCAGGAGGGCCGCAGAAGTAGCCACAGCTCTGGTGGAGTGGGCTCGAAGCAGGACTGGCGGAGGCTTCCTCGCGAGCTCATACGCCAGTTCAATAGTCCTCACCACCCACTTGGAGAAGCGCTGGGTGGACACTTTTAGGCCCTTCCGACGTCGCCCATAGCAAACAAAGAGATGCGGCGTCTGTCGGAAGGAAGCAGTCCTGTCCTTGTAGAAAGCCAATGCCCGACGCACGTCCAGGGAGTGGAGGGACCGCTCCAACGGTGTCGCCGGGTTCGGGAAGAAGGCAGGCAGGATGATGTCCTGGTTGAGATGGAAACTGGACACCACCTTTGGCAGGAACGAGATGTCAGGTCTCAGGACCACCTTGTCCCTGTGGAAGACCGTGAAGGGCTCATCGGAACGAAGAGCTGTGATCTCACCCGCTCGCCTCGCTGAGGTCACCGCTACCAGGAAGGCAGTTTTCATTGTCAGGAGCCTGTCATCCGAGGTCGCCATTGGCTCGAAGGGCGGCTTCGTCAGCTGCGAGAGCACCAGCGAGAGGGACCACGGCGGTAGCGGCGGCGATACCGGCGGGTAGAGATGATGAAGTCCCTTCAGGAACCGCTTAACGGTATCGTTCCTGAAGAAGGCCGAGGCAGCAGATCGTGGCGGTTGGTATGCCACGATCGCGGAGAGATACACCTTCAGGGATGGAAACGCCAGGCCCTGTTGCCGGAGGTGCAGGAGGAAGTGCAGGACGGTCGAGAGCCCCGCGGGCGATACCGGCTCACTCCTCTCGTTAGCGAAGGTCAGGAAGCGTCGCCACTTGTATTGATAGTTGCGACGGGTGGATTCCTTCCTGGCCGCGACGAGGACGGTACCGAGCACGGGATCGTCTAGTGCGATATCCTCCAGGCATGGAGGGCCAGGCGTGGCAGGTCCGGATGGAGGACTCGGCCGCCGGAGTGGGAGAGCAGGTCCGGTGTCGGTGGCAACCGGAGCAGGTCGTCTCGTGCGGCTTGTAGCAGGGGTGCGAACCAATGTTGCCTCGGCCAGTACGGGGCTACCAGGATCGCGTCGGCTCGGTCGGCGAGGATCTTCGATATCGTCCGGCCGAGCAGCGGGAACGGCGGGAACGCGTAGAGGAGTTCCCCGGTCCACGGAAACTGGAAAGCGTCCCCGATGGAGGCACGATCGTGGCCCGCTCTGGAACAGAATCGGCGACACTTCGCGTTTTCCCTGGTCGCGAAGAGGTCGATCGATGGTTCGCCCCAGCGGTCCCGAATCAGTCTGAACGCCTCTCCGGAGAGAGACCATTCGTGATGGGATGAGGTGTCCCTGCTGAGGGCGTCTGCCGTGGTGTTCTCCTGCCCGGCCAGGTGAACCGCCACGGGATGCGTGTGCAGGCGAATGCACCATTCCCACAGGTCGAGCGCGATGTCGAGCAGGGTCGTGGAATGAGTCCCACCTTGTCTGTTGATGTAGCAGACGGCGGTGGTGTTGTCCGTCAGAATCAGGACCGTGCGCCCCGCCACGGCATGGCAGAACGCCCGTAGGGCTTTCCAGACGGCGAGCAGCTCCAGCGCGTTGATATGGAGAGCGGTCTCGTCGTCGGTCCATCTGTCGCGGACTCTGAGATCGCCGCAGTGGGCACCCCATCCATACAGGGAGGCGTCGGTCGTTACCGTCACCTTCGGTGTCGGCTGTTGGAAAGGCATCCCTGACATGAGATTGCATCGCGACTGCCACCATCGGAGGGATGAGCGGACGTCTCCCGGCAGCTGCAGTCGGAGTGTCTGTTCGTCTCGCAGGGGGTCGAATATGCGGACGAACCAGTGTTGAAGAGGTCTTGCTCTCAGCCTGGCGAGATATGTCACAGCGATCGTCGCAGCCATGTAGCCCAAGAGCTGCTGGACGCTTCTCGCAGATAACGTCGGGGCCGTACGAGCGTGAGCGGCGGCCCGGATCAAGGTTTGTGCTCGAGACTCTGGTAGGTACGCCCTGGCGGAGGTCGAGTCGAGCGTCGCCCCGATGAAGTCCAAGATCCTCGCCGGCTCGAGGTGGGACTTCTTCGGATTCACTCGTAGACCAAGGCGGGTCAGGAGTGACAACGTCATGTGGACGTCGTGGTAAAGTCTCTGTTTGCAGGACACCACCAACAGCCAATCGTCGAGGTAGGGGAAGACGGAAGCGCCCTTCGTCCGCAGGTAGGATACCACCGGGGCCATGCACTTGGTGAAGACCCTTGGGGCAGTCGAGAGTCCGAACGGCAGCACCTTGTACTGGTAACAGGTGTCGTCGACTGCGAAGCGGAGGTACCGTCTGTGCTGCGGGCGAATGGCGATATGGAAGTATGCGTCTCGGAGATCGATGGAGGCGAACCAGTCCCCTCGATGTAGGAAGGGTAGGATCGACGGTATCGTGACCATCTTGAACCTTTTGGGGCGGATGTAGTAGTTCACCCCTCTGAGGTCTAGGATCGGCCGGAGGGTACCGTCGGCTTTCGGTCCGTGAAGTACCTGGAGAAGAAGCCGGTGGTCCTGGCCTCTTGCGGGAGCCGCTCGATCGCCCCTTTCTGGAGGAGGGATTGGATCTCTTCCAGGAGGGCCGGACTCGACGGCGTGGAGTAGTAAACGCCGCGAGGAGGAATCTGAGAAACTCGATGGCGTAGCCAAGACGGACGATGGAAAGCACCCAAGAGTCCGTAGTGACATACTGCCACTCCGCTAGGTGTCGAGCGAGAGTCGGTCGGTCTCCGAGCGCTGATGGTAGGCTGAAGAGTGGGTATTGGTGGGTCCTGCCAGGCACGTCAAAACCGAGACTTTGTCTCGGAGGAGGACTTCTTCGACGAAGCCGGGCGCCGCCTAATCGTGCGTCTGGCCGATGAGCCGGAGGACGGTCTCGACTGTCCAGACTGGGCCGAACGCTGGAACGACGAGGTGGAAGATCGTCGCCAGGATGGGCGGAAGGTGGAGGCCCTGCGGGCCTGCGTGGCCGGCTGCAGCCCGATCTTTTTTGCGGTCAGTCTCGCCTTGACGAGATTGTCCAAAGCTTCGTCTGTGGACGAATTGAATAGGCCTTCACCGTCGAAGGGGAGATCTTCAATCCTCCTTCTGGTGTCCTCCTGGATGTCGGCCGGTCGCAGCCAAGCATGGCGGCGGAGGCCGACGGATCCCGCCATGACCCGGGAGGCGATCTCCACTGCGTGCCGGGAGGAGGCCATCTGGTGCCGAGCGATGGAGATAGCCTCATTGAAGATCACGGAGGAGGCTTGGCGGATGTCCTCCGGTACCGCCTCCATCGCCGGTTGCAGGCGATCGAGCACTTTCTTCAGGTATGCCGCGAGGCAAGCCTGAGTGTTGGACAGCCTGATCTGCAAGGAGGCAGCTGAATAGAACCTCCTTGCGTAGGCGTCCAACTTCCTGCCCTCTTTGTCCGGCGGGGTGGTGTGTTGCCTGCCGGAGCCCTTCGTCTGCGCGGACTCGACGACCACAGAGTTCGGTGCAGGGTGATTAAATAGATAACCGGCGTTATCCTTCTGCACCCTGTAGAGGTGTTCTAACCGCTGCGGTATCGGCTGAGCCGAGGCCGGTCTATCCCAGGCGGCCTTCACCAGTCTGGATACCCGGGGCAGGAGAGGCAGCGGGGCCGTGGATGGTCGCTTCTCCTCGAAAACGGAGAAGGCTGGATCGTCATCCTCCGGCTCCGCATCGGCGATCTTAAGGCCGAGGGTAGTGGCCATGCGGAGCAGCATCGCAGAGAACTGGTGGACGTCCTCTGGAGCAGAATCTGGGATCGGGTCCCCGAATCCCAACGGAGGAGACTCCTGGGAGGCCGCCTCAGACACCTCTGACTCCGCACTCGAGTCGTACGACTCCGAGCTCGGTGAGTCCTCTCGCCGCTCGCTTTCCGGCTCCTTCGTAGTCGCCGCAGGTGTTGCCTTCCTAGGCTTCTCCGCAGCCGGGGCGGTGGTAGCAGCAGCGTCCCGCTTGGGATGGCTGACTACTGACTTCACCCTCTTGGTGGTGACCGGGGTAGTCTGGCTGGCTGACGTTGTCGTAGCCCGCTCAGTCACCACCGACTCCATAGGGCGCGTCGCCGTTGCCGTGACCCTAGGAGGTGGCGATATCGCCCGATACCGTGGTGAAGGCTCCCTCGCCCTATGATATCGAGGGGAGGGAGAGCGGCTGAAGGAGCGGCGGTCCGACGGAGATCGGCTTCGGCGTCGACGGTACCGAGCCTCGTCCCCTCTAGGCGAGCGCGATTCGCGCTGTCGACGAGGTGACCGGGACCTCCGGAAGGTCTCCCAGCGACTCGGGCCACGATGGTACCGATCCCGGTACGATGGCGAATGCGACCGATAGGAGGCCGGGCGCTCTCTCCATTCAGATTCCCTCGCGTACCTGGCCACGTAGGACGCCGAGGTGTATCTGGAGGCAGACGAGCGAGGTTGTTCCTCTCTTGTCTCCCTCGGAGGCGGCGAGGCCACCGGACGCTCGGAAGAGCGGGACCGGGACCTGAAGGAGGTCGAACGCCGCTCCGGAGAAGCAGAGGGCTCTCTCTGCTGCAGGTCGGCCGACCTGCGACGGCTAAGAGGGCGGTGGCGCTCCTCCACCAGGGTTGGAGGGTCTGCCACAGGCGAGTCCGGGCGCTGTTGGGGAACGTCCTCGATCTCATCCTCCGAGAGGTCGACGGACTCGCCTCGCCCTTTGGAAGGCTGCTGAGTAGGAGGAGGAGTAGGAGGTTGAGCGTCCCCAGCCGGGGAGCGCTTCTTTTCCTTCTTCTTCTTCTTCTTCTCCTTCTCCTTGCCCTTGCCTCCGTCCGGAGCAGGGCGCTTTTTTGCAGGCGTCTCCGTAAGGGGAGCCTCAGCCTTCCTCGCCGTCGAGGATCCTTTCGCTGACTTGGCAGCCGCCGACAGCTTCGGGATCCTCGGTAACGCCGAGATCGGCGTTTTCGCCGGTACCGAGCCCGATACCGACGAGGTGGACGGAACGGCAGCCGCCGATACCGTCGATGGCGTGGTCGTCTTCTTGTCGGCCATCTTGGAAGCGGAGGTCTCGTCTATCGCCCGCAGAGACTGCTCCCAACAATAAGATTTGAGTCTCGCGGAGCGGTTGCGAAGAGTTTGGGGAGTAAAATCCCTGCAAATTGGGCAAGTCCGGATGTTGTGGGACTCGCCCAAACAGAAGAGACACTCCTTATGGCCGTCGTTGAGGGCAACCTTGCGGCCGCAGGACACGCACTTCTTAAAGAGCGCGGACATAAGACGAAGAAACGCCAAACTCCAAAATCCAAAAAGACGAAAACCGAAGGGGGAGTCCGAAAGAGAGGTCAAAGACAGTCCGAAAGTCCGTAAAACCGTGAAAAAACAGCAAGCCAAGCACGACGTGAGAGGAACTAAAGAACCTTCCGTACGCGGCGGCGGACGAGAAAGAACTGAGGAGAGACCGTTGCTCGGCGGGAGGAGCATGCGCAGTACCGGCGTGGGGGAGGGGTTCCCGCCAAGCGAACAAGCTCTAGAAGTTTCCGAACGCTACCGCGCAGGCGCTAAAGCTCCTAGTGTATGAAGGCACAGAGACCACGAAGAAGAAGAGCGGGCCACGATCGTGCCTCCATCGGGGACGCTTTCCAGTTTCCGTGGACCGGGGAACTCCTCTACGCGTTCCCGCCGTTCCCGCTGCTCGGCCGGACGATATCGAAGATCCTCGCCGACCGAGCCGACGCGATCCTGGTAGCCCCGTACTGGCCGAGGCAACATTGGTTCGCACCCCTGCTACAAAAGATCTCTTCCTCCCCGCTTGCCATCTCTTCACCACTGCTGCTGGGGCGATTGCTCTGGGCAGGCAGATGGAAAGATCTTTTCCTCCCTGCTTGCCATCTCCCCTCCGCCACCACTGGGGTGATCACGTCTGCAGCAGGGGGCGGGAAATGGCCACCAGGAGGAAAAGATCTGATCTCCCCTTCACCCTCCCACCTGCCCCCTGCTAGGGCAATCATGCCCACAGCAGCTGGCAGAGATCGTGAGGGAGAGGAAACCATTTTTCCTCCCCTTCACTCTCCCGCACCTCCCTCCCTGCCAGGGAATGGGAGGGGAAGAATGAGGGGGAGGCAAGGCACCGCAAATAATCAAAACTGTGAGAGTGAAACCTGGGTTCAGGCCTAGTTTTGAAAAAGTATCAGCCTTGATCAGTCTTGTAGTTTATCATGAGGAGAGAGACAGTTTAATCCTGCAGATTCTTTTTGATACCACCAACCATATTACACCAGCTCTGTGGACTGCTCCCCTTCACTCTTATATAGTCTCCAGACATCTGTTGAGGAGATTCATTGCTTCACTGAGACTGACTCACAAAGAGCAATATATTAAGTATCATCAGAACACTGGAGACGCTATCTAACTTCAAAATTTGGGATGGCTTATGATTATTAATTCTGTCCTTAGAGATCAGAATGCATTCTAATGCAGTTTCCATTTGTATTTTTCTGTCCTTTCTTTATTCCCAACATTTATTTATTAGCTATGGTTTCAACAAAACTGAAAACTACACAGGTTACATAAGTTATATAATTATATAATAAGGAAGAAAATACCTTATCCAACAGTTTCTGTGCCTTTTCTCCTGGCAACAGCCTTAAACCAGCAGTTGCTTTAAGGACCAAAGGGGTAGACTTCCACAACGTCATAGGGACATCATCTTTAGCAACTGTCAGTAGCTCATTTATTCCTTCAGCGCTCTGGATAGACAAAAATGTACAACACTTAACAAAAGAACACTACTGGCAGAGATGGATGCATATTAATATTCAAATCCCCATGTTTAGCTGAGCATTTCACATTTCCAATCAATTAGGAAGAAGCAACATGACATGAGAGAATACTATATCTGCAGGCTAACATCCTCTCCAAATACAAGGTTCAGATACAACAGGTCTGAAGAATTTCTGGCTTTCTAGATGTTTTAGATAATAGCTCTCATAATCTGTCATCACTGGCTACGCTAGCTGACACTCATGGGTGCTATGGGCCAAAGCATCTGGAGAATCAAAGGTTTTCCCATTCCTGGGCAGCAGGTGACGGGAAAGAAACTGCACCCAAGACTCTGAAGAACCACAGTTAGTCAGCACACACAATACTATGACAGAGGGACCAGTAGCAGTGTAAGGCAGCACATAAATTCCTATCCATCTACATATTTCAGTCATATACAATTCAAAATACCACAAATTATTCTCGAAATCTCTTTTTGTCAGTGGTCCAGGCATCATCCTGAGATTTAGCTCCAATTTTCACCAGTCTTCTGATAACTGTAGAAAGTATAGATGACCTTCAAATCATAGCCTGCAGCTTTTGTCTGTAACTCCACAGACTTCCAAAACTAAGGCCATTTCATGTATCTGACAAAGAAATCCAACATTTTGGCAGGCTATGATCCTGTTGAATGTATAGAAAACTCCAGTGCTTACTTTGGTGCAAAAGATAGCTATGTTAGATTTCTAATATGCACCCAGATCAGGGCCTAAATACCATAAAGGCATTAGATCCTGTCTGATCTTGGAAGCTAAGCATGGTCAATTCTGGTTAGTACTTGGATGGGAGACTACAAACAAATACCAGGTGCCGTAGGCTATATTTCAGAGGAAGGGACTGGCAAAACTACCTCTGAGTATTCCTTGTCTAAGGAAACAATATGAAATTCATGGGGCTGCCATATGTCAACAAAAAAGACTGCATAGAAGGAGTGGACAACATACAGGATCATAAGGCTGAATTTTTCAACAGCTGAAATAAAAATTGAACTTAAAGCCAAAGAAAAAATATTTTGGGCTGTGGCTTCAAATGCTAGATGGTTTAGAATCAATTGGACTTACTTCTTAATAATGATGCTGAGGGCTAGAGAGCAAATATGGGGTACACTGTGTTCATACAACCCCATAGTGACATCTTGGATCTATAAAAACTTCTACCTCACACTTGTCCACCCAGTATAATATCATTATAATATCCTACATCACTATGTGTTATAAATAATAAATATCTTCCCTGGATCTTTATAAGCCATACAAACCATAAGACTTCAGCATTTTATAGAAATAATTATTATTTAACAGAACATAATGAACATTATTCTATCATAACTGGAAAGCGGTCAGTAAAACTCACAGATTAATCCTACACATATATACTCAGAAATAATTCTCACAATGTCCAACAGGTCTTACCCTCTGGTAAGTGTACACAGAACTATGGTTTAAATTTCTTAACTTATAGAGCATAGAAAGTGAGAATAACATAAAAACATCTTCCTGGACTGCAAACTTTGAATTACCTTATTAACATCATCCGCATATGCAGAGAGTCCTGGCTTTAATGCTCTGAATGTAGTATGGATTAGTCTAGGAATTTCTGTTGAAAAGGGAGCAAACAAATATTAATGCAATGGGATAAAATAAAAATAAATAAAATAAAACCCACAGGCAATCTAGTGGTTTCCAAATTTTAAAAACACAGGTAGTTTCATCAAGAAAATAATGTAAACCCTGCTCCATATTATAATATATGATAGCAAGGAAGGCAGGCAAAGAAGGCCTGAAATACCTGCTGCAGATAGACCGTCCCTCAACCCTCATAAGCCTAGGTGCGTTATGTGTTGCTATTAATTAATGTGACTTTTTTTTTAAATGTATTTTGATGTTTCTTGAAAGTCAGCTTAGAAAGATACATATACTAAAAGGAGAGGTAGAAATAATGGCAATAAAAATAGAATTAACTATTTAGCCTAAATATCCTAAAGGCACCACATCCCATCTGACCTTGGAAGCTAAGCAGGGTCAGTTCTGGTTAGTATTTGGGTGGGAAATCACCATCAAATACTGTAGGCTATATTTCAGAAAGGAACTGGCAAAACCTCCTCTACATATTTCTTGTCTAAGAAAAACCTATGAGATTCATAGGGTCGTCATTAGTCAACAGGCAACTTGAAGACACACACACACACATTAAATATTGGCATGAAATTATAATTAAGCTTTTTTTTAAATGTGTTGCTCAAGATCAATTCCTGAAATCCTGCAACGTGCAACAATAATTTTCTTTGCAAGGAAGAATTTGAAAATAGCACATTCACTTATTACTGCATATTACTCTTTCTTGAATGAAGATATCAGTAGAATATTTAGAAAATAAAATATATAGCTAAAGTCCCCAGAGTGCCAGGGTAGATCATATTTGTTAGTATCTCTTTAAGGAGAGTTCATCATTGTCACCATCACTGCCACTCTTAACTCCAGACTCCATTATTTTCCTATCCTGCACTTTTCTGACCTCAACATTCATGATGAAAACCACTTTGTTGTTGTTATGTGTTGGCGACAGGAGACTTCCAAAAGCCCTGGACTTCAACAGCCCTGCTCAGATCTTGCGAATTCAGGTTCATGGCCTCCTTAAGTCTACCTATCTGTGTTGAAATCTTCCTTTTTTCCTACTTGCTTCCACCTTTTTGAACATTGTCTTCTCATGTTGTGTTAGAACAACTCCAAAATGATAGCCTCTGGTGAGTCATTTTGACTTCCAGTGTGAGAGTTCAGGTCTGATTAGCTCCGGGACCCATTTATATCTCTTTTTGGTGGTCCATGGTATCTGTAAAACTCTCCTCCAGCATCACATTTCAAAGAGTTGATTTTCTTCACGTCACCTTTTGTCATCATCCCCCCTTCACACCCATATACTGGAAATACTACAACATGAATTATCTTGATTTTGATATTCATTGTATATCTTTGCATTGGAGGATCTTATCTAGTCCTCTCATAGCTCTTGGCAACAGTCTCCATTTCGAGTGATGAACGAACCAAGGTGTAGAAAATGTTCAAATAATCAATATCTTCATCATCTGCTTTAAAATCATCTAAATCTTACGTGGTCATTAATTTTGTTTTCTTAATATTGACCTCTAACCTTCTGCTTGCAGTTTCCTGATTAATTTTCTTTGATAGTTGTTCCAGTTTTTTTTTCTACTTCTACTTCTGGCTACTAATATGATATCATCTGCCTGTTTTAAGTTATTGATTTTTTTCCTCTTATTTTCATCCTCTTTCCTCCAATTCTAATCTTGTCTTCTGCATATAAATTAAACACACAGGATGACAAAGTGCAGCCTTGGCTGACTTTCTTGTCAATAGAAAGCCATTCTCTTACTTCATATTCTGTCCTCTCAGTGGCTTCTGTCCTGAATATAGTTTACATGCCAGGACTACCAAATACAGTGGTATACCCATTTCTTTTAGTGCAATCCATAGTTTTACATGATTCACACAGTCAAAGACCTTGTTGTAATCTAGAAAACACAGGATTTGCTCTCTAAAAGACATTATATACTAATCCAGAAATGGGAAACACTCGAATGTTATTGAATGGCAACTCTCAGCAGCCTTAACCAGGATAACCAATGGCAAGGGATGCTGGGAGTTAAACTTCTGCATCATTTGAGAGGCCACCTAATTTCCACCCTGTCCTAAGCCCAATCCTAGAGATGACACTAACACTCTATACACTTTTAAGTGTCACTGTGGTTAGAAAATACTATACAATTTACTCACTGCAAGTATTTTCCAATTGTGGTACCTGAGAGTTGAAGAAGATCATACCAAGAACCCACCCGAAATTAATCCACATTCTATATATTTTTCCTACTAATGTGAACCTGATCTACAATTATTCAAAGATAAAATACAGTTTACGTAATGTCAGTCAATTCAAAATTAAGGATAATGAGAGAATCAAACTAATCACATAACAACTAGTTTATATAAACCTTGCTTATATCCATAACTATAACAACTTAAATGAGACAAGGTATGAGCACATTACAATTTACTGAACATGGAAAAATATTATCTACACCAATATTCCCACAGTGTAGTGAGTTCCAAACATAAGCACTTATAAAACATCAAGAGGTAGCCATTCCTACAGAGAGTGACATCAGTACCTATGCCTTAACCTGTAGAAGTTAGCAAAGGATGTTAATTTTAAAAGATGACCTTACCTTTTGGTTTCTGTGAGAACTGAAATACATGTACACGTGTCCCAGTGCTTCCAGCATCAAACATGATTCCATAAAAAATCTTTTGATTTGTTTTTGTCTCACTATCAATTTGGTTTTTCAGGTCATCAGGAGCATCTTTTGTTTTAAAATTCAAATTCCAGTTTATGTATACAGCATAAATAGCAGCACAAGTGAAAACTGCAAAAGCATAGAACAGTTTTGGTATCTTCATTGTTTCTGTTAATTGTTCTTCTTTCACTTCAAACTGGAGTCCTCCATGGCATCCCTGCATTTAAAGCAAATGATGATAAAGGAGCAAAAATGCTAAAGAAATAGAAAAAAAATAAAACTTTATTTGCTGAGATGTAGCTACTTTCTATAGCTTTCTCTCAATATTTTCCTCAAAACGATTTATTAAACTGAAGCTGCTGGGAGTTTCTGCTTACCACCAAACAACTATCAGTGCAAACTCAATGTATTGTGAAACACTGATAGCTCTGTACTGTTGTTGCTTTAACTGTCACAACATGTTCTGTGCTTCAGAGAGATTAGAAAGGCTATTTAACTATTTTATTTTTTAAAATATCTCATCAAAGAACAAGAAAAATCCAGCACCATAAAAGATATAAAAAGCAAAAAGATACTACTCAAAGTGTCCACAATCAAGGCTGTGTGTTGATGGACGCTTGACACAGCACAAAATTTCAACCTGAATGATATCAGGTGATACAACAACCTCTTAATCTTCCTGCAATTGTCCACCTAAAAAAAAAAGTATTATCTATAAAGATATCCTGTCACAAAGAAGACTTTCATATTTTTAAAATTACAATATCATCCCTGAAGACATGCCTTGTAATTAAACAAATAACCTAGGATGAATTTTCTCTAAAAACTTGATCATGCAATGCAATTACACAGAACAAAAATGCAGTAGAAAGACTGAGGCCATTTTTGCAATCAAATGGATGAAAATTTATTGGAAGGAAAAATGCCACTAAAGTAAAAACACCAGAAAGATCACATCTATTGTTCCAAGGCAAAGCAGTAATACGAATTAATAATAAACAATGGAAGTGCCTAAAACCCAGTGTGAAAGTTACCAATTCAAAATTCTCAGCACACAGACGTCTGACTTAAAAATGGGTGGGTGAGATGTAGGAATGAAAAACAGAATGATAAAGTACCTACGTATTCTGTTAAGCTATTAAAGACAGTTTATTAAGATGGGCCGCAAAGGTATATTGCTGATGAATCTTCCAGTCTCCCTTCTTAGCCAAAATGTAAGACTCCTCTAGAGTTGTTTTAATTCTCATAGCATCTTCAGAGAATTATATTATGCCAGTGCAAAGTTCCACTGGCCCAAAAATCTATTTATTTCCTTTCTGGAAAGACACATTTCATAATGTTTTATGAGAACATGGTGGGCATGTTATGCGGACTATATCCTCCAGGATTATAAGAGCCATGATCTGTCTTAATTATTGGAGCAATTCTGTGTCATGAGAATTATCTTACTGTTCCTAGAACTGTGGGTACAGAATGTTCTGGTACTGTTCCATCTCTGAGAATACAGTCCTTTTCATGAAATATTTGAAGTTTGCTTCTGACATACAAATACTGAACTTACTATATTAAGATTTTCCTTCCCCCCCCCCTTTTTTTTTGGCCTCCATCATCCAGGGAGCCTAAGTCAGTAAGGCACATGCCCTCAAAGAAAGTGCACATGCCCCCAAAAGAGAATTTTATTATATTGCCTCATCTGATATCTCTTTGTTCTTTTCCAGCTTAACTTGAGCTCAGTAATACAAGAAGGCAAACAAAACAAGTCGTAAGGTGTGCAAATAGTTTACTCAAGGCTGTATCAACATCAGTCTAACATTCTGGGAAAGAAACAGGAAAAGAGTATTAAAACACAGCTTGGCAAAGAGTCAGTTAAGGTGGCTAGAGGAACACATGACTTTCAAGTGTGAAATCCTTGGCCATTTCCGCACTAGCCTGTTATAGCGCTACGATTCCACTTGCAGCATCCTCCGGAATCCTGGGGTTTGCAGTTTCGGGAGGGGCCAGCCGGCCCCTCCCGAAACTGCAAACCCCAGGATTCCAGAGGATGTTGCAAGTGGAATCGTAGCGCTATAACAGGCTAGTGCGGAAATGGCCCTTGACAACTTCAGAATGTAAATATAAGAGACAGATGATACCAGTCATACATAATTAGATACAGAACCAAGTTTCTTTAACACAAACACCACGTTAATACAGTCATCCCTCTACATTCGCTTAGGTTAGGGGCACATGAAACTGAAAAACTGTGAATAACTCTAGGTCCTCCCAAACCATATTTTACATACAAAAAAAGTATGATCATCATATTCAATCCACCAGGGTTCCTTCATAAGGCAGAAGTGGGGAGCTGGCGGGGCTTACTGCCACCTCCACTGCTGCCCCACGCCCTTTTTAATAGGGACTTACAAGCCTTGTTCACAGTTTCTCAGTCTCACTAGGCTTGCAGTCCCTATTAAAAATGGCATAGGGAGGCAGCAGAGGTGACAGCAAATAATCTGTGAATAATCAAATCCGCAAAAGTGAAACCCACAAATGTGGAGGGCTGACTGTATTTGCATTTCCCACATCCTTAATTTGAATGGAAAAACTATACAGGCTAGAATGTACATTCAATTTAAAAAATACTTTTTTCTGCATTCTATATTCTCAAATTCTGCTCTCTAATGTTCTTAATAAACACACTCCAAGCTTTCTTTAAAAAAGCATTCACAGCATTAGTCACAGAAATGGTCTTTTTGAGTAGATAAAAATCAATTACTTAATTTGGATTTTTTTAAAGCTGGGTTTTTTAAAAAGCCAGTGGACTAATCAAAATCAAGTCTCAATGATTCTAAACTTTTAATCATCTAGAACTGAACTGGTGGCCTGTTACTAAGCACAACAATTTAAAAACACTTTTTTTTTTACATATATAAAGAACCATGGGAAAAACATTTTTGAGCCCAGCATACAGCCTCAAAGGTTGTACATAGTGGCCTCATCTCAAGCACAGAAATTTGGCTTCAGGCACATGGAGCTGACCTAAATATCCTAAAGGCAACAGATCCTGTCTGATCCTGGAAGCTAAACAGGGTCAGTTCTGGTTAGTACTTGGATGGGAGCCCACCAACAAACACTAGGTACTGTAGGCTATTATTTCAGAGCAAGGAACTGGCAAAGCCCCCTTTGGGGTCACCATAAGTTGACAGGCAACTTAAAGACATACACAGACAACAACCTATAGACAACTGGAAACATTCAGCATTCACCTTCACGACCTTGTATATTCTTACTACACTCTTATGCAGAGTTCAGCAATTTGCTCAATCTCTTTAAGCAGGGATGGACAGCTGTGGAAGATCCGAAGGCCAGTTTTCTGCTCCTCAGACCTTTGTTAGCATGAACTGCTAATAAAACAAGAAAAAAATGAAAGTGGCCAGAAGTCCTGCTTTTGAAAAATGGATATTTTTGATGTTAGTAGCCAGCAGGTTGGGGAAGGCTACTCAATATATCAGGCAGCAAATGTTTAGTTTTTATCTTTACTATGAGGAGAGAGATGCTACAGTAGCTGTTGTTGTGTGCCTTGAAGTTATTTCTGACTTATGGTGACCCTAAGACAAACCTATCATGGGGTTTTCTTGGCAAGTTTATTCAAGAGGGTTTGCCTTTGTCCTCCTCTGAGGATGAGAGTGTGATGCCCAAGGCTACCCAGTGAGTTTAGCTGAGCCAGGATTAGAATAGTGGTCTCCAGAGTCATAGTCTAACATTCAAACCACTATACCATGCAGGGTCTTACGAGATTTTACACTATTTATATTTTCCATCTCAGCCACTATCATGACTTTGGACAGCCCTGGTGCAGGGATCTGAACAGCAAAATCAACAGTAACTACACACACATATACAGAGAGAAATAACTGGGAAACCAAAACTTTGGACACACTAGCTGACACACAGCAGCGTCTATAAAATGACCACGCAGATGGGAAGAAATACAAAATATGAAGTGAACTTTTTGTGGTTTCTGTGAATGCTCACAGAAGCTGTTGAGATAACATCAAATGTTGCACCAATCCACCTTTGTCTGTACCTTCATGTGAGAAAGAGTGTACATATAGATGACTGTGAGAACCATACACCTATTGCTGATAGACTGTTGCTTTCCCAACTACCTGTAACCTACCAGCAAATACAACACATGTCTGCTTCCAGACAATTTCCTAATTTTTTTTCCTCCAGGTAGGAGTTGGCTATTTTGAAAGCTCAGCTGTCTTCACCCAAACACATACAAGACATTCTACAGACAATGGGCACCACTTAAATTATATTTTTGAAAAACACTTCAAAGAGAAAGATAGTGCAACCAGCTATACAGGTGCACAGAGAACCTGTACCTTCCACGGTTGTTCAGTAGAAAACATTTCACTCCTCTGTGTTTCACACCTACATAAGACAAAGTACATTTCTCAAAAAGCCTTCTCATTCTACCCAACGTTTAGGAAATCTATTTCACTGAGGTACTACAAAGTTTCAGTATCGGGGTAGAGAGAAGGGCAGGATCCACAGGTGGGTCAAACTGTAACCACTGGCGCTATCATTCTTTTCTTTTCTTTTTGTTTAGCTTTGAAGAGGAAAAGAATGAGAGACATCCTCTGTATTTGGGCAGCTTAGAATAAAAAGTGGGTGTATGCAACAATATCAGCCTTCTCAACTATTAGAGATAATCTTTGATGCCCTGCTCAAGAGTGCCACTAGCTTCCGAGGTGAGAAAGGTTACAGCAAAGGACAGGTTCTTTTTGGTCTCAGCACTTCATCTTGGAAACTCCCTTACTTTACCTGTCAGACTACCTCTCTGATTATATAATCACAGAATCATAGAGCTGGAAGAGACCACAGGGGCCATCCAGTCCAACCCCCTGCTATGCAGGAACACACATCAAAGCACTCCCAACAGATGGCCATCTAACTTCTGCTTAAAAACCTCCAAAGAAGGAGACTCCAATTATTTAAGGTTACAAGTAAAAATACTGTTTTCCTTCTGTCTAATGGGAATTTTATACGTCCTCTTGAAGTGCGTTAGCCTTGCAACTCAAAGGGAAGATATATATGCGGGTCATCTGACCCAAACCTGGATAAGTCCCAAGTCTGATAAGGGTTAACATTCTTAGAATACAATTATCACTCCCCTTCTCTCTCCCATATGCAAAACACAGTTCAATATCTCATGCAAGTTTGCAAGACCTGTTGCATTCAATGGGACTTACTCCCAAGGTTCCATGCAACTGACTTGCAGACTTAAGTAGAATTCCACAAATTATTTGCCTAACTGGTCTGTCGGGAAGCACCAATCATATATCTGGACCATATATCTGGACAAGACCTAATTCCTCCTGATCACCTCATAGAAATCATAGAAATGTAGAGTTGGAAGAGACCACATGGGCCATCCAGTCCAACCCCCTGCCATGCAGGAACACCCTCAAAGCACTCCCGACAGATGGCCATCCAGCCTCCGCTTAAAAACCTCCAAGGAAGGAGACTCCACTACACTCCGAGGCAGCAGATTCCACTGCTGGACAGCCCTGACTGTCAGGAAGTTCTTCCTGAGGTTCAGGTGGAATCTCCTTTCCTGCAGCTTGAATCCATTGCTCCTTGTCCTGGTCTCCGGAGCAGCAAAAAACAAACCCTCTCCCTCCTCTACATGGCATCCCTTCAAATATTTAAACATGGCTCTCATGTCCCCTCTTAACCTTCTCTTCTGCAGACTAAACATACCCAGGTACACTGCTTCAACCTGTTTTTTTTTTTTTTAACCTAGTACAAATTGCCCGGGGAACTATGATGTTGTGGGATGAGAAATGTAAGGTCCTCCAGAAGCTGTTGGACTACAAATCCTAGTAGCCCTAGCCCAGAGAGCCAATGGTGAAGAATGCTGGGACATGCTGCTCAATAACATCTAGAGGGCTGCTGCCACATGATTCCCATCCCTGATAGAACGGAAAGACAACTGTCCACCAACAGGTACAAGAGGCAACAACTTCTTCGGTTGCTGTTCTCCTACAGCTAGTACTCAAGCAATTTCCACAGACCAGTCATATTTCACGTCCACTGACAACCTTATTCTACATGAATAACTTCCTAGAAAAGTCAGATTGGCATCTTCCCTAATTTCTTTCTGCAGCCAAGGAAAGAATTTTCTGTTTTGACAGGCATTTGATAAGGACTTCTATAAGGGACATCCCACCTAAACAACGTACTAGATTTTCTTAACTGTTGTGCTGATGTGTGAGAGCATTTAATGGTTTGTGTTTTAACTGTTTTAAAAAATTTTTATTGATTCTCTTTTTATTTTTGCACATTTTTAATCTTGTTTGTTGTAATTTGTTTGTTGTAATGTGGTTATTGTAAGCTGCTTTGAGTCCCAAACTGGGGAGAAGGCAGGATAGAAATAAATATAATAATAATATATCTGATTTAAAATTAGATATAAGCTCCATGAAGTTATCTAAAACATTTCTGGAACTACAACAACACCAAACTGTGTCTGTCAAAGCCCCTTTCCCTCCCATCCAACTCTTAAGAGACCTTTGGCTCTGAAACTCCACAGTTACTGCTGTTTAAAGACACTGCCAGATCTTGTGGCAGCGAGTTCCAATTCTCATGTCATTCCTTACCATCTTCTTCTTCACCCACTCCGACTGTTTAAAAAAGCATGGCGACCTTCCTGTCCTTTTTGGCAGCTGATCCTCTCAAGAGGTCTCAGATATTTTCCTCCCTTCCTTTCCCCTCTTTACATGTATAAATTAAGCTGGAGCAAGTCCAGAGGAGGGCGACCAAAATGGTGAGAGGCCTGGAAGCCACGCCCTATGAGGATAGACTTAGAGAGCTGGGTGTGTTTAGTCTGCAGAAGAGAAGGTTAAGAGGGGACATGAGAGCCATGTTGAAGGGATGCCATGTGGAGGAGGGAGAGGGCTTGTTTTCTGCTGCTCCAGAGACCAGGACAAGGAGCAATGGATTCAAGCTGCAGGAAAGGAGATTCCTCCTGAACCTCAGGAAGAACTTCCCGACAGTCAGGGCTGTCCGGCAGTGGAATCTGCTGCCTCGGAGTGTAGTGGAGTCTCTTTCCTTGGAGGTTTTTAAGGAGAGGCTGGATGGCCATCTGTCGGGAGTGCTTTGAGGGTGTTCCTGCATGGCAGGGGGTTGGACTGGATGACCTCTGTGGTCTCTTCCAACTCTACATTTCTATGATTCTATGATTCTATTTTTCCTCCAAGCATGTTCATTCAGTGGTGCCACTGAGTTCTCTGATGCTCACTCCCAAATAAACATGTAATGGGATCAATAAGAGACAAAAAACGCAAGAAACTGACACTCTAAGGCAGGAGTTAAAGCTTGAGAACCGGCTTCAGGAGACCTGGGTTGTAATTCCTTCTGAGCCATTAGATGTATTACATGACCTTGGGCTTGTCAGTCACTCCCCTCCCACCCGCCTACCTCGCAGGGCTCTTGGGGTGATAAACTGAGGGAGAGAAGACCCAGGTACGTCCTCTTGAACTCACTGGAGGAAAAGCAAGCATTAACTTAATAATGAACGAAGAGACCCCCTCGTTTCTCCTTCCGCCTATGAAACGGGAGAGTGGGAAACCTGCCGGTTCCCCTTCTCCCGGCGGTTTTGCGGTCTCCTCAGGAACCGGCTCTGAAGCTCCGCCGCCGTTCGCCTCGCCAGCCCACGCGAACACCCGCCGCCAAGCCGGGCAAAGCCGAACCACCCTCGCCTGGAGGGAAAGGCGCTGCTCGGCTGCCGGGGACGCGGCGCGGGGCGCCAACACTCACCTCAGCTCGCGGTTCATTGGAAAGCCGGAGAGACGTCCCAGCCGGCTTCTAAGGGAGGCCACCCGGGGCCTAAAGCTCCCTGCCCTGTCAGCTTCCTCCTCCAGTCCGTGTGAAAACGTTTGCCTCCATTGCCCTGTGGCGTGAAAGCCTAGCCGCGGACGCAGCCGGACGGGCCTGAGGGAGTTGCGCATGCGTGAGCTGGGCCTGCTCCGTCTTCTCCGCAGGCCCGAGTGCCTCGTTTTCCTGGAACGCTGTGTGGAGTCCCACTAGACTGTTTCCGCACTAGACTGTTATAGCGCTATCATTCAACTTCCAACATCCTATGGAATCCAGGGGTTTGCAGTTTAGGGAGGGGTCTTGAGGCCCCTCCCAGGATTCCTTGGGACGTTGAAAGTGGAATAATAGCGCTATAACAGTCTAGTGCAGAAATGGCCTCTGAGGTGGTTTTGGCAGTTCTTTGCTCTGAAATACAGTCTACAGTACCTGCTTTTTTGGCATCTTTTTTTAATTACAAATTAAAATTTACAATATTTTTTTTTGGCAGTCCCCTTCCCCCCACTCCCTCAATCTCCATGGATGGCTGTAAAGGGAAATTTTAGTAACCATTATCCAAAAGGTGGAATATTTTATCAGTAGTTTCTCTCACTTCTTTGTACCCCTTTTCACCTTTAACCTTGTCAATCCAATTATCTGGCCAATTTGTTGCATTTATTTGCCCCCTGTATCTCCTTTCCCTTTCCCTTAGAAAGTCAAATAGGAGAGATTCTGCTATGTAATGCATCCATTTTTTTTTTTAATCCCAACATTGTCCACAGCACCTGTTATTTGTTGCTGGGCTCTCACCCAAATCCTCACCAGGGCTGACCCTGTTTAGCTTCCAAGCTCAGATGGGATCCAGTGTCTTTAGCGCAGAGCTTTCCAAACTGTTCATGTTGGTGACACACTTTTTTAGACATGCACCATTTTGCAACACAGTAATTCAGTTTTACTAGCAAACCGAAGGTTAAACTAACCCCTTATAAGAGATACAGACACAGACATAAATTGTATTAGCAAAATGTACGGGGACACAACATATTTCATGAAAACCTTTCATATATTTTTAAAAATATATGATTTATAAGTAATAACATACATTTCCAAGATTGTAGGCAACACACCTACACACTTCAGGCAACAAACTAATGTGTTGCGGCACACTGTTTGGAAAGCCCTACTTTAGGGTATTTAGGCCTGCTGGTACTGGTTAGCAGGATTATAAATCTTCCTTGTTACAACAGCTCTGCCGCTGCCACTGTTTTCTCAAAACATCAGAGAGCTGGTTATGACATACAAAGTCTTATGTAGCTTGGTCTGAATTATTTCCTCCAACTATCTGATGTGGGGGACAGAGCATTTTTGTTCCTAATGTGCCAGTGACCAATACCATATTTATGCCCATTTGCAACAATTGCCTTTAAAGTCCTTGGGGCCTAAGTGATTCGCTCTAAAATGTTAATGTGTATAATTTTAATCTGTTTTAACCTATTACAGCTTATTAGCAAGTTTAATAATATTTTTCGTCATTTTAAACTTTTTATTTGTACACCATTCAGATCTCATGACATAGGGTGCATAGAAATATTATCTACTCTATAAAAGTCAATGTTTGTCTGCGCATTTATCTGCTTGTCTGCATCAGGCAGGAGAAAACCTCTTACAATTGGCTGAGTGAGTCGCCAGAGAACACAGATAGGATTGGAGACTATGGGGAAAAGTTACAGGTACTGGAATAGGCTGGTTGCTATGGAGACGATGCCTAGCAGCAAGGAGGAGTACAATATATTCCCACAGGAACCCAACCTCTATATGTTAACAACTACGAATACAGACTGGATTGGGAAATATGGAGCAAAGTTACAGGAAATGGAGAAGACAGTTTGGTGAGTTCTTAAGAGGAAAATAAAAACCCCGGGCGACGAAGGAGAAATATGCTAGTAATAAATAATTATTTACTTGTTTCCTGGAAGCTGTCTGGAGGTCAGCAGCTGGTGGCTATGGGCCAGCACCTTTGCAGGGACCACCATTTTTGAGTAGTGCTTATTTGAAGGATTGGATTCTACTACATGAACCTACTGTGTCTTGAGATCTTTAGACAGGCCTTTTTCTCCAACCACCTTCACAGGTACATCAGGTGGCAACTAAGAAGAGGGTCTTTTTGGTGGCTACTCCAAGCTCTGGAATTCCATTCCTAGACAATCTAGAGTGGAATGTTTGCTGATGTCATTGTAGCCGTGTGTGGACTGTTTTGTTTTGATGGGCCTTGAGAAACTAATTACACATTATCTGTAGTTTGTTTTTTTAATAGGTATGCTTTTTAATTTGCTTTTAATACTGTTTTAACTTTTGTATGTTTTAAGTAACAAGTATGATTTGAATGTAGAGACCAGGACTCCAGGAAACCAGAATTTGAATCCCCATTCAGCCACAGAAACCTCCTAGGTGACTTTGGGCAAGTTACACACACTCAGCATTAGACAAATCTTTTCAGAATGCCAAGAAAATCCTAGGAGAACGTTGCCGTATGTTAGAGTTACATACATTCCCAACAGATGAAAACCAGGACATGTAGCGAAAGAACATCAGAGTGTGGTCAAGCTGGACAAAATTATTAACGAAGAAGAATAGACAAGCTCGGAGAGGCTACAGCAGTTTGGTTTTGCCTGAGCCTTCTGGGAAGCTCAAGATTCTACATCTTCCTCTCCTCTCCTGCTGCTGAGGTATTCGACTGCAAACTAATTTTGTACTTTGAAATCAGTTTACATCAACTGAATTGAGCCAAGAACAATTGGAAGAGTACAGAGGAGCCAGAACATTTTAAAAGTAGCTGAAAAAGTGAGATGAATTAATTGGTTGTCCCTGCCAAATCAAGACAGTTGGAGTGAACTTGAAGGTACAAAACAACAACATTTTAGGTCCCAGTATTGTCAACCCAATAAAATATATTTGGGGCAGCCATAACAAGTGATACCAAGGTTAGCTGTAATCCTAAACCAGAGGGAACAAATGGACTGGAACTTACTATCTGAAGTTTGTGCTTCCAACAAAAGTAAAACAATCTGACTGTGGCTATTGGTAAGTTTTACAAGGGATGATCCTTATGCTCCATCCCTGACCCATCTCCTGAGTAACATCTGGCAATGTTCCTACCTCATTTTTTGATGTAGTCTCCTTGAAGTTGAATGCGCTTGTCCCAGCGATTCTCTAACATTTCAACTGCTTCCTGGGAGAAGGTTTGCCCAACCTCTGCGAACAATGCATCTGTGGCCTCTATCACCTCATTATCCAATGAAAATCTCCTCCCACGCAGTTGTTCCTTCAGTTTGGGAAGAGTCTGTAGTCACTGGGAGCCAGATCTGGTGAATACAATGGATGTTCCAGCAATTTGAAGCCTTCTTTATGAATGGCAGCCATTGCAACACAAGACCTGGGTGCATTGTTGTGATGAAGGAGCACTCCCTGTCTCAACTTTCCATGATGTTTCTCCTTGATTGCAATGATTTTGTAATGGCGTCCATGTAGTAAGAACTTGTTATTGTGGCTCTACCTTGTAAATAATCCAAGAGAACACCTTTGGCGTCCCAAAAAATCAACAGGGTAACCTTGCCTGCTAATGGCATGACTTTGAGTTTCTTAGAGAGTGGAGAACCAGGATGTTTCCATTTCTGACTCTGCAATTTGGTTTCAGGGTCGTAGTGGTGGAGCCATGATTCATCCATTGTCACATATCTGTTGAAGAATTTCTGTTTGTCCATCCGAAAGGTTCGTAAATGTTGCCTGCAAAGCATCACTCTCGTTCGTTTTTGTGTGGCTGTTAACATTTGAGGTACCCATCTTGCTGTTAATTTTTTTCATGTCCAGTTCTTTTGTCAATATTGTATGTACCATATGGTATAAGACACCTGTTTCCTGTATTATATCCCTGATGGTCACTCGTCAATCTTGCATAACTATATCATGGATTCTGTTGATGGGTTCTTCTGCGTTGACAGTTTTTGATGGGCCACCGCCATGTTCATCTTCACACGACGTTCTTCCACATTTAAATTCCTGACACCATCTTTTTACAATATCATATAACACAGGAGATTCCCCCAAAGTTGTTGATGTACCACTGTGGATTTCTGTAGGAGTCATCCCCTTCTTTTGCAGGTACTTAATCACGGCTCTCTGCTCGACACGATCCATTTTCCTACTGAGCCACCACCTCTACTCCTTCACGAACCTGTAATGAAAAAAACACATGTACAAACATGTAATTTGGCATGCATACCACATAGACATCAGTCATTAATATTGCACAAAATCAAAATCATAGCACAATTCTAAATGGGTCAGGGGTGGAGCATAAGGATCAGCTGTCGTACCTCTCATAACTCCTAAACTTATCTCCTGATGTGACAATGCAAAGACTTCTTGAGAGATTCACTGTGAGTCTACAAAAGGGCTAGCAGCCTTGTCCAGGGCAAGGGCAGTCTCGATCTCAGAGTGTATTTTTATGCTGCCAATGGAGGCAGACATTTTAATAACTGGGCTTTTACTACCTTTGTCCTCAGTCTCTGCAAGGCCAGAAAGCGAGGGAGACTCTGCCTGTTTTAACCCTCCCTCAATACCATCTTAAGGAAACATCTAAAACAAAACGCAGGCCTGTGACTTTGCTTCCTTTTTTTGATGCCCAGATCATGTCTGATCTTGGAAGTTAACCAGGTTAGCCCTGGTTGTTACTAGAATGTTACTAGAATAGGAGGCAGCCAGTGAATACCAGATGTTATAGGCTATGTTTCAGAGGAATGAACTGGCAAAACCACCTTTGAGTATTCCTTGTCCAAGAAAACCCTGTGAAATTCATGGAATTGCTAGAAGTCAACAGGTGTCTTGGAAACATATACACAATTTTTAGCATCTTTGCCTGATGTTGAAGGCAGTGAGCTTCAGAAACTAGCATGAGGTATTTTGCGTCTTTTAGTTACCCTACTAAAGGAATCACCACAATGTGTATTTGGATTTTGTTGACACAGCCAGCCTGAAGAGAGAACTGAAACTGAAAAACTCCAGCCTTTGTTAGAATGGCAACCCTGTAATTCAGTCTGTTATCCGTTGTAGCATTCTGACATCTAGTGGATATAGTTAGGTATAGCAATTCCAAGCAAATCATCTCTTGTGGGGAAGTGATGCAGGAGAGTGCAGAAAAAAAATATTTAGTGGCTCTGCTCAACCTAATAAGTTCATAAGAAGACCACTGCTGGATCAGACCAATGGTCCTCCTATATATTTCCTATAGTAGTCATCCACTTGCCGACAACACAATTCCTATCTGCAGTATTTGCAAGCTGAATGAAGGGATACTACAGACATCAGATTTTTCTTTCCTTCCCATATTAGGGCAATGCACAACGGATTCAGTACTTTTTGTAACTGTGCATGAAGGCAAAATTGTAGCTGTGTAGCTGTTCACAATTATTCAGCATAAAGAATCTCTCTACTACTTCACATCTATATTACATCATGTGTAGTTATACCATCCTGGCATTCAATGATTTTCACATATAATTTTTAATAAGCTTTATCCCACACCAACTTCTTAATATTTTATTTGTATGTTTTAAATAATTTTTAATGGTGTTAATTTTTAATGATGTTTAATGGTGTTTTTAATGGGGTTAATTGTATTTGATAATGTTCTTTAGTATGTTTTAACTATATAGGATTTATATTAATTTTTAAACTTCCTTGAGATCTAGTTTTAGGGAAAAGGCATAGCTGTTGTTGATGATAGTGATGACAAAAATATATATAGAAATAAGGTGAAATAAAGCACTAACCACATAGAATCAAATACACTCATAGAATTCTTTAGGCACCTCTGTCATTTCCTAGGAACACCAAATGTTCTACAGTTATCTACAGTTATCCTGTAGCATGTCTGAAAGCATCTGAGCACAAAAAATTTCCAGTGCAAGCTTTTGTGGACTCCATTCCATTGACAAGGGAGTGTGTCCCCGTTGGTGCTTTTAGACCCCTCAGCGACATTCAATACCATTGACCATGATACCTTTCTGGAATGCCTGGTGGAATTGGGAATCAGAAGCACTGTGTTGCGGTGGTTACAGTCTTATCTCTTAGGCAGGTTCCAGATGGTGGTGCTTGGGGAATAGCTGCTCTTCAAAAAAGGAGTTGTTATATGGCATACCACAAGGTGCCATTCTATCCTCAATACTTTTTAACATCTATATGAATCCATTTGGAGAGGTCATCCAGAGGCATGGGGGCGGACTGCTATCGGTACGCTGATGATACCCAAATATACTTCTCCAGGCCTTCAAAAACAGGTTCTGCTAAGGATAATGTGTCTCCTCTGAATGAATGCTTGAAGGAGGCAATGGACTGGATGAAGAAAAACAAATGGAAAGTGAATCCAGACAAGACAGAGGTACTTACTATTAAGGATTCTAATCTGGGATTGGAGGTGTGTTAACCAGTTCTGGCAGTGGCAGAGCTTGGAGTGCATGGGGGGCAGTGGAGGGGCATGTCTGCGATGTCTGGGGATGGGCTACAGTGTGTGGGGGAGGGCAAACAAGGAACCACAGAGACCCCCAAAAATTGCCACCAGGGCATACTGTCCCCATTGCCTCCCCATCCCTATGCAACTGAGTTCTGGATGGCAGCATACTCCCCCTGAAAGACTGTTCACAACTTGGGAGCACTCCTGGATCTGTCCCTCCAAATCTCAACTCAGATGTGACAGTCAGGAGTGCTTATTATCAGATGATATGCCAACTGCTCTCCTTCCTTAGAATTGGTGTTACTGCAGGTTAGGCCTCCGTGGAGATAACATAAAGATATCATTTTGATATCAATAATTTGGATCTCTTCCACCACCCCTCTCCACGTGTTTGAGAGGCCCCCGGACAAGCACAGAACTAGGCTCGGCCACTAAACGCTGCAATATCCCAAGACCATACAGGCAGGCCAGAAATAGCCAGATCACCGCTTTAGGAGACCTCTCTGCAAACACCCTCATTATGTATACACACTGTTTACGAAGGACTCCCTGCCCCGAGCAGACAACTTGGCAAACTGAATACTCAGCTGCCAAGCACTAAGCATTTGCATACTGTCTACCTCTTTGTCAATTCAGACCTAACTCAATCATGCTAAATTTTGACCTTTCCAAAGCTTTGTCTCTGCCCGAAACTCATTGTTTTCCCCAAGTACAGAATAGCCTGCAGTTACATTTCTCCCTATAAAAAACCCTGATTCTGAGATCATCCTTGGATCGTTCCCGAGTTCCAGTCAGCCTTACTGCCGCTTTGCTTGGCGAGCTTCCCCTCAGCTACACATGCTGAGCCACATCGAACCCCAGCATTGCTCTCTATTCTTCCAGGCTTCAGTACAGGTTTCGTATCACCCAATTCAACAATCCCTCTCAAAATCCCTCTATACCACTCCAACCTTTACTTTCCTTAGTTACTTGTGTGATTGTGTGTGTTGCATACGCTGTGTGTCTGTATTTAATAAAATCTCAATTATTCTTAAACTCCGGTTGCTTCTTGGCTTGGCCTGACCCTGTAGACATTGGGTAAAAGATTCCGCTGCGTTGCTCTGCCTCTCACATTGCTAACTTATGCTCTAGCTAATTTCCCCAAACTTAGTTAATTGAGAGTGCATATAGGTGTCCCTCCCGGGACCCACAGTAAACAGGGTAACAGAGTGGTGGAGCAATGCAGGCAACCCCGGTACCCCTAATTTGAGGAGTCGCGAACCTCCTCAAATCAGGCTGGTACTGACTTAGGGAACGGCCAGTCAAGTTGCTAGAACGCTGTGTGTGTGTGTGAAATCTGTGTGTTTGAGCTCCAGGAGCTACTCTATCTGGGTTGGAAATCTGCTCCCCTTTCTTGCTTGGTTAGTGTATGTCAGCCGCCCCAGCACTGCCGATCACAAGGGGTGTGCACAATCTGACCCAGGAATCACATCCCTAACTTGGGGTCTATCATGGGCTGGGGTCTGAAGTGTTGAGGTGTTAGCACGTTAGGAACAGTCTACATCCATCCAACACATTAGCGGCAAGGCAAAGGCAAAAGCACTTAGGAAAGGAGTCCCTCCTCCTTTCTCTCCTCCTCCTCAGAGTTGAAACATGGGTGTGTCCTGCTAGTTGTTGTTGTATAAGGAAAGCGCGGGTGTGTCCCAATTGCCAGCATACTAGGTGTGGGTGGTGATTCCCAACCTAGCCCAGGATTTAGAAGGTTTGGCCCATGGTGTAGGAAGGTACCCCTCACCCGAAAAACTGCTAGGGATGGTTCAGTTTGGTTCCTTGCCCCTTTTTCCCCGCTGCTTGGCCAGGTGGTGCTGTAAGTTCCACTGGGTTCGTTTCCCCCTTCAGGCAGGTGGAGTACTCCTTTTTTTTTTTTTTTTAATTATATGTTTAAAAATATATAATACCAAAAATAATCAGATCATACTTTACAATCATTTGATCATACAAAATAATTTACATCATATATAAAAGATAATAAGGCAATAAAACATTTCATATCCAAAACCCCACATATCAATCATCGGCAATGTACAACCTCAATATTTAATAACATACATTTGATAAAGAACAATATATTCTTTCCTTTGGACCTGGGTGTACAAAACCGTTACTTCCTTGCCTCCTTTAAGAGTTCCTTGTAAAGCTACTCTTGACAAACAGAAGCTCCCTCAATCCTTGTGTTGCATTAACCTGTATTTCTAATCCATCAGCAATGTCATTCAAGATAAGTTATATAAATAAATGAACAATTTAATAAGCTCATTTCCCTTCTTTGTTTCATTATTTGTATCTCACCATAGAAGAAACCCACATATATTACTACCAACCAGTAACACATACCTAACCAGAACAATGTGAAGATTAACTCATAACTTAGTGATTAAATAACCTTTTAACTTCAAATAATTTGAAATTAAATTCCAATCCTGATCTATTTGCTTTTCTTGTTTCCCCTCAGTCGGGCTGAGAGGAGATCCAACTGTTTGTAGTCAAATATTTTTTGAAACCATAGATTTAAATCTGGAATATCAGGCATTTTCCATAGCCTTGCAAAAACAATTCTCGCTGCTGTAACCAGAAATAACAGCGTCCTCTTATTCTTAGCTAGGAACTTAGAGTCAAATCTATTTGTCATATTTAAGAGATAAAAAGCCGGGTCCATCGAAAATGTTATTTTGTATATTTCTTCGATTGTCTGATGTATTTTCATCCAAAACATCTTAGTACGAAGACATGACCACCAAATATGAAAAAAACTACCAATGTTTACATTGCATTTCCAGCATTTGTTATTACCTGTGTGGTACATTCGATTAATTTTGTCAGGGGTCAAATAAATCCTGTACAGCATTTTTAAATAGTTTTCTTTGATTTCTTGCAAAGTTGAGAATTGCAAGGTACTTCTCCATGATAGATCCCATTCCTCTAATGAGATATTACGCTGCAAATTTTGGGCCCATTTAATCATCACTTCTTTGACTTCTTCATCTTCCAGTTTTTTGGAATTTAGATATTTATAAAATAAAGATGCTTTCTGTTTAGTTTTTTAAAAAAATATTTTTTCAAACTCAGTGTATGATTTTTGAGACACGAACCCTTCCAATTTAAGGTCCATTTTAAATCTTTCCTTTATCTGAAGGTAGGGAAACCAATTTAATAAGATACCCTCATTTTGTAGCTCGTCGCGCGTTTTCAATCTGACATCATCCGGGGTATTTATTCGCAATAGATCTTTATATCTGAGCCATTCTCCTTTAGGTTTATCTGCCCATTGTCCGAAAAGGCTTTTTGGGGGGATACCCACAAGGGAATTTTAGAATATAGCGTTTTTTTCATTGTTTTCCAAATTCTAATTAGTGATTTCCTCACGTAATGATTAGTAAATTCTGTGTCAATCTTGTCTTTATTATACCAGAGATAAGCATGGAAGCCGAATCTCATATTGGCACCCTCTAATGCTAGCAACCTATTATCTTTCAGCAATATCCAATCTTGGAGCCAAACCAAAGCATTCGCGTAATAATAGAGTTTGATATCGGGCAATCCAAATCCACCTTTTTCTGGTCTTTCTGATAGCAACTTCCATCTCACTTTTGGCTTTTTTCCCGCCCAAATATATTTAGAGATTTCTTTGTTCCATATTTTAAAGACTTTGTCATTTGTCATGATCTGTAAATTTTGGAACAAAAAATTAATTTTTGGAAGAATATTCATTTTGATAGTGGCAATTCTACCCAAAAAGGATAGCTTCAACTTGGTCCATCTTCTGAGATCAGAAATGATCTCTTTCCAAATTCTATTATAATTGTTCTCAAATAAATCCTTATTTTTTTCGGTAATCCATATACCCAGATATTTAATTTTCCTTTGTATCTCACATCCTGTTAATTTAACCAATTCTTCCTTGTCGTGGTTATTCATATTCTTTACCATAAGAAAAGTTTTGCTCTTATTGATTTTTAAACCTGCAGCTTCGCCAAAAGTTTGTATTTCTTTCATGAGCTCACAGATTCCTGTAGTAGGTTCCTCAATAAAAAGAGAAGATCATCCGCAAATGCACGTAATTTGAATTCCTGTCCTTTTATTTTGATTCCTCTTATATCAGGGTTTTGTCTTACAGATATATTTAGCGTTTCGAGTACAGCAATAAACAGCAAAGGAGAAATTGGGCAGCCTTGCCTAGTCCCTTTCTTAATCCGAATAGCTTCAGTCAGTTCCCCATTCACGATTAATCTTGCACTTTGTTTCTTATAGATGGCCTGTATCCAAGAAATGAATTTGTCTCCACAACCCATTTTCTGGAGTGTACACATCATGAAGGGCCATCGAATTTTATCGAAGGCCTTTTCGGCATCTAAGAACAAAGTAGCTAGCTGTTTATCCTTCCTCCTTTCATAATATTCAATGGCATTTAACACAATTCTAATATTTTGCCTAATATGCCGATTAGGTAAGAAACTATTTTGATCGGGATGAATTATATTACTCAGTACTTTCTTGAATCTCTTGGCCAATATCATAGAAAAAATCTTGTAGTCTGTATTGAAGAGTGAGATGGGTCTGTAATTTTCAGGTAAAGTAAGGTCTCTGCCTTCTTTAGGGATCAACACAATGTTTGCGTTTTCCCATGTCTCCGGAATACCATTTGTCGTAATTTCATTTAAGACTCTTGTAAGCACCGGTGCAATATCATCCACCAACATTTTGTAAAATTGCGCAGTGTAGCCGTCTGGCCCAGGGGCTTTAGAGGCTTTCAGTTTATGGATCGCCTCCTTCACTTCTGTTATCGTAATTTCCTGGTTTAAAAGGATTCTTTGATCATCAGATATTTTTAGAGTCTCATGCCGTTCCAAATACAATTTGGCATTCCGGAGTTCTACCTCTTGGCTCTTATCTTCTTCATAAAGCTGGGCAAAAAAGTTCTGAAAAACTTGTTTGATCTCTTTATTTAGTGTTGTCCCCTTCTGATTTTTCTGTATCTTAAGAATTCTTCTATTTTCTTTTTCTTTCTGAAGCTTATGGGCCAGCCATTTACCTGGTTTGTTGGCATGTTCGATGTGGTTAAGTCGGCAATATCTCAATGTCTTTTCTACCTCCCCAATATTTCTCGCGGCAATCTGGTTCTGCAGTGATTTAATCTCAATCTTTAACTCATTGTTTGAGATATCAGATCTAAATTCATTTTCCTTTTCTCTTAATCTATCCAATAATTTGAAAAGTTGTTCGTTTTCCAATTTCTTCTTGTACGTTCCCAAATTTATCAGGTGTCCTCTGATAACTGCCTTGGCAGCATCCCAAACTGTCTTCAATTGGATGTCCTCTTTAATATTTTCATCAAAGAAACTCTGTAAGATGTTTTTCAGTTTAACAACTATAGCATCGTCTCTGAGCAGGTTCTCGTTGAGTTTCCAGTTGTATTGTTTACACTGTCTAATTTTGAGATGTAGGAGGATCGGATTATGGTCGGAAGTTATTTTAGGTAATATTTCCATCTTATTTATGACAGTATGCAACAGTTTGGAAATCAGAAAGTAATCTATTCTAGATGAAGTTTTGTGTCTATCCGAAAAAAAGGTAAAACCTTTTTCTGAACCATATTTAAATGTCCAGACATCAAGTAAACTATGTTCATCCATCAACTGGAAAAAGTTCCTTGGCAGCTTACCCTGCGACATTTTCACCTTTCCTGTATTGGATCTATCCTCTACAGGATTAAAGACGCCGTTAAAATCTCCGAGAAGCAAAATATTTTTTTGTGACCTTTCTTGAACATAGTCGTCGATCTTTTTCTTGATAGTACTATAAAATTTTCCTTTATTTTCAAGAGGAGCATATATCGCCACTAGTAACATAGTGAAATCTTGAATGTTTAAATCCAACATCAGATAGTGCCGCTCTGGATCTGAATAGATTTCCGTCACATTGTATTTGTTCTTTATATACACCACTACTCCTCTTTTTTTCTTTGAGTACGCTGCCGTGTAACATTGCCCCAACCGGGGATTCCTGAGGAATTTAAGATCTTTTTGGGCTATTCTTGTCTCCTGTAAAGCAATAATATCATAATCAGTTTTCTCCAAATAATGGAAGACATTACGTTGTTTATGTTGCGAGTTCAAACCTCTAATATTCCATAAAAATCTTTACATCTTTAGCCGCCATCTTAGTCCTGGATTTTTAATATCCCTATATTGCCGCAAGCTCTTCACTTTCACTTTCAATTTGTATCTCCCCTTCTTCGTCTTTCTCCTGATCACCTTCAGGTATATCTATTTCTTCTAGTGATTCATTCTCCTCCTCCTTAGTCTTGCTTGAAGCTGTTCCCATTTCTTCTTGTTGATATCCTTCGAGTTGCCTTACAGAATGTCCTTGTTTAGTCTTTCTTTCGACGTCTTTCTTCAATCTCTCATAGACTTCCTTAGCTTTATCAATGTTGTTTATCCTGTAATTTTTCTGGTTATACTTGAAGAAGATCCCCTCTGTTCTGTTCCACGTGAAGTTTATTTTATATTTGATCAGAAGTTGTGTCAGGAATTTGTAATCCTGCCTTCTTCTCAAGATCTGAGATGGTATGTCTTTGTAGATGTTAACTTCTTGCGGACCTATACGTAGCTTTTCTTGATAATTTCTCTGCAAAATAAGATCCCTCGTCCTGAGATTAGAAAAGACGATTACAACATCTCTAGGTAGATTTCTCTCTCTAGCCAAGCGCGAATTTATTCTAAATATCCTTTCAATAGAAGCATGTAATCTATCTTCTGAAAGTTGCACATATTCCACCAAAGCATGAATAATTCTATCGTAAATAATTTCTTGTTGCTGTTCCTCCAGGCCTCTAATTTTCAAACAACGGTCGCGATATCTCATTTCAAATCTATTCAGCGTACTTTCTTCTTGTAGTTGTTTTTCCGATAACTTTTGTGTTATTTCTTCAATTTCTCTTGTCTTATCTTGCATTGATTGCATGTCTGTCTTAATTTTCGAAACTTCCTTAGATATTGTGTCCATTTTTTTACTCAGACCTTCTATTTCTCTTTTTATTTCTGCCTTAATTTCATTTCTAGAGTCTTTGATATCTTGTTTTATTTCTTGTCTTAATTCTTGCCTAGATTTATTTAAAGCCTCCAAAATTAGAGTAGTATCAGTTGACATTGTATTAACATCAATTGAAGCTCTCCTAGACTGTTGGATTGAGCTTTTAGTTTGGGCCTGGGTCTGTGCCCTTCTGGTACCAGTTGCCATTGAAAATATGTAAATGGTTGCTCTAATACAAAATAATTAATTTCAAAATTTCAAAATGTAACACCACAATATTATTACTATTATTTCACAAGCAAAAAAAAACAAAACAACAACAACTCTTTACAGTTTAGACCTTAAGTAATAATGAACTTAAATTCAAACACTCTAGAATGTAATGTAGTCTAATGGAGATATAGGCTGGAATTCTGCAACTTATATCAAATCTTATAATAAAGTACAATAAAATAAATCTTATAGCAAAGAATCGAATCTTATAATGAAGTATAATAGAATAGAATAAAATATGAAAAGTATTTTAATTTCGTAGTTTTCTTAATATTCTTGATATCTTAACTTACTAATTACTTAATACACCTTTAAGAAGGAAAAAAAAAGACACACTCCTTCACCTCTCTTCACTTAAACACAGTCTGTTTCTATCAGTTCCCTTCACCCCTCCTTTAGTCAAACCTTCGTTCGCTTAGAGTCCACCTCAATCACACTCCTCAAATTCAGCTCTAATCTATACCTTCCAGACCTTCTTGGCTCAGTCTCAGTCCCTCAATTCCGTTCCTTCTTTCATTCCTTCGTTCCTTCTAAATTCAGTCCTTCCCAGTTGTTTAATCCTTGTCTCCGATTCCCTTCAACGCAGTCCGTCTCTGTCAAATCCCTTGACTCTTCCTTCGCTCAATCCTTCAGTCCTCTTTCACTCGAGTACAGCGCCCAGTTAGGTCCAATCACTGCTCCTTCTCCCTCACGCAGACCTTCACGCCACCTTCAAAACCCACGATCTCTCTCAGTCGAATTTAGAAGCCAAAATCTTCAATCCGCCTCCAGCGTTCGACGACGTCTCTTTAACTTTTTAGTGGCTTCCCACTAAAAAAAAAAAAAAAAAGAACCCTTCTCTTCCGTCGCAATAGAACTCAAAACGAAAAAAGCAAGAAAATCCAAAAAAAATAAAAAGGTTTGTGTGCCAGTTTCCAATATTACTCCAAGATATTATTATAAACAGGCCGATTCAAAGACAAAAAAAAAAAAAAAAAAAGATGTTGACTTTGACGACAAATCCCTCACGCGTCCGCCATTTTCTTGTCATGGAGTCAATCGTTTATAGCGCCATAAAATGTTCATTAGTAATTATAAATTCCAGAGTAATAATAGATCGTATTCCACTGAGCACAAATGTAACA
Source organism: Ctenosaura bakeri (assembly GCA_948474755.1). Taxonomy (NCBI): domain Eukaryota; kingdom Metazoa; phylum Chordata; class Lepidosauria; order Squamata; family Iguanidae; genus Ctenosaura; species Ctenosaura bakeri. The sequence continues at coordinate 306,511 of CAOLHI010000469.1, forward strand.
AGATAGTTCGAAAATTAACTGTTCTGGCTCAAACAGAATAAAAAGAAAAAACGTGAACCACGAAAACAAAAGGAAAATTTTTGCGGCTGGTATAACTTTTGCGTGCGGCTACACACCGCCCAGTTTTTGCTGCGAATTAAGCTCTTTCTTACCGATGGAGCTGACACTTAAAAACTCCACCAGAAGGCAAAATAGAAGCTTTAAAACTGTCCGCTTCAAAACAAATCAAAATTTAAAAAAGTCTAGGCGTTGCTTACAGGCATCAAGTCCCGGCAAAAAACGAGCGGCCGTGGTGGCCCTGCATCCCCTGCTGTCCGGTTGTCTCCTTTCCACCCCACTGCTCCGACGCTCGGACTGCAGGTACGGATCCCCTTCGGGCCCCCTCCGGACTCTTCTTCCCCGAAGAGTAACTCGCCAGGGTCGGGAGAGAAGCCAGTAAACTCCCACACTCTTCGTCCGTATGAAACCCCCTGGTTAAACCACTCGCGGCGACATCTTAGAGACAGCTGTCTCTCTAAGGTGTCAGTCGCTCCGCCATTAGACTGGAAGTCCAGGCAGGTGGAGTACTCCTGAGGGTCCTCCAGGTCTAGGTAACCTCCCTGTCCCTGAACCGTTTCCTCCTCTTTTTGTCCCCAGTGCTGTCAAGGTGGAAAACCAGGCTTGGGTGTACAAAAGTGACTTGTAATAGGCAGGCTGGAGATAGGTTCCGCTTCCTCTTCCCGCAAGTAGTTCTGTTGAGTTTGTTGCCCTAGAATCCCCCAGTGGTCCCGGTGATCCTACCTGTCACTCCAGTTCCTGGTCCTTTCTTTGTGTTGTAGTACAGGTTGTGAGTTTGAGAAAATGGCTGAGAACAGCAAAGTCACCTTTAAGGACCTCATGTTAGAGGAGGAGGTCTGAGGCACGTTAGAGAGATGGGTGTTAGGTAAAGGAAAATGCCCCTTTAAGGACTCCAGCTTCCAGACGGCTGATCCCTTTGCCACCCTCCGTGAAGCATACACCTTGGCACATAAAACAAAAAACCCATTTGGGTCGTCTAAGGACGCTTTGGCCGTGTGGGGACTTTGGCTTGCGGCCAGAGACGCTAGTAGTGCCCTGGTAGGGACAAGAGAAAAGTTAGCTGCAACAGAGAAGGAAGTTGCCCGGCTTCAGGCCGAGGTGGAGACACTGCGCGCAGACAAAGTAACATTCGCATCCGTCGTGCAGGCCTCCACACAGAAGTTAAATGATGCCACCTTGCTGGCTCAGACATGGGAGGAACGAGCCCAAGCCTTAGAGGCAGAGCTCGCCCAGGCCAGGTCTGCAGCTAAGTTTATGGTAGGGCAAGTTAAGGAACAGCAAAAGGCTGTTAGCCACACCACTTGCCTTAAGCAGATTGCTGTCCTGGAGAGCCAACTCCACACATGCAAGGCTTTGATTTCAGCTGTGTGCCTGGAGTTGCTCCCAACGTTTGCCAGTGACTTTTCCAGGGAGCTGTTGCCGGAGGATGCTCTGGCCACCCTTCCCCACAATCCAGACTGGAGTGACCCTAAGGTCCCAGTCAACCCTGTTGAGACCCGATCCATGACTAGGTGGACCACCCCCCTTGGCAAAGGCAGTTCAGAGAAAGCAGAGACCCAGGAGACACAGGTCACTGAGACTAGGGTCCCCTGGCGAGCCACTGAGGCAAAGGCGATAGCGGACCAACTGGGTCCATTGAATCAGTCCACCGGGATCATGTGACTGAATGCAGTCATACACTCCCATCCTACGGCCAACGGCCAGGACCTGACCCAGCTGGCTCGGCTTTGTATATCCCCGTCCGAACTCCTCATTCTTGAATCGGCCGTGGTGGCTCGAGGCCTGGTTAGGCTCGAGGCCCACGATTGGATGAAGGAGGTAGTTAGAATTTTGTGGCCCGGGTAGGGTGCAAGCATGCTCTACGTCATGGAGCAACAGGGTCCTCATGAGAACCCTGAGGCTTATGTGGTGCGGAAGCAGCTCCTTGTTATTCTGTCCGAAAAGGTTCCTTTAACGGCCCATGGATATGACTTTGACCATCTCAAGTTTAAGACACTTCTTTATGGAGGTCTTAATCACGAGACCAAAATGGCTCTCGGTTTGGTGGATCTAGCCACCACCAGCTGGGAAGAATTTCTAAACAACCTTCGGCGGGTCTCTGACCTGCTGCGTGAGGCTGGTTCCCTGAAACCTCCCACTAAGCAGCATAGGAAGGACCCCGGGAATTGGGAATCCATATCCGAGGTTACGTACTCGAATTATGGTCCCCATTCCCAGCACCGGAAAACAGCCCCGAATTCCATTCTGCGAGGGAATTGGAACTCGTGCCCTCCTCCCAGACAGGACAATAGGCATTGGCAAGCTAGAGATTCCCGCGGACAGCCCAGCAAGGCAGGGAACTCTTCACAGCAGCCCTCTGCCCCCGAACAGCCCTCGGACTCAAGCTTTCCCAGGGAGACCTCTGGAGGGTACGATCCCATGGCCCAGACGTACTCCTCTGATAAAGTGAGAATCTGGGGCATGCTTAGGAAGTTCGGACTGGACATGAGCCAGTTTGACAAGAGGCCAACATCTGAGCTTTTGGAAGCTCTGGAGAAGCAGCTTCAGACGGGTGGTAAACAGCCGGTCAGCGCCGTGACCAACAGCCCTTCTCTGACTGGATGCTATCCCGACCTGGATCTGCAAGACTAGGGGTGCCCTCGGTCCAGGAAACTTCCCCACAACATTGTGGCTAAGCTGAAGCCAGACAGGTGGGGAAGGTTCTGGGTGAAGGCAGGCATTGGGACCAAGAGGGAAAAGACTCCTGCCACCCTTCTTGTAGACTTTGGTGCAGCACTGAACATGCTGCACCCCAAACTTGTGAAACACGGTGAACCTACACCAGAGCATGTCCAGCTTTCTGGATATGGCGGGGGGGTCACCAAGCCCAAGCTTGGACGAACATCCTGATGTCCATCGAGACGTTCCGTTTCCATTTGTGGGCATGCGAGTTCCGGGGAGAAGACGATGACCTTTTGGGCATCGGCTTCCTTCGGGGAAACAGGCTCACGGTTGACTACGCGAACAGGTTTCTATGGCAGTTAGGGACCAGCAGAGATTCCGGCTGCGCACTGTTGTGCTGCCGTTAGAGCTCCTGCCCTTGTCCCGTTAGTGACTACGCAACCGCTATGCCCATACCCAGAGGTGACTTTGGCTACCGCCTACCCCTCCATACAGACGTTCTGGTGCTGCATTGTCCTTAAAGGCTGTGGCACCACCTTAATTGTGACACTGGTGATCTTAAAGAGCCAGTGTGTTATAGTGGTTTGAGCATTGGACTATGATCCTGGAGACCAGGGTTGGATTCCCTGCTCAGCTGTGGAAACCCACTGGGTGACCTTGGGCACGGTACACACACAGCCCCAGAAAACCCTGTGAGGGCCGCCATAAGTCCAGAATGACTTGAAAGCACACATAACAAGAACAAAAATGAGCCACTATGCTTTGAACTCTGGGCTCCAGGGAGCATGACAGAGTGTATTGGCAGTTCCTGAGGTCCACACTGAGACCTTACAGATCTGCATCCATTTAATGAATACTACCATAAGCAGGGGCCAGAATCATCAACAATCTGTAGATGTTCCTTGGTGGAACCATTTTTGTAGTATGGGCTGCTGCAGTTTTAAGTCTGATGCTGCAATCTATTTGATGAATCTGGTGAAAGTAAGGGAATTGTCTTGGTGCTATAATAATGAAAGAATTCACCCCACATTTGGATGAAATGGAGACACCTAGGGAAATCAGAAGAGTATATAAAATCATTTATTCCACCATGTTCAGCCTGGCCATCCTGTTCTGTTTTATTCTTATTTATGTTTATCAATTAATGTGCTGACTTTGAAATATTTTATTTATTTTATGTGTGATGTGTTTCGTATATCGTTTGGGAGTTTTTGCACTTTTATTCTCATTACACCACCTAAATGTGGAGGCACTGATCTTATACTTGACAAGATGAAATCAAAACAAATTAAACCTCTTCCCCATTCCAGTGAATTTAATATGAACAGGATTTAATTCTTTCTGTGTGCTTTACATGTGGCTATCTTTGGCCCTTTCTGCACTATACTGTTATAGTGCTATTATTCCACTTTCAACATCCTATGGAATTCTGGGGATTTGCAGTTTGGGAAGGGGCATTTAGAATTCTCAACCAGAGAGTTCTTTGGCCTCAGTAAACTACAAAGCCCAGAATTTCACAGGATTGGATTGAAAGTGGAATAATCTACTATATAAAAGTCAAAGTTTGTCTGTGAGTTTTGTCTGTTGGTCTGCATCAGGCAGGCGAAGACGATTGGCTGTGTGAGGCAAGACCTCATATGATTGGCTGGCTGTGAAGATTCTATGGAATCCTGGGGTTGGTAGTTTAGGGAGGGGCCTTTAGAATTCTCAGCCAAGAGCTCTTGGGCCTTAGGCTGGTTGCTATGGAGATGAGACCTAGCAGTAAGAAGGAGGATAGTGTATTCCCTCAGAAACCGAACCTCTGTTATGTTAACCACTCTGAATACAGATTGGATTGGGGAATAGGAAGATAAGTTACAGGTACTGGACAAAACAGATTGGGGAATTAAAGACACAGGATCTCAAATGTGTGTATTTCAACAGCATCTAATTCCTAAGGTAAGGTAAGGTAATTCCTAAGGTATTTCTAGCAAGAATTACCTATGAGAAAATTAAATCCCAGGCAACGCCGAGTGGATATACTAGTAGCATTATAACAGCATAGGGCAGAAATGGCCTTTAAATTAAGCTACAGTTGATCCAGAATGGGCCCATGTTACCCATCTGCTAGTTTGCTTCAAGCGTTGCTGATTCTGTTTAAGTCCCACAGTGGCCTGTAACCATGTACCTGGGTGATCACTATGCCTCCGAAGTCCCCTTCTTTAAAATCAGAAAAAGGGGCTGTCCTTTGTGTCCCCTCGACTGTGAAGGCACAATTGATGACAGCAAGAGGCTGGGCCTTCCTAAGTGGCTGTACTATTGCTGTGAAACACCTTGATTACTGGAGCATTGCTATCCCTGTTTCTGTTTGTCTTTCACAAGTCAGTAAAGACATTATTATTCCAGTAGGCCTCGGCTTGCTTAGCATCTGCTATTTTACATAACAGTTATGCTCTCTGTCTGTGATCTCTGGCCTAACTATATCTTTGTTTTTATTTTTGTATTTTTATTTTAAATTGTTGGAAGCTGCTCTGAATAATGCATAGAAATGATGCAGATTCTTTGTGTGTGTGTGTGTGTGTGTTTAAAGCAATAGTATTTGATCATATTCTCATGTTAGAATAATTGGGACTTAGGCTATTTCCACACTATTCTGTTATAGTGCTATTATTCCACTTGCAACATCCTGTGGAATCCTGGGGTTTGCAGTTCCCGGAGGGGCCAAGTGGAATAATAGTGCTGTAACAGTCTAGTGTGGAAATGGCCTTATTTAGCTGGGGGAATTACATCATCTCCCAAATTAGCTGCTTTGACAACAACATGCTGTAATTTCTATTTCCCATCACCACCACCTCCAAAAAAGCATGGTAAAAAGGAAGTTTTTATTCATCATGGACATTCCTGGTGTTATGGTACCCACCATCCTAGTAAATCATTTTTGGTATTTCAAATTTGCAGAAGATTTCAGAGATACTAGTGAGTCTATATTCAAGTATTACTATTCTTATGGTGGAGTAATTTCTCTTGAACTCAGACTTGACTTTTGAGTAAGTATACTGTCACTGTGTGCAAATGTAAGCCTGGCAACACCTAAATAAACACTTACTAGGATTAAGGCTGAGCAGGAATGCCCTTATTTAAAAAGCAAGCTGGATCAAAGCTCCCTGAGCAGCAAAACACAGTGTTATGATGTTTGTTCAGCAAAACCTTCAGCTTCTTAGCTAGCCTTTGGCTCTTTTAACTTTTAGCACGCTTCTTCAATTAAGCTTCAGCTCTCAATTAATCATTAAGACAGAACTGAATAGCCACAGCTGCTACAATTTGACTTATCCACAGAGCAGGCTGTTGATCAGGAGAGAAACACTGGCTTTAATTTAGAGTGAGTTGGATCTGAGGATTTAGCAAGTTGTTGTGATGAACTGGAATTTAGTCTTTCTCATCTTTGACAGTGAGAACATCTTGATCTACTTAATGTGGGCTCTTTTTGTGTGTTCAAGGCCTCCCTACCTCTGGATGAGGCTGTAGTCATAGTAGGGAGCATTTAGGCCCCTTCTATTTACATGCTTTTATTCTTAAACAGTATACCTGTAGTCCTTTTACTTTTAGAGAAGTAAGAAATAATGAGCATAGAGTATTATGTTGACTTGTTCAGTAAGAAGTAAACCTGCTGCCTTGTGGATAACGAATCCTGTGACTAATGAGTGCAAAAGCCTTATTTTGGTTGACAAGCCATTAATGTTTCTAAACTATATTATATAATTCTAATACCAGATAGTTAGATATTAACACAATTTAAGCATGCCAAATGCTTGTCAGTCTAAATAAGGCCTTTGCACTCACATAGATTTGAATACTGCTATCCACAAAAACTGTGCTTTTCTTGCTGAAATGAACAGGTTGACTCAGTTACCTTGTGGAAGATTAGCTAGTTCTGAAAACCTCAAAAGCAGCAACAGTGTTAGAGTGCAGATTGACCTAGTATTTGGAGGAAATCCCCTCAAACAGAAACAATTGTCTAGAGTATCTTTGTCAAGCACACTCCAGTATTCTCCAGCAGACAGAAGCATACTGAGTAACTGGGTGGTTGTAAACATCGCAAGCAAGTCTGGAGACTGGCTCCAGCTAATCTATTGTGGACCTATCTCCCATGAAAAGCACTTAGTTGGTAGAATGCTTTCATGAATAGCTTGGATTTAAATTTACCAAACCCAAATGATCCATCTCTCCAGCTCTCTATTCATTACTTCAATTAATGATTAGTCGCCTGAAAAATGCTGCAATCTGTTTCTTGGGAAGGTGTGCGGAAAATCTATGAGCCAAGCCAATTAGCATCCCATTTGTGACCATCTAGGGAATTTAATTGGGGCAACTTGGTTGATCGAAGGCCCAATAACATTTCATTTTGTTAGGGAGAATGTAACGTTTGTTAAATGAGCGGATTCCCTTAAGGCCCATATGCTATTGGCATTTCCAGGCCAGAAGGGGCAATAAGGTAAGCGTGCTTTGTTGCGTACACATGGCTTCTGTATTCTTGAGAGTGGGCTATGGCAGCTGGACACAAACCGAACAAGCCTTTGCCACCCGGGGTGGGCGTTACAGCTTCCCCACTAAATTGTTGCACACATGAGCAAACACATTGTCCACTTTTAAAAAGACATTTCAACTGCCCATTACCAGGCAGCCACCAGACAACGAAAAGGATGCAGGCTCTCTGTATGGACAACCTGTCTGCAGAACATATTGTTTGGGGGCAATTAATTTGCAAATTGCCTGTTTGCAGATCCCAGTCCAAATTAGTTACCTTCCTCTCCCCCCAAACTGTGCTTTCATTTTCAATTACCATTGTTTTTTTTTTATTAAAGGAAGTCCCATGAATAACTAGGGTAATCTGATGAGAAGCACTGAATAAATAGAGTGATTGTTTCTGACTTGAGAAGTGGAAGAAGAGATTTTGTGTGTGGGGGGGCAATAACAGAGGCTGCACTTTAAACATTTTGCTTGAATCCTAGGCTGGAGTCCACTGTTGCCCTGGGTGTACTTGTTATTGTGTTTAATCAAGCAGATTTTGCTGGTTTTTGGATCACTATGAAACCCTGCAAGGTTTAAAACAATATAGTCAAATAACAGTGAGATCAGCATTTACCTACATGCCACAATGCTTCTATCACACAGTGTTTAACTGTGGAAAATCTAAGTGCTTCTTGCTTGAATCCACTTGAAAAACAATGTTCTTATTTAGATGTATTGTGAAATGATGACCTTCTGTCAATATAAAAGAGCTATGGTAAACTCCAAGCTTCTGAGCTCCCTCCTCAGCTTTCTCTTCTTTAGTAAAGCAGAAGAAGAGATTTTTAAAGACTCGCTAACAACTTTAAGCAATGGACAGCTCCCCATGGCATCCAAAACTTCTTTGTTTAAACAGGAGATGGTAACATTTTTCTTTTGGGGGGTCATCTCTCTTTGCCTCTCCCTCTCCAGAGGCCAAAGGTCTGAACTGATTGCTTGCAGAGGGCTTTTGAAATTATGCTGAGGACCACATGTGAGTGGTTGCTCACCCATGGTTAAAAAACCCACTTAGTGAAAAGAAACCAGGATTGAGCTGTAATTTCAAATCATGGCGTTTTCACTAATTAGAACTTTTAAAGAACACAGTGCCTTAAGAGCAGATGTCACAGAAAACACTGATTTGTTGACTCAGAAATTGCAGCTTTTTGATCTCCTTTCTTGACCAAGGAATAGAAGCATAGGTTCAACACACAAGCCTTAGGCTTGCCACCACACATATGGTAAACCATAGGCCATTTCTTACCTGTCTCCGTCATCATCTAGTTGTGATCCCAGCAATGCCACTGCTAGGATAGAAGAACAATGTGAATGCTCCCTTCCATACCTGGCAGCTGCCTGCCAGGTATGTAGTGTCAGCAACACACGCCTGCCTTCCACAGTGCAGCTGGCCACTTCCTGTGCTTCACTGGGGAAGGAAGTGCCTAAATCGCACTTCCTCCCTTTCCACATAGTGTGATCGGGGGCCGTTACCAGATTTTTTCCAGTAATGGAATGTCCTGCAATTGTGGTGAGTGTGGACATGTTGGCAGCAGGACCGCGATGATGTCATGTGAAAGCACCACTCACGGACCACCAGTTACTCATCCCATCATGGGGCAGTGACATCAGGTGGAAATGGGCATGGTTTATCATCATATTTGAATTGAGCTAGCGAGGAGGGGGGAAAGGATGCAGAGCTGAAATCTTTGTAATGTGGTAAACAATGAGAATTCTAGTTAGTTCTAGAAATCTAGTTAATGCTACACGTCTATATCTTCAATCACTACATATGTATATTGAATAATTAATAATATAGTTAATTGATTATATTCATTTTGGCAAATCCATTTGTCATGTAGAGATTGTCTTACAGTAACTCTCATGGCAATCTCATCTCCATAAAAACTAGAAATGTATTTCGTACCATATAAACAAGTGTATGCTACAAAAGGGAGACAACAAACATGTTTTCACAAACACTAATCAGGGAGTTATGCTGTGTTCAAATACCCACTGAATATATACTTTGTGTTGCTTTTTTGTAATGTAAGAGCTAGCCGTAATTTGTAGGATGGATGATTCGCCACAGAACTAGCGCTCTTCAATTTGGATTGTGGCACGAATTTATTGAGAAGCCTTGTAACTGTTTTGTTGTTGAAATGTTGTAAATGGAATCAACTGATCACACAAAGCTTACATTTACTGTTGGGTGATTGTATAGCAGTCTTATGCCACATAGTTCCCTTTCCCTTCCCAAAGCCGTCATTTTGAAACCAGTTTTGTTGCCTTATTCTCTTGCATTAACACTTTTAGCATTTAGAAAAGTAGATGTATTTATCATGGCAAATTCTCCGCAAAGTGGGATTATTGTCGTCAGGAAAAAAATACACATTTTGCAGTTTGTAGAGTGCTGTCCTGATGGGTAATCAGGAAAGAAATAGGTATGCCTTTAAGCCTAAATAGAGGATTGGGTTATTCAGAATTGCTTAGAAAAATGCTTTTAGGGTAAATAGAATTGTAATAGCCTTAAAGCTAAATAATAACAGTGTTTATTTATCAGGCTTTTTCAAGCAAAGCATGGTAAGGGATCAGACATTCTACTGGTGTAAAGAATTCATCTTGGTGTAAATCAACACAACTCAATTCCATCCCATAGTACTATACTGAAGGTCTGGCCATGTGGCTCTTTGGAAATCATCACCTTGCTATCAGAATCATGGGAAATCATGTAACAGGATTTGGTGAAAGCAAATCATATTACAGAGCAAATAAGGTAGGTTATGGACATGAGGGAAACAGATAAAGAGTTTGTGTAATTTGTCATCTATGAGCATTTTAATATTTGAAAAGCTACCAATTTGTCAAGTTGGTTTGAAGGTCAGGACAGAGCTGCTAATCTTTTATGATTATTTATGACTACATTATTTATTACTAATATTATTTCTATTACTACTGAAAGTCAGGAGGAGTACACCTGCCCTAGCAATACTCTTGATCTAATCTTCTTTAAAGCTCTGCAGAGCATTACTAGATATCATCTAGCCCTTCCAGGTTAATGTCAATGTACTTATGGGCATAACTCCTCTCTAAGAGAATTAGGTATTTTCTTATTACGAATGCAATAACTTTTCAGTTAATGTCACAAAAACCTCCATCAAAACCTGATTGATTTCCAGCAGCCTACTGTAGAATTGGCAAAGGAAGCTGCAAGGAAAACCAAAACTTGCTTAAAAGTGTATGATTGCCACATTGACACTCAACCCCATAGCCAAGGCACTCATAAGCACTTCAACTGCACAGTTTAAGTGTGGATGGGTATTCTGGCTCATTTCAATTAAAACAGAGATGAATGCAGGGGTAGCATTTAAGGAGGGCAGGGGAAGCCATTCCCCATAATTTTCCAGATTCCATGCTGCCATTTCCCTTTAGAAGCATGAGTTTTCTGACCATCCATTAGTTCTACTCTCTGAGCGACACATTATAAGCAAGTAGATGGGAATCCATATCAAGGGTATTATCCCTTTGGGAATAAAACAGGGATGACTGGTTTTGCCTTTAAATGAAAAATATCTTCTCTGTTTTAGATATATTACTGATGTATTATAGTTTTGCACAAACTATGACTCTGGTTACTTACTTGAGTTTAGAAGTATATTCCTTTGAGTTCTGATTTCAGGTATACTCTCAACCTCAGAAGTAGTTTTCTTTCAGTAGTTTTAATTGTTTCAATTGTATGACACTTGTACATGGCCCACAAGTGTCCCACTATACTGTTGCACCTAGTGGCATTAGCCCTCATGGAAGAAGGTGGCATCTGTTTAGCTTCTAAAGCTGACATTCTTTCCATGGCAGGATACAGAAGTTTGTCCCAGTACTAGAAAAAGAGAATGTGCATGTTTTTATATGAATAAGACTCCATGTAGAAGAAGAGAAAACAGGCTCATTGTATAAGAGTCTTCTCTGGAAACTTTTGAGTACTCTAACAATTAACTAATGGACATTTTCACTTCCTGAAGTTTGAATATCACACATGGTACACAGAAATGACCTAGCTGAGCTCAGATTCCACACCTGGTGATAGCTCAAAAGAAAAGCAGCAGACGTTTGTTGTGACCTCTAGTCCAAATAGCTTAGTGATACTTACCTAAATAATATCCGGCTCAACGAAGCTGCAATACAAAGGGAATGATCATTCCATGATGGAACCATACGGCAGTTCTGAAAGTTCCAGGATCTCAGGAAAAGAGGCAAATATGGGCTAGTGCTGAAGACCAGCACAAGAGACACAGTATCCGTTTGGAAGCTCAAAAGCTCCCACCATGACGAGATAGATGCTACGCAGCAGTGTGTGACCTGGGAACATGTGGTACGTAATCATTTGTCTCTGCCTGCCAGTAGCTAGAGCAGGAGGGAACAGCTCCTTTGGGGGTTAAACAACCTCAACTTCAGCTGGACTGCTCCTTAGCTGCTCCAATGCTCTCTACACAGTGTCTGGTCTCATGTGTCTGTTCAGGTTGGACAGTTCCCCTGCTAGTCCAGGTCTCCTTGCTTACAATCTGCTTCATGTTATTATCCAATTGGAGCACTTTCATACCAATTTAACTGATGTGGTTGCATCTTACAGAATGGTGACAGTTGTAGTTTGGTGATTCACTAGAGCTCTCTTGTGAAGGATTCTAAATACTTCATGTAAGCTCTTTTTTAAGCATTGTATTTTAAAATTGGTAATTCTGACGTTATTTTTTCTCAGGTTAGTGTGCACTGATGTCTATCAAGTGTTCTTGTCTGCCCTGAATGAGAGTTTGGCTCACTGTCTGCTTCTGTGCATTCTCAGACAATGTTCTTCCAAAGCTGGGCTTGATCCTTTGGGGAGAGTGCAAAGTTGTCCTTGTTGCTGAGAGAATAATCATGTTGCAAAGCAGTTGTTGTTTGCATCTGTTTCTTTTGTAGCTCTTATTCTGCAAATTAATTTTTCATTCAGAACAATGTTGTTGTTAAGTACCATCAAGTCAACTTTGACTTAAAGTGACCCTATGAATGAGAGATCTCCAAGTCACCTTCTTATGATCAGCTCTACTCAGATCTTCCAAATTCAGGCTTCTTTTATTGAATCTGTCCATTTATAATGGGGTCTTCCTCTTTTCCAACTGCTTTCTACCTTGCCCAGCATCACTGTGTTTTCTAATGAGGCATGTATTTTCATGTTACATCAGAAGTAAGAGTCTCAGCTTAGTCATCTCAGCTTCTAGAGAGAGTTTAGACTTGATTTGCTCTAAGACTCATTTATGTGTCTATTTGGCAGTCCATGATATCCATAGAACATTCTTCTAGCACCACATTTCAAATGACTCAGACCAATAAGTGAGGTGCTTTTTTACCCTCATGAAACTATATATCCTAGGATTCTATAAGATGGAGTCATGGCAGTCAAATTGGTATCAAAGTGCTATAGTTATATAGTGTGACAGTGATGTGTGTAAGTATTTGCATCTGTTGTTTGTGTCTTCCCTCATCTCATAATAGGAGGAGTTGGACTTCTTAGAGTAAAGACAGTGTTCATGGTAGCTGCAGGCCAAGCCAAGGTTGCTCCCAGGTTCACAATGGATGTAGTTGCAACCCAGTCAGACACAGATTCAGCCATCAGTTTTTAAAAATTATTTTAAAAATTAAAAATTATTCCCAGTCATCTTTCTATTCCTTCAAAAATCAAACATTTTAAAAAAATGACAGTGCCAACTCTTTCCCACAACTCTAAAAAGGAAAAGTATGCTTGGGTTGAACAGTGCAAGTATTTCCAGAAATATTCCACACACACCCCCAATATAATCTTTGTCTTCCCCTTTAGATTGTTTTCTGCTTTGAAGTGCATCTGTAGCTCAGACAGCTTGAAATCCTCTTGATTTTTGTTAAGTGGAATCAAACCCTTTAACTTTTAAAAGTGTGCTGCTGTCCTTTTTCAAACTATACCTCCCTCTTTTGAGCAGTAAGTCCTTTCTCCAAAGGGTTAAACACTTTATTTAGATGGGTTTGTTTGTTATGTTTTAGTGCTTTGCTTGTTCTGAGAATTAATGAAAGATAAGCTAAAAGTTCATTTATAAGAGTATTAAAGGATAATTATGATGGAGTAAATGCAGAGGGTCAAAAAGCATTATGATGAACAGCTACATAGCATACAGCTTGGGAAACTGGCGACAATACATCCAGCACTCGATACCAAATAAAAACCCAAGAATTCCATCAGATGTGGACCATTCTTTCTTTTTCCTTTTCTTTCCATTAAACTCGTCCTTTGCCGCCTCCTTGTTCCATTTTAATTAAAAAGTGAGCTATTTGGAATTTTCTGGTCATCTGCCCATAAGGGTAATTCAGTCTCAGCAACTTAAATTAAAGTTGAAGGCAGGATCGTGAATATGTGACCTTTTAATATCAACAAAATAATAAAAAAGATTTGGGTAGGAAATCTGTTTCAATCAGATTAGAAGAAAAGTGGGTAAAGCTGATTACAAGCCCACTAAACACTGTCTTTGGGCAGAGTGTTTGTTTATGAACAATAGCGTTAATTCCACTTTAACAAGTATTATCGGGAAAATCAATAATTAATGGGAACGCGTTATTAACTTGTAAGCGTAGGTGTAGGGAAAGTGAAAGAAAATGGATTGCCCTCTTTTAACTTGACCTATGAGATGGATAAACTCCACCCACAGCTGTAGCTGAGTGGTTGAGATGGTGAAGGTGGACTCCTTTCATTTTTCAAAAGGATGATAAGTGATTAGCTAAGCCTTCTGTTCATGGAGACACATGAAAAAAATTTATAGCCTGTAGTTATTTAATTTTTAAAAAGTCTTACTCTGCTTTCACATCTTCTAGACCACGGATGAGTGACTGTGGAAGATGAGGGGGCTGCATTAGTCCTCAGGCAGAGTAGACCTTGGATGGCCCCAGCTACACCTATCCCTCCCCCCTCCCAAAAAAAAAAAAAAAAAGAAAATCAAAAATTGTTTGTCCTCAAATGTCCTTTAGGGGAATGTGGAAGCATGGTTTTCAGGTCTTTCTGGGCCATGACAGGAAACTTTGAGGCCATTAAAAGAAAAGTATTCAAAAATTTCACAAAATTCCATTTGGACTCAATGGGGGCCCGGGGGGCTCCAAATATGTTGGGAATGTCCTTTAATTAGAGATTTTTAAATACTTTTTAACCCTGTGGGGGGCCTGGGGCCCACAAAAACAGCCCTGAGGGGCCACATGAGGCTTGCAGCTGTACTTTGTCCACCCTTCTTCTCAATGAACATCAAGATGATGGATGAAGACAGTGAACACATATAGTTGGTCCTTGAATTATCCTTTGTTATGTATCATCCTCATAATCTTCCTAGAAAATACAATAATGCTTGGTAAAGTAGAAGGCAGTAGGAAAAGAGGAACACTACATCATGGATAAAGTCAACCAAGGAAGCCATGTGGTCCTGAAGAGTCTGCAAGACCTGAGCAGACTGTTGATGACAGGGTGACCTGGAGATGTCTCATTTGTAGGTCACCAAAGTCAAAGTTGACTTGATGGCAGTTAAGTTAAGTATTCTCCTGTTTACATCCAGCCAACATTAAGGTTGCATAAATGATTTAAAAAAAAAAAAAAAGAAATCCTTGTGCTCAAATTTATATTAAAACACATGTATTAAATTGAAAAGATTTTTATACAATTTTCTGGCTTATGAGACGAAAATGGTATACAAAATGTTAAGATGACCCTAATGTAAAATACACGGCAGCAATAAAATAGTAATATTAAAGAAAGTGAAAAAAGTGGGCCTAATATTGAAAGAAAGAAAGAAAGAAAGAAAGAAAGAAAGAAAGAAAGAAAGAAAGGAGGAAAATCTTGGTTTCATAATCTAGCAAGTGTTACAGGCTAGAATTTTGAACCGTCAATGATTTGGATTCTTCCAAGAATTTAGGAATCAGTGATGTGTTGTCTGATAATGTGGCACGTTCCAGATAGTTACACTATTTGTAACTGTGCTGTTGTAATCTTGTGTATGGTGGTTTTATTCAGATGATTTGTTTGTCTGTTTGGAGTTGTTCCCAGAGCACATGCCACTGTTAGAATCACAGTTGTTTTCTTTTCCCAGAGGCTCTGAATCTCAATTTATAGGTCTTTGTATTTCTTAATCTGTTCCCTCTCTTTGTCTTGAGCTCTGCTATCCTCAGCAATTGCTGGATCTATAATTCAAACTTTCTTTGGACCCTAGACAGTGTTCTTTTTGATGAGTCCATTTTATGTTGGTTGACCTCAGGCTACAGTCTAGTAATGTAATTTTTTAATGTACAATCTAGTGATGCAACTCACAGTATCTTCTGGCCATCATGGCTACAGTGAATTGTGCTCCAACAATTTAACTTTTCAAGCTCTACCTATTTATGGTCTTATCGGACAGAGGCAATGAATGAAGAGTGGCTGTTTGGATTTTCCCATAATTCCCTCAGATCAATGGTGTTTGGGGTCATTATGGGAACTTAAAATGTTACCACTGCCAAAAAAAGCCCACCACTAGGGCTTAGGATTGACATCCATACCTGTGTGCCTTGCTAGGGTTTTGGGGTCCTGACTACTGTCAGACTTGAATAAATATGTGAAATTCAAGGAGCCCCACAGGAGAACATATGGGGGAAACTGTTGTAAGCCACACATTAAAATAAATGGAGTTACCAAGGGCTCCTTGGAATTTTTAAGTTAAAACAAATTCACAACAACATCCTTGTTACCATACTCAGATTTTCTCTTCTTTTGCTTCATGTGAAAGGAGAGAAAATGCTTAATGCAATGATGTTATCCCTTTCATCTGCTTTAAATAAACACTGGATGGTGTGGGAAGGGAATTTAAAGAAGCAGTGGCCACACATTTATGGGATACTGACATTTGGCCCTTAACCTCAGTCCCCTGTCTGCAATATGGGGTTGGTAATACTGGCCTACTTTAAAAGACTGTTGTAAAGATAATTAAGAGAATGCCTTTGGATCACTTTGTGCACTCAAAGATGTACTCGGAAAATACTAACTCTTGCAGTGCTTACACTAGGATAAGGGAGTCTCTGGTTCAAATGCCCACTCAGGCCATTTCTGCACTAGACTGTTATAGTGCTGTTATTCCACTTTCAACATCCTATGGAATCCTTGGTTTTGCAGTTTAGGGAGGGGACTCAAAGGCACTATAATAACACTATAACAGTCTAGTGCGGAAATGGCCTCAGTCATGAAGCTCAACGAGGGACTTCTCTCAGTATAATCCACCTGCCAGGGCTCTTGTGAGAATAAAAAGAGGAAGAGCTGAGCCAAGTCATTTTGCTGCCTGACAACATCAACACTGTCAGTCTTCTGCTGACAAGATGGCACCTCGCCCTCCATTCTACCTATAGAAAGAGACTGGACTGGCAGTTGAATCTTATTCATCAGTGGATGCCATCCTTCAGATCATCTGAGATCTTCCATCTCGTTTAAGCGGCACAGAACAGACTGTGTGGAGCACACAGCTTCCCCCTCCAGGAGGAAGAAATAGCTATGGGATTGCCACAAGTGCCCTCTCCACACCACCCATTATTTGCTCTCTGAAGCCTAAGGGTTGGGCCAGTTCTCTAAATGAATACTTTTTGTTATTTCATCAAAATAGCCACGCAAATCTGTACAGAATAATGAAAGCAAATTGTACAGCAGTCTAGCCATAGTAATGCTGAATGCCATGACAAGGATACTAAATGTTGTAAACCAAAGAGGACTGAATGTTGAGGGGGCAGAAGAGCCCTTGTTCCAATCTGTCCTGCTTTCTGACATGGTTAAGTGCCCGCTTAATAGGTTTCTTGTTTTCTTCCTTTCAGGAATTGAAGTGGCATGTGTAAAAGCATGTGAACCGATCGCATCTTCACCAGCTTCCCTCCCCACATTGGCCCCTTTTGATAAAAGAAAAAAAAAGCCCTCATCTGTCCTTCGCATATGGCTCTGTGTGTGTGTAAGTAAGTACAATGCGTGTGACTTGTCATTGGAGTAGGTCATTGCAACAGATGCCAAACAGATAATAGTTTCGAGAAGACAATATACTTCCAGATTATACAGATGTTCTGTACAAGGGAGATAAGGTTGCATTGCAAGAAATCTTACTCTCAGATAGCACATACCAATTTGCTTTTAGTAGAGCCTTTTGAGAACTGGACTATTTTTTTGGAGCAGTGAGTATATTCATTCAGCTCTGTGGTAGAGATCACATGTTGCAAAAGATCCAGGTTTAGTCTTGGGCATCTCCAGGAAAGGCTGGAAAGGACTCCTTTCTGAAATCCTAGAGAGTTGCTTTCAGTCAGTGTGGACCAAGGGTGAGCCACTTCCATGGGTTGGAGAACCCAACTGGTTAAGGGCTGGAACCCCTCCCCCATTGCTAAGCAAGAATTTGACAATTCTGCCAAATTCTTGCATAGCAAGAAAAAAATTGTTTGCCATTTTTGCCCTTTAAGTATGGCACTTCTGTATATAAAACAAAGCACATGGGGAACATGGACCTTATTTGGAAGTGAATCAGCTCTTCTGGGTAACTTCAAGAAGCATTCATTAGCTCCCAACAAAGCCTATAGTCCTCCTGCACTCTGTTTCAATGTACAGGTGCTTTGTTTAAAAGCAAAATTTATACCCTTTTTCTGCCACCAGTAATGGTGGTTGGGACACTTGTGGAGGCCTATATCTGTTTTTCCTTTCTTATTTGTTTTTTTCTTTCCTCTTTTTAGTTAGTTGGTTAATTAATCTATTAGTTTAGTCTAGATAGAATTATAGGTTAGTTTATTATGGTTGTTTCTCTGTTTGGTTATTGTTGTGAACTTTTTTCATATTTCTTTTTTGTAGAAATATTATGTTGTGTTTTGTGTTGTTTCTATATATTCAATTTGGGAAAAAAAGAAAAGAAAAACAGCAAACAGAACTACAGAAATGACCACACACTAGCCATGTGTTCCCTACTCTTGCTGTAGATCTGGGATGGGCAACTGTGGTACTTCAGATACTATTAAACTGTAGCTACCATAATTCCCTAGCTTGTGAGGTTAGGGGAATATGTGAAGGAGATAGATTGGCATGTAGGCAGACAATCATGGTTCAGAGAAGTTGTAAAGTGGGGCTGCAGGGAAATAGACTATACCAAAAGGCAGACGTTTGCCTCAGAAAGATCTAGGTAGGGTATGAAGGAGACAGGGAGTGAGAGACATGGGCTGGAGTAGACAGAATTTGGAACTGACACAGACAGAATAAAGTTGACAAAGAGGCCTTTAAACTGATAGAGACAGGATTGTGGATTGAAAGAGGAAGGGAGAACTACCTATGATTTGGGGGAGCTTGATTGCCATATTTGTTTCTACTGCATTTAATAAATCTATTCCAATTGTTTTAAACTTGTCTCTGGCTCTCTATCAAGCCTGAATTGGAGTCAGGCTACACATACAAAAACAAAAGAACCTCCCCAACAACAAAGCCACAAGTGCACGTTAGAGGGGTCACAGTAACCCAATCCAGCAAGGAATAGTTGGGGAAACAAGGGCAGGATGAGTGGCAGGACTCTTAGGGGTTGGAGTTTTAGGACCAGCCTGAGTAAAGGGATCTGTCACAAAGTGGTAAGCCAAAAACATCCAAAGAGCCACAGGTGCCTACCCTTGGTGTAGACAGCACTGAGCTAGATCGTCTAGTGGTCAGACCCATTATAAGGCACCTTCCAATGTTTCCAGTATTCAAGGAAAAAACAAGGGGCAAATGGATCCAGTTTACACTATAGCCTTTGAATTCAGTTCCATGTACGTACAAACAATGAAGTCATTCTAGTATCTCTCAGCTCTGACAACTTCTACAAAAACCTGTGATCTGAAATCCCTGTCTAGCCCTCATCCCATTTTTCAGGCAAGGTAAGAGAAACAATACAATAGAATCATAGAATTGGAAAAGACCACAGGGGCCATCCAGTCCAAACCCCTGCCTTGCAGGAAGCCACATCAAAGGACTCCTGACAGATGGCCATCCAGCCTCTGCTTAAAAACCTCCAAAGAAGGAGATTCCACCACACTCCATTGAGGCAACATATTCCACTGCTGAACAGCTCTGACCATCAGGAAGTTCTTCCTGAGGTTTAAGTGGAATCTCTTTTCCTGTAGTTTGAATTCATTGCTGTTTGTCCTAATCTCTACAGCAGCAGAAACAAGCCCGCTCCCTCCTCAACATGACATCCCCTCAAATATTTAAATATGGGAATCGAGACAAACTCACAATTGAACGAATGGGAGAAAATAATATTTGAGAAAAGAGAACATTTAACATCACATCTTTATAGATACCTTCTAGATATGGAATTAGAAACAGAGAAAGTTAAAGAATCTATGATTGTTTGGGCGCAGAATATTGGTCATGTAATAAACTTAGAACATTGGGAAAAAAGCTGGGCTATCACACAAAAATTTACTCTAGCCCAGAATTTAAAAGAAAATTACATCAAAATGTTCCATAGATGGTATTTAGATCCATCGAAATTGGCAAATATATACAAATTAGAGAATAAAACATGTTGGAAATGTTCGCGAGATACTGGAACTTTCTATCATATGTGGTGGAAATGTCTAAAAGCAAAAGTTTACTGGAGAAACATTCACAAATTAATGATAGAAATCTTGAAAATAGAGATGCCATTGACACCTGAAATATATCTTTTGAATATGCTGCATCAGGTGGATAAGAAATACTCAAGATATGATTATATAATTCTGTATATGGTCTCAGCAGCCAGGATTGTGTATGCAAGATACTGGAAAAAAGAGGAAATACCGGATATACAAGAATGGTTACAAAAAGTTTTAGAATTTATCATTTTAGAAGATCTGACACTTAATCTGCAAGATAAAAAACAGATAAAAAAATTGGAGAATCTGAGATCAATTAAGACAGTGATAAAAGGAAAATTGGATATAGAGAATGAATAGGGGGAAAATTGTGGAACAAGTATATGTTGATTTGATTTGAATTAGATTTGGATTTTATATACATATTTGTACATATACATATATATATATATATATATATTTGTATTATATATACGTAGTTGAAAGAAGCTGGTCTACATTGGAGTACATATGGTTATTGAGATCACGATAAATTAGAAAAATAGAAGTTCTATTGAGAGGTGAGAGGAAGTTATATGTGAACTGTACAGATTATATGAAATACACGATATGTAAGCTTGTTTTTATATTGTAAATTTGATAACTCAAAGGTGCATTGTGAATTAATAGATGTTGTTTAATAAAAATACTAAAAAAAAAAAAATATTTAAATATGGCTATCATGTCCCCTCTTAACCATCTCTTTTGCAGAGTAAACATACCCAGCTCCCTAAGCCACTCCTCACAGGGCATGGCTTCCAGATCCTTCACCATTTTGGTTGCCCTCCGCTGGACATACTGCAGCTTGTTGATATCCTTCTTGAACTGAGGTGCCCAGAACTGGACACAGTATTTCAGATGAGGTCTAACCAAAGCAGAATGGAGTGGTACCATTACCTCCCTTGATTTAGACACCATACTCCAATTGATGCAACCAAGAATCATGTAGGCTTTCTTGGCTGCCACATCACACTGCTGACTCATGTTCAGCTTGTGGTCCACCAAGACTCCTAGATCTCTTGCACATGTACTATTATTCAGCCACGTGTCCCCCATCCTATATTTTTGCATTCCATTTTTTCTGCCTAAGTGTAGAACCTTACATTTTTCTCTGTTGAAATTCATTTTGTTAGCTTTGGCCCAGCTCTTCAATCTGTTAGGGAAATTTCAAATTTTGATCCTGTCCTCTGGCATATTAGCAACCCCTCCCAATTTGGTGTCATCTGCAAACTTGATGAGCATGCCCTCTATTCCTTCATCCAAGTCACTGATGAAGATGTTGAATAGCACTGGGCCCAGGACAGAGCCTTGCTCACTAGCTACTAGCCTGCTCACTCTTTGGAGGCTTTCCTTTGGGAAAAGGGCATAAAGGAATAAAGAAATAATTTAAGCTCCTGGTGATGACGTTCAAGTCCTAATTGCCTTGGGATCTCAGCACTAGAAGGAGTACCGGTGCCTCTATGTGCCTGCCCAAGAATTGAGGTCTTGCAGGATGGGCCCTTCTCTCTGTTCAAATAGTAGGGGCAATATACTGACAAAGGCCATGGGAGGCCATGATGCCCCACTTGTGTAATGCCCTGCCCTTAGAGACCTGACTGCTGGTTTCTTTTCACCACCAGGTCAAGACATATCCTTTTATTCAAGCATTGGGGCCAAATGTATTTTTAAGCATGGTTTTTAATTATTTTAGCCTGTTTAAACTGCTAACTTTTTAAGTGCTTTAATTTGTTTTTATCTTGTGGAAATTATTGATTGATTTCAATCTGAAATTTTTTATATTGTTTTATCTGTCTGTAGCCCAGAGATCTCATGATAAAAAGCAGGGCAAAAATATTTTAATGAATGAATGAATGATATCATCCTCAGGTTTTTTCCCCTTTCTTGTTCTTGTCTTTGTATTCAGCCTTTCTTTTTGCTTACAAAGAATAAGAAGCAACTGTAAACATGAGAAAGACCAGTGAGGGAAATCATCTGGGAACAGCTGTCCTCCAGAGAAAGAAAGATACTAAAAGATGCTGAGTGGGCAAATAGCTGAAATGGGGCTCTCTCCAGCAAAGGGTCTCTGTAAGTGCTTCACAGAACTGATAGCTGCTGCAGGGATTCAAAAGCTTCTTTTTTATAAGGGGTATAACATTAAGTGAGTAACCGTGGTGCTTGTTTTTAGACTCATTTCCCACAGTCCCTCACCACCGGCTATCCAAACTAGGATTATTGAATGTCACTGTTGAAAACATCTGGATGGCCACTGTGACCCACCCTGTAGTACAATAGGATGCTCAACCAATGTGATCTTTTGGTACCTCTTGTTGTTTTGGTGTGTCTTCAAGTGGCTTCTGACTTATAGTGACCCAAAGGTGAACATATCATGGGATTTTCTTGGTAAAGTGCCTTTCTCTGAGGCTGAGAAAGTGTGATTTGCCCAAGACCACCCAGTGGGTTTCCATGGCCCAGCAGGGATTGCGACCCTAGTCTCCAGAGTTGAAGGCCAACACTCAAACCACTGCACTATGTTGTTTCTCATGGATACATCAGTATTAAATAACAGAGTGACACCATTTAGTTATTTGATGTTGGTGTTGTTTTTCACATCACTACTGGTCAGTTAGTAATATCACACTGGAAGGCCTTTGGTGTAAAGGGTTGGATTGAAGTGTGCTTTATGAACATGTGTGGATGTGGATATAAAAAGTGATTAGAGGCCATAGGACATATTTGATACAATCCTCCTGAACGGGATCATTGCCTCTTTTCATGCACTGTACAGAAAGCATGGTGACAGCCCACACAGGAAGTGAAAAACTGGTATTTGACTTGATTGTGAGACACTGTTAGTTTTACAAATCTCTTCACTAACTTATTGGTTTACTTGATTAGAAAGCTAGAAGAAGAAGCCATTATCTGGGGCTAGGAAACAGAATCAATCTGATTATTTGAAGCTGCCTTTCCTCTGGAATACGTAAAAACCAAGCTGTTGGTGTCAGACAGGGACAAAGGGAAGGAATCACAATGATGCACATGAAACCCCACTGAAAAATGGAAATAGTAAAGAACCTTCTAAGAATGAACACAAAGCCATTGGCCTCGCATTGTCTTGTGAGCCCACACCTTAAGGAAAATCAATCAGTTGCTGCACAAACAGAACAAACTGAATGTTTAAATTAAAATTCTTTATGCTGCTTACCCATTTAAAAAAACAAGCGTGATGTAGTGGTTTGACCATTGGACTATGACCCTAGAGACCAGGATTCAGTTGCCGGCTCTGGGTGATCTTGGGCATATCACATAGTCTCAGCCCCAGAAAACCCTATGAATAGGATCACTTTAGGGTCATCATAAGTCAGAAATGACTTGGAGGCACACAGCAACAACAATAATTCATTCAAAACTTTCCAGGAAATGTACAACAAATAAATGGCAATAACAATTTAACACAATTAATTACAAATGCAAAGAATTAAGATAAAATATATTCAGCTTAAGATGCCATCAAAATAAAATTAAAAAATCAAATGGCAGAGCTTGGAAAAATTACTTGTTAGACTATAGCTTATTAGACTACAGCTCCTAGAGTCCCTGCCTGGCTGAGGGGTACTGAGAACTGTATAACCAACACTGGGATCCACTAAGACCATTTGTGAGATAGCAATCCATATTTCTTTGGATCATTTTCTACTCTGAATTCACTGATAATCCTAAAAACTTTTTTGACAGGTTACCTGTAGCAAGCATGTAAATGAGTCTGTCTGAAAGATGGACTCCCAGTTCCTAGTATGAATTGTGAACAGCATCTTGTGACAGCATATAGTCACTAAAGTGGGAATTGCCAGTAATATCATCTTCTTTCCAGCCAATCACCATTCAGCACAATCTTCTGGAAAGAAATTCTGATTGGATCTCACTGAAATGACTGGGAAAAGTTAATAATAAAATCATAGAGTTGGAGGAGACCCCAACAGTCATTAAGTCCAACCCTCTGCCATGCAGGAACACTTCCTAAAAGCACTTCCAGCACATGACTATCCAACCTCTGTTTAAAAATGTCCAAAAAAGGTGACTCTACCACATTCCACTGCCAAACAGCTTGGTTTTTTTTCCTGTAGTTTGAATCCATTGCTCTGTGTCCTAGTCTCCAGAGGAACAAAAAACAAGCTTGCTCCATCTTCAAAATTTCTTCAAATATTTAAACATGGCTATCACATCACCTCTTAACTTTCTTTTCATCAGGCTAAACGTACGTAGCTCCCTAAGCTGCTCCTCACAGGGCATGGTTTCCAAATCTTGCCCAAATCTATTCATCTCAGTAGCACCTCATGTTGCATGGCTCAGATCATTCTTTCATTCTGCAACTCTTAATATTATGCAAAACTTTCTGTGTAGGGTAGAACACATTAATGTGTGTTATGGTCAGAGCTTGGGAAAGTAGCTCTAGCTAACATGGCTTGGATATTCTGGGAGTTGCAGTTCCAAAAAGTAACTTCCTAAACTCTGGCTAAGCTTACCTTCCAACTATGATGTGCATATGCAGAGGTCTTTTTGGTTGCACTCTATGTGCTTATGATACTGTTGTGATACTGAAGAAGCAGAGCTGGTTCCCATTGTAAAATAGGCCATTTCCACACTAGCCTGTTATAGTGCTACGATTCCACTTCCAACATCCTATGGAATCCTGGGGTTTGCAGTTTCGGGAGGGGCCAGTCGGCCCCTCCCGAAACTGCAGACCCCAGGATTCCATAGGATGTTGAAAGTGGAATCATAGCGCTGTAACAGGCTAGTGCAGAAATGGCCATAGGGTTTGCAGACCCCAAGAATTAAACATGCACAAACTTTCTTCCTCTGTTTCTTGAGGGTAAATCTTCAGTGTTGGTAGATGCCTGAATGATAGGTGGAATGCCCTCCTCAAATTGCAGCAGTTTTGTGGAAAGAGACACTGTGTGGGGATCACACTTTAGTGTCAGTTCCTTGACAATCAGTGACACTTGAGGCTTTCAGCAAAAAGAACAGATTGAAGACAGATTGCGCGGACGATGCGCTGCGGTGCCACATAGATAGGGAGTGGCTACAGAGATGACATTTAATCATTCAACATTAACACAAGACATCTGTCACCATACTCAGCAGTGATGGGGCTTTGCAGCCGCTTGGAGCAAAAACAATATGTTCTGGACTCGTAATCACTTGGGGAAAATTCTACGTTTGCAGAGGGTTCTTTTAGTGACCAGTATAAATCCGTATATTTTATTATAGCAATCCCAACTCAAATCCTTCAATAAATGGAGTTGTTATTAATGTGCAGCTGTTAAATAATAACAACAAAAAGCAATAAAAATGAATCCCTAGTCGGGCTGATTCCAAATGGTTAAGAACAAAAAAGCCAAAATAAAAGCTTACAGATTTTTATTATTATTTTAAATACATGTTTCATCTTTTCCCAATCCTTGTTTTAAACCTTGATTTGCAAATGGCTCATTTTATAATTTCAGCGGTCATGTTAGTTTCAATATTAACACCACACATTTCTAAGACCATGCATATCCACAGCAACTTAGAGGAAATATATATATAAATGCAAAAGCTATCAAAATCAACTAAAAACAATTCTAACAGTAAAACAGTAGACAAATGACAGCAACAAAACAGTGACACAAAACATATCAGCAAAGAGAAAATAAAATTCATAATCTAAAAAGCTCAAAAAAAGCATGCCTGATGGACCAAAAAAGTAAACACATTGAAATTTTTGGATGCCTTGAAGATTGCATCACACAGGTGAAACACAGGGCCTTTCCACACTACACTGTTATAGTGCTATTATTCCACTTTCAACATTCTATGGAATCCTGGAGTTTGCAGTTTAGGGAGAGGCATTTAGAATTCTCAGCCAGAGAGCTCTTCAGTAAACTACAAACCCCACAATTCCATAAGATGTTGAAAGTAGAATAACAGCACTATAACAGTGTAGTGTGGAAAGGCTCACAGTTAAAATAAGCCCAATAGAGAACTACAGATTTGGAGAATGACAGGTTCACGCTGACACCCTCTTAGAGGTGCCATTGGATTTCAGTTTTATTTCCCAAACATTTCAGGCTTGTCAATATATTACTTAGAGCATGCTGGCTAATCAGTATCATGCTCTGGATTCACCCAGTGCACGTCCATGACCCTCAGTCCTGTGACTTCATTCTCCGCATGACTGAAAGCATACAACCTCATGTGGCATCCAGTTCCTGTGTTTCTGCTTTGCATGAAGGGTTTTGCCCAACTAACAGCACTATATGATAAGAAGTTACTTCCTTTGAGTTCAGGGGATTTACAAACAAGTACAGGGTTGCAGCCTGAAACAACCTCCTGCTGCCTTCACTCCAGTTGTAAAGGTTTTCCACACTCCATTATAGGTCCTCCATACCAGCACATTCAACAGCCTATCAATTTAACAAGGTAGCAAACTCAAAAGTTAAGTTTACCAAGAGACAACAGCCAGCTTTGAGCTTCCTGTAATTATTTAGTTAAAATAATTTATTTCCATTCTTCATCCCTAAAGAAGTTAAAGGGGCATGCGCTCTCTGTAAACAACGAATGACAAAGCACAAAACTCCCAGTAGCAAAAATAAAGAACTATCTCTGTGTATGTGACCTCAAGCCATCTGTTGATTTATGGCAACCACATGAATTTCATAGGGCTTTCTTAGGCAAGGAATACTCAGAGGTATTTTTGCTGTTTCCTTCCTCTGAAATATAGCCCTATAGCACCTGGTATTCATTGGTGGTTTCCCTTCCAAGTATTGTCCAGAGCTGACTCTGCTTAGCAATATAGCATTTATAGCAATAGCATTTATTTCTATACCGCTTATCAACTGAGTGTTATCTAAGCGGTTTACAATGTATTTTAGCTAATTGCCCCCAACAAGCTGGGTACTCATTTTACCGACCTGCAGAAGGATGGAAGGCTGAGTCAACCTTGGAGCCTGGCAGGATTGAACTCACAACCTTGTGGTTGCAGTACTAGTATTTAACCACTGCGCCACCAGGGCTCCTTAGCTTCCAAGATTAGATGGGATCTGATGCTTTTAGGGTATTTAGGCCAGCTCTGAAGCTTGACTGCTCTAAAGGCAAGCAGGGTGGCTCGTACCCCAATTTCTCACCACCACAAACTCTCCCCTGATGACCCATCACCCAAGGAAAGAGATGGATGACAGAGGAAGTATAGGGCTATCGTGACGACCTACCCCTTTCCCCTCTCCTTTCTGTGACCTGGTTTGGACTTAGGGTGCTTGCTTCCCCCTCCATACCTCAGCCCCCTTTCTATAGATACACATACACATTTTGATATTTGTGGTTTTTCCACTTTTGCAGAATTCCTGAGCCCCCAACCCTCATGAATGTGGAGGGCCAACTGTACCTTTTTGTTCATTTTGACTTACATGTAGTTTTAGATGCATTGATTTCAACTGCTGGAAGCTGGCTTCCCCGCTGTGGGAGAAATTTGGGGTGAAAAATGAAATAAAATAAACATGGCGGCTATCCACCCTACTCCCACCTCCACCCTGGAGCAAAAGGTTTTTCCCTGCCATGTGGCTGACAAAACTCCTCTCCTGCTCCCATTTTTTGTAGTCCCAAGTGGGCAGTGAACCAAAAGACTTATTGTACTGTTACCCTGTATGTTGGGGGTCCCGGGAGGGGTGCCCAAATGACCAAATAAAAACACAAGTTGGGGGAATTGAGCTGGAGCAATCTCTTGGCTAAACGAGAGGCAGGGTAACTTTAGCAAGGATCTTTAACCCTATGTCTACGGCTTCAGGTCAGAGAGCAGGCAAGCAAGTTTAAAAGTAACAAAAATAACAGTTTTATTGAAAGATAAACAGCAAATAAAACAACGTGCACACACTAGCTAACTTGGAAGCAGAAACAGAGAGCTTGGGGATAGGCAATACGACACCTGGTCTCGTAGTCCTGGAGAAGAAGTTGGGGTTCCGGGGAAGAAAGCTCAGCGTGGCTGGCTGAGGGGAGCTCCTTAGACAGACCGGCAGCAAGGCGGGATGGAAGTCCAAAGTGATCCGAAGAAGTCCAAAGAGGGGAGGCAGACTCAGTTATGGAGAACTGAGGGGAAAACTTCACTGGACAGAGCGGCAGCAAGGCTGGATGGAAGTCCAGGGTGATCCAAAGACCGTTTGAAAATGAGGGGTTTTTATAGGGGAGTTTGTGCCTACCGGCCATGGCATGCCAAGGGAGTTTAGAGCTGGACAAAGGATTTGGAAAAGGTCAAGTTTGCATGAGCTTACCGCTCGATGACAATAGTTTGGTCAGTATGTAAATGTCCTGTCTAAAAGGACTAGTTCGGCTGAGAGCCGTGCAGCTATTGTAAAGTTTGCAGTTGGAAGTTCCCTGAAGCTACGAGCGAGGCTTGAGTTGCTGGCCTCAATAGGGTCTGGAATGTAAAACCATTAGCGGCCGCACCCTGTCCGTGCTTGTCCGGAGAACCTCGCAAACACGTGGAGTGGGGTGGCTGGAAAAGGTCAAGCAAAGGCCAAATTGTTTGATATCGAAATGATATCTGGGGTCCTCACCAACAGTGCCATAGCTGGAGTAACAGTACAAAATACTTACTGGGCTTCCATGAATTCTTGGGGGTCATAAATTGGGAGGTCATATTTTAGGTCCTGAGGCAAAGAGCTGGGTTAATTTATTCAGAGAAAAATGTAACAAGTTATAAGAAAGCTGGAACTGAAATCAAGAAGCCTCTTAACCCCTGTCTCCACATTTAGCTAGGATGATTTATACTAGAGTAATTAAAAATGGTGTGCATATATAGCTGTTACCACCAGGAGGAATTTTGTCCTTGGAAGCAGTAACGCACAACTGTTAATTCAAGTTGGAGTGTCAGACTGTGTTTGGAAGAAAATGACAATTATTGGTGAAGTCAAGATGTGACAGAAGCTACTGTTTATCTTATGGTCATATGTCTATTTTAATTTTTAGTTTGGGTAATTTTTTTACTGTAAACACTGCTTTACAAGAGGATACTTCCCTCTGAAAATTAATACCATCTGGTAAGCTATCCAGCTATCAAACTTGGAAAATAATTAATATAGAAGTATTTCTGAGGATGCTTATAGCCCAGTGCATGCCAATTAGAGATGGGTGAACTGGTCAGGAGACATGGAAAGGATCAGACATACTTTAACCCAGATTTTGAGCTGTGCTCAATTCCGTTCCTATTAGAAACTCATGGTCTATGCCTCTTTTTAACCTTCACTACCACTGGTAACATTCTGTTTTTTAAAAATATTTTTATTGAATTTCAAACAAAAAGAAAAGAGACATCCTGATGTATTGTTGATCAACAGCATCCATATGATCTGTTTAAATATGTTGTATTTTATCTCATCTGACATTAAGTATCACGGTTAATAAATGGATTATAAGCAGTGAGAGTTGTCTGGGTTGGACAGGGGGTCAAAAATCCAGTCCTCCTCAACTGAATGAACCATCCCCCAAATACAGAAGCTAATCTAAGGCTGATTTAACAAATTTTGAAGGAAATGGAGCAATAAGCATCATCATCATCGTCGTCGTCATCATCAAGTTTATTTGCCTGTGGAACAACGTCCATTACAAAATATTGCAAAAGCACCAAGGGAAAATTATAATAATGCAGCCAGCCTGCTTACCAATAAGAATCAACAAAATACAAAATACAGAGGAAATACAGGAATAAAATCAAATAAAATTACAGAGGAAAATGCCCGGGCAACAATAAAGCTACAACTGGTCCCCTTTGCAGTCCACTGCTGATGTTTTCAGAAATTTGCAGGGGATCTTTTGGGCTGCTACTGCAAAGTGTAATAGATTTGGAGTGGTCTGCCAATAGGAATAAACATCACTATCTAAAGAGCCTCTCATCCCCTGTAAAATTATTAATTCTGGTCTAAAATTCTTTAACTGTACTATGGGAAAGGGAAGAACTGGAGCATAGCAAAAGAGGACAGAAACTGTAGGAGCAGACTCACGAAGGAAATAATTTCTGATGAGTCACAAAGCTAGCCAAATCACAATCTACAAGGACTTTAGACCCAATAGGATAAGACAGTGGCAGAAACCAGTACTTGGAAGAATTACTTTTTAGACTACAGCTCCCAGAACCCTCTTGATGTCATGCACCATGGCCATGTTGGTAGGGGGTGCTGGGAGTTGTAGTCCAACAAATAAGTCCTCCAACTTTTGGTTTAAGTGCAGTCTCAACAAATATTTAAACAGAATCTCATTCAGTTATATGTATGTCAAATCAAGGGATGTGAAGCCTGACTAGATGACCAAAGGGGAACTTGAAGTGAGGGGTGCTAAGCTTTCTCCCAGATGGATGTTTACCTCCTAGCTCCTCAGAGAAAAGCTTGATGGGAAAAGGAATGTCAGCACTTCAAGAGGTAAGCAATAAAGGTGCTGGGAAGATTGTCCTGAGATTTCTATTCCCTCTGATCTATATAAATCAGGCCTCATTTATCTAATCCATATTAAAAGCAATGAGTTTGCTACCTTCAGGTCTAGCTGGACCTTTGGCACATATTTGCATCTGTGAACAGTTCCAAATATTAAGGCCTAAATCTAGCTGCTACTCCTAACGAGGGCCATTTCTGCATGAGATGCCAGAAGCATGTTGTAGCATTGCAAGGGCGGTGTTTTACACTGCACTTTTTGCACCGCTGTGTTCTTCACACACCCCTAGTTTGAAGCAGAGGAGCATGGTTGTTCCTTCTGCACTACAGCGTCTGTGGCCATTCCCCTGGCCCGCCTTCATCCTGCCCTGCCGCCACTGATTGGGAGCTGCTGCTGCTATTTCTTCTTCTTCTTACAGACAATGTAAAAAAAAAAAGGCAACAGGAGAGTGACAGGGCACAGCAAACTGTCCCCATCACCCATGACTGCCAAAATGGAGCAGGAGAGGTTGAGAGGTACTGTGGTAAGAGTGATTTGTTTGTATATTGACATACTGGGATTAGCCACTGTCTTTTTACAAAGGCAATGGAAGTGGGACCAAGCAACAAGATATAATTTGTTGGATGGCAGCTGCCAAGCCCAAGCCAGCTGCATTGTTGCTGCTTCACTGGATGACGAGGAGGAGGTCAGCTCATCTGCTGCCCAGTGTATAGCCTGGCTTGACAGGCTGCTCTGCCCTAGGAGGTGGTGGGTGCAGGAATGTCTGTGCAGGATATGGTGGACCAGAGAGGTATTGGCAACATGGGATGATGACTAGTGGCTCTACCACTTCTGCATGACATGCCCCACCCTCTTTGAAACAGCTGACCACCTGCATTCCCACCTGCAGTGCGTGACCACCGTTATGTATGATCCCATTCCTGTGGAGGAAAGAGTGGCTATAGTTGTATGGTGGCTCACCATCTCCCTCATCTACAGGAAGACTGCCAACATCTTCAGTCTGGGCATATCCACAGAGGTGAAGATTGCCATCGAGGTGTGCCTGGCCATTGAACATGCTCTGGCTTCCACTGTTTGGTTGGGAGACCATCACAGGGTAAACTTCCCCTTCTCCTATGCCGGTGCAATGCTGCCCACTTGTCATTTACAAAATGGGTTCTGCAGTTCCAATGGATGACCTCTAACAACATATGGTGCTTGACATGACCACACAGGGGGGAAATCATGCGCTGTGTGAGCTGCACAAGTTTTCTGAAGGAGATGTGTGGGTGGGAAATGGGTGGTTGACCTGGCATGGCTAATGTCATCAGCACCGTGGGTTCTGCACTCCTCATACATGAGTTGGAAATCATATGATGCTTGACATAGCCATGCAAAGGGGAGGGGAGAATTCATGAGCCATATGGGCTGCACAAGTTCACTAAGGGAGATGTGTGGGTGGGAAACAGGTTTCAGTGAACTCATACCATACATCCAATATGTCACTTCTGATTTGGTTGCTCTGAAATGTCCACTAAATATGTATTCGCATTACCTCCCACCCACAGTTCATGGATAGCTTCCAGGAGATGGGATTTTCCCAGTGCATTAGTGCAGTTGGCAGCACCCATGTCCCCATTCGCTCACCCAAAGGGAGAGGGGAGGAGATCATCAATAGGAAGGATTGCTTCTCTGTCCAGCTTCAGGGAACCACCAACCACACCAGCAGGTTCATAGACACTGAACTGCGGTATACCAGGAAAACCCATGATGCTCATGTCTTCTGCCACTCTGGTCTGTAGCAGACAAAGGAGGCTGGCTGATTTGCTCCCGGGAACCTCACCCTCACTATTAGAGGAGTGCAGGTCAATACTGTTATCCTCACAGATGCAGCGTACCCTCTTTCACGTTGGCTTATGAACCCCCATGCAGATCATCTGGATGAACAGAAGCAGGCCTTCAATGGAGTTTTAAACCACTGCAGGAACGTGGTGGAGCGTGCTTTTGGGAAGCTGAATACCAGACTGGAGTGCCTCTCAGCTCCACTTATTGTGGCAAAGGAGAATTTTCTCCCAGTAATCTCAGCCTGTGTGATTCTCCACAACATCTCTGAGTTGAAGAACCATGTTCTGCATCCTGATCTCTGCCCCCTGCCTGTTAACATTCCACTGGCAGAGCAAGACATCAGGCCATACGCTGCTGATAGGAGGGTCAGGGAGGGGGAAAAGTAAGAGTTGCCATAGCAAGCAATATTATTGGGTGACTGTTACATGCCTGCTTATTGCTTTGCTTGATCTGTTTGCTGTCCCCGCAAAACTTGGCTCATCCTGAGAGGAAGTTTTTTGTATTGTACAAGTTTCTCAGGGTGACCTAGCACCCATGCTTCCATTAGAGTGATTCCCTGCTTGTAAATTTTAAATAAAACAAATAAAGATGTTCCTTTCTGGATGTCACTGTGTATGTGTGTCTATTTTCCACTGGAATTGCTTTGCCCCTAACAGCTGCCCACCTTGTCCCAATGGGCAGATAAAACACAGGATAAGAGCCTCAAACTGGGCTTTTATTCTGACACAGCAAACAGCAACATGGGTTTTTTTTTTTAAGAAAAAGTACTTGAAAGAGGTAAACTATGCACATTGGGCCATTATCACAATACCTTACCATTGCTCAAACATTCCATATCCAACATCCTTTGGAATTCTGGGGTCATACTAAAATACTTTCTGGGTTTGCCCAGGCACCCACCCAAAAGTTGATAACAAAAGGATTCCATAGGATGTTGAGAGCGCAATAGTCAAACTTACTGCAGAGGTGTTGGCTGGAAATTGAATGCATTTAACATTCCATCAGCTTACACTTGACCAGATGATATGTCCTCCCCTTCCTCCACTGGTGTCTCCCACCTACAAACAAAAACATTTCAACATTGACGGTAAATCCTCCAAAACTATTTATAGCTTGTCATGGGCTATAGCGATCCAGGGCTTTTTTGGGCCACACTGACTTCCTATTTTTACACCCAGTCTGGGAGCCACCCTGGCACACTTGGCCTCTGGAGCCACAGAACTCCTCTGTGCTTTCACCTGTGCTCAAGGCAGCTTGCGAGGCAGGAACCGCACTAGTGCTCAGCGCATGGCTGTCCAGGGAGTTATGGAATGATGTCATAACCCGGGTGCTAGTGCACAGCACTTCCCTCCTCTCCTCTGGAAACAAGATCCTTCCTGTAGAGTTCAATCAGCTCCTTGAATATTTGGTTCCTCTCATGCAGCTCTGCTACTGGTGCGTTGAACTTCAACCCACACATTGCCCTGTTCAGTTCCTCCTGCTCCTGGGTATGTTCCATCATTGAAATGGAAATGGCTGCTGCCTCACTTCTGTACCCTGACCTGTCTCGGGACCTTGCCGATCTCAGCTTCGACATGGGAGAAAGCGTTGCTGTGACAATACAGCTTGGGGTGCTGCTTTTGTTCACAGAAGCTCTGAAAAGGAGATGAAGAAGCATTTCATTCTGACAGCATGACAGGGTTGCTGCCTGCCTGTGTGCTGTGAAGGTAAACCCTCATATAACATGCTGTGGTGTTCTAACACAGCCAGTAGCGTACTCACCTGCCTCAGAGAAAGAAGAGCTGGCGCCAGCCTTCTTGGATGTCTCTCCTGTGGGAGCTCCCTCCTCAAGGACCTCATTGCCTGTTGTGGGACACACAATCTCTGTGGTGAGGCATGCCTTCTGCTGATTGTGGTCCACCACATTGGAGCTCACACGTGGGTTGCCTATGAACATTATCAGGGCTGCATTGCCTACTTGAAGTATTTTGGGTGGGCTCAAACAGATCCATGCTGCTGTTGTTCTGAACTTCCAACCCTCTCACTGCTGCAGTTACTGCCAGGGAAGAAGAACATGCACATAAAAATGTGCATCAGTGTGTGTGTGGGGAATTCACCCCCGGTCTCAGAATTCCACCCCCTCTGTTATTGAGGTGCATTATAGATCTGAAATGTATGCAACACTAATAGAGATATGGGATGCCACAATTGTGTTTAGGTATGTCATATATCCTACTCCCCGCTTCTGAAGCTGCAGATAGCAAAATCACAAATGTGGAGGGCTGACTGCTTAAATTGTTACAACTGACTATACAGTCAGCCTTCCACATTTGCGGGCTTCACTTTTGCAGATTATTCACGGATTATTTGCTGTCACTCCTGCTGCCTCCCTACACCATTTTTAATAGGGACTGCAAGCCTCTTGAGACTGTGAAACTGCGAACGAGGCTTGTAAGTCCCTCTTAAAAATGGTGTGGGGCAGCAGCGGTGTCAGTAAGTCCCACCAGCCACTCACTTCTGCCTTGTGAAGGAACTCTGATGCCTCAGAGTAATCCATGGTGGGTTGAATATAATGATCATACTTTGTATGTTAAATATGGCTTGGGAGAGCCTAGAGTTATTCATGTTTTCTTTCACTTTCGTGGGGGTCCTGTGCCCTTAACCCTAGTGAATGTGAAGGGATTACTGTATTCAACTTTGTCCAGAAATTCTGGAATATATATTGGGGTATAAAGTTGACTCCCAGACTTGAGACTTGATTTGAGACTTGACTTGAAAGTTTCTTCAAGGACTTGAGACTTGAAGGTAGAGGCTTGAGACTTGAGACTTGACTTGCGACTTGGAGTAAAAGACTTAAATACATGCTAACTACACCTCTTGTTATGGATATTATAGATAGATTGACTCAGAATGGCTAGGAAAGAGGTGGAGATGTTTCTGGGAAGTGAGATTTTGGGGAGGATGACTCATCTTCTCTCCATAATTCTGGTGAGAGCTCTTGTTGGAGTGGCATTGTGGAACCCTCTGAAGCAGACCCCACTCAGTTAGGTGAAATGGGACTGGCAACAAAGGAAACATATGTACCAATGTCAAGATCATTTCTTTAAAAACATTTGTACTGGAAACTTCCCAATGTACCTAATCTAGAAATGTGGCGGTTAAAAGTCATAGAAATGAAACAATACGATGAGTTTTCAAAGCATTTGAAAGGGAGGCGAATGGAGAAGACGGAACAAAGGTGGCAACCAGTTATTGACTACTGGAAACGACACATGACAAGTAGATGAGTAACCAACCTCAAATATAAGGAGTAAAAGTAAAGAATAAATGAGATTTAGTATAATTCCAAGGTTCTAGAAGACACAAATATAGTACTTAAAAGTTTATGGAAAAATGGGTAAAGTTCCATGGGTAAATCATGTTATTGCATTTCTTAACAAAAGAAAGATCTCTTGATTAAATAGGTTTGTACTTGAAGCTAAGAAAGTACAAAATAAGGTGTGCTCAACATAGAAAATGTTGAATATAAGGGAATTTCATTGGTGGAATGATAGCGGGAAGATATTAGACCAGGGTTTGGCAATGGAGGTCAAAAACTCAACCTTATAATTTTCTATGTGAACTCTTATGAAAGATGAATATATATATATATATATATGAAAATTCTATGTTATGTAAACAAGTCTGTAAATCTATATAATTTTCTTTTTTATCATTTGTATATTTATTTTAATAAAAATAATGGGGGGGAAAATTGGAATGGAAGAGGTTCTAAACAGGGAAAAAAACGTGTTGAGTAGCCAGTCAGACACCCCAAGAGTGTTCCTGTGTCCTGGAGGGCAGAATAACAGATAGAAGAATGCATGGCAAGCCCCCCAGGAGGTGCCCCCAGGCTCTGGAACTCCCTTCCTAAGGAACCTGGAATGGCCTTTCCTGCTATCTTTCTGTCAACCAGCAAATCCCACCCACCCCCTTTTTAAAAAGATTCCAACAAGATTTTAAGAACTGAACGTTTTTAAAGGAAGGGCTTTTAAAAGTATGCTGTACTGTTTTAATTGTACTGATTTTAACCTTTTAACTGTATGTTTTTAAATTATTTTTGCTGCTTTTAATAGTTTATTTCTAGATTAATGTTGACCTTTTGTACTTGTTTTTTTATGCTACCCTGAGTCCCAGTTTTGGGGGGAAGTTGGGGTATAAATAATGAGAACGAAGAGGTGGTGGTGGTGGTAATAATAATAATAATGATTATAATTATAATAATATAGTTAATATCATCACCACTAGCATCACCACCATCTTGTATGCAAAGTTTGAACTACAAATCCAAGAATCCCCAGGGAGATGTACTCCAAAAAGGCAAATTTGACAGGCTCTGCTTTTTTTAGCCCCAGTGCTATGTGGGAAGGATCCTGTATGTGCGAGAAAAAACAGAGAGAATTGTGAGCAATAGTTGGCAACTAGAGGAGAGGGTTTCATCAAGGAGTGAATGAAGGAGTGAATAAGGTCACCTGAATACTTAGTCTCTTCCTCCTCTTCCTCATTGTGGCCAATGGCTTCCATGTCAGGGGTGTGGTGAATCCAGTGTGGGTTTTATTTCACACTTTAATCGATCTATGTGGGGTTTTGAATACTATCCCCCAAACTCATTCAGCACCTTAAAGAGGTCTTTTAAAGCAATGCTTCTTAAACTGTCTGATGTGAGGGACTGGAAAAGTTTTTTTCCTTCATTGTGCGACCAACTGGCACCATATTTTTGCTCATTGACTACAGCTGTTTCTTTCTTTCCCAGAAACTCATTGCAGGCCAGCAGCCAATAACTCACGTGGCACCAGTTCACAGACCACTGCTTTGAGCAGCATTACTTTAATGTCTAAACTCAGTGCAGATTTTAATTCACCTCCCATACAGCAGCCACTGGTCTCACTGCTGCCCACTATATGCAGGAGAAAGAGGAGACTGAAATGATTGTGGCTGTTTTTGGATGCTGTAGTGAAACTCTCTGTGTGCAGCAGCGGCCTGTTGCTTCTGCTCTGTTCATTTAGTCTGTGATCCTACAAGGCAAAAATCATGATGAGCCTCCCAATTGAGTCATGGGCCATTTCTGCACTTTCAACATCCTATGGAATCCTGGAGTTTGGAGTTTAGGGAGGGGCCTCAAGGGCCCCTCCGTAAACTGCAAATCCCAGGATTCCATAGGATGTTGAAAGTGGAATAATAGTACTACAGTGTAGTGTGGAAATGGCCATGATCTCCGATGTGGGGTTTATCTGAAAGTCTGCTGTGATCAGAGAGCCAGTGTAGAAGTTTCAGTGCTAGACTGTGATTCTGGAGACTAAAGCCATTTCTGCACTAGACTGTTATAGCGCTATTATTCCTCTTTCAACATCTTATGGAATCCTAGGGTTTGCAGTTTAGGGAGAGGCCGCTTGGCCCCTCCCTAAACTGCAAACCCCAGAATTCCATAGGATGTTGAAAGGGGAATAATAGCACTATAACAGTCTAGTGCAGACATGGCCTAAGGTTCAAATCTCCACTAAGGCATGGAAACCCGCTGGTTGGCCTTGGGCAAGTCTCACTCTCTCAGCCTTAGACGAAAGCAAAGACAAACCCCCTCTGAACAAATCCTGCCAGGAAAACCTTATAATAGGGCCACCATAAGTCAGAAACAACTCCAAGGCACACAACAAACAACAATGCTGTGATCAGACACTGAACCACACTATAGCATAATTATTATTGATTTAAAAAAAATAATTTATTATTTTTCTTCCATTGATGTCAATGAGAGGGAAATTTTTTACCGGTACAAAGTAGTGGCTTCATTGCTTTGTTATGTTTACATACCTTATTTGAAAAGACATCATATAGAGGATGGATAAAACCTGTTTTCTGCTGCTCCAGAGATTGGAACACGAAGCAACAACTTCCAATTTCAGGAAAAGGGATTCCACCTAAACCAGGGGTGTCAAACTCAACTTAACCTTGGGTCGCATCAGCATTAGGGTTGCCCTCAAAGGGCTTGTTGTACCTGTAAGACTATAAAAATGTATCTGTTCTTTTATCATATTAAATAATTGCCTCTGCATTCACTTATTACTGGTTTTAGTAATAACTAGCTCTGAAACTAAAAGTCTAGGAAAAATAATGGCAAGCAGATATTCAAGTGTACAACTATTGTACAATTTATTGAAAAATGAGTTTTGAAAACAGAAAGTTATTTATTTTTTTTAATCATCAGCCGGGGGCCCGCAATGTGGAGATCGGGCTCGCTGGGCAGGAGGAGTGCCACAGCTGCAGGAGAGGTGCAAGGGCCACATGATATGGCCTGGCGGGCCAGATTCAGCCCACGGGCCTTGTATTTTTCACATGTGATCTAAACATTAGGAAGAACTTCCTGATGGTAAAAGTAGTTTGGCAGTGTAATACACTTCCTCAGAGTCTGGTAGAGTCTCCTCCTTTGGAGGTGTTAAAATAAGGATAGGTGGCCATCTGTTGGGAATACTTTTATGATGTATTCCTACATGGCAGGGGGTTGGACTCAATGGCACTTGTGGTCTCTTCCACAAGGATTGTGATTCTATGATCAATGCAACCATGGGCTCAAAGGGGTACAGTTTGTGGCACAAATATGCCTCTCGCATCACACCCATGGTTCTGACCTGTTTCAGCCTTCTGTGGAATTATCTTCACTGATAAGAGGGCTCCACCAATACGTCTGAGATATTCTGTTAGTACAGCTGTCGTGGTAGTAGAGTGTTTAATCTTCTGACAGCATATTGAGACCTCCACCAAATCACAACGGGTGGATTGTGTGCCCTTATAGCATGGATGGGAATCCTGCAGTCCTCAAGATGATACTGGACTGCAAATTCCAGCAGCTCTAGCCAGCACAGCCAACGCTGAGAAATGCTGGGAGGTGCAATCCAACATCTGGAGGGCTGCAGGATTCCCACTCCCGCCTGATAGGCTGCTATTTTACTGATGTTGTTAATTTCAATGAAAATGTTGCCCAGAGATTACACTGGATTAGCAACCACTAGCGTCACATCATCTGCATACTGTACAATTATCCCTTCCATTTTATTAATTGATTAATTATAAGCCACTGTTATGATATCATTCTGAAGTATATTTGGCGACAGATGTTCACTAAAACAGGGACATTACAATGAGGAAAGTGAATAATACGTTTTACAGTATTTCTTTTTGATAGCTTAACTGTTTTAAAATATAATTCATTTATGCTCTTATTCAAAAGGACTGTGTTTTATCTGTCACCATAACGTTTTAAAATGTTCTCTGCTTTATCAAACTCTTGAGCATGTATTTTAAAAAAAATTCTTTTTAGATCTGTTTCTCTAAATTCCTAGCAATTATAGCTAGTCAAAAGGTAGCTATAAATAAAATATAATACAGAGGCTAGATGGCCATCAGTCAAGAGATGCTTTAGCTGTGGATTTTCTCTCTCAGCCTCAGAGGAAGGTAACTGCAAACCCCTTCTGAACAAATCTTGCTAAGAAAACTCTGTGATAGGATCGCCATAAGCAAGGAACAAAGGCACACAGCAGCAACAGCAACAGAGTTAAAGTAGATCACCCTTGAGGTTCCTTCCAATTATACACGTTAAAGTGTTGAACATCATGGTGTTGCTCGGGACACAGCTTATTCTTCTCTACCTCAAGAAAAAAAAATCTAGTCCAGAAAGTGGGCTTTAATCTTGAGTTGTTATGAGAAGCAGCTGAAGGTTAAATCATCTTGAGTCTTAGGCCATTTCCACCCTACACTGTTATAGTGCTGTTATTCCACTTTCAACATCCCGTGGAATTCTGGGCTTTGTAGTTTCCTGAGGCCAAAGAGCTCTCTGGCTGAGAATTCTAAATGCCCTTCTTTGAATGCGTCTTCCTGGCCTTATTCTTCTTAGGGAGACCAAACTGTCATGACTAGGAATCCTGCAACCAAAAATGATTTCTATAAAAATACATTTGGAATGAGATTCATCATTGCTGTACACCTTCAGGTTAACTCTACTTTAGGCAGGTGATTCTATCTTAGGGCTTTCTGAGCTAGATTTATTCAGAGAAGGTTTGCCATCGACATTCTCTCTAAGAATGAGAGAGTGTAACATGCCCATAATCATGCCAGTGGGTTTCTATGGCAGAGATTCAAATTCTGGCCTCCCAGATCTCCTAGCCCAGTGCTCAGACCACTACAACTCATTGGCACTGATTGAATTCTGAGACCATGCCTAAGTCCAGACTGAAATAAACTGAGAGCATCCATATTTTCCAAGCAGATCGTCAGCTGTGCTCCCACTGACATCTTGAGCAAGACTCTGAAAGGAATATGTGCGATGTGATAAGGTTCAGGTTGGGCCAGCTCTTTCTGTTCATGGACAGCACTACGACTTGCTGGATAGAATGGAATTTTTACTGCTTCCTCATGCAGATCCCTCTGCCCCTTGAACAAGTACTCCATTAGAGATCCCTCTATCCCTTGATAGCAGAGTAGATCCCTCTGTCCTTTGAACAAGTACTCTATTAGAGGTGGTCTTGGGTTGGGAAAGGAAAAATTGTCTAAAATTACCTCCTCCCCTTCCTGGAACAGATAGGAGGAGCTGTACAAATTATGTTCTCCGTGACAGGAGTTTCATCCATGGGAAGTCCTGGTTACATCAAGTACCCCGATTGTTTACATAGTTCCTTCCAGTGTGCTGATTTTTTACCTAGTGCCTTTATTTTCACTGTGTAAATGAATAAATAAATAAATGGAATAGTCTATCCCTGCATCTTTACAGGCTAAGATGACCAAATATGGAAGAAGAGACTGGAAGGCAAACTGGCCGGGATGGAATCAGCTTGATGAAGTTTATCTGGACCAAAAGGGAACCAGTGCCAATAAGCAGACATCAGGAAAGAACAGCCATCCAAAGTGATACCCCCATTACAATCCCATTATCCCCAGCTGGCTAGTGATAATGAGAGTTGTAGTCTAACATGTCTGAAGGGTACTGAGTTGGAGAAGATTTGGATGGAAGACTGCAAACATGCTTTCCAAGCAACAATGGCAAAGTCTGCATTCTTCAGGATCCTGGGAAACTTCCATGCAACAGAGATGTTATTGTGAAAAAAGCAGGAACTCAACTGGCCACTAGCAGCAATATTGAAAGAGAAGATTGTAAGATTCTAATCAAAGAAATCGATGAACAGGACTTTATACTTTCCTGAGCAGCAATACTAGTCTGATGAGAGCTGAAGCAACATTTCACCTCATCCCACAACAGTAAGTTAGCACTTTTTAAAGTTATGGACTGTGGTGCCAATGAATTCAGCCTGTCTGCATTTTCTACCATGGGCTTAGAAACATATGTGGCCCAAGCCTGAAAAGGTAACTTTGTTAAGACTGTGGCCAGCATTCTGTTACTGACGTAAATCAACTTTTAGTCTGCATATGCCTCTTTTTGATTGAGGCAGAGGTTAGTACTTCTTCCTCCCTCCACATCAACAAAGGTCCCCTCCCCAGACCAGCTGTAGAGTTGATGCAGCCCCTCTCCATAGCCTTGTCGTGCCTGGAGAGAGTTGTGGGTGATCATAGAAACATCCAGTTACGTCCCTGCAGCCCCATAATCACTACATAACACA
Organism: Ctenosaura bakeri; assembly: GCA_948474755.1. Taxonomy (NCBI): domain Eukaryota; kingdom Metazoa; phylum Chordata; class Lepidosauria; order Squamata; family Iguanidae; genus Ctenosaura; species Ctenosaura bakeri. Next base: position 348,288 of record CAOLHI010000469.1, read on the forward strand.
CCTCATAATATGCCCCAGGTATCTGTTGAATTAATGGATCCTCCCATGATGACTGTGGAGACCACCAGCTTCAGACTGGGTTGTTAATTCTTCTTCCTCAGGTGGATCAGTCTAATGCTTACTTTGGATTGAGCTACAGGCTAGCTGTGTGTGTGTGTGAGAGAGAGAGAGAGAAAGGGGAGAGACCCTGAGGTTGATTACTGCTGTCCTTTATCTGTAAGAGTCACTGCCTAAGGTATCTGGAAACTGGCTCCCAACACTTTAGTCACACAGACAGCCGTGACTGATGGCATTTATGTCATTGGAGTAGCAAATACAGTTCAGATTTCATTCCAAACTTTAAAAGATCTATCCAAGGTCCTGAATCCTAGATCCAAAATGGCTTCAGCATCTTGGAAACTCATTTAAAGTTCAGCATCTTACTGACATGGGAGTCCCCAGCTGCCACTGCATGTAGTTTTTTTCATGCTGATTGGAATAGGCTTGCTTCTTTGGAGATAGATTTAATTAATATGACAACTATTGTACACAGTTCAAAGTCTCCCAGCAAGGCTTTCGGGTTGCTTATATTTTTCTTCTTTTCTTTTAATGGAAAAGACTCCTTCCATTAAAGTCTCGCTAATGGTCTTGATGATTTCTGATTAATCAGCAGGTTGGGAGAGGACAGATTAAAACAGCAAGATGAAGCAATTGGATGAGCTTGTTGCATGAAAAAAAAAGGGTACTTTGCAAAGGCTAACTGAAATGGACATCCATTTAGCTATCTTGCAGCCTACAGAATTATCACAGATGGAGACCCACCACCCAGTTCTGCCATGTGTTCAGGTCTTCCTGTCAACCCACCTAGACACAACTCCTGCTGTCTCTTCCATCAACTCTAACTAGCTACAAGCAAGTGTTGTTATTGCACTTCTAAAAAAATTATTCAGGAACCGGTATTTCTGTTTTCCTTTTCAAGTCTCACTGGTTGCTCAAAGTAGCTTACAATGAAATCACAAAATAATTCAAAGGGTAAACATAAAAATACAATTCACAGTTATGACAACAGAAAAAAAACTCTTTTAACAACATTAAAACAGCAGCAACAATTAAAATCATACAGGGTTTCCCCACTTATCTGGCAGATTAGGACTGGCTGGAGCACTGTTAGAAAATGGAATTGGTTGAAAAATTGAATCTGTGTACTGTACTGGAGGGAGCAAGAAGGACTTAGGAAGGATCACTTTGTCATCAACTGCGCATGCCACTTGCAAAGTCTCTCAAATGGCTTAGAGCCTTCCCCCTCCAGCACACTTTGCAAGCAGCACACGTCAGCAAGTGGTTCAAAGTGAGCCTCTGTGAGCAGAAAAATGAAAGAAGCGAAACCCCTTTGAAAATGTCAAAAGATGACATCATCAGATAATGTGGTGTCAAAAGGTGGGGGCTTATTGTATAGGATTGCAGCCTTAGGCACACATAAGATTGCTTTGCTAGCGTCTTAAGAGAACACAATTTCTGGTTCCAAAAATACCCCAGCAGCGTAAATGCAATTATTTGGGTATCTTGCCACATTAGGAGCTGGATGTTCATTTTCCTCCTTCTTTACAACCGTACCACCCCCACGCCACTGAATTTCTCCAAGAATTAATTAAAAGATCTAGTCAGGACTGCTCTGACAGCTGTCTTGCTCTTCCACTTTCCAGCAGTTTGATTAATCTGACACTCCAGATGCAAAAGTCGAGGATGTCAACACATGCTTTGCTGTTCAAGTCCGTTTAAATCATGACTGCTCTTCTGTTTTTAATCAAAGACAAACGCCTTAAGAAAGTAATCTATTCCAAGGAATTAGCAGGGATGTCTACTGGCCACAGAGGAAATGAGGCTAACAAAAATACCTTCAGATCTAGAAATGGGGTATGCAAGCAACTGCTGGGGTCCTTCAGAAATCTATTAACGATATTAATTATAAATGGAAGATGTACTTTCCCCCTTTTTTCTCCCTCTCTGTGTCGTCATCTCTCATCACATCCACCTATCTCTAATTCAAATGTAAAACTACATTGTCTAAAATGTACATAGAATCATAGAAATGTAGAGTTGGAAGAGACCACAGGGGCCATCCAGTCCAACCCCCTGCCATGCAGGAACACCCTCAAAGCAATCTCGACAGATGGCCATCAAGCCTCTGCTTAAAAACCTCCAAGGAAGGAGACTCCACTACACTCCGAGGCAGCAGCAGATTCCACTGCCGGACAGCCCTGACTGTCAGGAAGTTCTTCCTGAGGTTCAGGTGGAATCTCCTTTCCTGCAGCTTGAATCCATTGCTCCTTGTCCTGGTCTCTGGAGCAGCAGAAAACAAGCCCTCTCCCTCCTCTACGTGGCATCCCTTCAAATATTTAAACATGGCTATCATGTCCCCTCTTAACCTCCTCTTCTGCAGACTAAACATACCCAGCTCTCTAAGTCTATCCTCATAGGGCATGGCTTCCAGGCCTCTCACCATTTTGGTCGCCCTCCTCTGGACTTGCTCCAGCTTGTCAATATCCTTCTTGAATTGGGGTGCCCAGAACTGGACACAGTATTCAAGATGGGGTCTAACCAAAGCAGAGTAGAGTGGTACCAGTACCTCTCTCGATCTAGACACCATACTCCTATTGATGCAGCCAAGAATTGCATTGGCTTTCTTGGCTGTCGCATCACACTGCTGACTCATGTTCAGCTTGTGATCTATGAAGACTAAGACTCCTAGATCCTAGATCATTTGATTTCAAAATGACTATATTCTCTTCTTCCTCCTCTTCAGTTCAGATTCAGGCAACCAATTCTCCCCTCCCCAGAATACCTGGATTTGAACAAGGTAAAGCAGCAGGGCACCATTTCAGGTAGACAAACTGGCCTATTGTATCACACTCTTGAATTAAAAAGGATGTTCTCGGCCAAAGGCTTCTCCAGAGCTTGGATAGGTTATTTTTGGACTACAACTCCCAGAATCCTAACATGATGGCTGGGGGGTTCTGGGAGCTGAAATACCACAAAACACATTTCCCAGACCTCTTGGCCTATCCAGTCCAGTTTCTCTGAGCGGCCCCTTAGGGACCTTCACAAGTGGGCCATGAAAGCAATCAGCCTCAGGTTTTAATTTCCAACCACAAGAGTGGTTGGTCTCCAGGAGACTTCAGGGGCTCACTGATCCAGAAAATAACCAATCTAATGAACAATTTAATGGGCATGCACACTGGCCTAAATACCATAAAGGTACCAGATCCTGTCTGATCTTGAAAGCTAAGCAGAGTCAGCTGAGGTTAGTACTTGGATGGGGGACTGCCAACAAATACCGACTGCTGTAGGCTGTATTTCAGAGGAAGGAAGTAGCAAAACCACTTCTAAGTATGCCTTGCCAAAAGAAATTCTATGAAATGCATGGGTTCACCATAAGTCAACAGATGCCTTGAAGTCACATACATACGTACATATACTGTAATGCAGAATGAAAGCACAAGTCCCTCTGCTTCTGCTTTAATTTTTTTAATGGACAACTGTTTGATGTATGCTGATTAATGTCGTTATTAGTGGATGTTTCTGGTACTCTACAGGTTGCCAGAAACCTTAAAAAGTAGGCTAAATGACAGGGTGGTGCACATCACTGCCCCTTTTCTTCTAGCTTTTCAGAACTGCATAGGAGACAGAAATCCATGAAGTGGCTCTTTTCCACCTGGGTCAAAGATGTACTCTGTTTTCCACACTGGCCAATTAGAAGCATCTTGAAAGCCCCTGAACAGGATGTGAAAAATGTTGCCGTCTGTCTCTCAGTGTTCTTCCCAGCCACACGGTATCTCCAATCCATAAGATACAGCATGGCCATCACGATTAGTAGCCACCAAGATCCTCATTCTCTGTGAATTTTTCTGTTCCCCTTTTAACAGGGCCTGGCCCAAGTTTGAAACTCTTGATAACCATTTTCCTACCTAAGGCAAAGAACAGGATGGTTTCCCTTCTATTCCACGTAGAAAAACTCTTTCTACTGACAGCTGCACCGTACCTCAGCTTTGGCAAGGCCCCACAGCTTAAAGGCCCCAAGCCTGTTTAAAGGTTATGGGAGATACAGTCCAGCACACAGACTGCAGTCCTACGAGGCCATTTCCGCACTATGTTGTTATAGTGCTTTTATTCTACTTTTAACCTCCCACGGCATCCTGGGGTTTAAAGTTTAGGGAGGGGTATTTAGAATTCTCAGCCAGAGAGCTCTTTGGCCTCAGGAAACTACAAACCCCAGAATTCCACAGGATGTTGAAAGTAGAATAATAGCACTACAACTGTGTAATAATAATATAATATTTATTTATTTGTATCCTGCCTCTCCACATGGATCGAGGCGGCGAACAACATGAAATACATTATACATTACAAATAGCATGTATTACAATGTGTTTTTAGCTAATTGCCCCCAACAAGCTGGGTACTCATTTTACCGACCTGCGGAAGGATGGAAGGCTGAGGCAACCTGGAGCCCGGCAGGATCGAACTCACAACCTTGTGGCTGCAGTACTGGCATTTAACCAGGGTGTAGTGCAGAAATGCCCATAGTTTCAAATTGTTTAAAACTTTTTTTTACTGATTTTTAACTGTCTTGATCAAATTGTTTAATGTGTTTTTGCTCCATTTAAATGTTCCCAATTTACAATGTTTAGATTGGTTAAACTGTATCATACGCTGCCCTGAGAATTTATATGATATAGAGCAAGACATAAACATTTTAATAAGTAACTAAAATGCATAAAGAAGCCCTTCCTTCTTCCCACCCTGAAACTCCCACTATTCTGTTTTTTTTTTTACTGATAAGGCCCAATTCTGCGTAGTGTGAGAAAGGAAGAAAAAACCCCTTACATCTGCATATTTTTTCCATTTCATATTTTGTTCTATCTTTGCAGATCCAAGGGAAGAACGGATGGGACATTTTGAATTTCCAACAACTATGCAGCCCTTGCCAACACAGGAGACCATCCAAAAAAGAAAGTGGTGGTTTTAGGAAAGTGTGGCCCATTAATACTGTGCTGCCGGTTGCCTGATGAAATAAAGAGATAGGAATCCTGTATTTTTAGCAGCTGCACAGGACAAGGAATTTCATCAGTCCTGCAAGCACAACCTGCTGAAATGCCCTCTTCTCTGCATCCATTAAAACCACAGGAATTCTGTCCCTTATTCTACCCTAAGCCTAAGTTCTACCCAACCCTAAGTTCCACAAAGGATCTAAATGGTTTGTTTTCTGCATGGCTTGATAGAGCAAGATGTGGAAAATGTAGCTGTTTGCCCTGTTCCCCAGCAAAATACAAGATTACTCTTCATTTTCAAATTGGGTAATGCTGATGGATCATCAAGATGGACTGGATCAGGAACAGCCTAATTCCTTTTCTCCTCTTTTCACGGGAGAGACCAGAAGTTCCAGATAGAGTTTGAGAAAGGCCCTTTCCGCACTAGACTGTTATGGTGCTATTATTCCACTTTCAACATCCTATGGAATCCTGGGGTTTGCAGTTCAGAGAAAGGCCTCAAAGGCCCTTCTCTAAACTGCAAACCCCAGGATTCCATAGGATGTTGAAAGTGGAATAATAGCACTGTAACAGTCTAGTGCAGAAATGGCCAAAGTTGTTGGGCCTTTGAGGCTTTTCTCTGAACTGCAAACCCCAGGATTCCATAGGATGTTGAAAGTAGAATAACAGCACTATAACAGTCTAGTGCGGAACTGGACAAAGTTGTCATTATTATTATTATTATTCTTTTAATTACAGGTGCCAGACCACCTGCAAACCCCAGGATTCCATAGAATGTTTGAAGTGGAATAATAGCACTATAACAGTCTAGTGCAGAAATGACCAAAATTATTATTTTTTAATTACAGGTGCCAGACCACCTGCAAACCCCAGGATTCCATAGGATGTTGAAAGTGGAATAATAGCACTATAACAGTCTAGTGCGGAAATGGCCAAAGTTGTTGTTATTATTACTATTCTTTTAATTACAGGTGCCAGACCACCTGCAAACCCCAGGATTCCATAGAATGTTTGAAGTGGAATAATAGCACTATAACAGTCTAGTGCAGAAATGACCAAAATTATTATTTTTTAATTACAGGTGCCAGACCACCTGCAAACCCCAGGATTCCATAGAATGTTGAAAGTAGAATAACAGCACTATAACAGTCTAGTGCGGAACTGGACAAAGTTGTCATTATTATTATTATTCTTTTAATTACAGGTGCCAGACCACCTGCAAACCCCAGGATTCCATAGGATGTTGAAAGTGGAATAATAGCTCTGTAACAGTCTAGTGCGGAACTGGCCAAAGTTGTCGTCGTCGTCGTCATCATCATCATCATCATCATCATTATTCTTTTAATTACAGGTCCCAGACCACCTGCAGACCCCAGGATTCCATAGGATGTTGAAAGTGGAATAACAGCACTATAACCGTCTAGTGCAGAAATGACCAAAATTATTATTTTTTAATTACAGGTGCCAGACCACCTGCAAACCCCAGGATTCCATAGAATGTTGAAAGTAGAATAACAGCACTATAACAGTCTAGTGCGGAACTGGACAAAGTTGTCATTATTATTATTATTATTATTATTATTATTATTATTCTTTTAATTACAGGTGCCAGACCACCTGCAAACCCCAGGATTCCATAGGATGTTGAAAGTGGAATAATAGCTCTGTAACAGCCTAGTGCGGAACTGGCCAAAGTTGTCGTCATCATCATCATCATCATCATTATTATTATTATTCTTTTAATTACAGGTCCCAGACCACCTGCAGACCCCAGGATTCCATAGGATGTTGAAAGTGGAATAACAGCACTATAACCGTCTAGTGCAGAAGTGGCCAAAGTTATTATGATTACTTTTTTAATTACAGGTCCCAGACCACCCCTCTCTGGAAGTCATCCTGGCTGTCGGGGGATTCTGAGATCTGGGGTCCAAAAAAAAGTAACTTTTCCAGGCTTGGACCAGAGAGCTGCTAACACCAGCCGGGGACCCTCCTTGCTCCGCACGTGAGTAGCCACGTGCCTTGGGCGGCTGGGGGGGGACAGAAAATTAGAGCAAAGAGCGACGTTTGATGTCCTGCTCTTTAAGGGATTAAGCATCTTTTTTGGCGTCGGAGGACAAGCCGGGGAAAAAAATCTTCCCTTGCAAAAATAATGAGCAGAGAGAGAGAGAGACATTTACTGATTAGTTTAATTCCGGATAATCCTATCTGATGAGCATATATCAAGGGATCCTTTAACTGATTTACTGTCAAAAGGCTCCACCCGGAGCGCGCTCTACTTCTGGGGCCGTCCCTTCTCTTTCCTCCTGTCGCCTTTGGGGAGAAGCAACGCCTGCAAAATCAGGGAGGGAGGAGGGCCAAAAAGTAAAGAAGCCAATCCTGGGTTTGCAAAAAAAAAAAAGGACGGGGGGGCGGGGGGAAGGGGATGCAAAACAGGCAGCCGGTAAAACGATTTAAAATAACCCCCACGTAGAAGAGGGAGAGGGCTTGTTTTCTGCTGCTCCAGAGACCAGGACAAGGAGCAATGGATTCAAGCTGCGGGAAAGGAGATTCCACCTGAACCTCAGGAAGAACTTCCTGACAGCCAGGGCTGTCCAGCAGTGGAATCTGCTGCTGCCTCGGAGTGTAGTGGAGTCTCCTTCCTTGGAGGTTTTTAAGCAGAGGCTGGATGGCCATCTGTCAGGAGTGCTTTGAGGGTGTTCCTGCATGGCAGGGGGTTGGACTGGATGGCCCCTGTGGTCTCTTCCAACTCTGCATTTCTATGATTCTATGATTCTATAACCCCCGCCTACCCAAGGGTTCAAAACCGTTGCAGGTAGCGTGCAAAGTTGCAGATGCAACGTCCTCGCGCTTGCAAAATCCCTGCAACAGTTTTGCAAGCCACGTGCACCCGCCCTCCAGTCTAGCTGCCCAATGCATGTTCATTTGCATCTGTCTCCCTGGTGGGGGTGCAAGTATAATCACATCTGTTTTTTTTTCTGTATTTGCATCAGTCTCACGGGTGTGTGTGTGTGTGTGTGTGTCAGCATAACCACCCCTCTCTTTCTTTCTGTTTTTCCTCTGCAACTCTCCCAAGTGCAGGGCAGAGATTGAAAACTCTGATTTCCTTTCCTCCCTCTGCAGATGGCTTTCTCTCGCTTTTGAGCTTTCAGGTCCCCTAAACTGATTAGGAGCAATTATAGGCGCTTGATCCCCAAACTTTCCAAATGACTTGGCCATATGCATATTTAAGGCTGCTTCATCCTCCCCCCTTCCTTTTCTCTACCCATTCTAGGAGCTCAGCTTGGGCCAGAGAACTGCTGAAATTAAGCTGATTCTGGTGCCACGTCAAAAAAAGGAAAAAAAAAAATTAGGGGTTTATCCACTAAGATCTGGTCGGACAGGAAATTTGTTGTGGCCGGTGACCGGATTACCGCTTCTCTAATTACTACAGCAGATTTTCCGGCCTTGGCGCTGGCAGTGAAAGTCTCTTGGTTTCCATAGAAAGGGTTGCAACAAACTAGGAAAGTGAACGTGATCGATAGAAGCGTCTCTTCCGTGCAGAGCAAAAATGGAGAAGAATTCATAGACAAAGGCTAGCCCTGCCTAGGTGTGTGTTGGGAGTAGTTGGCCATTTCCGCACTAGCCTGTTGTAGCGCGATGATTCCACTTTCAACCTCCTCTGGAATCCTGGGGTTTGCAGTTTCGGAAGGGGCCGGGCGGCCCCTCCCGAAACTGCAAACCCCAGGATTCCAGAGGAGGTTGAAAGTGGAATAATTGCGCTATAACAGGCTAGTGCAGAAATGGCCGTGGAGTAGTTAAAAAAATGCAGGGGGGAAAGGGAGCGCACATTCTGCACATGCTCAGCCGTTGTTGCATGAATATTGAAATATGGTCAAGCAGGTCTTGATATTTGTTAAAGAGGTGGCCAGGATCATACACCGCCCAAAAAACCCGCCACCAATTCAGGACAAGGGCCATTTCTGCACTACACTGTTATAGCACTATGATTCCACTTTCAACATTCTATGGAATCCTGGGGTTTGCAGTTTAGGGAGAGGCCTCAAAAGCCTCAAAACCCGGGGTTGCATAGGATGTTGAAAGTGGAATCATAGTGCTATAACCGTCTAGTGCGGAAATGGCCACAGCCTTCAACAGCTGGTTGGTGGTCTCTCATCCAAGTACTAACCAGAGCTGTCCCTGCTTAGTTTCCAAGATGAGATGGGATCTGGTGTCTTTAGGGTATTTGGTGTTAGCAGCTCTCCAGTCCAAGCCTGGAAAAGTTACTTTTTTGGACCACAGATCTCGGAATCCCCCAAGCCAGGATGGCTTCTGGGGAGGAATGGTCTGGGATCTGGAAATAAATAAATAAATAAATAAATAAATAGAGCTTGGGCCATTTTTGCATCATTTTTGCAGCAAACTGCAAACCCCAGGATTCCATAGGATGTTGACAGTGGAATAATAGTGCTATAGCAGTCTGGTGCAGAAATGACCCAAGTTGTAAAATCAGGGATAGGCACCTACAATTGCTGCTAAGAGTGCTAGATTTTCAAAACAGAAGTAAAGGTCAGTCAGAATTTGCACAATTGACAATCAGGAGGCAGCTATTAAGGCAAGTTTTTGTGTTCTGCCTAAGTACCAGATTAAAGCATTGATTTCAGTTCCCTTAGCCATTTATTTTCTCTGTAAAATTAACACATTGTGCACATTCATAAATTAAATTTCTGGCTTTATGAGGGGTCCACAGACCAAAATATGTTTTTTTGGAGGGAGAAGGATCTTGTTCAGTGCACATAAAAGGAAAAGCTGTCCAGCCCTCAAATAGAGGATATTGCTTATAAAAAAGGACCCCCCCCCAATCCTGTAAGGGACAAACTTTACAAACTTCAAATAAAGGGACATCCCTTATAATAAGGGGCAACAGGCAATGCTATAAAGGCAAAGATTGGAACTATTAACTTTGATTCTTAGGGGGGGATTCTGGGAGATGTGGTTCAAAAAAGTAAGGCCATTTCAACACTGCATTGTTATAGTGCTATTAGTCCACTTTCGACAACCTGTGGAATTTTGGAGTTTGTAGTTTACTGAGGCCAAAGAGCTCTCTGGCTGAGAATGCTAAATGAGAATTCTAGACTACAAGCCCCAGGATTCCATAGGATGTTGAAAGTGGGATAATAGCGCCATAACCATATAGTGAGGAAAAGGCTCAACTTTTCTATATGCTGATAGGACAGATTTTATTGTTTTTTCATTTTTTTCTATTGTTATGAAACAGCAGTGTGCGGCTTTATGACAAGTGGGAGCTTATGTGGGGCAAGACTTGTGTGCAAAATACAGAAAAACAGTATTAAAAGTTAAGTTTTTTTTCTTTCTGGATTTTTCAATGCTGGCCCATGCATGTCCACTGTAGACAATTGAGCTTATTCTGAGATCAGCGTGTAGAGGATCACCACTGTTATTGTTGCCCGCTTTATAGTAAATCCACAAAATCAATCCTACAAGTTAATTGAATCCAACATTGCTGATATGAAAAGTTATTGGTTTGTTGTTGGTTCATAAAATTTAAAAGATGTTACAAATGCTTCTGCTATAATTCCTAATTCTTTTTCTTATCCAGCTTTCCACTTAATAGATCAATCAACAAATGCTTAGTTGTTTAATTAAGACAGCTTTTAACTTGCTACACACATTTCAAGTTCTAGAAGCTTTTTGAGGATACGTAATGTACCAAGGATGGAAAGCACTGAAGATGATATTAAATATTTTGCCCCAAATCTTATTGTTATCTTGACTAAAGCAAACCGATTGAATACCTGGGTGTTGACACACCATTCAACAATGGATTCAGTGGCTTCACTGCAGCTGGAACTTGCCAAGAGGATTCCAGACTGTATTTCTTACAGAGAAAGGTAGTTATTTCAGCAGTGGTAAAATTAGCTTTATTAAGACGATATCATTTCAAGATGTCAAAAATACTCACTGAGATCCTGACAATGGGGGCCCATTCCATTAAAATGTTATCATTATGTTATGTCAAAGGAAAGGTGATAAATTTCTTTGAAACTAGGATGACAGCTCAAATAGATTATGGGTAGATCCTTGCTGTTCATGAAAAAAAAAATGTAAACAACCTGTCTTAGACCATGGAATGGCCAGGCTACCATCTCACCCATCCAACATTTTGTGTTGTCTAATGCACTGTTTCTAGCCACCTGTCTGTCCTTTAATGCAGCTTCTCAAAAAATCAGTTATTTCCCTTTTCCTAATATGGGATAAGCAGAGCTGTTAGCAAAATTACCCGCAGCTTTAATAGTATTGTTGCCATTAAGGAGTCTGTCTGAAAGCTACTAACTCCTTCTTTGCTCCCCCCTCTTCACACCTGACTAATTCAAAACGAGATTCCGGCTTTTCTCTTATAAACCAAGAATAATAATGATAAAAAAGTAATCGTCAGAAGCAAAACCATAAAACCCAAGCCATTCACATCACAATTACCCTAAATGAAAGTTATTGTTTTGCTAATCCCAGGAACAGCTTGCAAGGGGAGATTTGGGTCTTTCTTTAATAATGTAAAGTTAATACGCAGTCCTCTTGTAATTATCTTTATCAGAAGACCACTGTTTAATCTGCATGTTTAGCAGAAAAGGACGAAATCAAAAAGTGATCTGCTTTAGAGCACTTGATGTAAGCTGTTTGTAAATTGTTTGCATAAACAGATGAAGTAGAGAAAATACAGTCCAGGTGCAAGAAATGGAATCAAAAGAATAAATGACTGAATCCACGCCAAGTTTGTTTGTTTGTTTACAGGTGGCTGGAGGAGAATCCCGATCTCTCTCTCTCTCTCTCTTTTTGGTTTTGTTTGAGCAAGGAGAAAGTCTGACATCAACCAGATCTCATCTGCACTGATGTATTTCACAGATGCTAAAAATAAAATTGACCTGGAATCACAGTGTGAATTTGGCCAGGGCTGTTGCCCCTGCATACAACAGACACATTGAAGACCAGGCAAGCTGGTTTCATTGGGCAGCCAAAAACAATACACCAGCCTGTGGAATTTGTAGTTTCTGTTTTAAGAGTGCCTTTTAGTTCACTCCTGTCCATTGTTATTAAGGCAAGATTGAAACCAAGAGAAGTAGCCAATTTTTAACCAGATGGACATCCTAGCCTATGTTGGTTTTATGTTTGATATTCAGACACTGGGGTGATGCAAAACTGATGTGATTCACTTGTGCCAGCATCATAGGCAGCCCTGGGGAGAGAGTGGTAGATGACATGGTAGAGTGGTAGATGATGTGACTAGTAGCTTGCTCCTTCCAACCTCCCCATGTTGAATCCTTCTGGAAATTTTAGCTGAGTCAAATTGGCAATTAAAATAAGGCTGTGATCTTTGTTTATCACTTTATTAAAATACCTACATTATGTTGTTGTTGTGTGCTTCAAGTTGTTTCCAACTAAGAGTGACCCTGTCATGGGGTTTTCTTGGCAAGATTTATCCAGAGGGAGTTTGCCTTTACCTTTCTTTGAGGCTGAGAGAGTTTGACTTGCCCAAGGTGGCTGAGTAGGGGTTTGAACACTGGTTTCCTAGTGTTCTAGTTTAGCACTCAAGCCACTACACCCTGGTGGCTCTCAAAAATATTTATACCCCATCCTATATTCAAGGTTCTCCGGGCAGTGTCCAATAAAATGAATTTGAACAGTTTAAAACAATTTAAATCAGGATAATGCTCACTTAGCGCTCCCTTGAAAATGAACGTGCAAAAATATGTATAGAATGAAACTATTCAGAGCTGTGGAGTTGGAGTCGGTAGAAATATATTGACTCCAGTTTCAGAATAAAAAAATGTATTGATCACCTGCTTTGTTGCATGTTTACTTTCATAGGACTTTGGAAAGTTTTCTTGTTCAGATATTTTAATCATATTATGTTGATAAAATTCCTTGCAGGTGCTGTAGGCTATATTTCAAAGGAAGGAACTTGTCGAACAATCTTTGAGTGTTCCTGGCCTATGAAATTCAGGTGGTCGCCATAAGTTGAAAGGCAACTTGAAAGCTCAGACATGCACTCCATTTTAGCACAGCTATTTTGTTACTGTTGTTAGTGTGTTCCTTCATGTCATTTCCAATTTATGGCAACCCTTTGGTGAATGTATCCCAGGGTTTTCTGGGCAAGATTTGTTGAAAGAGAATTTGCTTTGGCTGTCCTCTGGGGCTGAGAGAGTGTGACTTACCCAAGGTCACCCAGTGGGTTTTCATGATTGAGACCAGAGATTGAGATTGGTCTCCAGAGTTTTACACTTTACCATGCTGGCTCTAAATTTGTTATTGCTTACTAATATACATTTGTAATTTATGAAAGTCAACAGTAGAACAATCAAGGGGCTTGAATCAGAGTCCAGGGTTTTGTGTATCAACTCCACAACCACGGGACTGTTACTCTGATGAATTAAGTTGCCTCTTCTAAAGAAATTTAACATGTGAGATGAAGGATGTTCCCTGCCCAGAAATGTACTGTGGACTTTCTGTATGTTTCTCTGGTTCTGCTAGTGCCATTGCAAGCAAATGGACTTAGTAACAATACTCCCCTCCCTATATATAAAACCACAAAAGTAACTTTACAGAAATCAGCAGTGAAGTGCTGTTGGACAGCTGTTGTTTCACTTAGACAGAAAAAAAAAAGCCAAATATATCTATGTACATTTGGCAATTTAAATCATGCAAGTACCCATTTTTGTTGTTATTGACTGAAATTTTCTTGTGGATGCTTAGGTCAGAATCATCCAAGCCATTGTATTTCCAATTTCTATATATGGGTCTGAAAGCTGGACAGTGAAGAAAAACAACAGGAAGAAAATTAAGACACTGGAGATGTGGTGCTGGAGGAGAGCTTTACAGATATGATGGGGTGCTAAAAAGATAAATGAATGGGTCTTAGAGCAAATCAGGCCTGAACTGTCACCAGAAACAAAGATGACCAAACTGATGCTGTGGTATTTTGGACGAGCAATGTGAGGGTGTGATTCATTGGAACAGACAATTAATGCTTAGCAAAGTGGAAGACAGCAGGAAAAGAGACATATCCCATGACAGGTGGATTGAGTCAATCAAGGAAGGCACAGCTCTGAGTTTGCAAGACCTGAGTAGGCAGTTAATGACCAAGTCATAGGGTTGCTGTAAGTCAAAGCCAACTTGATGGCAGATAACAACAACAAAATATAGACCCATTGAATCTGTTATATTTATCTATCTGTTTAATTCATGATTCAACAGTGGATTGAATGGGAATAATGAACAGGAGGCCACACAATATGTGTTAGGAAGGGATTACGTGTCACCTGCCATCATATATGTCCATTTGATTAACTGAATGGTTGGTCATTGTTTTTCACTGGACATAGAAGGAGCAAAGTTTTTTACATCGTTTTGGTGACACCTGTGTATACACTTGCAGAGACATACAGATACATACAGACTCTTCAGCTAATATCTTTGAAATCACATAGCTGTCCTTTCATGCAGGGCCAGATATGGTGGTGCATAAAGTAACTCTGTCTGTCTGTCTGTCTGTCTATAATTCTCTCCCATAAAACAAAATCTTGGAGATGGAATTAAATTTTGTCTGAATCAAACATGGATGAGAAGAGCAAAAAAACTTCAGAGGTCTAAGCAGTGGTCTGAATCCTAATGTTTGTTCCAAATAGAGTAGACACATTGAATCAGTAGGATTTAGCTATGTGTTGACTCACCATTCAACAACTGATTCAGTGGATCTACTCTAGTTGGAACTAACAGGATCCACACCAATGTTACATTTGGTTCAGTAACTCCAGTACAAATTGAGAAAGTAAAAGAAAAATTGGGATATGAAGATCTGATAAATTTGTTTAAGATTATATCCCATATCGCTGAAAAAGCTTACTGATATAAATGGATACAAATGAGTCTGGATATGGATATGGATACAAATGATCCTCTGTTAGCCATTTGGAGGGTGAGGGGAGGATAGGTTGGATAGCTTGAAAAGGCATTGTTGTAAAAAAAATTTTTCCTTGTAATAATATTGTAAGACAGCATATATTAACGTATATCAAGTATGTGCCTAATAATAGGAAAAAAGAAAAAAAAGTAACTCCAGTACAACACCAGTGACAGCAGCAATTACTTGATGAAACATCTTCCCTTGCCCAGGGGAAGTTATCTAAACTTGGAAAAGTTCCTTTTTTGGACTAACCATGCTGGTTGGTGGATTCTGGGCACTATAGTTCAAGCTTGGTCAGGGAGGCTCTGCTTATAGTGCCCCAGTGGTATGGCCCAGAAGGACACAACACATGGCAGGGTTTTTTCAGTGGTGACACTGGCCATAGACTCCTGGCCAGTGGAGATCCATTTGTCTCTGTGCTGTTGTTTAGTATGTATCTGTATGTCTCTGCAAGTGCATACACAGGTGTCACCAAAACCATGTAAAAAACTTTGCTCCTTCTATGTCCGAGGAAACTGGGGAGGACTTGTACGCGAAGATGTTACCAGCATTGGCAGAATTTATTGACATCAAAGAGGAGAAACTGGAAATGTATATAGACAGAATGTTCAGAGTAACCTCCAGAGTGGCCAGAGAGAGGAAACTTCCAAGAGATATAATTATAACATTTACCAGGACGGTAATTAGAGACAAAATACTCCAGGAAACTGGGGGAACAAAAGCAGTGTTAGAATCTTTGACTGAGTAAAAGGAGGGCAACAAAGTTAGCAGCACTCTTTGGAGGACCACCAGGCCTACATTGTTACTTGAACCTGAGTCCAGCAATAATCTATGTCTAAGACCCCTGAGCTCCTGGACACTGCCACTCTTGAATTGGACACTGTTGAAGAACTGGAATCCTTCTCATCCTACAAGGAACTGTGGGACCAAATGTGTACATCCCTACAGGCAGCATGCTTACCAAGAGATAATGAGCCAGTGATGGAGTACAAGGATCACTTCCTCTTTGAAGATTCCATTCTCCAGCAGTGAGGGAATTGGAGTCAGGACAACTTGCTCAGGTCTAAAACTATATGTGGCTTAATAAATATCCAGTGCTTGCTGGAAGAAGTTGCCCTGTTTGCAGTATCTGTCCAGGGTTCTGAAGTGTCTGCTCAGCCTAGTGACGAGCCTGCTTTCTCTCTAGAATGTATTTTTATCATTGCCTTGAAATGCCCCATTGTATTCAAGAAGAACTAGATGAGGGCCAGGATGGTGTAATGGAGACCAGGGTTTGAATTCTTGCTCAGCCACGGACACCCATGCTGAGTCACCTTGGACAAGTCATGCTCTCTCAGAGGAAGATGATGGCAACCCTCCTCTGAAGAAATCTTGTCCAGAAAGCCCCATGATAGGTTTACCTAAGGTCACCGTAAGTCAGAAATGACTTGAAGGCACACAACAAAAACAGCACCACCACTAACAAAGGATATGTAGACTCCATCCCTTCCCTGTGCAGAGGAGCAGGAATGACAAAGTCAGCTTAGAGATGCTGGCTGAGTTCTCAGCTGGCACTTGATAGGCTTTGCTCTTCCATCCCCTTTCTCTGTATGGAAAGAGAAGCACAGCTGGCTCCCTGGCAGAAGCACCAGCTGGAGAAGCTGCAGCCAGCAATTTGACTTGAGCCTGGTGCCTTCAGGGCACAGGCATACTCCCTAACTTTCTCTGGCCCTTGTAGCAGGGGAGTCTAGGGCCCCATAAATATTTCCACACCCCTACTGCATGAGAAGGGGCCATGGCTTAACGACACAGAGCAGTGCAACTCAAAGTGGCACACCTTGGTACTGCCTTTCTGTGATCATGGGATTGCATGTTCTTCTGAGGTAAGAGGCTATGCTGATCAGAGGAGTGCTACTGGTAGGGTCTCCCAAGTCAGACAAGCTTTTGCTGCCCAACCCATGAAATGAAGAGACCACACACAGGGCTTGGGTTGAACTAGGACAATTTATTAATGTATGCCTAATTAACATAAAAACTGGAAGTGAACTTGACCTTGAACTTGAACTTATGACCTGAGAAGGGGGGGTCAACAGCATGGGTAGACTAAGGCAAGGGTCACCTCCAGACCTCTTCCCCAGCCCTCCTTGAGTGCTGGGAAAGCCAACCCATGAGGCTGGATTGAAACTTCGGCCGGCCCTTTTCTGGAAGGTGAGCCCCCAAACCACAACCCCCTCATCTCATGACGCTGCAGTAGGGGCAAGTCTCGGGCCCGCCTCAAGGACAGCATTTATCCTACACCAAAGGGTGCCATAGGTACTCACCAAAACCCTCAGACCCCCCCTACCAGCCACAGATAAGGACAAGTGTGACTGTGGAGACCTATTTAATACCTAGTTGAGACACCACCTTGTAAAGCCAATTGCCCAATCCCTTGGCGCAGTGTAGGGTAGGCGAAAAAACCCCCCAAGGGGGGAAAAAAATTCCTACCTGGCCTCGAAGTGACCAGCAATCTTACACTGAAACCATAGGGTGGGAGGGTGAGTCGCCAGCAAACAAAGACGCTGAGGAAGGGGTGGGGCAGCCCTAAAGGGGTCTGCAGACCCCTCCCCCTCCCCATCCCACCATGCGACCTTTGTCGCACAGTGATTGCATGGTCTCTTCTCATGGGAGGCCAGCAAAGGTGTTCGCCCCCCGCCACGCGTGATCACACAGGCAGGGGGAGACAAATTGCTGAGGAGCCAGACTAAAGCTACTGGGCAGAAGGAGTAGCAGAAGGAGACACTGGTGGAGTCTGTCAAAGGCAACATCAGTGGTACTTTTAACTAATTCTTGTTAGTGCTGCACAGAAGGATGCAGTGGTAAACCTCCAAATGCCTTTTATGTTGAAAATCCCATGATGAGACAATCCAAAATTGAAATACAGAAAGTGGTGGTCTTTGGACCAGTGCCTGTCTACAAGCAACGGCTGTTTGCCTGAAGGACGTTTCCAGGAAAGAAATGGTTGCAACCAAAGGGAACAAATACGGTGTCACTCCCTGGCACCTGGGAGCAAAACCCTGCTGGTCTGCCACATCAAATAGCTTTAGAAGCACAGATACAAAGTACACGTAATGGGGACAGGAAGTTCCAAGTTCAAGCCCTGGGATCTCTTGCTAAAAAGGATTAGGTAACAAGTACAACAGTGTCTTCCTAAGTTCTGAAAGAAACACCGGAGATTATCGTTTTTATCTGGTTTTGAAGAAAGACAGAGACAGAGTCTCAGAGCTGCATCAGCCATGCATGCCCAAAGAGAAACTGTGTAGGTAACTGTGCAAGCCCTTTTTTTGGTGAGCTATTGTCTCATCATCTCCTTTTCCCTGCAGGTTAATTCTTGGAAATCACCTTGCCCAACAGACACAGTGAGAGAAACAGCTGCAATTGAAAATGTTACTTTAAATGTTTGCTTTATTGTTGAACTCAATTCAGTTTAACTTTTAATATTTCTTTTTTACACTTTTTTTTTAAAGCTTGTAGTCTTCCACATTATTTTTTAACTGAATTGGCAAGCAGGAATGTCACTTTTGGGGCCTAGATACCCTAAAGGCACCAGATCCTGTCTGATTTTGAAAGATAAGCATGGTCAGTCCTGGTTAGGATTTAGATGGCAGACGGTCAACAAATATCAGGTGCTGATTGGTATATGTCAGGGAAAGAAACTGGCAAAACCACTTCTGAGTACTTCTTGCCTAAGAAAACCCTATGAAATTCATGTGGCCCCATAAGTTGACAGATGACTTGGGAGTGCATGCGCGCGCACACAGATACACAAAATCACATTTTTTTAACCAGGTGCAAAGTGCTTTAACCAGGTGCAAGGAGGGGAATCTGATAAACTGAAGCCTTTTTGACTACAGTACTTCAGTAAGGCCTCTTTGTTTAAGCTAATCACTGAGGAATTTTCCTGTATTTCTCACTTGGCTCTGCAAATGCTGAGAAATGCTCCCTGAACTGATACACTTCATTCTCCATTCCTGTCACACCTGGAAGGGAAAAGATAAAAGAGTCATTTTTTTCTCTTCTTGGGTACATTAAAATCCTTCTCCATAAATCCAATGGGCTATCTTGAACCATTTAACTTGGCTTTGTTTTACAGATTTGGAGAAGAGAAATAAAAAGGAAGATACCCAAGTAGCTTCTGGATTTTAAGGAATCCTTAATTCAGAAGGACTCTCTTTCTATGCTTTGAAGATCAACGCCTTCCATCTCCCTTTTTTGTGGGGTGGTGGTGGTGCTCAAGTTGGTTATGACTCTAGCTCCCAGAAACTTGAGCCAGCATAGCCAATGGCCAGAGAATTGAGGCAGTGAAGTCTAAAACATCTGGAGCACCAAAAAACTGCTGTACCACAACACTGTATCATGTGGATAGTGTGGAGCACAGAATGCTCCCACGTCAACGTGTCCACAGAATTCTAGCAAAATTTTGCCCTTTCATTTTGCAAAAGAGAAGTGGGAAGCCTATGACTTTCCAGATGTTTGAATCCAACTCCTATCAGCCATAGCCAGCATGGCCAGTGTAAGAGATGATAGAAGAGCTAATCCAACATTGGGAAGGCCATGGGTATCCCCTGTTGGAATAGCTATGGCATGGCATCACACCCAAAGAAAAAAGAACATAAGGTTTAGTTTGTCCATGGGGGATTTAAGCCAACTGTACTCTGGCTACAGGGGCTAAAGAACAGCCTACAGAAAACCTTGGGTGTAATACAGGTCAAAAAAATGTAGAATGTTGCCTAGAAAGCATATGGAGCTCAAATAGTTTTGTCCTCAAATTGTGTGTATATGCTTGTTCTCTCTCTCTTTGTGTGTGTGTGTGTGTGTGTGTAAAAGTCAGTTCTGCTTAGAATGTATGTCCTTTTTTAATCAACTAAAGCAATGGGGGTAAAATGCAGCCCCTTAGATGTAATTGGATTACATGTTCCACCAGCCATAGCCAGCATAAAGCTGGGACTTACAATCCAAAACATATAGAGGGCCACACTTTGCACACCCCTGAAATAAAGTTTGCATTGTCCATCTTTCATTTCGTTAACTCAGTTATTCAGCTGTGCCTGGGTCCTGCGGTTTGAATTCAACACTGCTCACTGGAATGTAGAGTTTCAGGAGTTCTGTTTTTAGTTCATCAGAAAGAGGGGCAGAAGAACCATCGCTTTGTTTCTCTGAAAGCAATGGCCCCACATTACTTTTTCTTTTCTTGGTCTAGTAAGCACTGCTGGACCTCTCCCTAGAATTAAGTTCTGGCCACATTTTGCAGTTGAATATAGGGTTTTTTCTCCCCAAATACTGTTACCCAGATAAAGCTTTATTGTGCAATACAGGATTTTATCTGTGTATGTAGTCTTCATTGACAAGCTTTTTCACAGATGTGGGACTGATGGTAGCTCAAAACAAGATTGAATAAAACAGATAAACATAATACGTTTATAATAGCAAAATACAATTCAACAAATTACAGATATAACCTCAGTTTAACAAACCTGATGTGTTCTTGGACATCACTTCTTCAACAGACAGTTTGTCCTGCTGAAAGTACCCTTAAGCATGCTTAAGTTATTTTAGAGCAAGGGTATAGGAACTGTGCAGCCCTCCAGATGTTGTTGGATTGCACTTTCCATCAATCCAAGCTACTGTAGTTACAAGGAATGCTGGAAGTTGCAATTTAAAAGCATCTGAAAGGTTACACAGTTCCCACCAATTTGAGGAAGGTTTGTTTCAAATGTCTTTTTCCATGTCAGATTAGAAAGTATGTGTGCATGTGTGTGCTAGGGCTGCCAGGTGAGAAACAGGACAGGGCTCCTGTATCTTCAGTGGTTGTGTGGAAGAGGGAATTTCAGCAGGTAGAGCTCACAGGACAAGCAGCCTCTGCTGAAATTCTCTCCTCTGCCTGTTGGAAAGGACGTTCCAACTAAGTATTCCCTTTAACCTCCTTCAACCATTTACTATTAGAGCAGTGGGGCATTAGATAGTGGGGGTTTCCTTTACATCCTGGCTCTAGAATATTTCCCATTTGCTCAGTCACTCCTTGTAGGGATGTATCTAAGGCCATATCTGCCCTATACTGTTATAGTGCTATTATTCCATTTTTCACATTCTGTGGAATTCTGGGCTTTGTCGTTTACTGAGGCCAAAGAGCTCTTTGGCTGAGAACTCTAAAGGCCCTTCCCTAAACTGCAGACCCTAGGATTCTATAGGATGTTGAAAGTGGAATAATAGCACTATAACAATGTAGTGCAGAAATGGCCTCAGCAACCACACCAAGTGACTGAAGCAGCTTCCAGATGTGTTTGCAAGCACATAAAAACCTGCCCTCTCTTCCTCTTCCCTCAGGATGGTGAGTGCAGGTTCTGATGAAATGCTGTCTCGGAATTTTCCTGTTGTTAGCCTGGGTTTGGGCGCTGTATGTGTATACGTATCTCTGTTCCTTTAAATGTAATCTGAAAAGTTTTTGAGAGAGCCAGCATGATGTACTGGTTGAGTATTGGACTATGACGCTGGAGACCAGGGTTTGATTCCCTGCTTGGCCATGGAAACTCACTGGGTGACCTTGGGGGTATCATATACGCAGCCCCAGAAAACCCAGTTATAGGGTTGCTGTAAGTCTGAAAGTACACAACAACAAACTATTTTAGCTATGAAACTTGCATACTGCCTTATTTTGCTAAAACTAGTCTCAGAAAGGCTTAAGATTTATTGCTTCCACTTGTGAGTTCCACTAATGGAAACTGGTGGATCTTAATTGAACCAGTCTTCATCTTTTCCAGAAAAGGGGCTAATATCCCAGGGATCTACTTGTCATCCAATACTGCACAACTATTAAAGTGTAGAAGCCTTGCCCTGTTCTTAGCTGGCAATGTTAACCTTTACCTTCTTAATGTTTCAATGTGCACACTTAGAAAATTGTGGGTAAAGTGAAGTGATCAAGGTGGAATTACTGGAAGTATTCGCCGGTACAGCTGTCTACAGGTCTACTCAAAAGTAAGCCTGAGTTAAATGATATTTATTTGCAGGTAAGTGAGTTTGAGATATCAGGGTTAGTTTGTCAATCAGTCTGGAGAAACAGAAGCTTGACAAGTGTGGAAGAGGAACTTCACTTTCCCATGAGCAGAAAAGAAGAGAAGCTCCTTGTTCTATTATATCACATATGTTAAACATAAGGCCTGTGGGCCAAATCTGGCCTGCCAGGCCATTTCATGTGGCCCTCACACCTCTCCTGCAGCTGCAGCACTTCCCTGCCTAGCAAGCCCGATCCCCACATTGCAGGCCCTCAGCTGCCGATATTCTGAAGAAGGGCCCAGCAGCCAGCACTTACAGTCTACTTCTACTTCTGACTGCTCTCCTCTGTACAAGTCTCATCATCAGAGCATTGCTGTGGGTTACTGTGACAACGCTTGGCGCGGCTCACAAGAGTTGGACAGAGGAGCTGTCAGAAGTAGAAGTGGATCACAAGTGCTGGTTGCTGGGCCCCTCTTCAGAATACCAGTAGCCAGGGGCTCACAATGTGGAGACTGGGCACACCAGATACAGAGAGGGGCAGGGGGGCAGAAAGAGCCACAGGGGAGGGGGAGCAGGAAGAGGCACAGAGAAGGTTTGGGGGCAAAAAAAAGACACAGAGAGGGTCTCAACTGGGACCAAAAAGTTAAACAAAGTTAATGTAATAAACAGTGCTTGGTAATATTTGTCTGATGATTAAAAAAATAGCTTTCTGTTTTCAAAACTCATTTTTCAATAAATTGTACATCTGCTTGCCATTATTTTTTCCTAGACTTCAAGTTTCAGAGCTAGTTATTACTAAAACCAGTAATAATCAAATGAAGAGGCAATTATTTAATATGATAAAAGAGTAGATACATGTACACAGTCTTATAGATACAACTAGCCCTTTGAAAGCAACCATAATGCTGATGCGGCCCAAGATGAAATTGAATTTGACACCCCTGTATTATATGTTTGGAGCTATTGGAGAGGAGTAGTTTCAGGAGGGGCTGATGGCCCCTGGGGTCTCTTCCAACACTATGGTTCTATGTGCCAGTGATTCTCCTGGACAGCCTTCCCCAACTATAGTCCCTTCAGATGCTTTGGCTTCCAACTCTCTTCAGCCCAGCCAGGATGGATGAATGCTAGAGACAATGGGAACTTAATCCATCATCCAATCCATCATCTGGAGGACTCATATTGGGCCACCTTGCTCAGAGACATCTCTCAGGAGAGGGCTGGTTTCCCAGTAGCAGGTGTGTGACAGTTTGGGTGACTTAAATCTTGTTTTGAGGTGTAAATCTCCCATTTTCCTTTATGTGGCCATCGTGGGGGACATCATACAGTGCTGTTCAAAAGCAGAATATAACAGAGAAAGCACTGACATGCACACACAGTCTCCAGAGCAGTACTTGGCAAAATTACTTTTTGAATTCAACTCCCAACAATATGACTGCTGACACTGGGGGCAGGGAAAGAATTCTGGGAGCTGCAATCCTAAACAGTCCCTTTCCTATGCTCTGCTGTAGGTTAAGAAGTTGTGTGTGATATAGGGGACTCCAGCCTTTCAAAACTCACATTCCACTTTCAACATCCTATGCCATCTTGGGGTTTGCCATTTAGGGAGGGGCATTTACTGGCCTCAGCACACCACCAACCTCAGAATTCCACAGGATGTTGGAAGTGGGATTTTTTAAAAAATTATTTATTTATCCCGCCTCTCCATATGGATCGAGGCAGTGAACAACTTACAAATAGCATGTATTTCAAAACATTTCTATACATGCCCCCAACAAGCTGGGTACTCATTTTACCGGCCTGCGAAAGGATGGAAGGTTGAGCCAACCTTGGAGCCCGGCAGGATCGAACTCACAACCTTGTGGCTTGCAGTACTGGCATTTAACCACTGTGCCACCAGGGAATAATAGCACTATAACAGTGTAGGGCAGACAGGCTCTTGGTGCCTGTGCTGGACTACACCCACCTGTGTAGTCCACTTGGTGCTACGACCTCGCCACCCCAGCCAAGTGGGGAATGATGGGAGTTGTAGCCCAGCACCTCTGGAAGGGAGCTGGGTTGGGGAAGGCTGGCAGAACTTGGGAACTGACTTCAGCCTCGTTTCTTCTGCGGTCAGGTAGGATGGGTGTGCAAAGGGCTCTCACATGGGCAAGTCTTGCATTCAGCTACAGTACCTCCCTTGACAGTCCACGTCCAGGAGACCTAGTAGAGACAAAGGCCATTTCCACCCTAGAGTGTGATAGCGCTATTATAACAATCGTGCTATAACAGCCTAGGCCATTTCCGCACTACAATCTTATAGCGCGATGATTCCACTTTCAACCTCCTCTGGAATCCTGGGGTTTGCAGTTTCGGGAGGGGCCGCCCGGCCCCTCCCGAAACTGCAAACCCCAGGATTCCAGAGGAGGTTGAAAGTGGAATCATCGCGCTATAAGAGTTTAGTGCGGAAATGGCCCTAGTGTGGAAATGGCCTGTGTCTCTGGCGTGGGCTGTGAATTCCGATCGTCTCCTCCTTTCCAAGAGTACACGAGGAAGAGACTTTATGTGGCTTCCCTAAACTGCAAACCCCAGGATTCCATAGGACGTTGAAAATGGAATAATAGCATTATAACAGTGCAGTGCGGAAGGGCCCAAAAGCTTGCCGGTTGGCCGGCGATCTAGGGAGGGTTAAAACAAAAAGGGAGGCCAAACTGCAGCACCCAAAAGGCGCTGGTGCGGGGCAGGCAGCAGACCCTGCCAAGGGAAAACTGGCCTAAATAATAATAATAGTAGTAGTAGTAGTAGTAGTAGTAGTAGTAGTAAGTAGTAATAATTATTATTAATTATTATTATTATTATTATTATTATTATTATTATTATTATTATTATTATTATTATTATTATTATTATTGAGAGCGCCCAGGAGAGGGAAGGGAGAAGGAGCGCGCGGGGAGAGCCCAGGGGATCCGATGGCGAGGAGACGGGCGGTCATTCATTCCCCGGCCTGGGAGCAACAAGTTGCCAGCCCCCCCCGCCGCCCCGGGGGCGCCCGCAGAACCGCGCGCGCGCAACTTTCCCGGCGCTGATTGGCGCGTCCGGCTCGGGGCGCGGGATAAAAACCTCCCGCGCGCCTCTCCCGCTTTCCATCCGCCGGGACCGGAGAGGCGGCGGCCGGCGGCGGGTCCTTCTCAGCGGCCAGCATGACGGGCCGGGAGGAGCCCCCCGAGGGCAAAGCCAAGGGGAAAGTGTTGGCGCCCAGCGCCGGCGGCAACGAGAAGGCGCGCCTGGGAAGCCCCGCGGGCGGCGGCGGCGGCGGCGGGACGGGCCCCCTGCGCTCCTCGCGCGGCTTCGCCATCACCGACCTGTTGGGCTTGGAGGCGGAGCTGCAGCCGCCGGCCGCCTCCGCCCTCCCGGGCTCGGGCTGCGAAGACGGCGGGGCGGCAGCGGCGGGACTAGGAGGAGGAGGAGGAGGAGGAGGCGGCAGCGGCGGGGGCGGCGGAGGGCCCTTGCCGCTGGGCTTGGGGTTCCTGTGCGGCTTCGCCGCGCAACAGCCCTCCGGGGCGCACTGCCTCCTGCCGGCCCACATCCCCTTCCTCCAGCCCCGGCCGGAGCATCAGCACCAGCCCCACCACCACCACCACCAGCACCACCACCCGTACGGGCCCGGAGCGGAGAAGCACAAGGAGAACATCTCCGGTAAGGAAGCCCACGCGCGCCCCCAGCCCCTCCGGCGCTTCTGTGGCTGTTTCCGCACGAGTCTGTTATAGCGCGATGGTTCCACTTTCCACCTCCTCTGGAATCCTGGGGTTTGCAGTTTCGGGAGGGGCCGGAGGCCCCTCCCGAAACTGCAAACCCCAGGATTCCAGAGGAGGTGGAAAGTGGAACCATCGCGCTATAACAGACTCGTGCGGAAATGGCCCAGGTTGTTATAGCGGTATTATTCCACTTTCAACATCCTATGGGATGCCTTTGAGGCCCCTCCCTAAACTGCAAACCCCGGCACTCCATAGGATGTTGAAAGTGGCATCATACCGCTATAACAGCCTAGTGCAGAAAGGGCCACTTGGGCTGTGAATTCGGATCGCCTCCTCCTGTCCAAGAGTACAGGAGGGAGAGGCTTTCCGTGGCCCTCGCCGGACTTAAGGAAAGTGACATTTTTGGACTCCGGCTCTAAGCGTTGTCCAAAAAAAAAAGTAATTTTCCTGAGATAAGCATTCGTGGGGGAAGATGCTGCCTTTAGGAGAAGCATCAAGTGTAATTGTCGCTGGTACCCCTATCTATACAAACTCGTACATGTGGGAAAGTGCGTGCATCCATGCCAACACGAGAATACTCATGTACACATCTCCTTACTGCACAGGTTGGATTCTGGGAACTCTGGTCCAGAAGTTAACTTTTGCCCAGCTGAGCATAAATACGTCCCCTGATCTGGCTGTATCTTTCTGTGCTGGGCCAAACCTGTCACCTCTTGATTGGTGCTGATGGTGTAGTACTAGAAGCAGTTTCATAAAGTAGCAGCACCCATCAAAAGGTGCAGGTCTTTTCCTTTGTATCCTGCTCTCGTTCGTCTAGCCAGCCACATTGTACCTGTGAAATATCCCCGCTCCTGGGACCCAGGTGTCAAGTGATGGGTGACTTGCCCTTTACCAGCCAGTACGCTTCCTCGTGGCTTTGAACAATTAGGCATTTAACTGTGTTGCATTGACTAAGACAGAACAACAGTGTTAGATGCATGTGCTGCCCCTGTTGGAAACAGCTCTGGAAGGGGTTGATTTAGATGTACAGTTTCTGGACCGAGAAAGAGATGACAACTTTGGGGAACAGTTACAGCAGCAGAATGGCAGATGGAGAGGCATAGTTTAGGTTTGTGTATGTGTGAATTCTACAGTTCCCAGAATTTCTCACATCAGCCCAGCTACTGACTAGGGGATTCTGAGATCTATAGTCCAAAAAAGGAACTTTCCCAAGCTCTGGGTGTATTTGTCATAGATAGTTCCTACTAGACAGTGTTGTCATTACAAGAATGGCCGCTGGAGTTTTGCTGCATACATTTGTGTATGCCCAAAGTAATATGAACAAATGTATACAGCTCTAGTTGTTGTGTGCCTTCAAGGTGTTTCTGACTTGCAGTGACCCCAGAGCAAACCTATCACGGGGTTTCAGATCTGTTCAGAGGGGAGCTGGCTTTGCCTTCCTCTGAAGCTGAGAGACTATGACTATGATTTCAACCCTGAGCTCCAGAGTCCCAGTCTAGTGCTCAAGCCACTACACGATGTTCGTTCTCACAGCACTAGTTATCTGTATTAATAGGTATCATCACTAAGCACAGGGATCTGCCCTTTGTAAAGCTCCATAAGACCCACAATATTATTTTTGTTCTGTTTTTTTATTGAGATATGAAACAATGATGGAGACAGATGTTCTGTGAACATGGGCAGTGTACTTTCCCTTTGCTATTGTTGAATAACAACCGCCATTCCCCATCTTTCTTGGAACTATAGCACAATCCTGTATCTGCTCAGTAGACCTCATTGAGTTTAATCAGATTTACTCCCAGGTAGACATGAGGTAACATGACTCATGGGAAAAGATGATAACGCTTGGTAAAGTGGAAGGCAGTGGGAAACGGCAATAAATCAAGGAAGCGATGGCCCTGAGTTTGCAAGACTTGAGCAGGGCAGTTGATGACTGCGGCTATTGGAGGTCTCATAAGACTGCCATAAATTGAAGGTCACTTAATGGCAAATAACAGCAACAAAAAAATTGTGTTGGACTCCAGCTTAAGTTTTCCAAATGGGTTTGACTTTAAAGCAAGCATTAGTTTCTCTCTGTGTGAATTAACCACTGATTCCACCAAAGTCTGCTCTGCCCATTGCTAATCCCATTGGCTCTGTCTTGCATGCAAACTGTCCATTGGAAGTCTTCTGAGTTTCCATCTTTAACCAAAAGCCATTCTCTATCAATTCATATATGTGGAAATGTAGTTTGGGAAAAGCATGTTCATTTTTCTTTCCTGTCTGACTACTTCAAGCATCTCATTTCGGTAGCACTGAAAAGAATCAAGATTTCATTATGGAATAATGGTCACCTAATGCCACAGAGTCAGAAGGCATATGGTGCCAAAGAATTCTGGAAATACCAACTTCCAAAGTCTATAGCCAGAACATATTTCTGAGAATTGGGAGATGACCTGAGATCCATTCACAGCTGGCTGACGTTGCATCATTAATTCAAATGCAGATGATGAGAGGATGCCAAGGTATCCAAGAGAAGATACCTGAACCAGCCTTTGAACTGGCCCATAGCTCCGTGACAGAACCTCTGCTTTACATACAATAGGTCCCTGGTGACTGCATTTCTCAACCTGTACCTCTCCCATTGTACAGGACCGCAACATGTATCATCCTCACCTAGCATAACCTTTGGCCATGCTGACTGGGGATGATGGTAGCTGTCATATGACACATTTGTAGGTTGCTGAATTGATGAAAGCAAGCTTTGATTTTGTACTTTCCCAACCTAGTTGGCACACTTTGACAAGGTAGAAAAGACCCATGGAATTGGCCTCTCCTGTTATGTTGTGGAATCCACTGCTATAACAGGGCCTAATATCACAGAAAAAAGTGACTCCCCGTTTGTGTATCTGATGTACACTTTACTCTTTCCAAGGAAGAGATGAAATGAATGTCTTGCTTGAATTAGTAATCTCAGAGAGAGAGAGAGAGAGAGAGAGAGATGATACTGACCAGGGCTCAGAATAACAGTGACGAAAAGAAAAAGGCACTGAGAGATTACTGAGTTCTGAAAATTACTGTACATATATTTTGTATGTCACTGCTGTGATCTTGTGATGTTTTATTTGCTTGGAAATGCACCCTTGTTTTCTGATTCCATACAATTGTAGGCTTTTGTTTGAAGAAAAGCTTTTCCATGAACTACTGGGAAGCTAAGGAATTTGGAAATGATCTGTTTAAAATGAGCAACAGCATCCATCCTGCCTCTCATTCCGTGTTATCAACTAACTTTATACTTTACTGAAATGTTACAGAGAGGAAGCGGGGAAGAGAATATTGGGCAACATTTACTGTGTTCCAGAGACGCTCCTTATGAGACCAGTGGGGTTTGCTCTGGATGCTTCTCTCTCTCTTTCTTTTGGCCCAGTTGGTAGACAAATTGGGTTGCCTCTAATTCTACTCCCGCCTTAGCCTCCCAGAAAGCTGCCCATCTGTTCTTGCTGCTCTCCTGGTGCTGAAAATCCTATGTTTGTGCCAGCACTCCCCACCCATTTCGTTTGCCTGGCAGTGGAGATGGATAGGGCTGACCTATATTCCTAATGACTGGGGAGAGTGGTTTTAATCAGCGCTGGCCACTAGCCAACCCTACTTGCTGCTCTGGATGGCAATCATCTGCCCACCTCTTCCTTGGCTATTGCCATGGCATGGGCTGGCAGAGAGGTTGCCTGTGAATTAGGCAATGGCATAGTGGTACACGTAGACTACCTGTTGAGTGCATATGCACAAGTAAACACAGAGAGACATCCATAAGAATCATACTGTAACAGTGGCTATTAGCTGATGTTGAAGATGTGATACCTATTAAAATAGGGGTGGGCAGAAGATACAGCAGAATCTACTGGTGGTTGATGATAAATTGGCAAAGAATTTTGACAGCTTTAACAAGAGCAGCAATGGCTTTTCAGCTGCTCTAGAATTATGCTGCTGAACTTAAGGCTTTTGATTTATCAAGAATGGGTTTTTGCATAGACTATGAATTGGGTTAATTTCTGTTTCTCAAAACAAATTCCTCTATTGAGAATTCTTTTCTTCTTAGTTATATCTTTTTCACCAAGTAGATCAAATGGTTCTAATGAAAAAGAAGATTCCACAAAGCTGAAGTTGGTTCATTGCTACATTGGAAAATGAGATGTCACATCACTTCCCCTCTTCATTTTTGACTGTTAAAAATTGAATGGATTTCCATTACTGATTTGCAATAGTTTATGCTGTTTCTATGGATTTTTCTTATATTTTGATACGATTTTATTTCTTTTCAGTGTTGAAAAGAAAAGAAACTTTTTATTTTTAAGAGGATATTCATAATTAAAACAAAAGCAAATAAAAATAACTGAACAAGAGATTTGATCAGTACCTTTTTTCCTCCCCCTCTCTCATCAAAATGTTACAAAGATGAAGACAGTTTATCAGGTGACAAGAATAACTTGAAGACTTCTGACTCTCAGATCAAGAGAAAGAAACGGCGGCATAGGTAAAAAAAAATACATATAAATAATACTGAACATATAGCAAGAGCCTTCGAAGCCTTGTACCATGTACTGAATTATCACTAATGTGAATTACTCTTAAGTATTCTTACTGTCTCTTTCTCTTATACCCATGCTCTCACTCACTCAAACTCATTTTGTGTTTCTGTCAGGTATAAATTTGACTTTAAAAAGACTCTAGTCTGTAGATGTTTCAGAAAGAAATGGCCTCTTGATGATAAGCTGCACACAAATTACTGGGTGCTTTTTTATATACAAGAGAGTTCTAGTGCTTGAGACAATTTCAGTCCCATCTATCCTAGAAACCTTAAGCTTTAAGGAGTGAGGAAACTCATGGCCTTCTAGATATTTTTGGACTCAAATAATCCACAGTACTGTATATGGAATAGTCATTCACGATAACATAATACACAAGTACATCCAGAGCTGGGGAAAATTACTTTTTGGACTACATATCCCCCAATCCCCCAGACAGCATGGCTACTGGTCATGTTCTCTGGGGGAGTCTGTGAGCTGTCATCCAAACAAGTAATTTTGCCAAGTGCCAAAGGCACCAGTAATCTCATCAATCATGAAACCATTTTTCAAAACAAAGCCAAGCTCAGAATATTCAGTGCATCAGCAAAAAGCAGGAATTGTAAGATTATTCCAGGTTTTCATTTCATAAAGCAAGTTTCCCCAATCTCTTCCTTCAGAGCACAACAACTCCAGAAACGTCCATGCTGGTTGGGGGGGGGGTTGTTGAAAAGTGTAACATGGAAAAAAAAACCTATCCAAACTCTTTGTACACAGTGGGCTATATTAATCTCAAATTGTTCATGGTCAGCTTGAGACCTTGTATGGGGCAATGCAAAAATTTGGGTAGAGTGGAGAGAGACCATCTCAGGTTCCATTAACAAGAGCAACCTTCCCTAGCCAGTCCAGATGTCACAGACTTCAGTTCCCATCAGCTTCTTGGGTCATCAGATCATGCAGGCAGTGAAGTTTAAACACTGTGATGATTCATTGTACCTAGAGCTGGCCCAAGACACTTTGTTGCCTGAGGTGGAGCGGCAAACACACTTACTCAGGTCAAAGTGCATCGTACTTAAAGCCTCGTGAGTTATTTTAACTAATGAGGCAGAAAATCCCACAAGCATCTTGTCTTTTCCTGGATGGGAACAGAATAGCAAATTAACAGTTTGCTGCCTTTTTGTGACACCACAGTCCATTGTTTGAGCCAGCAGCTGCCTCTCTCTGCCTGTTGGTCAGATGACCTTGATTGTACCAAGTGTGCATACATAATATCTTCTTTTTTAAAAAATTATCTTTATTGATTAAAACATAAAAAAATAACATTCACACACAGTCTATCATCACAATAACTATTTAAATACATATATTTCAATCCTAGATTTGTTCTGTATCTTCATAACTTCCCCCTCCGACTTTGGGAACGAGATAAGTTCCATTCTATTTCGTAAACAGTCACATAATCCATTATAGTTAATATTCCTGAGTATTTTCAAAAATCAATGTTCTGATATCATTCCATAAATTCCTATAATAGTTTATTATATTGTCCCATTCTTGCATAAATCTCTCAATTTTCTCTCCTCTTAGTACAAAAATAAGCCTATCCATTTGTCTCAGATCAAACACTTTCATGTGTTTGATATCTAAAGCTGCTTTTTATATTGGTTGAAACTTAGTGACCATTTTGTCACACGTAACAGTGGCAAATAAATACTCATGCTAATTTCTTGTGTTGAACAACGTACAGATTTCCTCCCTCCCTGTGTATATAGCTGATACTAGTGGAGCATGCTTTGAACAAGTACAGCATGGCCGTCTTGATTATGTTAGTTTCTTCTCTCTGCAGGACTGTGTTTACTGCCCATCAACTGGAGGAACTGGAAAAGGCTTTCAATGAAGCTCATTATCCTGATGTATATGCCAGAGAAATGTTAGCTATGAAAACAGAGCTCCCTGAAGATAGGATACAGGTATGTTGTCTGATTACAAATAAAGATTGCACGCATACCATGTCAAAGCATTTGTCTGTAGTTGTGTATGAGGGTTGGAAATGGGGCTGGGGACTTATGTTTAAGGATTTCCTTTTCGCCTTGAAGCCTTCTAATTTCACACAAATAACCAAACCATTTTCAGAGTTTGAAAACTGAGGCGCCTAGCAAGCAACGTGCCTAACGTATTGATGGCCGTGATTGCATGTCACATGAGGAATTGACTCCCCACCCCTTCCACCAAAAAATGATGGGCACTGAATTTGGCTCCCATGAGAGCCTGGATAAATATCTCTCAGGGATGATTTTATCTTCACAAATCCTGCCACACTATAGTGCATGAGCTTGGGGTGGATAATCTTCCAGCCATCTGATTCTAATTCAGCCTTGTGAAAATGTGTATGTCTAGAAAGGACTACTTTAGCCTGTTGAAATATATAGAAAAAAACATCAGCTTGATGCTAGTTGCTATCGATAACCTGGTTAGTCTCAGACATTTCTTTTGACTGTCAGGGCTGTCCGGCAGTGGAATCTGCTGCCTCGGAGTGTAGTGGAGTCTCCTTCCTTGGAGGTTTTTAAGCAGAGGCTTGATGGCCATCTGTCAGGAGTGCTTTGAGGGTGTTCCTGCAAGGCAGGGGGTTGGACTGGATGGCCCGTGTGGTCTCTTCCAACTCTACATTTCTATGATTCTATGGGCTGTAGTTTGCAGACAGTGAACAAGCTAAGTTAGACTGGATGGTTTTCAGCATGCAATAGCTGCATATGGCCCTGATGATTTTTTTGTACACTGAGCTCATTTCTACCCTGCCCATGCCTTTCCTGTACAAAGAAGTGGAGGGGAAGAGTGGCTATTCTCCTTTAAAACAAATTGCATACCCAGTGCCTTGTTTTACCCTTTCCCCAAAAGGATTTTAATGAAATTAGGAGGGGACTTTCAACCAGGTTTGGGTTCATTTGTAGAGATGGAGTCAGCAATGCTGCTTCCTGGGTATGCATGTGGAAATTGAACCAAATACACTCTTAACCTTGCCCCTGCTGTTTTTAAACCTTAAAGCTGAGGATCTTAGAGGAATCCTTTTGCCCTGGAGTGAGCAAAGTCCAGCCCTGTAGCTACTGGTAGACTACAGTACTTACTAGTCCTAGACAACTGTTACAGACTGAGTGCTATTTGGTACATGTTTTGCAAAATTTAAGCTCGGAAGTCCAAATATTAAAGAAATACACTTGTTTTTGTACAGTAAAAAGCCATATGTCTGTGTAAGGATTACCAGCTTGTCTGGGAATGTGACCACCTAATGAAAAACAAAGAACATAAGAGGAAAAGATGAAGATGATGATAATTATCATCATCATCATCATATCATCATCATCAAATGACCAAAGTACACAAAGAAACCAAAAAGTTGTGCAATAGTGTATAGGTACAGTAGTGTTAATCAGGCTGATGCAATCATTTGTTGGGAGACAGACAGCATAGTGATGGTCTGAGACTGATCATGGCATCAGCAGAGGTGAGGAATACTAAAGCCAAACAACATCTGGAGGGTCACACTTACCTTGCCCCTGCTTTAGACAAACATGTTGTATTGCTTTACTTACAGAGCACAAGAATTGCCACTTCACTCTCCATCCCACCTCTATTCCCCATCCTCATTCTGTCCCTTACAACTGTTTCTACATCTTTATTTTAATTAAAAAAAAACTTTACTGCAGAAATGTTAACTATTTCCAGCTAATGTAGAAGTACTTTGGCCGAGATTATTGTTCCACTGTGGTCCTCTACTCTAGGAGTGCTGGCCATCTTTCTAAATAAGTTTACCTATTTCTGCATCCTTGATAGAGAGAAAAAAATAACCTGTTTATTTTCTTTTTAAAAATATGGGACTGATAATCTGAGCATACACAGTTTTGCATTTAAATCAATGTAACATAGAGAGCCACTGTGGTGTAGGGGTTTGAGCAATGGACTATGACCCTGGAGTTCAATTTCCCATTCATCCACAGAAACCCACTGGGTGATCTTGGGCATTTCACACACTCTCAGCCCCGGAAAATCTTGTGATAGCTTCACTTTAGGATTGCTATAAGTCAGAGACAACTTGAAGGCACACAACAACAACAACAGAGTTGTCAAAAACAACTTGAAGGCACACAACAACAACATAGAGAGCCAGTGTGGTGTAGTGGTTTGAGCACTGAACTGTGACCTGAGGGATCAGGGTTCAATTCCTCACTCGGCCATGGAAGCCCTCTGGATGACCTTAGGCATATCACACATATGCTCAGCCCCAGAAAACCCTGTGATAGGTTTATCTTAGGGTCACTGTAAGTCAGAAATGACTTGAAAGCATGCAATAACAAACTATATTGAGTGCAGGAATAAAATAGGAGTTTGCTTCTTCTGCCAAACAGACTTACTTGAGAATCAACATTCTTTTGGTGTAGAAAAAGAAATGTTTTCAAAGCAGAAACATAATAAAATGAGCATCTGTAATTGTGTTTGTAATACTTAACTTTCCAGATCACTGACTGGTTAGAGCATTGACGGCAACATATCTTGTTGCTTTGGTCTAAATTCTTCAGCACCTCCAGATTCAGTGCCAAAAGTGACTATCCCAATAGTTGTTCAAAATCCAGCATTAGCATAACAGAAGCTTTCTCAATTTTGGCCTTTTCTGCACCTTACCTGGTTCCGATGTAGGTGCGCGGGGATCCCGCGAGAAGCCTCTTGCAAGAGGCACTTGAGTCTCCTCTGTTTCTTCTCCACAGCAGCTCCCTGCTGGCCAGAAGGAAGCGGAAGGAAGCTCTTCCTTCCGCAGCACAGCCGTGTACTTTCTCAGGCTGCGCTGGGGGAGGAAGCACAAGGGCTGTGTCTCCGGAGGCTCCACATTCAAGGTAAATGCATGTGGGGCCCGGGAGCGATGTGTGATCGCGCATCATTTTCGCAAGAAGCCGAAAACGATATGTTCCGCGATCACCACCTACTGGCCCCGGCAGTGTCGCACGATTGCAAGGACATCATGTGGAACAGTCCTCGCAATCGCGCAATGCTCTGGCCCTTTCATATGTGAAATGGTGTGCGAAAAGGGCCTTTGACTTGGAACAGATATTTTACTTTAGAGTGCTGCTGTTCTCGACTCCAGCCACTTCATTTTTCTACTTTCACCCCAGAACAGACCATCAACATTCTATGGCCACTGAACACGCTCAGAGTGAGATCCTGTTTGGAACTTCCAGGGTATGAACTTTTACCCCCATGCTTAAGGCAGCTGGAGATGGCTAAGTGGGCAGGAATGCAGGGAAGCTCTCCTGGTACACCTGTGTGTCCAGCTGATGGCCAGTTGGTTCAGAGCAGTGCCCAAGCTCTCTCTGGTATGGGTTGCACTCTCTGCAAAAACCTTTATGTAAGGAGATAATGAATATATCCTTATTCAGTACTGGAAGAATTAGTTACACTAGTGTATACCATCATGCATAATGTAAAGCCCCAAGAAGATTCAGGCTTCACTGGGAATTTGTAAAATCTCTACCCACACCTCTTCAAACTGTTCTAAAATATTTTCTGCACTTCTGCAAACCTTGGGGGTTTCCTACACTTGCCGATACTTGCCATGTGCTGCTGTATTGGTGCTGTGCTGGCTGCACAGATGACAGCACTCACAGCTTGAGCACTAAAAATAGAGAGGGAATGATGAGTAGGTTGTTGGTGTATTTTTACAGCAGGGGTAAAAAAAAAAAAATGCAGGATGTATGCAGCCTGCCAAGCCTCCCACTGCACCCATGGAAACCTCAGACCATCCTGTTGTCCCTCAATTGGCCTAAAATGTGGGCCCACAATTGTTCATTTTAACAGCATTTTGGAGTCTCATGTCCTTTGTGGGGTCCCAAAAAACCTGGGAATAGTTTCCAATGGCTATCCATTTCAAAATAAAGTAGAGCAAGTATGGTTTTGAAATGGAGTTAGATCAAAAAACAACTTGACTGGGTTGTGAAAAGTAGGGTTGCTGGGATGAAAACTGAAGAAGGCATCTGTACCTTTAATGGTTGTGCAGAAGAGTTAATTTCAGCAGGTGTTACTTGTTATACAGTCAGATAACAAGCAATAGCTGTTGAAATTCCCTCTTCTATACAACCATTAAAGGTAGAAAAGCCCTCTCCAATTTTCACAATTTTAGAAGGTGAGGTTATAGAAAAAAACTTCAAAATGTAATGTAACAGCTTAATAAATACCTGAGAAATACATGCTCTTTAAAACAGAGCCGGGTAACATACAGTTTATGGACTGCATATGACACTAGTGTTTTTGTGGCTGTTGGGAGTGTCACAGAATCAGCACCCCACTGTAGGAAAGAAAGAAAAAAAAGAGAGAGAGAGAATGGCTGTTCCTGAAACTACTTCCAAGAGTAGTGATTCTTTTAAAGCAAGACATGCAGCCTTACTGTAATGAAAAATAGCAGTTTTAAGTGTTATTTTTCAAATTGGAAGTGAAGTGAATGTTTGGGTTCTTGCCATTAAAAAAAGAAGAGGGAGCGCAGCCTGTGATGAGTCCTGGGAGAAGGGGAACTGGTTTCCATACTAATGTAGTTTTCCACTCCTACTTTAAAATATTTTCATTTGAATCTTGATTTGAGAATCACATAACAAACCACTGTTGATGTAAAAAGTGTTTCAGCAAGATGCTACTGTTATTGGGGGTGAGGGGTTAGAAATGTCAGGAGAAGGAATGAATTAGGCACAATGCATTTGTGGATTTTTCTCAGGTAGCATGTTGAGCTGGCTTTAGAGCAGTAGAAATAAAACAGAAAAACTGTTAATCTAGACAAAAACTGCATCTCATTCTTTGGCATCTTAGCCATTTGATATTGCTTAGACCCCAGGGATGGGCAGATTTCAGGAGTATGTTTTGCTTTTCTAGAATCTGAGGTTGAGTAATCAGAGCCAGGAGCAAAATGATGGTGCAGGATCAATTACTCACTTGCTACCTATGGGCCAAAAAATTGGGGATAACTTATACAAACCTACATCTGAGTTGCTACTTATCAAGGATTCTTACACAAAATTATAAATTTGGTGACCAGAGGTTGGAGTGTTGGCCATTCTGATTCAAATCTCCATTGAGCTGTGAAACTCTCTGCACCTTGAGCCACTCACTCTTACCCAGATCTGCCACCTAGAGTAGTTGTTAAGATAAAATAGAGAGGAAGAGAGCCTTCTATGTCATCTTGAGCTCTTTGGAGGAAAGGCAAAATACAAATGTAACTAAAATAATGAACCAATACTCTATTTTACATATGAGGACAACTGAAACTGAGGAAGAAGTGATTAGTACAAGATTAGCTCTTTTGTTACTTGCTATTTTAAAGCTACTGTGAATTAGAAACAAATCGGTGATCTCATACAGATCACAAGGAGATCTGTCAGGAGATCTCAATTTATCTTCTGTCCATCTCTGGAAGTCATCATACTTTTTTTTTTTTGCTGAATCCCTTTGATTTTTTCTTTCTTTCTCTCATTCTGCACACAAACATAGCAGCACATATACCGTTGTTAAAAATACACTTGCTTCTATACTCAAAAGGTTTGGTTTCAAAACCGAAGAGCCAAGTGGCGGAAGCGTGAGAAGTGCTGGGGCCGCAGCAGTGTGATGGCTGAATATGGCCTCTACGGAGCCATGGTGAGACACTCCATTCCGCTACCAGAATCAATCATCAACTCTGCCAAAAGTGGGCTTGTGGGCTCCTGTGCCCCTTGGCTGCTTGGTAAGCAAATACTTCACCCTGTGCATGACTCAGTTGGGTTCATGTAGAAATTGCTTTATTTATAATCCTGTTCTGGCATTGTATCAGGGGTGGGAAGCAAAGAGCTTTGCAACTCCCAGCATTCTTCACACTTAGCTTTGCTGGCTAGGGCTGCTGAGACATACACACCAACAGCATCTGAAGAACCACTTGATTCTCACCTATGCATTATACCAGGAGGTCATTGCTGCATGTGGAGAGTGGTGTCTTAAACACCATGTTCTCTAATCATGGAAGCAGAATGGAGATTTGGACCATTGAAAACTGAGTGATGGGTCTCCATGTGTAACAGATGCTCTCCTCTAATGGTTGCTCTGTTCACATGGAGAATAATGACAGAAGGTTTTGGGTTTGAAATTGTCCCTCCTCATATGATTCTTTAACTGATACAAAAGAGATGGGTTGGGGTTATGAAGTACTTCCAAATGGTTGCCCTCAAGTGTTGCAGTTGTGCTGCTACTGCAGTGATGGCAAAATCAGTCATCCTTTCCTGACAGTGGGTAGTTTGATCTTCCTGTGTCAAGGGACCTAAAATGGGGTATGTCTGTATGTGTCTTTGCATGTCTGTGTGCATGAAAGTGAGAAAGAAGTACAGTATACACCAGAACTTAGATTATCTTTTGGATTACTTTTTGAACAGCAGTGGCCGTGCTGGTTGGGAAATTCTGGAAGATGCAGTCCAAAAAGTAACATTTTCCACATCTCTGGTGTATCCATAGAGGAGCACAGAAGTTTTCTTGATGACTGGTAGCGCCTGTCAGGGGTTTTAGAAGGGAAGGAGGGCAACAGGTGCAAGTTGCAAACTTAGCAGTGCTAAAGAACACACAACTGAAACAACGGAATTCTTAGACTCTATTGTGTATTAAGATAATGAATCCATTTTATCTTTGTCATATCTACTTACCTATTTAAGAGTTTACAATTTAGTACTTTATATTCCAAGACAGTATATGTACATTTTAGTTGCTGAACTGCATTGTATGTTTGCAGTTTATTTATGTAAGATACGCTTGTAATTTCTTAAAAAATAAAATGTATACATTGTTTTTTCCTTACACAATGGAGTCCAGTGGTTTAATTGTATCAGTGGTATACCCTTAAGCACTTTGGGGTTTGTTTCTTGCCTCCAGCATTTAAAGCAGGAGTTCTCCTTGCCCTCTGGAGATGCTAGGGACTGAACCAGGAATTTTCTGCCTCCAAACCACTTGCTCTCCCAACTGAGTTGTGGTCCCTCTCTCCTTGCATACTTGTCTTGGATACAAGTCCATTAAAAGCAATAGAAAGCGTGAATGATAGAAATATATCATAGTTTTTACAAATAATGGCTTAAATCCAGTTGTCAGTCCCAGCTAAAGTGGACACGCTGAATCAATTGTTAAGTAATCAGTCAATACTTGCATAAATTCTAGTTTTAAAACTGTATCTGTTATTCAGTGAGGCTATTCTAATTGGGACTAAACAATTGGATTTACTTCAATGTTATTTAACAATGTTATTCTGTTCACATTTATGCTACCATCATTATAGTTTGATTACTATTTTAACTATCCTGCCTCCATCCTATGGAATCCTGTGATCTGTAATTTGGTGAGGTGCTTAGAATTGTCCCTGCTAGACAGCTGTAGGGTATTCCCTTGCATTACAACACTTAGAGTTCTCTATCAAAGAATTCTTAGGGAGCTCACCACACTACAAATCACAAGATACAATAGGAAAGGACTGTGAAAGTTAAAATGCTTCTAAGCTACTTTTCAAGCACATGTCAGTTTTCATTTTTAAGAGGTAAAGAGAGGATTGTTGGGTTTTCATTGCTAAATACACGTCCACAGTGAAATTCAGACTGTATTCTATAAAGCTGCATTTGTCTTTTTCTTAAGAGTAAATTAACCTCAGCTTAGGAACTTTGTCAGAATGGATAAAAACAGCTTTAATCTGATGCCACTCCTCCCATTGTGCTCCTTGTAGGATAGGGCCCATTGTGTATACTAAACTGCTGTGTTTTTTTTTTATATCCGCGGTGGTAATCCCAGCTTACATGGAAATCCAGTGCTCCACTTTCCATGGATTGTGTTGCATGGAATCACAGTATGCATGGCTAATTGCAGGGTCACCCTAAGATGTTTTGCTCCCTGGGTAGATAAGATGGCATCCCCTTCTTATTCCGTAAACAGAAACCAGTTGAATCTGCAGCTGAATCTTTCTTTATTACTGGAAATGGGAAGGGGTCCTCCATACACCTCAGGCACCAAGATAGTTCAGGGGCCCAAGGACAAGGTGAAGTGCATACACAGCTCTGCCCTCGCAACAGCTAAGGAACTTAGGAGCAAAAATACAAACAAACAAACAAACAAAAAACAGTTGGAGGGCTTCAACCATTACCCAGTAGCATCTGTTGGTCAAGAGGCAGGATACCTCTGGCTGTTAGGAACCAACCATACTGTTGCAGGGTGTAAAATTAAGTATAGTGGTATTGCACCGCAGGTTTGGAAACATATACTATCTCCACCTTAATGTATTGACTTATTACCTTAATACAGATGTTCAATTATTAGGTTATACAAAAAAGCTGAAATTAACTTACTAATGTGTAAAACTCACCAAATAGCAATCATCAACAGATACTAATACAATAATATAACCACACTGTTAAAAAGGCTTTTGGGAGAGCGCTCCTTTTCCTCTTGTTAGTTGTGTTAAAAATGGAATTTCAGCAGGTGAGGTCTGCATCACACTTTCAAGCAATTTTAATGTGAGCACTTGACCAGTCTACTTTAGACAGTGTAGAGAAGGGGAGGGCGAGAGTGCACTGCATTGACATAGACTTTGAGTTTTGCTTTGAATGCTTGCTGAGAAAATGTTAAAACTAGTAAGAATTATTTGCCTTTTCTCACCAATTTGCTTTTGTCCCACCTGCTTGGACCCTGTCCCCAATTCTCATTCTTGCCTTTTGCTAGTTTACAGTCACTCAGATCCTTGCCAAATTTGATTTTGGTCTGGGACCAAAAAAGGTTCCCACTCGCAATTTGTAGTGGCTGGCATCCTGTTTGTGACAATACAAAAGTGTAAATCTACCTTATGCTTGTCTTTAGTTGTTGTGGAGGTTGGTATTCTCTTCACCTTCCACAATGACCAAAGCCCCCTCCATTCATGTTTTTGCTGAACTAGCCTCCCTGAATGGCCATTTTGTGGCTGTTGGAAAGTGCAGGGCATCAGAGAAGTGTCTGGCTGTGGTCCATAGCCAGACACAGATCAACACATCCTCCACTAAGACCTGGTGGATCTTAGTAGATGTCATTCTTATGCATCTGGCTATGGAGCATGAACGAACTCTTTTTTGGCCTCTCTTGCTCTCTACCAGCCAATGAATGGCCATTCATGGGAGCTACCACAGCAGAACTGGGAGTGCTGGGGTGCAAAGTAAATAGTCATAGTGGAGTTCTGCCTGCAAAATTCTTATGCCACTCTAGGCAATGTAGGATTTTCACCAGTGTGTGGAGTTAGGTCATTTTAGATTACATGGGGAATATGTGGCCCTGGAGATATTATTGGATTGCAATTTCCATCACCCTAATCATCATAGCTAATTATGGCAGATGATGGAAGAGTTGTGGACCTCCAGATGTTGGGCTTCAAGTCTCAGCAGTGCTAGCTAGTATAGCCAGTGGTAAGAGATAGCAATTGCTGTCTCACAACCTCTCCAAGTCAGTGGGGCAACTGAGGTTTAAAGGAGCTGTCCAGGGTGCTGAAGACTACCCCGACATAGCCTCAGAATCTTGGATAACTCTTTTAATGTTTTGACTAAAACCTGGAGTGAATCACAACCTCACTGACCAACAACCACCACTGGCCATGTTTCCCATCCCTGGTGTAAAATAACAACAGCAATGTGTTTTGGTCAAATTAAGAGTACCAGCCTTGTCAGTCACTTTTAAGTTTAATCAGTACTGTGGCCTGCTCTTACCTTATTTTCATAAAGGAATGCATAAGAAGTCAATGGATATCCCAAGGAAGTCTGAAAATGAGGAAAAGGTGAATACTTGCTGGAAATCTGAGCACTCTGAAGAGGAATTAAAAATGAAGTCAGAAGAACAAGAGAGAAGTTCTACTGACAAGTTCAGCTCCATGGACAGTTCTGACGACATTGCAATGGATCTTTCCAGCACTGCAAAGCAGGAAAAAAAGGGCAGCACTTTGAGACAGAGTCTGAGTGGAGCATCAAACCCAAAAATAAAAGACAATGAACGCTAAGTGGCAGTTGGGTGGGGTTAGAGAGTAGGTGTGACACCACAGACATGAGCAAACCTCTCCAATGCTTGGAAATGTGAATATTTATTAATGTTTTATTAATATTTATTAGTATTTTTCCAGCTAGGTTAATACAACATTTTACAAGCAGATGGGACCTG
Organism: Ctenosaura bakeri; assembly: GCA_948474755.1. Taxonomy (NCBI): domain Eukaryota; kingdom Metazoa; phylum Chordata; class Lepidosauria; order Squamata; family Iguanidae; genus Ctenosaura; species Ctenosaura bakeri. Next base: position 390,742 of record CAOLHI010000469.1, read on the forward strand.
CCTAAGATATAATTTATTTTTTCATCTTTAAAGTACTTTATATGTAATTGAGATAATTAGTAACTAGGTGTAGTTAAATTCTCCTTCCCTTTCATGTGACACACTAAGTCACCTTTTTATTAGCAGCTTCAGAAAATGCTAATAATGCCCCCTTCTATAACAGGAAAAAAAAAAACTGGAGGCCTGTCTCCTAAACTAATCCAAGAGATGATAATTATAAAACTGAGCTTGGTTTTGTTTTCAGAGTTGATAACCTTTATGAACAAGAAAGATCTCTGGGTTCTACAATCTGTTATCCAGTATGCTCATTATTAATGCTCAAATAGGTATATTCAAAATTTATGTATACTCTTGAGAAAGCTTTTGAGATCATCACAAATTTTAAGAGATACCCATATTTTGTGTAAATTGGTTTGGTTCTAATTGCCTGACCATGGATTAAGGAATTTTTCTCATGGACTTATATTTGTTTGTATTTATAAGTTGTTTCTGATATTAGCTGCTACTGTAGAACAGGAAGAACTTTCCTCTGTATTGTTGGAGGCACTGTGAACATCACTTGAGGGAGGGGGTCCGGATGAGAGGTCTCAGAAGAGGCACTTAACTCTGTAGCAATGCTAACATTGCCTTTTGCATAAAAAGGGCTTTGAAAATGCACACTATGCAGTCAAAATACAAATGAAGACTGATTCTTTCCCACTCTTCCTAGCAAATGAAACTCCAAACAATACACTGCTTGATGGAAGTTGGTTGGTGTAAGGAAGGAATCCACTAAGCCAAGGATGCCCACCATGTCATGCTCTAGATGGTGTTGGGCTTAAACTCATCTCTCCCTGTTGACTATGCTGGCTAGGGCTGATGGGATTTTCAGCCTATCATCTGGAGGGCCACAGTGTGTCCATTCTTGGAGCTCGATTATTACCAGCTGGGGCATCCATCCTATTTGTTCACCTTCTCACAGCTGGTAACCTCAAGGCATCCCATCTCCAGACATCATGGTCAATGGTAATAGTATTTGGATGTCTCAACTCATCTGGAGGGCATCATTTTTTGGAAAGGGCGCTTAAATATACCAGATAGGTTTACACCATTTCTGGATACAATTCTTTGAGGAATTGCTTGAATTTGTTGTTAAATTATTGCAAGCTGCCTTGGTCCCATGGCAGGAGAAAGGCAGGGTATAAACTGAATAAATGAATGAACGAATTTCAATGAGAATTGCACCAGCATATCATGCTCAGTTTAAACTGGGCAAATTCCAGTTGTTAGTCTCAACTATAATGGACTTGTTAAATCAATAGAAACTTGATAAGTTGATGAGTTCTGTTAGTTCAGTTGGTCAGCTGTTGATGGGACTAAGAACTAGACCTACACCAGGGGTGGGAATTGTATGGCCCTTCAGATGTTATTGAATAGTAGTTCCTAGCATTCCTTACCATTGGTGCGTTGGCCTCAAAATTCCCATCCCTGCTTATGGCCTAATACCCATTTCCCAATACCCAGATCTCACATGGAATTATACATGAACCTAATTGCCCCATTTTCTTTTATATCAGAGAATGCTTTGTTGAGAATGCATTTTAGAAAACTGTCAGGAAAACCTCAGCCTATGATAGAAAACTGAGCAGAACAAATGTTCACCTGGGCACTCCTAGCCTTTCAGAGAGTGGGGGAGAACTTGCTTGCACAGAATGAAGTGTTCATATCAGAGGCCCTTTAATTGCTTTGTAGATGCTGCATCAGGGCGTGTTGTGTTTACAGTCTCTATGACCCAGGTGTTAAAGGGGTGCAGAAGGTTGCTGTATGTGCTTTTCTCCTTAGCCCACATAAATTGATCTAGCCCCACTGCTTTCATTAGAGATGTGGCACATTTCTAATTAGGAAGTTCCTCCCATCACTGCTGGTTTCAGTGTGAGAAAATGAATATCATGGTGCATCTTCTACTACAAATTGCTGTTGAGGAAAAATATGCAATAACTCTATGTTTTTGAATGTTACTTGCTACACTATGCATAATAGAATTCACATGTTTGTGGGGGGAAATCAAGCCATAGAAACCAGTAATAAAATAATTCTATTTTGTAAACTAGCATAGAAAAATATTTTGTAATATGTCTGTAAAGTGTTAATGTTTTGACCTCCCCTCCAGTCTTTTTATATGGATGTCTTAAAGCACTTTAGAGACCTGTATTTTCTGAATGTTATCCTCCTTGTATTTTCATTTATTTATTTATATGTATTCATAAATAAAAGGTCTGTGTTTCTTTGTGGAGTGCATATTGATCTCTCGACAATAATGCAGCTTCAGTTTTGTTTCTTTACTGAATATCCTACACTCTCCCAATGTGAGACTTAAGGTAGTTTACAGTACAAGTAGATAGTCTGGGTCCAAGCCATACAGGGCTTTATAGGTGAGAACTAGTTCTTTGAATTGTGCTCAGAAGTGGACCACTAGGGGAGCTATTGTAATAAGAGAATTTGTTTCCCGTAATCAGCCCCAGTCAGTACTCTAGCTGCGCAATTTTCATACCTCCAACATTTTACAGATGAAACCTAGGACATGTGTCAAACCAACATCAGAGTGTAGACAAGATGGCAAAAGTTATTAATGAGGAAGAACAGACGAGCTAAGAGATGCTGTACTAGTTTGGTTTTGCCTGAGTCTACTGGGAAAGGCAAGATTCTGCCTCCTCTTCAATCCCCGCCTTGCTGAGTTAATTGAATGCAAACTACTTTGTCACTTTGAACTCAGTTTACAGCAACTGAAATAAGCCACAGACAAAATTGGGAAGAGGAGAGAGAAACTGGGACATTTTAAAGACAGCTCAAGAAGTGAGATGACAGGATCAATCAAATCTGTCCATGCCAAATGAAGACAGTTGGAAGGTATGCATGAACAAGTTACTAAAGCAGCCTGATATAGAGTGTGTTACAGTAAACCAAACAGGATGTAATGAGGCATATGTCACTGTCATCCCAAAGTAAGGTCAATTTCTGCTACAGAAACCTGTGCTGGTGAAACACTTTGAGAATTGAGTACTCAAGATTCAGCAAATGGCTTTGGTATCACAAAGATCTCATAACTGTTTAAACATCCTGCTGTGGTCAAAGTGGTTAACTGGGATTACTCCCTGTATTTATATAGGCCTATAGTTATACACAGAAAGAGGGAGGCACATAGAGGTATACTAGATATGTTCCTGGGAATTATATCTTCAACAAAAAAAATTGGCAACGGGTGCAGAAATAACAGGAAAAAAATAGGGAGAGATTCCTACACTACACAAAAGGAAGATCTGTTCAACATGTTTCAGCAAACTTTTTATGCAAAATTAACATATGCAGATGTGAAATGAACAACTAGGGGAGGTAAGCCTTGCATAAGTAAAAAGAACCTTCCAGAGACCACCTGAAGACTTTTTCTGAGATGCATCTAGGGATGGCTTTTTCTTTCACTAGCTTCCACTTAATGATTTTTCAACTCAGACTTTGCTTATTGTATTGCTTACTGTAGACACATTGCGACAACATGACACCAAAAGCTTCTGTTTCTCCAGCTCTCCCTCCTCCTCCTCCTGCTGTTCCTGATTAAACAGACCTTTCAGTTAGACAGAGGATGAAGAACACAGAAGAGGGCTAGGAGGGGATATGTATCCTTTGCAGAAAGAATCTTCATTCTCTTCACTGAGGTTATATGTGACATAACAGAGTCTTTTTCAGAAGTGTGATGCTTCCATACACATTATGTTACAGACTAAATTGAGGGAAGTAATTCAAGACAAACCTTTAACACTTTGGGAAATAAGGAAAGTTCAACAATGACGTTTCTTTTTTCAAACCTATAACTTTTAAATAATTACTTTTTATGTCCTCAGGTCCAGACTATTTAAAAAATTGTTTCTTCCTGTATAAGCCTGCCCAAGCTTGGGGGGGGCGCTTCTCTCCATTCTGCTACCTTTATAACCATGTTCAGAGAGAATACAGGAGAGGGACTTCTCACTAACTGCCCCAAGGCTTTGGAACTCTTTCACTAAGGAGGCTAGGATATCTCCCTCCTTGCTTCCTTCTGCCAGCAGGGGAAAATTTTCCTATTTGGATAGGTATGTAGGAAGTGACTCTGAGGACTTTTAATAGTGGGTATTTTTACTGACTTTTGTATTTTATGATTTAAATGGATTTCTTTAAATGGCTTTAAGACTACATATAGCTTAACTTAATAATCTTTGTATATTTTAATTTATATTTTTGTCGGTCCTTTTATCTGCATTTATTTTTATTTTTATAAGCTGCTTTGAGTCCTAATTTTAAGGAAAGGCAGAATATAAATGAATAAAGATGAAGAGGAAGAAGAAACAACACTAACTTGTTATTTGAGTTATGCAAAAATGTTTGGAGGCATTTTTCCAAACAAAATTCACTTACGGTAATTCCTCCCACCCAAATAAATGAACAGAAAAGCTAAAGTTTATACTAAAAGCTAAAAATAAAGCAGTAAGCAAGGTAATGTTTTACTACTTAAGGATTTTGGAGGCAGTTGCTGTTTACTCTGCTTGTTGTAGGTAAGCACACATGGCTACACTAGGATCAGCTAGAGTAGAACTGTATTATTTCCCAGGTTAAACTTTATTGCATTGCTTACTGCAGATATGCTGCTGTAATCCAACATCGAAAGTCTGTGTTTCTCCAGCCCACCTTTCTTGTCAATGCTGCTAAAATACTTCTAGCTAGACAGAGGACAAGAAAGAAAAGCAGGATTGTGTAGGTGTAAAAATACTTCATGAAAAGGAGCTTCATTGTTAGAGGCTTTGTTAACTTAAGTATGCCTGTATTAATTGCTACAGTGGTTGTGAGCTGTGATTTCAGTATGTGTTGTTGCACTTACAAGATCAAATAACACACACAAATTATCTACTGCTTCTTCTTGACTCCACTATGCAAAAATGGCTGTGTAAATGTAGAAAATCAGAAACTAAAAAAACACTGATGAACTCTCCATACATTGTACCATAGGCCTGAATTCTGTTATTAATCCCAACTAGAGTAGAACCATGGAATCAAGTGAACTTTTACCACATTAACATTAATTCAATGGGTCTGCTGCAGTTAGGGCTAATGATTGGATTTATGCCATAGTCCTTGTTTATTTATCTTTCTGCATAGAATAGAATTGGCTTGTCATCAAATTCTAACAGATATATTGAAATATTTCCAATTTTTTCTGGCCAGCCAAATTTTATCTGAAAATGATATAAAGGTTTTATTAAAATCTAGGTAATTCCAATTTGGAAAGATTCCTAACAGAGATTAATGTATGAACAAATGTTGTTTTTGTTGTTTTACCTGAAGAGGAACTGAGCCTTTACACTGGGAAATACATATAAAGGGGGGGGAGGAAATCTGCAAAATACATTAGCTAGGAAAGTTTTAGAAAAAATAATTCAGAACATCATAGTATTAAAAACAGTACAATCAACAGATGCTCTGGACTGATATCCTAATACATGTTTTGAAACACTCTTAAAATAACTAGGATTGGTTGGAATGAACAGGAAGGGATAATAAGAGATTGGGAAGTAAGTAATTATTTGTGAGAGATTCAAGTACTGAGTCCCTAAAAGTGAAATTGTAGTGAACATAGCAAATAATGATTGGTAAAAGCTTATTTAATCAGAAATTAGGCTTTACAAGAGCCGAGGTTTGGCACATTTAAAGCTTAATCCTGATTCGGCAGCATTTGCAAACAAATTTATCTGGACTGTGTAATGCCGGCTTTGGCATTCTGTTGCATTTATGACCACACCTCCTTCATGACACAGATGGCATGTATCTCTTCACTTATCACTTTGGAGAGTATCAGCCAGCATCAAAAGAAGGCAGAGCTGTGAATAAAAGGTACATTCAAAAAGCAGGAATTTCAAAATTTTAATCATCCCTTTTTGTATACCCATAATACCACCCTAACTTCCTATGCCAGCAGGTACTGTCTGATCAGATTCTACCTTGTTTTATTGCGTGCCTGCAAGTTGTTACTGACTTCTGGCAACCTTAATGTGATCCTATCATTGAGTTTTCTTGGCAAGATTTGTTCAGAGGGGGTTTGCCTTTGCCTTCCTCCAAGGCTCAGAAAGTGTGACTTGCCCAAAATCACCCAGTGGGTTTCCATGTCTGAGCAGGGATTCAAACCCTGGTCTCCAGAGTTGCAGTTCAATGCCCAAACCACTACACCATGCTGGCTCTTTATCTACATTATTATGTTGCTTGGCCCTCTCTTCTCTCTGCAGAAACCAGGGCCAGATCATTTCTTGCTGGATACAGAGACACACATGGTTGCCTTTTATTCCCTGAAAGCCAAAAGGCAAAAGGCTCCAAACCCAGTCAAATTTATTCCAATACTTGACAAAGAAAATCCCACTTCACTCCCTTCTTGCCAGTAGATCTTGAACAATAACAAATTAAATATTGAAAGATTTGCAGCCTTTACACTGGGGCACATCTTGAGACAGCAGCTTCACTCTGTCTGGTGGTAGGGCCAGCCCTAGTGCAAACTCTTCACACATGCAGAGAAAAAGGGGGTGTGCACACACAGTTTAGAGGCACAGCTCACTTTTGAAAGACATAATCTGAACAAGGACACAATGAACAATGAATGAGAGTGTGTACGTGTTGAGAGAGCAGAGGGCATTTGTGATCACTTCTTACACTAGGTATATTTGGTAGATGTGGAAAATGCAATTTCCTAGAAGGTGAGGGGTGAATAGCTGTGTTAGTCTATTGAAGAAAAAAACAATGAAGTTTCTTTTGGCACCTGAACTCCAAAAAAATGTATTTGGTACAAGTTTTTATGGACTGCTGTATGCTTTGTCAAATTCACAGAGTGCTGCCTTGTTGGCAAATTTTTGCTTGCATTTATTTCAGACTTTTAACAGAACTATCTAAGGTGCTGAACTCTATCTCAAAAGTAGGCTCAGCACCTTGGATAGCTGCTTTTAAGTTTGGATTGTCACCATCCTACTGACATAGGAGACACCAGCTGCCACTGACTACGCTGTAATAGCTGAACTGGTTAAAGCATGCAGTGTTAGTTTTTCTAAAGCTTCTATCCCTATTCCTTGCACAAGAGACAGAACTGAAACTCCCAATGAATTCTTGTGGGTGGGAGTTTGTAAATGGCACAGTTAGAGGGAAATGAAATGTAAAAAAAGAAAAATGGGGATAACTGTCTCAGCAAGAACTGTGTTCAGCCATTCTCCATTTTGCCATCTAAGCCTTTTAACTATTTACCTTTTTTGAAATAATGAAAAACTGAAATTAACTTTTAATATAGGAGAAGCTGGCTCTGTATCTCAGTTAGCAAGAGGCATTTGCAAGCTATGTTGCAAACAGAAATAAAACATAATCAAAAGGCATTTAGAAGCCAAACTCTTACACATTACTGTTATCTTGATGATTATCTCTATCACTTCAAGGCTGTGATGATTCTTCTCTTGATTGCAGTGCTAACTCATTGTTAGGTTGGTAGATGGATGTGACTGGAGCAGTGCTAGCAAACAGCAAGAATAAATGTTGTAAATGCTATTCTAGAAAAACAACAACACATTCCTCCCCATCTGGAATGTTTAAAATAGAAGCATGCATAATGCTGTAAGTAATTCCACATTCTTTTTAATTTATCTGGGTTACAACAACATTTTCTGTCATATTTACATCTTTTCACTTTGCCATATGGACTGTTAGATCCTAGGATTTAAAAGTATTTACTGAATTAATGATAAGAGAAGAGGGGGTGCATAAAAATGAAACATGAAAAAAATGAGATTATTTCATTTTAATTTGGGGGAGGGTTGTTATGAGATTGACAGGATTATACATTTCTTTAGCTTTCATAAGGAGAGACTTTCCCCTCTTTTTAATAATGAGCAACCCCGGCGTCTGAGTTCACATTTTATAACAGGAAAGGCTGTGTGTGTTTGTGGCAGAAACATCTGTATTCTGCCATTATGGAATGGCTTAGTGATATTAATTTTTAACTGGCATTTTATCTAGCTTTATCCCATCTTGTGGTTTGATGGAGTTTTAGATTGAAAGATTAAGTAAATGTGATGTTCTAAAAGACTGCCCCCCAAAGGATAATATAAGCTATTGCAGATTATCTACGTGGCCATACCGAAATATGCTGTGTTTTCCCATAGAGAATGCATGAAGTGAAGGATATTGTCCATATTCTCCTGTTTTGCAATTTGAACATCTTCCTTTTGACTCTTTTCCAGTCTAGAGTCCATTTCCCCCCCAAAACCATTTCCTTATATTCAGCATTTGTATACAGGCAGGAAACTAGCAGTACCTATTTGAAGACAGCTTTCATAGGGTTACCTTTACAGGAGAGTACATCAGAAAACTGAAAATACAGGACATTTATGTAAAAGTCCATACAAATTGAGCAGAAATTAGAAGGGAGAGGCAAAGCATTGGATTTGCCAATTTGAAAGCAGCAGTTCAGGATACAGACTCAAGAGTGGCCCTACCATTTTTTGCCTTCCATGAGTATGCTTCGCAATTTATTTAATGTGTTGCTTTTGTATTTTTGTATTTTTCATTTTTACTATCAGATATGAGGACAGGACTCATTTAACCTGACCAGCTTTTATAAAATAACTAAACTTGGCTCATTTCCGCACTAGGCTGTTATAGTGCTATTATTCCACTTTCAACATCCTATGGAATCCTGGGGTTTGCAGTTTAGGGAGGGGCCTGAGGCAAACCGCAGGATTCCATAGGATGTTGAAAGTGAAATAATAGCACTATAACAGCCTAGTGTGGAAATGGCCTTGGCTGGCTTTGATTGAATTGGAGTGTTAATTTGATTACTATGTCCCTTGAACAGGGCACCATTTACTGTTCTGCTTTAGACAGTGGAATATCTTGGGCCTATTCTGGAAAGACTCACTACTGGTTCTCTGTCCAGATACTACTATCATCAGAATAGGATCAGAAAAATTGCCCTTCATGCTGCTATTTATGCATTTCAGCAGTGCTATTCATACCAAAGAGATAGGAAAGTTAATTAATTAATTCCAACTTAATAACTGTAGCCTAAGTGGCTTTCTGGCCCCATCCCCTGCTCTTGGGTAGAGCAAGGACCCTCAAGAAGCTGTCTAGCTGCTTCCACCACTATTTCACTCCAAGTGACTCAGTAACCTCATGGGACTTCCTGAGGGGTTTAACTTGCACTTTTTCCACCTATGACTCTGCAGACACTTCCCTCCCCTTTCCATGGGAGATGAGAATTCTATATACGTAAGTGTTTGCACATGTTGAACAAAGGCACATGAAGCGAACGTGGAAAAAGAAGAGTTCTTTAAAGGAAAACCTTAATTCTAAGCAAGCAATCTTACATCAGCAAAAGGGTATCTTGTACACGAATGCACCCTCCTTCAGGCAATACTTAGGAGTAGTTATAAAAACAATCGAAGTCATATTCAGTTGAGATTAGAATAAACATAAGCCCTAATGTGACTAGCTGAACATTTCTATTCATGAGAAAGAGGGTGTTCTGGATCTTGGATGTTCATAGGAAACTGGGAGTTTGGACCCCTTTGTCTAGCCTATGACCAAGCTTCCTAAGTCTCTTTGTCTCTCAACATACCTCTGTGTACCCCAAGTTTTTAAAACCCTCTCACTTCATCATAAAGCTTCCACACTTAATCATAAAGCATCATAAAGCTTCCATACTTCTTCCCAAACTGGTTATCCCCATTGGGCAGTTGTCTCTCCTGATCTCTGTTGGTTCTCTGTGATGCTAACTCCCAATAAATATAGCTTAAAACCATCACATTGTTAACCTTTTGTTTACCTGGATAGACTATACCCCTCAGCTGTATTGCCCAGATACAGCCTATTACCACACAAAAATAATAATCAAGATGCACCCCTTCATTAGTCCTCATATTTGAGCATATGCAGAACAAGATTAAAATGTTCTCTGTTCTCTTACCACTTTTAGTTATGGACAACTAGCACAGAAATCAATGTAGAAACTGTACGTGAGGTAGCTGGTTTGGAGTAATTGTTTATTTAAAGTGTTTCTTAAACTGTGCTTCCTTTCGAAAAAATTCAGAGCAGTATGTAAAGGTGAAAATAAAACATATAAATACAGAACAAAACTTCAAATAACCATTAAGGAAAAACAATAACCAAAGACAAAACCCCCAGACACTGAGGAAACAGAGCAAAATTTTCTCTGTTACATCTGAGCAAATAGGAAGATCTGGTAACTCTGCTGTCTCTTGCAATATATGGAAATGATCTTCAGCACTCTTTCTTGGGAATGTAAATCTTTGCTTAATGGACAAGATCATGCAAGTCAATATTTTTGCATGTTTTTGACATTTTTTGCTTTTGAAGCTGGGGCTTTTTTTGTGAAAATTTCTTGAAGCTTTGCCTTTCCCCCACAAAACCATAGCATTTTGCACAAAATACTTTTCAGGGAGGCATTTAAAAAAAAAAACTAAAATGAAAAACCACAAAAATCAGTAAGCTTTTTGATCTCAATGGTGTGAAAAATCTCACAGCAGTTGACAACTCTTTTTGATGGGATATCAAATATCCTCCAACGTTTCACAGATGAAAACTGGGACACATGTAAGTGAGGAGAGGCTGCAGCAGCTTGCTTTTGCCTGTTGGGAAGGGCAAGATTCCACCTGCCACCTTTCCTCTCACTGAGTAATTGAATACAAATTACTTTTCCACTATGCTGCAAATGAAGCAAGCTGATGACAAAATGAGTTAACTAGAAGAAGAGATAAAATGGCACATTTTAAAAGCAGCTGAAAAAGTAGGATGCCAGAAGATTAATTGGAACTGTCCCAGCCAAGGAGGGTACAATATCTTGATACATGAAAATATTCTTTCTGGCTGAGAACAAGAACATTTATGAATAGGTTTAACATCATTCCTTTTAAAAGATAACTGAGCTAACAAGTTTCAAAGCTAAAATGGGGCTAACTGGAACAAAAAGGAAGATACTAGCAACTTGTGGGGAAACTTGTGGGGGCGGGACATAAAAGGGAAAACCTTTTCAAAACAAACTACCTGGGTATGTTCAGTGGCCAAAGAATGTGATTCATTAGGCAGAAATGTGGAAATCTGGTAGGAGGGAGAATGGACTATGCAATGTGGGACTGACAAAAACACTGATTAATTCTGTTGTAAAATATAGTTGCCCTCATCTAGCACCCTTTCGTTGAACCAACAGCTCAGGCTATGTGTAAGCTTTTAAAAATGTCAGCCAATGAAAGGCGATGAAGGTGTTGCATATGTTCCTAAAGAGAAGAAAAGAAATCTATGTAAGTTCATGCAGAGCTTGAAAAATTTACCTTTTGTATCAGAAATAACAGTTTGCATTCTTCTTAAATTGCAATAGAAAAAAATCAAAAACAGCAGCCAGTAGTGCTATTAAAACCTGCTGTGCATGTAGCCAACAGCAGAGGGCAGTATTCAGTTATTTTTCACTGTTACTGGAAAAAAATATATACCCAAGCTGGAATTGATGTCAGAAGAATAAATCTACATCTTGGGATTTGTAGTTTGTTGAGGTACTTCAAAGTTTATTCCCCTGAACTTCTGTCAATGTCTTCTCACTTTTTTATGCGAATGGACTGAGGTGTCTGCCAATTTTAGGCAAATAACCTTTAAACCTTTATTTTTCTGACTTGTCCACTGCAAAACCACTAACTAGCTCTTCCAAATTCATGCTTGAGACAAATTAGTAGGTAGGTAGCCAAATGTAGCATAACTGTTCTTGCCACTTTGTAGAATGCCTGCAGTTTCTGATGCATGCTAGCCTGCTGCAACTTCTTAAGTTTCAGCCATAATGGAAGTGCGTTTTAAAAAAAAATTCCAAATCCAAAGGCCTACACACATTTCATTAAAAACTGGTTGCAATTGCTTCTTGTCAATGTCATTTAATAACATAAGAGTGAGTCATTCATACTTTTCCAAGAGTAAAATGTGAAGATTTTTTTCAGGTGCAACATTTCATAAGGAAAATTCTTAGAAAGATTCATGTAGTACTTGTGACACAGACACTGAGAAGCTTTTTCCAGTCCCTTAGGCTCTAGTGTCTCATATTTTAGGACTGAACAGAATGTAAAGCAAATAATACTTACTGCTTTGAGCCTGTGCTTTAATGTGCAGATTTCATTCCCCAAAGCTGCATCTGAAGAAAAATTATGGTTCATCAGAAATGGTAGTTATATGGTTCTTCTAGTTCAGATATTTCATCATAAATAATTCCCATTTTATTTCACTCTTCTTTGGCAAATGTGCCAAAGTATCTCTTCCTTCTATTATAAGATCTGATTCTTGTAGAAATTCTGGCCGATGATCCTTAATTTTGTTCTATTTATTCAATAGTTTTGCAATCTGAAATGCTTCTCATTCGAGAGACATTCTTCTGGTTTGTAAAATCTTGTAACTGTCTTTAATATTTGAAATAACTTTGAATGAAAGGCTAGCCATCAAAAGCCATAAACACTAGCTAGAGTACTTTTCCATGCTTCTATTTGTGATGTTTTTTCACAGGTTACTTGAATTCAAGAGCACATTCTAATGCTTCAAGAATGCCTGGAAGGTGCTGAGTGACATACAGCATCAGAACATGCATACCAGCATACATCTGCCTAAAAGTGAGGTAGGTGTAATCCCTATGAATTATTTGTTTTGCCTAGTACTTGAGAGAGTCCTAAAAGATGCACTGAAAGAGAGAGGACAGCTAGAAAGGAAAGGAGATGCAGTTACCAGGAATAAGGATTAGATCTTTTTTTTACTTTGAACAAGGTAGTAGAAAATGCAATTATGTATTTAGGAAGGGACAAAGGGGTAAATTCTTTATAACGGAATTTGTGTTGTGCATTTACACCTATTTTATAGCTTTTATTTAGGGCTTTAAAGTATTTGCATACAAAGCTGCAGTAGTGCCGAGCAACATACAGTTGTCTCTCCACTTTCACAAGGTTTGAGGCGCAGAACCCTTGCAAAAGTGGATAAACTGCAAATAACTCCCCCCGCTCCCCTTCCCATTTCTTTCCAAGGCTCCCCCTTCCCATTCCCATGTAAAACGGAAGGGAATGGGGGGCGTGGAGAAAGGCTCACATAAGTCTTTCTTTTCTTATCCAGAGCAACCTTGGCCATTCTATGCATTTTACAACGGTGCTGAGAACTCATGTGAGCCTTCCCCCCGCTACCATTCCTTTCCATTTTGCCTCAGCACAAGTTCTCTGTGCCAGGGCAAAATGCATAGGAATGGAAGGAGCAGCTCCAGAGGGAGGAAGGGAAGCCTCATGCAAGCATTCTCTCACCCCCTTCCCTTCTGTTTTGCATGGGAAGGGAAAGAAGGGAGCTCTGAAGTGGGGAAAAGAAGGCTTGTGTGAGCTTTCCCCCATTCCATTCCCTTCCTTTCTCTTTGCATGGGAAGGGAAAGGAGGGAATCAAGGGGGGAAAGAAAGGCTCACATGAGTTTTCCCTCACTCTTCATTCCCTTCCTTTTGCCTTTGCATGACTTTTTTTCACTGGAGCAAAATGCATGGGAATGGGAGAAGGAGAATAGGGAGGAGGCATGTGTGTTTGCAGATCATTAAATCTGTAAATGTCAAGCCCGCAAATGTGGAGGGAGAACTGTATATAGAAAAGACTTACACTCAAGTCCTGCACTGGCACCTCATTGGATACCTGGAACTTTTGGAACAGTTGATATATGTTCAATTTAGTATATAATTTCTTATATGCTACTTTTCTACATGTATATTGCTTTTGTGCATATGCTGCTCAGCAGTATTGTAACCTTGGATCCATGCCCTAAATGAAAGATACAAAATAGGTGCAAATACACAACAGAAATTTCACTATAGGAATTTACTCTTTTCATAGTGATTTGAGTGACTGTGACCCTGGAGACCAAGGTTTAACTCTCTACTTGGACATTGAAACCCACTGGGTCACCTTGGGCACATCACACACTCTCAGTCCAGAAAACTCCATGGCAGGTTTGCCTTAGGGACACCGTAAGTCAGAAATGACTTGAAGGCACACAAGAAGTAATAAAAGGAAACATCAGTTAACAAAGCCTCTGACAGTGAAGCTCTTTTTTACAAAGCAATTCTACACCTACTCAGGCCTCCTTTATCCTCCGCTTTCTTTCTTTAGCTGAACATTTTTAGTAGTATCGACACTGTGAAGATGCTGAAACAGGGCTAGAAAAACACAGACTTCCAATGTTGGGTTTACAGCAACATTTCTGCAGTAAATGGTACAATAAAGTTTGAACTGGGGAACAGGAGAATTCTGCTCTAGCTGATCCTACTGTTGTCATATGTGCCTGCCTAGTGCCTACAACAGTCAAAGTAATCAGCATCTGCATCCAGAAATCCTTACTGATCATGTGTGAACAGTGGAACACAGAGAAAAAGGGTGAGCACCAACTCACCCCAATATGTTAAAAAGCATAGAACTCTAAGTCAAGGAAAGAAATAATAATATCACTCTATTCTGCTTTGGTTAGACTTCACCTGGAATACTGTATCCAGTTCTGGGTACCACAATTCAAGAAGGATATTGACAAGCTGGAATGTGACCAGAAGAGGACAACCAAAATGGTAAAAGGCCTGGAAACCATGCCCTGTGAGGAGTGGCTTAGAGAGCTGGGTATGTTTAGCCTGACAAAATGTTTAAATATTTGAAGAGATGTCATGCTGAAGATGGAGCAAGCTTGTTTTCTGCTGCTCCAGAGACTAGGACATGGAGCAATGGATTCAAACTACGGGAAAGGACACCAGGAAGAACTTCCTGGCAGTAAGAGCTGTTCGACAGTGGAATATGCTGCCTCTGAGGTGGAGTCACCTTCTTTGGAGGTCTTTAAACAGAGGCTGGATGGCCATTTGTGGGGGTGCTTTGAGTGTGTGTTCCTGCATGGCAGGGGATTGGACTCAATGGCCCTTGTGGTCTCTTCCAACTCTATAATTCTATAACTTTGGCCACCAAAATGAAATGAAAGGGTGGAGTCTGATTTAAAAAAAAAAGCAATTCCTTAAGATATCTTCAAGTGGTTTCCAAAAGATTCAAAATTGTTTTGTTTAATTATGTAAGACTTTCCTGACCTATTTGTTTCATACCAACATGAACATATTGTTAGTTTTGAAGACAATGTGTGATGAAACATGTTGAACTGTTCTTCCTTTTTGCAGTATAGAACTTATCCTCATTCTTTCTCTGTCATTTCTGCTTCTGGTACCAGATTTTCTGTTGAAGGAGTTCTGACTAGAAAACCATTTACTTCTTTACCTGAGGTATACTTTTACATGATAGTTACTACTTTGTTGTTGTTGTTTCTGACTTATGGTGACCCTAAGGCAAACCTATCACAGGATTTTCTGGAGGCTGAGAGTGTGTCGCATTCCCACAGTGTGATACTGAAATGTAGAATTCCAGTATGTGAAACTGAAAAATGCCACCATGTGAAGCTGGAAAGTCCCCATGTGCTGCTGGGGCGTATATTCCAGCCTGTTATGAATTTTAGCTATGAATTCATCTTCGCTGCCACCACCCACTGAATTATGAATGATCTGGACACTTGGACAGTACAGCGGGACCCTGTCCAACCACGTACATCCCTAAGCTTAAGGATCTTCCTTTTCCCCCAGTCTACCTAGCTTGGCGTGGGAAGGAGAGAACAGGGTCTTTTACAGAAAGTATTTATTAAAGATATGCAAATAAACAAGGCAAATTACCACACATGGAAAGCCCCCTCCTCCCAGGCGTGCTTAGTTACAAGTAGTTACTAAAGAACAGATATGAAAGCACAGATACATTCTTTAGATCAGCCAGCCTCCAAAATAACAGAAAAGTCCCTAACGCGACTAGATAACTTTAGTCTAATTACTCACAGTTGTTCCTAGGCTTAGATGTTCTAAAGGAAGAGGCCAGGAGGCGAGGCCTATGGCCTGCAGCCTGCTACTGGCTCAGAACCCTCCTCCAGGAGGTTCCTGGGTTGTTCTTCTTTGTTATCCCTTTGTTATCTCTCTCAGCCACATGGCCTCGCAAGAAGTTTTATAACTTCTCCTTGGAAGCATCTTGAAGATGCTCACCTCTTTCCTTTTTGATTGGTCAAGTCTTACCCTGTGACCTATAATGGTGACCCACATGACCTATGATGCTGACCCACATGACCTATGATGTAATCTAATCCCAACACCTCATTAACCCTTGGTTTACCTGAAGAGGGAAGTGTCCCCCTTTTAGCTAAGTCTAGATAATGGGAAGCCCCATTATCACACCCAGTCACCCATTGGCCAACCAGGGAATCGAAACCTGGTGTCCAGGGTTGTAGTCCAATGCTCAAATCATTACACCACGCTGGCTCTTTCCTCTGACCTTTCTCAAAGTAAAAAGGGTCTATTTCTTGTTTCTGGTAACTGCAGCTCTTCCCCCTTCCAGCTCTCCTCCTTTTCTTGAACTCCACTAATAAGAAAAGCCCCTCTTTCAGAGATTTGACTGCAACTGGAGCCAAACCAGTAATTTATAGGCATAATATAAGCAGAGAATAATATGTTATAATTTTCCATCTCAGACATCTAGCTCTGAAGAACACAAAAACTTGTGGACAACCACTGAATGTTTTTGGTACAGCTACAGGAATCACAAGGACAGCAAGTTTATTTTGGGCCTGCTTACCTCTCATATTTATTATCAAACTCTTGACCTCTACAGCCAAAGAGAATACTATGACACTTTACGCTGCTGATGGCTACTTCAGCTATCTATTCTTATTTAAGTCCAAAGTTGATAACTGGGGAATACTTTCTTTAATGTTACATGTATTACTGTCTTTGTTACAAACTACCAATTGCATTAATAAGACACCTTCATTGTTGGAAGAACTGAAAGCTCCAACACAAAACAGAATAACACATGGCCTTTTTGCTGTAAGCAAGGGTGGACTTCAGCACCCTCTTACTATATAATTTTAAAAAATCATAATGAGATAGACCTCTTGCTGCCCTTCATTGATTGTCTTCCATTTGCTTCTGTTTGACTGCAGTCACAGAGTCACAAGTGATACTGTCATGGTGAATCATAACCTCAAGAATTCCACAAAAATTGCCATAATTGCAGGTCATGTATCAAATGTTATTTCCTTGGGAGGCTAAACCTATTGGAGCAAAGAACAATGTAACATTTATTTTTCCTGTATTTCTCCTCATTTTGTAGCTTCTATTAATAGTAGTTTAAGAATATCACTGTCTACTCCATTTCTACCTGACAGTGACCACTACAATTGCTTCCACCAGCAGTAGCAAGCCATATGTTCTATGCTCTTTTCACAGTCAGGAAGTTTAGTATTTAGTTTATGTCATTTTTTCCATAACTGATGAATATGCTTCCTTTTTTTGCTGTCTTATTGCATTGTTTCTACCTCCCTTCAGGAAACAGCCAACATGGGAAACAATATAGCACTTGGTTGGTAGTATTCCAAACAAGCCAGTCCTCCTGGTATCTTTTCTATCTTGTCAGAAGTCTTAAATTTGAGAACAAATGTGGGGAAATTTTGCCCATCAACATATTCTGGCACTGAGTTGCTAGCTTCTATGGTTCTTTAAGTCAGAACACTAGCTTGAACAATTTTGTTGGACAGAATCTGTAATATTTTAATTTATTTTAATTTAAGGACACTGCAGATAAAAGAATCAGGTAGCCCAGGACTATTTCTTCCTGATTCTCATAATTTTTCTGAATGAGGTGGTAGTAATACCACTTGGCTATCTGGCATTGCATTAAGAGTTGCATGGTGCATGTTCTGAGCACTTTTTTAAAAAAATCAGGGGTGTGTGCCACAAGCTCAGTCTCTACATGGAAGTTACTTTCACTCTGATTTTCTTAATCTGTCTCTCAACTTATTATATGGCTGTTTGACTACATATAGTTGCAGACAAGCTTTGCTAGTACAATGGGTTAGGTTTCAGATGACCACTGTAAAGCAAATTACCACCTTTTTTTAAAATTTCCAGTGCATACAAAAGCCTAAAAACACATTTACACTGTTACCCCAAAACATGGGTGACTCAGGGGTCCACCTGCAATGTCACTACCTCTGCGCAAAGGTTGGGAATTATTAGCTCCAGTTAGGAGGCCTGTGAGTCGGCAGGGTAACCAGAGAGATCTTTCCACTTATGTTTACCGGTATTTCTCCAGGGAAGAACCAGCCAGAGATCCAAAAGTAAACTAAATTGTGTTTTACCAGGGGAATTAATCACACACACAAGATCCAAACAGTCATGCAAACAAGGCTAACTGAAAGAAAAGGGACGGAAGTTTGAGACGGTGAGATTTCAGGGTATAGCAGGTGATATTTACCAGTCTCAAAGAGCAGCGATGAAGGAGCTATGTGGCTTAGTCTCGTGTCTAAGAACAGTACACAATCAGGAATCAGAGCAGTAGAGTGGTGACCAGCAATTGGTGTACTGCGAGTTGATTGGCCAAAACTAGTTTTTTATACCCAATTTCTACCTGGAGGGCAAGGGTGTGAATGGCTTTCTGGCTAAGTAAACAATGGAGTTTGCAGTGTGAACAATTAGCTCCAGAATGGGCTAATGGTCTCAGTGTTAGGTGACAAAGGGCCAATGGTTGTCTTGAGAGCTGGGTGCTTGTTGGACAGGTTTGAGGATAATAGAGAAGTTTGCAGGTTGAGGAAAGAGGAGTTAAGACAATCAGTGGTTTGGTGGGAATCTCCCAGTCACTATTGTTCAAAAGGCTGAGTCATTAAGCCTATTATCTCAGGAGTTACTTGGTGATTTCTTGCCTATGTCCTGGCTACGCTTACATGGGGTTTCTGACCTAATTCTCAGCATACGTATTCGCTTAGCTTTTTCCTTTTGTCCAGCTCAGCCATACAGCTATAGTAGGACATGTTTTATAACAAGGGCAATTAAATCATATTTCGTGAATCAAACCATATCAGTGCCATATTAGTGAAGCACACTAAAGTGAAGTGTCTTAAAGAGAGGTACATCTCTACTATTTGATATGAAAATCTGGAAACTAGATTGGTGTCAGCTTCTTTAGGTTTCTTTTCTTTAACTTACATTTCTGGCTGTCTGCTTTGTATGTATATCCATCACCAGGTTCAGCAATACAGTGTATGTTATTGTGAAGGCCTGACAATCCTACCAGAAGCAGCTCTAACTTTTATTATTTTATGGTACTTTGCATATCCTGCCAGGATCCCTTCCTTCTGCCACTGTACAAAGATTTCTGGACTTTGCAGTTCTTGATATGACAGGACATGTCAAACAGAAGAAAACAAATCTCTGTGGTATCTCTGTCTCACACAATCCTAGTTTTTGTACACAAGCACTCTTTATCTATGCTGGAGAAGGGCCTTAGGCAGTGGTGGAACTCGACCAGAAGGCTAAAAGTTCAGAATATTGCTTGATATTGCTCTAATACTGCTTCTTATTGGCTCCAGCAAATCTTACCAGATCTGGAGAATAGATATGTAGATACAAGGAAATAAATGTCTATAAATAAACTCAGCATCTGCTACAGTTTAACCTCACAATTCCCCTTACAGCAGAGGACTGCAGTTTGGGCCAATCCCTTCTTTACCTCCAATATCGGAGGACATGTACCCTTATCTCTCTCATGTGGGGGCCCTACACAGAAGGAATAGAAGGGATTTTTTAAAAAGTTTCAGCAAATAATGATTTCAGTAATCTATTGATTTTTGCAATCCTATTTAAGCCAGAAGGAATTAAAATTCTATTCTATTCTAAACTGGCCAACACATTTTTAAATGTCTCAGACCCCAACACAATCTGCCAGAACTGGACTGTGAATAAAAAGATTCTTCTTAGCTCCGGCAGAGAATAAAAGGAATACTCTGCCACGTCAGAAGCTCCAGTTCAGCATGTCTTATTTTGCAGGGGTTCCAGCTGTCAGGGCTGAGCCAAACAGCACTAAGAGTTACAGGCCAAACCAGGAAGCAAGTCTAGAGAACAGGCAAGTATTGAAACAAAAAAGCCAATAAGAGCCAAGTGGCAAACTATTTTGTGCTATGCATTTTGATGTATTTGGCTTATACCACTGATTTTTTAAAAAACTTTTAAAGCCATTCACTCAATTGTCTTTTAAATTATGATTTTACTCCTTTTCAAGATTTTGTATGTAGTTTCCAACATACTTAATTTTTAGAGTACAACCTTAGTTTTTAGCAATGAGTGCTAAGTGCTAAGATCCTTTACAAGCAGGTAGTTTTAAATACTCCTATTCAAAGAACGGGTCAGCATGTACTGACTTATCAGTGTTGTTTGTGATAACAAAACATGTTACACAAAGACTTAATTTTGCTTTTATTAACGTTGGCTTGTCAAGGAATGACCAATGGCTGGAAAAATCTAGATGGATTATCTGTAGAGAACTGGTTAGGCAGAATTTGGTCTTCTGTGCTTTTGGAAAAACATACATGCCAATTAAGAGTGATCCAAGGTCAAGGACACAAAAAAACTTTTAAAAATGTATTTTTGTTTTGTTTTGCAATATGGACATGCTTTGGTAGCATACAGGCTCAGTAGATGATGTTCTAAGAGGGACAGTCCTTTGATCTTGAGAACAGGTTGTATCTCAGCACTAATTGATGAACTGAAAGTCAAGAAGGACTCTATTCTCTATAGCCTTTCATTTATAGCCTTTACTCTTAAGAAAAGGATTTTAATATTCTGATTCCTATTGTCCTGTTTATCTTCATTTTTCACATTCAGTGGACTCTTGACTTGACTAATAAATTATAACAAAGTAAAAATCCCTCACAAGTTATGTGTGTTCAGGTTATATGAGAGAAGAGTGCATATATGTATGTTGGCGAGCATCCTTCTGTGGATCTTCAGTGCAGAGAGAATTTTATTTTTCATGGGTTAAAAATATTCTTCTTTGTTCTCATTTTTCACTTTCTAGGATTCTGCTGAGTATAAGGTTGAACCTAGGTTTCTATTTTTAACCTCCAAGATCTAGTGGCTGTATCTCTAGTTATCACCACTGTTGTAGTAGAGCAGGATTGAAGTTCAGGGACTTTTTGATAAGCAATGATAATAACCTCCCTACCTTTCTTTGAAAGTTTTCTTTGGAAGAACGGTAGATTTTTCCCACGAACAATATACTGTAACGAGCAACTCTTGTAATTGTTTTTGAACAAACAATTAAACAAATTAGCTTTAAAAAAAACCTGCAGAAGAAGAAAGCTTCTGGAATTGGTTTGTTGATTTTGAGATAAAATATTTCTGTCAGTCCTAGACTCCTGGAATCTTGAGCTAGGGCATCAATGTGGGTGCCTGCATTTCTTACCTTCCTTGAGGTATGGTGGTTGTGACTTCAGTGATGAGCATCTGTACTTCAATATTCATCTGTATAGCACTGAGCATCCCTGGGGCAGGTGTGTTCTTCCTGACAGGCAAAACATTTTCTAATCTTTAGGTGTATAGATAAGTTTGTGTGTGTGTGTTTCCTTGTTTGCTAAATTTCTGCTTGTAATACTGTTGTTTAAAACCAGATGAGCACTGCCATAAAAATGTGTTAGCTCTTCATGTGCCACACTTGCCAAAATAAAATCCACACTTTGATGATGCTTAATTTGATGCTTTGTTTTGAATTCATTATTTGTGTGAAACCTCAAAACAGAGCTCAATTACTAAAATTAATGAGGACTAAATTTATATGCCCAATGTAAGCTTCTACCTGAAAGAGCCAGCGTGGCGTGGTGGTCTGAACGTTGAACTACAACTCTGGAGATTAAGATTAGAATTCCCATTTGGCCATGGAAATCTACTGGGTGACCTTGGGCAAGTCACATTCTCTCAGCCTTAGAGGAAGGCAAAAGCAAACCCCCTCTGAACAAATCTTGCCAAGAAAACATTGCAATAGGTTCATTATAGGTTACAAACAACAAGAAGATACACAACAGCAACAAAATTTATAGCTATCTCATATCACATATTTCCATGATCAGAAAAATATTCCATTGAAAATAAAAAACAATCAACTTCAGCATGTCTTCATAATAATTTCTACAACCAGCTTTTGATATGTCAGTCCACACTACGACTCTAAGTTCTTCTCCTTGGCTTTACAGCTATGAAAAACATAATTCTGTTACGTTGCAACCCTACAGCCATTTCCCCAGGAGTAAGCCTCAGTGCACTGAACTGGATTTAGTGGTTTGAACACTGGATTATGACCAGTGATGATCAGGGTTTGATTCCCCACACAGAAACTCACTGGATAACCCTGGGTGAACCACACACTCTCATCCCAGAAAACCCTGCGATAGGTTCCCCTTAGGATCACCATAAGTTGGAAAAGACTTGAAGGCACACAACAGACATATATAGGAGTGTGGTATTAAACAGAGAACTGTAATGTTAATACTATCAGTTTTCACAGAATAAAGCCAATTGTTCTTATTAGCTTGGATAATTAAAGCATGGACAATTTCAGGTACCAGCATACCTTTTATCACAAACAGGTTTCTGACTATAATGAGGAGCTCTTAGCAGGTGCAAATGAGAGCTGATTATCAGCTAAAGCAGATTTCCCAAACTAATCAGCAAGGAAACAGCAATTCAAGGTGAATCAGAGGGTCTTAAATACCCTAAAGGCACCAGATACTGTTTGATCTTGGGAAGTAAGTAGTGTCAGTCTTGGTTAGTACTTGGCTGGAGACTGCCAACAAATACTTGGTGTTAGATGCTATATTTCAGAGGAAGGAACTGGTAAAACTATCTGTGAGTATTCCTTGTGTAAGAAGGCCCTATGAAATTAATGGAGTTGCTATAAGTTGACAGGCAACTTATGTGTATATACAAATGCTTATCAGAATGCTAGTAAAAAAAGCAACATGTACAAATTTCTCTCAAAATACAAACTGTAGTAGTAGCAGCAATAATAATAAACAATTCATATTCCATGTTGTTCTGAGTATTCAGAAAAGATTACCTTTCTAACTTAAGTAATAGATCTCTTTTGCTAATGGAGAACTGCAATTTTCACTTGGATTGCTAAGGAGACATAAATATTCCATAAGTTTCTAGGTTCTCATACTATATGTATCCTGCTAGGGGTTTTGTAACACATAGCCCTTAGTGCCCAGTATAGCCTAATATGAGAGAGCCAGCATGGTGTAGTGGTTTGATGATCCTGAAGCCTAGGATCTAACTCCCTGCTCAGTGATGGAAACCCACACTCAGCCCCAGAAAACCCCTTGGTAAGTTTGCCTTAGGATTACCGTGAGTCAGAAATGAAGGTACATAATAACAACAGCCTAATAGAAGTCTGCTGCTTCTTTCCACTTTACATCTGAAGGAAGTTACCAGATGCAGATCTTTGAGCTGGCTTAACAAATGTATTGTATTATATTGTTACGGATATGAGCATTTTTTTGGGGGGGGACACAGTCTCTGTGTTTTTCTGAATTTCATTTGCTGGGGGACATAAGTAGGAGGTGCTCTTGTGCTCATGTCCTGCATGTAACCTTCCCTTGGGCAAAATATTTTGCTGGATGAAACGGAACAGCAAATGCCTTTCTTCCTGAGTCAATGTACAGTTCCTAACGCCAGCCAAGTAATTATGGCACTGGTACCACAAAATCCCATATATCTTTAGCAGTAAAAACAAAACCACAGCAAATTAAATAATTAACAATCTGAGGCCTATAATTATTATGTCAGAGACATAATTAATGATGTCAGAGACAGCTGCCTTTCCTAGTGGTAAGACCTACTCAGGTCAGTATATGGGGATCTAAATTTACCTTTGTAGAACTAGAATGCTGGATAGAAAAAGTTGTGTCAGTTCTAGTCCAAACTGGATCTTATGTAGCTATGTTATGTTTTAAATTATTAATGTAGATGATGATGATGATAAAAATGATTTTTGGGACCCTAAGGAAACAGTTTACCGTACTTTAAAATGGTTTGCAAGGCGCCTTGTAAGGAATATTAGCATAGCAGTTCCATGCCCGTTAACAAAGAAAATCATTCAGGTGGGATTATTACCAGGTAAGTGTGATTATAATCATTCAGGTGGGATTATTACCAGGTAAGTGTGATTATAATCATTCAGGTGGGATTATTACCAGGTAAGTGTGATTTGAGATTGTAGTTCTGACAAAGCTGTATGTCTGCCATTTACTCTGTTGGCAGAGCGCAAACTGGAGAGGGCTCCTGTCCCTTTAATGGCTGGGTACAAAGGGGAATTCCAGCCGTTGTTACTTGGTTGCCTGCCAAACAGTACCTGCCTAAATTTCCTTTTCTGCACAAACATTCAAAAGCGCACAAGGTGTGTCTGGCAATCCTTCCATGATTGTGTGTATGCCTTCAAGTTGCTGGTCGATTCATGGCGACCCCATGAATGTCAATAGGGTTTTCTTAGGCAGGGAATACTCAGAGGCAGTTTTGCCAGCTCCTTGTTCTGCAGTATAGCCTACAGCATGTGGTGTTCCTTGGCTGTCCCTCATCCAAGTACTAACCAGGGCTGAGCCTGCTTAGCTTCCAAGATCAGATGGGATACTGGCGCCTTTCGGGTATTTTGATCCTGCTTTCACATTTAGGGTCCTTCTGCACTACACTGTTATAGCGCTATGGTTCCGTTTTCAACATCCTGTGGAGTTCTGGAGTTTGTAGTTTACTGAAGCCAAAAAGTTCTCTGGCTGAGTTCTAAAGGCCCCTCCCTCAACTGCAAAGCCCAGGATTCCATAGGATGTTGAAAGTGGAGTAACAGCGCTATAACCGTCTAGTGTGGAAAGGGCCTTAGCCAAAAGTTCAGTGCCGCGTACCCGCCCTTGAGGGAAAGTCTCCCCGGGACCTACCTCTTAGGAGGAGGCGTGTGCGTGTCTATAAGACGATGCCGCTCGCCGCCCAAAGAAAGAACAACGCCGAACATTTTGTAACTCTGGGGAGGAGAAAAGGGCGGGAAGGGGGCTGGCGAGGAAGCCGCAACGCAAGCGGGGAAGGGCTTGAAGGAGCCGCCTTCGTTCGCCTTCCTCACGGGAACGGTTTTACTTCCCCGTTCGCGTCGTCTTCGGCCAGGCGGAGGAGCCACCCTCACACCCCCTCGCCGTCTTCCGCGACGGCCTCATGGCAGCGCCAAGCGGGGCCGTCGTCGCCCTCGGCCACCTCCTGAGCCCGCTGGGCAGGCGGCAAGGGAGGCTCTGGAGCCGTCGGACCTGCCTCAGCGCCCCCTGGGGACGCCCCTCGTCTGTCCGCTTCAGCGGCGGCGGTTCCCGGCCCGAAGCGGGCGCCCCCTTTCTGAGGGGAACCTACCGGGCGCTGCGCGAGCGGGCCCTGAGGGAGCCCGGCCCCTTCTGGGGGGCGCTGGCCCGGGAGGCGCTCCTGTGGGACGCCCCGCACCACACCGACTGCGAGTGGGATTTCGCCCAGGGCCGCGTCCGCTGGTTCCTCGGCGGCCGCTTAAACGTGGCGGGTAAGCAGCGCCCTTTCCCTCACGAGGCGCGAGGAAGTCGCCCTCACAGCCCGCCGCCCTCCTCCTCCTCCTCCTCCTCCTCCGCGGGCCGTTCTTTAACTGCCGAGTTTCCCCTCAGTTCGAAAGCGAAAGGGGAATCACGGAGGGTCTGGACTCCGGCGCCTGCAGGTCCCACCCTGCCGGTCTGGAAGTTCTGCTCCGAAAGCAGAAGGAATGCTGGTGGGCCATTTCCGCACTAGCCTGTTATAGCGCGATGATTCCACTTTCAACCTCCTCTGGAATCCTGGGGTTTGCAGTTTCGGGAGGGGCCGCCGGCCCTCCCGAAACTGCAAACCCCAGGATTCCAGAGGAGGTTGAAAGTGGAATCATCGCGCTATAACAGGCTAGTGCGGAAATGGCCGTGGAGTAGTTAAAAAAAATGCAGGGGGGAAAGGGAGCGCGCATTCTGCACATGCTCAGGCGACACTTATTTCATCAGCTTTGCGAATCTGTCCTGGTGTGGAAAACAAACGATCCGGGGCTTAGACAATCTAACTAGGACTTGGGGGTTGGACTGGATGGCCCCTGTGGTCTCTTCCAACTCTATCTAATATATAAAAAGTCAAAAATTTGTCTGTGTCAGGCAAAGATCTCATAGGATTGGCTGCCTAAGAAGATTCTGTGGGGTTTGCAGTTTAGGGAGAGGCCTTGAGAATTCTCAGCCAGAGAGCTCTTGGGCCTGAGTCAACTGTATCTGCCTTGAATGGGCCGCTTGCTATGGAGCTGAGGCCTAGCAGCAAGGAGGAGGGCAGTGTATTCCCTCAGGAACCCAACCTCTGTATGTTAATAACTGAATACAGATTGAATTGGGGAATATGGGGGAAAGTTACAGGTACTGGAAAAGACAGTTTGGGGAAGTAGAGACCCAACATCTCAAATCTTTTTAACAGGTATTACCTATGAGAAAATAAAATCCCAGGCAATGCTGGGTATATATGCTAGTTATCCTATGAGCTCAGAGGTTGTGAAGCTGGATGAAGGGGCGCACAGGCTGGAGTGGCTGTGGGTTCCCTTTATATGCAGAAGAGCCTGGATTCAAACATTCCTGGCATCTCCAGTTAAACATCTATTTCGGTCATGAAAGTTTTTGGGAGGGAGCTGGGGCCTGTTCGGGAAACAAAGTACAGGGTTAAATTCACCACTCCTCTTCATGTAATTATGTATCTTCCTATTTCACATGCCTTCTTTCTACCATGCATTTGTCAAAGGCAGTGTGATCGCTGGCTAGAGTGTGGTTGATAAGAGTTCAAATTTGCCTTTCAGAACTCTTTCAGGAAACCATTCTTTCTTCACACAGTTAAAGCACGTGTGTTTTTCATTTTTGTGAGCGAAACCAGATGTTTTTCCTTAACAGTTTGCTGTCAGAGCAAATAAGTTTTATATGCCCCAAGTCAAATATTCAATACTTCTAATCTCCTAATTTCCAGAGGTTTAGCTGTGTTAACCTGCTAGAGCTTTACTCAAAAGTTTTGTGGCACTGTATAGAATTGAGACATAAATAATAGGCAATATTATTGTAGTAATATGACTCAAGACTCTTGGTTTTACAGTCACAGCACTGCGAGGATGTGTGATGACTGTGCTAATTTTAGTATTATTTAGGAGACCCTTTTAGTTGCATTTTTCTGTGTGTGTGTGTTGGGGGGAAAGGAGCAATTAAATGTTTTAAGTTAGTGAATATTGCATTTCCACAGCTCTCAAATACTTAGCCAGGTGTGAAAACATTAATGGTCTAGTTTCCTTCGCTCTCGTCTCTCCACATCCAGTCCACAATCTCTAGTTTCGATACCTGTTTGAGGTTTTTAAATATAGTTCACCTGTTTCTCTCCTTCTCATTTTTCCTTGACCTTCTCGTTAACAAGCAATAAACTAGATGGGAACAGCCTGATCGCTGGTCAGGTGGAAAAGGAGGAGTTCTCTCATTACAAAGCTGTGGTTTGCACCCCAGCAAGTCAAGCAAATAAACAGACTGAAGTTTCCTTTCCATAAATGATTCAGACTGATTCATTATTTTTAAACAAAACAAAACAGTGCTATTTTTTGCAGGGGGTAAGTATTAATGTCCCAGCTTTTTCCTGGTATGAGACCCACATTAACTCATCAAATTAAAAATTATTTGACACAAGCGTTTAAAAATCCATTGAACAATTCTTTTGAAATGCTAAATTACAGTTTAAAACAAATTGAAGCATAGTAAACAGATAAAAGCATAACACCACCCCATTGAAATTTAGCTTGTAAGGCCTTGCTGTAGGACAGGGAAGGAGACTGGGTGGCCTCCCAGAGGTTTGTTGGACTGCAACTCCCTCATTCCTCCCTGTTGGTTACATTGGCTAAGGCAGCTGGGAGTTGCAGTGCAACAACATTTGGAAAGCCTCATGATTCCCACTCATGTTATAGAATGTACCATAGTTTATTGAAAAGTAGGAAACATAAAGAATTCTGCAGCTAGTGATAGTGATGCTGGTGGCGTTGTTCAGTATACTGTACACTGTGCATGATTGTTACTACAAACACTGTAATTTTGTAGCAGGTGAATTTTGTTTGTTTTGGAAACCTTATCTGTGGATGTTGAACTCGTCTCCTCTCTCTTTTTAAAACATGCACATTAGATGAAACAAACTATTTTCAGGTGAAGGTATCGCTTCCTCTTTATAATTAGTTTTCTATGTTGTGTATGAAGTATAAAATGCTTTATAATATTAGATTTTTTAAAAGAAAAGGCAATGTATCATAGGTCACAATAGTAAATGAATAAAAATTACTGACCTTTTCTAAATATGATGGATTTATCAGCAGGTGGAGAATTCCTTTTCCCTAACTCCTTGTTTGCAGAGTCTCAGTGCAAGCCTCCTTAAGTGTGATACAGCTGCATAAATTATATTTACAAGAATTTTAAAATTAACCCAATTACTTTATAACAGGTGACAGCTGAGTAGACTTCAATTCCCTTTAGCTCTACCCAGTTTCAGAAGTGCAAAGGGATGATGGAAATTGCAGTCCAGGAATATCTGGAAACCCACATGTTGCCATGCCTGGCCATTTCAACTCTACAAACTACAAACCCTAGAATTCCACAAGATGTTGAAACTGGTTGGTAGCACTGTAACAGTATAGTACAGAAATGTCCCCTATTTTAAGGGACAGAAGAGTTCTCCCTTCCTTCTTTTTGTTGTTGTTGTTGTTGTTGGAACAGTGTATTACTTTATTTTAAGAAGTCAAATATAATAAGGTGTTTCCTTGCCTGTCCTGGCAATTTTCTTCTTCTTCTTCTCTCTTTTCTTTCTTCTTTTCTCTTTTCTTTCCTCTTCTTTTTTTTCTTTCTTCTCTTTGCCAACTACCTTGGCAATGAATGAAAATACTGCATGTAAAGAATTTGTGACTATTCAGAAAGAGCCTTTCTTCCTTCCTTCTTTAGTTTTTTCTTTTTCTTTTCAGCCAGATTATTTTCAAGTCCAGTTTGAAAAATTAAGAGCAAATAGCAGAAAGGAAAGTAGTCTATCCGTTGCTATGGAGTGGGAATGGGAAAAAGCCATTACTTTTGTGTCCTGCTTGTAGGCTTTTTGAAGCAATTTGTTGTACTGTGGCTGAATCCCCGTACAGAAAGGCAGGATGGTGGTGGAGTGCAGCTTTGGTAGATGGCAAGAGAGTGTCAAATATTTTTAGTTTTAGCGTCCTTTTCAGCACTGTATGTCCCATCTTTCCTCCAATGAACTCAAAAGGGAATTCGTTCACCCATTTCATGCTTACAACAACCCTGTGAAATAGGCTGGGCTGAAAGAGAGTGATGGGCACAAGATCACCCAGTGTGTTTTATGGCTCTGGGGGTTTGTAGCATAGAATCACAGAGTCATAGACTTGGAAGAGGCCACAGGGGCCATCCAGTCCAATCCTCTGTCATACAGGAACCCACATCAAAGCACTCCCGACAGATGGCCATCCCCTGCTTAAAAGCCTCCAAAGAAGGAGACTCCATCACACTCCAAGATAGCATATAGCAGGATCTGCCAAGTCCAAATCCAGCATTCTAGCCAGTGTTACCACTGGGGAGAAAAAGATCCCTATGTTTTGAATGCTATGATGTTGACTATTGTTGGCTAATAGGAATAACAAGTATTTCTGAGTATGTGCAGTACAGAGTGACTTGCTCTCTCTGCTCTTTGTACACTTCGAGAATGGAGCAGGAGACAGGGTTCAGGTGCTGTGTGAAGATTTTTCAGGCAAGTTGTAGCCCCAGGATTTTTGTTGTTAGACATTCATCATAACCAGCAAAACAAAGGTGCAGGCCTGTTAACAAAATAGATGTATTCCTGGGTATTATTTCCTTAACAGAAACTTCAGTATCAGAGGCAGAAATAATATGGAAAGAAAAGGAGTACCCCACAGGAATGTACCATGTTTCAGTAAACCTTTTATACACACCTAACAAATGTGCACATGTTAAATGAAGCACCCAGCTAACATGAGCTTTACTTAAGTAAACAAAACCATCTTCAACCTTCTGGAGACCATTTGAAGAAGTCTTCCAAAATGTATCAAGGAAAGATTTTTTTTTTCATTAGGTTCCACTTTTCTTGTGATTTCCATTTTGGTAGGCAAACTTGTAGATATACGGTTCTTTAACATGCTGCTGTTTACCTTGTCTGTTATAGGTAGGCACACATAGATACAGTAGTTTGAATAGAATCCTGCTCTTTCCCGCCTCAAGCTTTGTTTATTGCATTAGTGCAGACATGCTCCTGAAACCTGATAACAAAAGTCTGTGTTCCTCAGATTGTGTTCCACCTCCAATGGTGCTTTAAAAAAAAACAAACCTCCAGGCAGATAAAGGACAAGGAAATAAAATGGGCTGGGTGGGGTTAAAAAAGACTTTGTAAAAAGGACTTTGTCAGCATCTTTTGTCAACTAAAGTATGCCTGTACTGTAATATTTTCAATCTCTGGTGTATCACTGTAAGGAGAATAGTTTTGTGGGCGATTTTATAAGGCAAATAGCTCTATAGGAGTTGATGCAGCTACAGCTGCATAAACAGTGGCTGTCATCAGCATCACTAAATCAGTATTCAAGTGGTATCCAAATGACATGTTTATGAGATGAGAGATACATTCAACAAAAGCAGGGGCTACAGTCATCCCAGGATTTGATGATGCTGGTTGAGCATGTCAAAATGTTCCACACATCACAAACTTCCTCTACACTGCATGAAAAAAAAAATCAAAACCCATTAGTAAGAAAATTGATGTCCTTCTCTTCCATCTCCTTTCTATTAATTTAAATACAGTTGTGCGTATTTACCTTTACTATTGAGTTAATAAAAGATAAGGCTGGTTGCCATAGAAGACAGCCTTTTATTATTGTTATCGTGGTTGTCTTTATTTGTACCCTGCCCATTTCCTACACTGGGATTCAGAAATTAGACCCAGAAAGTTCTGTAGAGCTAAGTAAGTGCTTATTAAGAGCCTTAATCATTCTTGTATCAATCGTGCTACTGTATACTTTTATAGAGCTAATGGAAGAAAAAAGAGCAGGTGTGCACATCACCTTCTGGATATGGGTTTATATTTGCAAGAACTACCTGCGATAGAATCATAGAGTTGGAAGAGACCAATCCCCTACCATATAGGAACACACACTCAAAGCACCCTGAGCAAATGGCTATCCAGTCTCTGTTTAAAAACCTCCAAAGAAGGTGACTCCACTACACTCCGAGGCAGCATATTCCACTGTTGCAGGACTCTTACTGCCAGGAAGTTCTTCCTGGTGTTTAGATTAAATATGTTTTCCTCTAGTTTGAATCCATTTCTAGTCTCTGGAGCAGCTGAAAACAAGCTTGCTCCATCTTCAACATGAGAATACTTCAATTATTTAAACATTGCTGTCATGTCGTGTCTTAATGTTATTTTCGTCAGGCTAAATGTGTCTAGTTCCCTAAGCCAAATCCTTCACCATTTTGGTTGTCTTCCTCTGGAGACATTCCAGCTTATCAATATCCTCCTTGAATTGTCACGCCCAAAGCAGAATAGAGTGGTGTTATTACTTCCCTTGATCTCGACGCGATACTCCTGTTGATGCAGCCTAGAATCACATTGGCTTTTTAAGCTCCTGTCTCACACTGTTGATTCATGTTCAGTTTGTGGTCTACTAAGACTCCTAGATCCCTTCCACATGTACTATTTCCAAGCCAGGTGTCACCCATCATATATCTGTGCATTTCATTCTTTCTTCCTAAGTGTAGTACCCTACATTTCTCCCCATTAAAATTGATTTTGTTAGTTTTGGACCAGCTCTGTAATCTGTCAAAGTCATTTTGAATTCTGATCCTGTGCTCTGGGGGCATTAGATATCCCTCCCAATTTGGTATCATCTGCAAATTTGATGAACGTGCCCTCTATTCCATTATCCAAGTCATTGAGAAAGATGTTGAATAGCACTGGGCCCAGGACAGAACCCTGTGGCACCCTACTCATCACTTCTTTCAAGGATGAAGAGGAACCTTTGATTAGCACCCTCTGTGTTCAGCTGGTGAGCCAATTACAAATCCACCTAACAGTAGCATTGTCTAACCCACATTTTACTACTTTGTTTGCAAGAATATCACATGGGATCTTGTCAAAAACCTTACTGAAATCAAGATACACTGCATCCACAACATTCCGTTCATCCACCATGCCTGTAACTCTGTCAAAAACAGAGATCATATTAGTCTGGCATGACTCATTTTTGAGAAACCATGTTGACTTTTAGTGATCATGGCATTCTTTTCGAAGTGCTTACAGACTGTCTGTTTAATGGTCTGCTCCAGGGCCTTTCCTAGTATTGATGTCAGGCTGACTGGGTAGTAATTGTTTTGAGTCCTCTTTTTTTTTCTTTTTCCATTTTTGAAGATGGGGACAACATTTGCCGTCCTTCAGCCTGCTGGGACTTCTCTGAAATTACTTCTGCCAGTTCTTTTACCTATTCTGTGCTGCATTTCCCCTATTACATAATCTGTTCCATTTTCTCCAGGTTGAACCCCGTTTTTCTTTTGAGAGAAGACTGAGGCAAACAAGACGTTGAGTAGTTCGTTGAGTAGTTCTGCCTTTTCTCTGTCTCCTGTTACCACTTCTCCAGCTTCTCCTTGCAGTGACCCTGCCATATCCTTGTTTTCCTTTCGCTACAGATGTAACCAAAAAAACCCTTTTTATTGTTTTTAATCTCTCTAGCAAGCATGAGCTCTTTAGTTTTTCTGACTTTTTCCTTACGTGTGCTGAATTTCTCTTTGATGATTTCCCCTTTTTTCCATTTCTTGTACATGGCCGTTCTTTAGACATCCATCCTGCTTTTTTTTAGATACCTCCCATTTTTCCTCCTCAAATGAATTGTTTGAAACTGTGCTTTCAATATCTCACTTTTAAGAAATTTCAGTCCATCATTAACTCTTTTCTCTTTTAATATGCCTGACAACAGGATGGCACCTAATATTTCCCTAAGTTTACTGAAATCAGCTAAATGCCACAGCATTTAGGTTTAATCATAACAAATGGCTCATGGTGAAGAAAGACCCTGGAGAAATCAGAGGTGATATTTTCTAGGTCACACAGAAGTCATTACGTGTTCCTCAAATGGGGCTTTTTACAAGTTAATATTCTGCAGGGTAGATGCCTTCTATTCTTGTGCATACATAAAATCTTATGAATGACTACAGTGGAAAAATGCATTGAAAGCCATTTCAGATTGATCATTGACTAATGTTCATGCTAATTCTTAACAGATTCCGTATGGCAGAGCTCAAAATTAGACTGAGCTGGTACCAAATTCCATTTATTTGAATGACTCCTGCCATATAATCCGTATATTTGTTAATAATGCAAATTGCTCCATTTTATGTTCGATCCACTTGTATCACAGTTGTGCATACTTACTTAGAAGAAGATGCCACTGATTTTAAACAGTTTTAGCAAGGTAATTAAAGGGACAAAGAAAAAAGTTTAAAAACAAGCGGGATGACCTTTCTTTACATATGCTGATATATGAATAATAAATATAGATGCTTTGGAAATCCCTTAATCAAAGGTGAACACACACACATAGAATGCACTTAGTTATATGTACCTGAAATTTTAGATAGCTTTTTATGACTATGATTCAGGGGGCTCTACCCGTAGGAGCTTATGCCAGAATACATTTCTCAGTTTTAAGGTGCCACAGGACAAAAACAGATGGATTAATATTGTTAACCCTCTCGGAATTACAAGACAAGATTATAGAACTATTAGTCTTTAAAGTGCCGTAGATCCATTATTTCTGTTGCAAAAGACCAACATAGCCACGCTCTGGAAGGTACAACTTTTTAAGTTACTTTGATTCTTTGGGCTTCTGTTCATTGATACCTGTTCTAGGTTTGGAATGTAATCATGCATCAGATTTGATGGTTATCTGAACTCACACTGATATCCAGTGTGCTCCTTGACAAAATTTGAGTGTCCATACCTACCTTCCTGTCTTGCATCACCTCCACAGCTCCTTTGTAGTAACTATGTGCTGATGCCTATGTGTTATCCATGATTGCAGCCTATAATTGTTTTATGTTTTTTTATAGTATCTTATCTTGATAGTACAACTTTTATGCTTAGATCAATAAAGCACTAAACAATTTATTTTCTTTACAATTTATTTCTGTCCAGTGAATTGCTTGGACCGCCATGTACAACATTCTCCAGAGAAAGTGGCATTGATCTGGGAAAAAGATGAGCCTGGCACTGAAGAGAGAGTCACTTATGGGTATGGTACCTTTTCCCCATTTCACATGTGAATGTGTCACATACAGCATGTGGAGCAGATTTATGCCTTTCACATAACACATCATGAGTTTGGTTAGAAAAATTCCTTCTTTTCCTCTTGACTCCTTTTTTTATTTGAAGCACCTTACCTGTGTACATATGACACCTATGATTCAGACTTCCTGATAAAGGATCTGCCAATAACAATGGGCTATAGTGAAGAGAACTGAAGGTAAATTATTCCTTAACCAGAGATCAAAAACTTTCTTTTTTAAAAAATAGGGAGAGTATCTCAGTAGCTGAAAATAAGAGAGGCATTTCGTCTTAAAGGCACTTTAATATTCTACTGATTAAATTAAAATTTTGAGAAGTACAATCCAAAATTGTACTGTATGTGTCTGAAAACTTCTGCTTCAGTGCTGACTGCCAAATTGCTAAGAATTACATCTGATGGCGCACATATGCATGTTGAGGCTTTGACCCTTACCCTTTGTATACCCAGATCAGGGCTGAAAAGTTAGTGCACCCTGATCAAGAACAAGGCACTGTTTACAGCAAACTATTCTAATGTCTCTGCTGTTCAGAACTCAGTTATTAATAGGTGGTATCTCTCATCTGATTAACCGGGGTGCTATAGAAATGGGTTGACTACTCTAAGGAGGTGTGTCCATAATTAGCTGTTGGTAGCAACAGCCATATGTAGCCCTCATCATAGAGAGAACAGATGATTAGTTCTATAAAATGTGTGTACGTTGTTTCTTGAGTATTCATACCTTGACAACAAGACAAGATAT
This sequence comes from Ctenosaura bakeri, assembly GCA_948474755.1. NCBI lineage: Eukaryota > Metazoa > Chordata > Lepidosauria > Squamata > Iguanidae > Ctenosaura > Ctenosaura bakeri. Next base: position 425,849 of record CAOLHI010000469.1, read on the forward strand.
AAATAGTCAGAACATGTTAGCTTTGATTATTATCTTCTCTTTGAATAGTAAAGAATTCTTCCTTCCTATTTAAGCTGGGGAGTGAGAGAGGATGAAGAGAGCTGCCATACTTTTAATAGTTGTGTAAGAGAAGGATTTTCAGCAGATGCTGCTTGTTATACAACCAGAAAACAAACAACACCCCTGAAATTCCCATTTCTTCACAACCACTGGAGGAACAGGAGCTTGCTCCAGTTGTCATTCTGACAAGTCTAATTTCAACATGTATGTGAGGCCACTGTCACTATATGGTGATTTGTTGCCATACATCATCGACAGTTAGAGAGATTTTCTTTTCAATTGATTCTCAGCTTGCTCTCTGTTTTTCAACGGAGTGTTTGACTGTAAGCATGGTTAAGAGTGGGCCAATTGAAACTGAGTTCTTATTTCATCTGTGTGCTGATGGAAAATGCATATCTAATAAACTTGAGTAGGTTCCATTGTCTTTCAGGTTTATTGAGCTTTAAGATCTTTTAAGTCTTTTTTATAGTCAGATTGTATTCAAAAATGAAATTTGAAAAAAAAAATTGAAAGCAGTCCTCTGTTCTTTTTTACCTGCATAACGTTTCTTAGAAGTGCTGCGAGATGAGGCCTCTGTGTGTGTGTGTGCCTGGGGGTGGGGGATCCATAAAGATAACTCCTCTTTGTTGGCAATTGCAGGCACTCCTGTGTGACTTCTGATTAAGGTTTAGGCAGCACTTGTAGACCTGGCTGAGATTGGCTTTATTGCTCCTGCCCCTTCCTTTTGCAGACATGAAGCTACATTTCTATGATTCTACATTCAAGGGCTTGCAATTGCTGGGAAAGTCTAACTGGCATTTCCCTACATGGGGAAAAGGCAGGAGGAGCAAAGCTTGGTTCCTAGCGAAAGCCCTATCTGGTACTTGGGCTGGTGACCAGCAGCCTTAGGAGGCATCGCCTAACTACAGTCCCTGATGTTATCCAACCCAAGAAAGACTGGATGGGAATCCTTGTAAATTTGACTGTGGCAATAGAAATATTGCAATTATTGGTTAAGTGGCTATGCAAGCCTTCATCTTATGATGCTTTCATTGCTTTCTGTGCATTTGTAATCCGTTTACTGTGACTTGAAACATTTTTTTCTCTTTTTAGGGAGCCAAACCCCCTGGCTGAAGAAGCCCTTATTTTGATTGGGCTGTGCTGCCTTTGAGAGCCAGCATGGTGTAGTGGTTTGAGCATTGAACTATGACCCTGGAGGCAAGGGTTCAGTTCTCTGCCTGGCCATGGAAACGGACTGGGTGACCTTAGGCACGTCACATACTCTCAGCCGCAGAAAACCCTGTGATAGGTTCACCTTAGGGTTGCCATAAGTTAGAAATGGCTTGAAGTCATACAATAACAAAATGGATGTGGCCGATTAGCTTAATTGGCATCTTAAAATCTCTTTTTGTTAACTGTATTACGATTCTGGCTTTAGTTACAGCAGTTATTTTGACTGCAGTCTTTTTCTTAAAGGAAAGTTTTGAGATTTATTACTGTGAAGTTGCTATGAATTGCTTATTTTTTCTTCATCTAAGCCCTACCATAAGTAATTCAGTGCACCATAAATTAGAACTTGTCCCTATTTCCTTGAGTTATGTTCTGGGTATTTCTTTCACATTTATCACTGACCATTTGCTTTTATAACAGCATGTGATATGGTACACTTCTGTCTGTTCTGCACTGTGTCACTGGTAATGCAGGTTCACACTGTAATTCTCTCTCATGAAAAGCATTCCTGTGCATAGACAGCTAATATATTTTGGAGAGGGAGAGGTTTATACTCGAAACTATTCCTGACATCCTGTTTTCTATATCTGGCTCCTATTCATTTATGGAAGCACAGTCATGTAGATGTGTCTAAAGTGGTACAGTCCAGAGCTGCAGATTTTTGTTGTTCTCGTTAGGACTCCAGTCTTGATCTGTGTATTTCTTAAGTAAAGAGAGAAAAAATAAATGTCAAAACATGGTTTAGAACATTTGCAGTGGTAAACTGTGAGTTAGAAGAAAGGTGTTGTAAGCCACTAACAGAATGTGTGATCATCCTATTCTGTACTGACTGGAAGTTTGAGTGGAAACAGCTACAGGCTGGAGCTAACCCTGTGAGTGTATGCATGTGGGCACACGTGGCATTTTGTCAGTGTAGATTTTTTTAAAAATTGATATTCTCATTTTTACTATGCATAGGTATCTGCTGGCCTTGATGTCTCACTTACTTGCTCAGTTCTCTCAAGCTATTTTCAGCTGACCTGGTAGTACCTAGGCTATGTCACTGGCATACCCAACTGAACCCGCAAATTGAAACTCTGAATCTTATAGCAAGCAAAAACTAACTTGCATGTTGAAGAATGCTCCCTTTGCCTACTTGTCCTGATAACATATCTTTCTTCACGTGAATAGACTGACATTAATAGCTTGATGAGGAAATGTAATTCTTAATGCAAACATGGAAATATGTTTTGTTTAAGAGCTGCATGTGAAGATGTATTTGCGATAACATAGCCATGAGATATATTTGACCGTTTATTCATGTCAGAGAGGGGAGTTTAGGTGAAGAGAGGAATAAGTTGTCTGAAGATATGTTTTGGATATGATATAGGTTGCCATATTAGCTCTCTTTTCTCCCTTTGTGTAAAGGTGGTGTGGGTGGACTAAAGACCTGCACAACAGGTGTGCAATCTCTTGTGAATTGGCATCAGGGTCTTTATTAGATTCTCTGTAAAAATCTTATCGATCAGATTCATTTTGAGTTCTGTTCTTTGTTGAAAACAGGAGCTGGCATTCTCCCTGATGAGGAGTTCACAGATTACAGCTAGCAATTCAAACCCCAATCAGCCGGCATTCTAACTGCTGTACCTCTGCTCTGCTGAGCAGAAGTACATTACATCTAAAACACTATTTCATCTGCAAAGAAACAGCCTGATTGCCATGTGGAACAAAATGTACTTTTTTTTTTAGTGTAAAATTAATGCTCGAGATTTTGGCAAGTGAATAATCTAAGTATGAAAGGGAAAGCGTCCACATGTTGATAATACTGCACAGGAACTATTAGCATAAAGGATTGTTGGCTTTTTTTAGAGGTGTTAAGTAGTGGATGTCTGCACGTGATAGTGTTGCTCTCTAGTATGGGAAAAGAAGTGGAAAATATTATGCAAGGGCTTGTAAACATTCATAGGGATGGAAAAAGAAATCTTTCTTCTATTAGACAGCTTTCTGGCTGCTCAGGAGTTTTTTTTTGTTTTTTTTCCCCCAACCTAGTGCAACTGGGGTGAGAAACCTGTGGACTGTACTGGCTTAATTCCTTCTGGCTGTTAGTGATCTCCACCTCTCTGGATACTGTAGGTCCAGTTTTATTCTTCAATCCACCTCTCTGGACATTTTCCCCCTCTTCTTGTGTGTTTGTGCATGTGAGTGAGTGAGAGAGCAATGCAATTTTACAGTGTCTCGGGCTCTGCGCAGCAGCAGGCTCTTGATTGCTTTTTCTTGTAGGTCAATGGATACTTTATAGGAAATGGATACCTTATAGGTATTTACCTTTGTTATACAAAATAAACAATATTGACATTATTGCATCCTTGGTTGCGATCACTGATGAGCCATTATTATGAACATGAAAATCTCCAGAAGGGGCAGGGATGGTATGTCAGGCAGTCCATGTTGGCAAGTAAATGGTTATTAGGAATTTTTTGGAGAGTTGCAATTTAGGATATAAGGTATATAACCCGCATTTCATCTGCCAGTTCTCTCTTGCAGATCTAGCATGGCTCCATCTCTTTCTTTCTTCTGCTTTGAGAGCACAGGAGTACAGTAGCCCCTCCACATTTGTGAGGGTTAGGGGCACAGAACCCTCATGATAGTGGAAAAATCATGAATGACTCCTATCCCCGTGATTCTCCTCCAGAGCTCCCTCTCCCATTCCTTTGCCTCTGGCCCCAGGATTGGGGGGAAGGGAGAAAAAAAAGACAGTAAAAGGCTTACTGATACTTTCCCCTCAAAGGGAAAAGAGCACAGTTCTTTCCTTCTAGTTACTTCTGGCAGCCATCTTGAAAAGGGAGAGGGTAGGAGCAAAGAGAGCACCTGACCTGTCATCAGCCATTACTCAACAGAAAATGCAGTCATGTGAGTACAGCCACATAGGAGAAAGGACATGCTTCCACCAGTGGGAGGGGGCTTTGCTCACCCAAGAAAGAAAAAGTCCATTTTAAACACAAGCCTGGCAAGCCTGGGGTGAGGAGTGCAGGGGAATGGGAAGAGGAAAATGGGGGGGGAGGCAAGATGTACCTTGCAAATAATCAAATTCGCAAAGATTAAACCTGGAAATGTAGAGGGAGGACTGTATTAAAAACAGTTGCAGGGGAGAAGCCATGGATGTTAGAGAGTTAAGGTCCTCTCCCCTGGCTGCCAGTTCTAAGAGCTTAAAAAGTTGTTTTTAAAAAGGAACCTGTTAATTTACTCATTATTTTTGGGTGGTTAGATAATCATCATTATAACCCCATCCCTCAACAGTTCTACTCCCACTTTGATCAGATCTTTTCCCTTTATGTGCTCACAGTATGTTCTCTGCCGCCACCACACCATCTGCCTTCACCTTCTCTTGTTTTGCCTTCCCTGTATAACAAGCCCAACACCTTTTCCTTTCCCTCTGTATATATACATCTTGTTTTTACCTTTTTACTCATCATCCTCAACCGCCAGATCACAAGGGAGCTTGGCTTGGTCTCTGCGCCTTTTCTTCTCCTCCATAGTTTAGGTCACAGCTGCAGTAAAACAGTAATAAAAATAACAGCATAACGTTTTTGTTACTTGCTGCTAGTAATTCATTAACCTCAGTTGTTGCTTTAAATTTATTACTTCAAGGATTTGCCAATTCTGTCTTTCAAATGCCTTCTAGTTGTCATATTAGCAATGCAAAACAAACATCAACTTGCAAATTCTTTGTTTATTTTACAAGTTGCAGCCCTGCCGTTACAAGCACTTGTGAACATAGTTTTATGCCAGATTCTGAAAACATTTCTAGTTAACTTGGATACTACCAAGATTTAGGACAAGCATAAGGTGGATGCTATTCCATTAAGATGGCTGTGGTTCACTGGGAAACTCAGTTTCTAATTTCAGCTTAGCTGAGAAGCTTTCTGGTAGCTTTTGATAAAGTGCCAAGTTTAAACTGGGTTTCATTCAGTTGCTTTTGGACTCCATTTCACAGTAAAACAGCAACAAAAATACTCTTTGTCCCAGAGTGACGTGATGTGCCTTGGAATTGGCATTCATTACATAAAAATAGTTGTGAAACCTAATTAAATGCATTATTTTATATATTTGCAAATTTCTCTTTGAAGCTAGAAAGGTAGGTGAATGCCAGCTGTTTCCCATGACTTTGATACTTCAAAAATACTATACCAGCTGCATTGTACAGCAAATATTGCTATCCACAAAACAAACATTGTTAAGTATTCTGCCAATTTGCATGTGTGTCAGTGTATGTCCCTTCAAGTGGCCTGTTGACTTATGGTGACCCCGTGGATTTTATATGGTTTTCTTAGGCAAAGTCTGCTTAGAGATGGTTTTGCCAGTTTCTTTCCTTCTTCCAAGACCAAATGGAGTCAGGTGCCTTTTGGGTGTTTAGAAGCGCTAGCTTTTCTACAACTGTGTAAATTGTTCCTGTTAACTCTTAATGCTACATATAACATGGAGACAGTTTATAGGAAAGAATAAAACAAGCACAGGTGATTTATTTGAAGGCTTGGGTTCTTGAGGTCCCTTGTTCATTTATGTATGTATTCATAGTGTTGCCATAAGTTGACTCTAATTGATGACAAGTACAACAACACATAATACATCTATGGAATGGTCTTTATAAGTTTCTTTTAAACATCTTTGATCTTGTCCAGGAAGGAAAAAAAGTCCCTGGAAGTATCAAGACTTCCCAGTTCTTTCTGTTTTGATTTTACCTGCATATTAATAGTTTCACATCCAAACTCTTTCTTGAAATACTCAAGGTTTCCCTCGCTCCTTCCTTGTATTCCCTCTGGTAGACTGTGCAAAAAAAAAATCTGTGAACCCCACTTCCTGAAAAACAAACTGAACCATCTAAACTGGGCTGTACAGGCCAATGGTTACTCTGGTTCAGACATCAGAGGAGCCTCAAGACCTGGAAAAAGACACAGCAGTGACGATAAGTAGCCAACCAAAGGGAATGTGTTTTTACCATACATCAAAGGGGTCACTGACCGTATAGGGAAATTGATGAAGAAACATGACCTCCAAACAATCTACAGACCAACCAAGAAAATTCAACAAATGCTACGTTCAGCAAAGGACAAGAGGGATTCTCTAACTTCTGCTGGAGTTTACCGCATACCTTGTAGCTGTGTGGGCAGGTCTACATAGGGACTACAAAACACAGCATCCAAACACAAATCAAAGAAAATGAAAGACATTGCAGACTGATCCAGCCAGAAAATTCAGCGGTAGCAGAACATATTATAAACTAACCTGGACACAGAATAGTTTTTGAAAGCACAGAAATTCTGGATTATTCTGACAACTACTATGTCAGACTGCGCAGAGAGGCCATCGAAATCCATAAACACATGGACAATTTCAACAGGAAAGAAGAAACTCAGAAAGTAAACAAAATTTGGCTACCAGTACTGAAGAACACAAAAATCAAGACTCAAAAACATGCCAATGAACACCACCCAGATCCTGGAGGTCCCTCTACAGGGAACAATACAATGGGTTGCTAATGTACTTAATGCACTATCATGCATATCCCCTGACTAACAATACAACCCTGGAGGATATCCCATTTAACAATAGGCCAACTGTAACACATGCAAATTGCTCCCTCCCACCCAGGGGACTACACAAGTATATATACTCTGTTTCACTTCCATGCCACCATGCGTCTGAAGATGCCAGCCACAGATGCAGGCCAACTGTCAGGATAAAATACTAATAGAACTCAGCCTCAAAAACCCAGAAAACCCACAACAACCAGTTGACCATTAGGATTATTTCCTTTTATTGCTGGCATACTTTGCTTGATCTCTATTGAATTGGAGTTCTAAGAAAAATCACTTATGTTTCTTGATGGTAGCCATCTTATATAGTTCAGGTACAACACAAACAGCCAAAGAGAGGTACATTTCAATTTGGGAAATAGTGGGTGTGATGGAATTCTGGGTGTATGGCTATCTGGAATGCCAGAGCAGCCTAGAAACAGGTTTGCCAGGCGACATGAATAGCTCCTCAGGAGAGAAACCTAGCTCAGTAGCATGTGGGAGAGGATAGTGATAGAGGAAAGGATATATAAAAGCAAACACTAATTGTCATTTGCAGTCCTTCAGTGAGATTTTTAGCCAGAGAGAGCTTTGGAGTAAAGTCCCTTGGTCAGCCAGGGAGGATGACACTGTGGGATGGGTTTAATTCTCAGGGGAAGCCTAGAGAGAGGCAGAAGAGTAATTAAACCGTTATAGAATCTGATCAGAAAATGTGGCCTAGATTGGGGGATGGAGCTGTTGATGAAAGGATAGCCAAAGGGCTGTTTATTACACTTGTGCTTATAGGAGAGATTAAAGATATAAGGAAACTGACTGAAAGTACTCTGAAGAACTGTATTAATTTTGACCTGTGTATGAACTTCATTATTTTGTTCTACATGTTATCTTAATATTTTTTATAAATACTGATTCAGCTGAATGGTATATAATATTTAAAGTAACACAGAAAACACATGGCACCATAGAACTATTAAGGGGTTCTAAAGAGCCATTGAAAGGTCTCATCCTTTTATCCAAAGGTGATTTTATAAGCGGGGGGTGGGGGGAGGCAGAGCTGTGTGGAAAAGGCAGGGCCCCTTATCAGATTGGGGAACTGCCATACCAGTCTGGGAGAGAAAGAAGTAAGCCCTGTCACAGTGGGTTAATTTAAACTAACCAGGGGAGTGGGAATGAAAGGTCCTTGATAATGTTGGGAGTACCATGGGAATACTTTGGGATAGAGAAAATGTTTTGTAGATCCTGTAAATAAAATCATTTTGCACAAGAGCAAGGCCTGGGACTTTCAGAGATTATTTTCTTGACAGTAGAGTCTCTAAGTTTTTTGCAGATTGATGCATTAAAAATTATTTAAGAGCTCTTTCTCTTTTGCAGGGAACTTCTCGACATGACTTGCCGCCTTGCAAACACCTTAAAGAAAAATGGAATAAAGAAAGGAGATCGAGTTGCTATCTACATGCCAGTGTCTCCACTGGCAGTGGCTGCAATGTTGGCTTGTGCGAGAATTGGTGCTATCCATACCGTTGTCTTTGCTGGGTTCAGTGCAGAATCCTTAGCAGGGCGGATCAATGACTGTGAGTAATTTTCAGATGCTAGGAAAGAGAAGGCAATAAGCACACATAGTATGCCCTTTTCTTGCAGGACAAATTAATCTTTCTACTTAGAGCAGAGGTGGGGAACATTTGGCCCTCCAGATGTTTTAGAATTCAGCTCCTAGAATCCTCAGACAGCATGAACAGTAGCAAGGGATTATGGGAATTGTAGTCCAAAACACAGGAACACTTTTGATTTTTTTCAGTGGCATGTGCCAGAATCTAGCAACTCTGTGCAGGCAGGTGCCAGTTTCAGATGGAGTCTTGTGTACCTGGATGTTTCCTTATTCTGTTTACTACAAAGCTAATCTCATTATGCAGGTGGGAGTTTCTCCATCTTAGGTAAGAATGTGTTAGCTTCTGTATTGACAACACACAGTGTATTCCTTTGAGTACTGTTGAGCTACATTGTGCTTATGGTAAACCATGTCTAATAAACAATGTTGGTAGCTTCCTGTCACTAGTCTATAACATGCTATAATCTCCCTTCTGAGATAGAAGTGTCTTTTTTTGAATTCATATTTGCATGCTTATGCCCACGCAGAGGTTTTTTGCTTGTGTGTATTCCAAACCAGCATTCCTCAAATAATTTTAATTCATTTTTTCATGGACATTTCATGGTAGTTTCAATATTGGCAGGAATTCATGTGAATTACTGAAATGCCTTAATTATAACCTTGTTAGCGTGAATGACAGACAAGGATATCGAGAAGTACATCTATTTGTGAACTATCAAGCTCATAGCCTCCTTACAACATGGTTTTCTGCAGGTATACCTATTGACAAAATAGCATACAGTTATATATTTAATTTATGTAGCAGTTATTGCAGAGGATACAAATGGCCCTTTAAATAAAAGTCTCTGCACAGATTATAAATGTGGAATGGGTCTCAGTCATTGTGTTTACTACTTTACCAATCTGCATGATTAGGTCAGAGGCAAAGCCTAGTATACTATGATACAAACTGTGTGGGAAAAACAACAAAGAGTTTATAGTATTGTAAAGACTGACACATTAATTGTGGGATAAGCTTTTAGGGACTCTAGTTTTACTATAAGGCTCTTTGTTTTTGCCTCAACTGGTAAACATACATTGTGACTCGTGACAGTTTACATACAAATGCTAAGTCCATAAATGGCTTCTTTTGTTAGCTGAATGCAAAGCAGTCGTCACCTGTAACCAGGGTCTCCGGGGAGGACGGATCATAGAACTGAAGAAAACTGTAGATGAAGCTGTGAAGAAATGTCCAAGCATTGAGCATGTTTTTGTGGCTCAGAGAACTACCAGCAAAATCCACATGAGCCGTCATGATGTTCTCCTTGAAGAAGTATGTTCATGATGTTCAATGTACTTCTTTTAATCAGGTATTCCTATAGGACATTGTATTATCTTATTTCAGTAGATAATATGGTTCTATACAGAACATATGGATGAATTGAACTTAGTTATAAAGTATGTCAACATAAAAGCTAAACTGAAACTTGGAATGGGATTATCAGTTTAGAGCAGAGAAGGATAGACTTTAGGGTTGTGAAATCTCTTGGTTTTTTTTTTTTTTTTACTAGAACTTTGAGATTCCAGAACTGTTTTTGAAGTGGAGGAAGGCTCAAGGTGGAAGGGAGCTCTAGATGACAGGCGGGTCATTATGAATGTTGCCTATTTGTAGATACATTTTTACAAAACATTGAATATACAGAATATATTGCATTAAACATAACAACAGTTGTAGGCAGTATTTCCTGGGCTGTCTTATGTAAGATGTTGGCATTTTGAAGGCAGAATCAATTAAAATTGTGTTAGGTGCATTTGTAGGGACAAATTAGGAGGTGGAGGAAAGTGGAAGGAAACTGCCACCATTTTCTTCTGGAATTACTTCTTTTCCTTTCTTATGAAGAAAAAGGGGGCTGGAGGTCCATAGCTTCTTTACATTAGGCAATTCTGTTCTTTAGACTAACTAGTCCTATCTTAATGTCTCTTCTTTTGTGATTTATTGTGACATTTGAACTAGTCCATAATGTTTTATGTAAGATATGCTGAGTTTCTTCCTATAAATGTCCTTGTATTCTGTATTCCAGTAAGAATTCTTCAAAAGTGAGTCTGAAGAGGGAAGAAACAAAAGCAGTGTTGTTATCTGATATCTGTGTTCACTTCAAAATGAAATTATGATTTACTAATTTACAGCAGAGGGCTCTATGTAGTTTCATGTAGAAACCATGGCATTTCTCTAACACACTGGTTCTTAACCTTTACTAGGGATCCTCTGTAAATATAATTTGTTGCTGGGGGTTGCCAGAGACTTAACTCAAGATTTAAATATTTAAGTTTAGATTTAAATGTTCAAATATTTATTTAAATAATCAAATATTTATTTATTAAAGGCTTCTGGAGACTAGGATTCAAATCCCCGCGCAGACACTGGGTGACCTTCGGTAAATCACATTCTCTCAGGCAAAGGCAAATGCCCTCTGAACAAATCTTGCCAAAACCTCTCTGTGATAGGTTTACCTTAAGGTTGCCATAGCTCAAAAGTGACTTGAAGGGACACAACAGCAAAATGCCACTGACAAGTGGATGTTCTTTCTATCCATTGTGCCTCTTCCCCATTGAAAATTGACTTATGTGGCCCTAAGGCAAACCTAATATGGGGCAAAATTAGTTGCCTTTGCCTTTCTCCGAGGCTAACAGAATGTGACTTGGCTGAGGTTGCCCAGTGGGTTTCCATGACTGAATGAGGATTCAAACCCTTATCTCTAGAGTCATCATTAGAGTGTGCTCACATGCCTGCTGCTTTATCCTTTTTGTCAGGGACACATAGCATGGGGGTGCGGGTGCTGAAACTGCTCCCTTGACATCTGCACACACTCCCACTGCCCTGTTGCTGCCACTGCTGTTGGTGTCCAACAGTAAGACAGGCCCCCTATGAGGGCTCTGTGGACCCCAGGAGTCCCTGGACCCCAGGTTAAGAACCACTGCTCTAACAGTAATTTCAGCAGCAGTCTCATAAGATAACACTGACTATCACTGATGGCTCATGACCAGATTCCCACTGATCTGTGAGCCACCCTCACCAAGCATAAACATCTAGTTCCTTTGAACAGACCTTCAACTGACTTTGCTATAGTCAGAGTTTGACTATATTTCACTATAGATTAAATGTTTCACAAGTTGAAATAGGTTATGATAAATCCAGCGAACTCAGATATTTTGTCCTGTAACTTAACTACAATATTACTGTGTTTTGTTATTCCCAGGGTTTGGAATGATGTTTTAAAAGTGGCATTGTGTTGTACCATGGAAAATCATAAAGAAGGGATGCATGGGAGATTTATGCCCCAGCATTTTAGACTATGCACAAAATTGCATGAGTGGTCATTGTCTGGATTCAGCTTTAAAGGGTAACATAGCAAACTTGGTTTTGCAACTGTTTCTGTGCAGAAACATGAAAGTAATTGTAGAAAGAAAAGGACAACTTTGTGAAACCAGAATATTGCTTTAGTTCTTATGAAATTTTTCTTTTTTAGGAAATGGCAAAGGCAGCTTCCATTTGTCCCCCTGAAATGATGGATAGTGAAGACATGTTATTTATGCTTTATACTTCAGGAAGCACGGGAAAACCTAAAGGAATTGTTCACACCCAGGCAGGCTATCTACTTTATGCTGCCTTAACACACAAGGTATATGAGCAAACATATCTGGAGAAAGCACGTCTCTTGTTTTTAAACATAGTACAGTTCTCCCTCCACATTCGTGGGTTTCACTTTTGCTAATTTGATTATTTACAGGGTGCCCACTTGCCGCTCATTCTCCCTTCCCCCCATTCCCACCCTGCTTGCTCCTCCCATTCTCCCTGTCTCTGGAGCAGGCGTGCCCTGTGCCGGTGGCAGGAAGGTCCAAGGAAGGCGATAGCTAATTCTCCGCACTCTTCCTGCTGCCCCCGCCGCTGCTGCGGGTGCGCCCCATGCCAGCGACAGGAAGGCCCAGGGAGGCCACTGCCAGTTCCTGATGCTCCTCCTGCTGCTGCTGCCATGGGTGCAGGCCCACTCACACCCACACGGGTGGCAGGAAGATCTGGGAAGGGTGATTGCCAGTTCCCAGCGCTCCTCTCGCCGCCACTGCGGATGTGGGCATGCCCTGCGCCAGTGGCAGGAAGGTCCAGGGAAAGCAATCATCAGTTTCCAGCATTCCTCTTGCTGCTGCTGGTGGAGCGGGTGCACCTCGTTTGGGGAGTAGGAAGGTGCAGGGAAGGTGATCACCTGTCCCCTGCCTCCCTATCCCCTGCCTGGGTGGAGGCATCGGCTGGGCAGAAGCCTGTAGGGAGGGCGCCCTATTCATGATTATTTGACATTTGCAAGAGATCTCTGTCCCTATCCCTTGTGAATGTGGAAGGTCTACTGTCGTGTGAACTGAAGCATACTGTGTGAACCAATCTGAACATGTGTGAAGCATTTTGAACATGATTTCTCATAAAAATTCTCCAATTCCAGTAGTTCAGGTTAAAATTCTGTGCACCCCAAAACCTGAAAATTGAGTCCTGTGCTCAGGGTAATTCAGTTAGATAAACATGTCCTCCATCATTTTGTTGTAGTATTCTGTTGGGCAAGGAGAGTTCACAGAGAAGGAGTAAAAAGCTCTTTACATCTCCCGAGGATGCTCAGAGTTTCTTGAACACATTTAAAAATGATAAGTCATGTTGCTGGTTCCTTCCATTTAGATAGTGTGTGTGTATGTGTGCGTGTGTGTTTGAGAGAGGGAGAGAAAGTGTAATATAAATGCATTAGGTAATATGTGAAAGTACCTGTTGGCTGCATATTTTTTGTGCTGGAGCAGTTAAAGCAGAGATAAGAAACTTCTTTCAGCTTGGGAGGCTCAATGCCCCCCCTCAATTTTTTTGGTTAAAAAATGAGGTTCAAAGAAGCTCCCAGCCCCCTATAGTACAGGGGATTAAGAGGGTAATTTTGCCATGTTCTGAGGGGCACACTGACCTTTTACTGGCCCGGGAGGGGTCTTTTTCTCCAGTAGGGGGTGACCACTACTGGTTTTAGGAAAAAACCCTCTGTCTTAAAACAGGCCCCTACTAGACTGAACTTGGTGAAATTGTCCTCTGTGGTCAATAGAGGTCAGAGGGGGTGCTTTTTCAGAGAAAACTGGTTTTTAAAATTTATTTTTTACAAATGTAGAAAGAGCATGGGGAGTAGGAGCCATTGTGAGCACCCTGAGGGGCTGCATGAAGCTTGTGGCCAGCACTTTGCCCCTTTCCCCCATGTTAAGGGCAGTAGCATGACTGAAGTATAGCTTGAATTTTGACTAGTGTCAGCCCACTGATGTGATTTACATACATGTTGACTCACTGTTCAACAACTAATTTGGTCAATCTACTCCAATTGGAATTAACCAAGAAGATTCAGGACCACATTAGTCATGTTCTTACTGTAAAAATATGTCTGTGGCTAATAAGAACTCTAATCCACAGAAAGATTGCCTTGATTCTCTTTCCCACAGTTGGAATGGGTTATCAATTGGTATTAACCCAGACTTATGGGACATGTTTTATAAGCTCTTTGGTGAAACTGTTCATTTAAATTAGACAGCATTTTAGTAAATTAAAAGTTTATTCACTTTAATTGCTTATCTTATGGACTAAACTCTTAGAAAACTAAGAAAGCCACATATACATTTTAGCATATATATTTTAACGTGCCCATGGTATATTTATTCCTATAACTTTTCACTCTGACCATTATATGGTTCTGGAATTCACAATCCAGATGAGGTTAGAAGGAAGAGATGGAAAGCTAGGAAGAGCCTTCCCCTCTCCATCACAGAATATATAAATGTTTTAAAACACATAGCCAGTTGAGATGTCATGATAAACCAAGATGAAATTCAGGTTTTCCATTCCCTTCTGTCATCCTTCAACACTTCCATGAGGAGGAGTTATGAATATATCACTTTCAATTTTTATTAACTACAGTTTGGTGGTATGGTGGGCCTTCTGTATATGTGGTAGTTGTGTGTAAAAGGAAAAAAATGTGAAAACTGATGACCCATAATACCTAATGGTGGTGCTGTGCACATGCATGTATGCATGTTACTGGCATTTTATGCATAGGGGCGTGATGCTTCGCTGTGAGACGGAGACTGCGCACGCGGAGGTTACATTAAGGGAGGGCTTTCTGTGCATCCAAACCATTACCCACACTCAGTCTTTTAAACTTGTGGTTCTCAGAATTTTTACTCCTGTGAACCCTTTCACCTTAGTGTGTGGGTATTGCCCCCTCTGCTCACTATATTATATGAATAAAAATGTTTTGTTTGTTTAGTGTGTGTATTTTCATTCACACATTTAAGTATATTGATATTTTAACATTTTATAAGGAAATATCCAAATTGGAAGTTTTATTTTAGAACATTTAAATAAATTCAACATCTAATTCAGCACAATCCCTGTAGGTGGTGGATCACAAGCACTGTCCAAAAATGGACTTGTGCAGATGGAATTCAACAGTGCTACTCCCTGGAAGCAGAGTAGCATTGTTGGACAGTTTTTTGGACAAAGAACTGTCTGAAAAGTGATGCCTGCCATCTCTCCCTTGTATTTCCTTTCACAGTCTCTCCCCTGCTTCTTCTACCTCCCTACAGGAGGTGGCACATAGATCTTGTGGCCCCGAGCATGACTGATTGCGTGGTGTGTATCACATTATGGAAGGAGAGGGGTTTTGCAAGTGGCAGGTGATGGCAGAGAGAAGGAGGGAAGGAAGAGGTTGGCGAGTATAGCCAGCCTTTCAGGCACACTTAGAGCTATTTCTTTTTCTCCAGCATTTGCACTTGTCAAGTGGCAGTCGGGGAGGGAGGAAGGAAATGAAGATAGCCCCCTAGTGACTGCAGAGTTGGCACTGAAAATCTGGAGCAGGCTGTGGAATGATCAGTGGAGAGGAGCCTCCTTTCCTTTGCCACCCCTGCATTTTCCTAAGTTTCCCTCCCTCCTCCTGTTCCCCTGTCCTGTCCCCTTTGCCCTCCCGCACATGAGGGACCAACTATAATAAATACATGTCCAAAAAATTTCTTTTGTCTGCCTTGAGCAACTTGCACTCCCCCAGGAGCCTTGCCCTACAGTTTGAGAACCACTGTTTTAAACCATAGTTTGGTTGAAACAAACCAAGAAGATATTGGTTGCAATTTTTTATGCTGCATCACTTAAAATTAACCAGAGTTTGTCAGGTTTGAACAAAATACTTAGATGTGGTTAATCACAAGCAGAAGCAAGACTCCCTGTAGTTATGTTAGGAAAGAGGTGGGAGGTGTTCAGTATGCAGACTCAAAACTCACTGTGGCTCATACCATTATAATAAGCTGGTGTTTATTTAACATTCAAACCAGCTCAGTGCTACAATATGTGTTTACCTCTTGACTAATTGAACTGAAAGCCCTGTGTGGAGTATATTCATGATTAATAACATTTGAAAAATGAATGTTTGAGAAAATCACCTTCCTGAATCTTTCAAATATATTTAAACTTTTCACATAGCTTCTTATGTGCATTAGTATCTTTTGGTTGTAATTGGTCAAGCAGGGAAACTGTATTGAATTTTGGGATGCTGGTCTCTTTAAAATTGGATTACTTAAAAGAGGCCAACAATTGCCGTTACTTGCCATAACACTTGAATTGCATTTTCTGCAATTCAGAGAAGGAAGAACATCCTTGAAATAACTGTGTTCTATAAACAAATAACAGCTGGCAGAAATCCTGTAAATCTTCTGTGATTATTGATTGGATACTGTTCTTTTTCTCATGCCACATTTGAAACCAAGAATTGGAGACCTTGCAAGGGGAAATATGAAATCTGAGGTTATGTCTTTTCTTCACCACATGGGGGTGCATCACACAGTAAATGACTGCTGAAGACAGTCCAGAGATAACTATTTTGGCCAAAGAACAAAATACAATAACATCCAAAATCTACAAAACAGTGATTGGGCCAACCAAAAATGTACAGAATACATCAATGCAAGCTTTCCAAGCTCCACTGGCTTCTTCATCAGGCAAAGATGTTGACATTCATGCAGGAGAAGAAAAAAAGAATTGAAGCTTACATTTTGTCAAGATTTTGTTCTGTTCCTGTTCTCAGTTAAGATGGTGTGGACATAATATTCATGTAGTCAGAGGCCACTCTTCTCTTTGGCCATGTGGACTCCAAGAGACAGAGATGTAAAATCCAGGCAATAAAATTTAAACTCCATTAGATACAGAAAAAGAAGCTTCCCTTGACATCCAGGTTGTTTCTGTCCTGGGTGAGGTTACCCACCCATTTCTTAGGCAGAGAACACTGAATTTCTCCAGTCTTTGTACTGTTGCATCTAGAAAAACCTTCAGTTGCCGTGCAACTAAAACCTGCCAAATTGAGCCCCAATAAAAAATGTTTTACCTTTGTAGGAGGTAGAACTACAAAGGTTTTTCTTCTCCTCCATAATTTAGAACATCTTTGCCTGATGAAGAAGCCAGTGGAGCTTCAAACGTTTGCATGATGTATTTTGTGCATTTTTGGTTGACCCAATAAAAGAACGGCTGCTTTCTGGATTTTAGATGACTGCAGAAGGTCAGTGATCTCATGGTGGTAACAACCTGCAAGAAGGAAATGGGTAAAACTGTCCTGACTCACCTTACTGTTCCTTTTACAGCATGTATTTGACCTCAAGCAAGATGATGTTTTTGGTTGTGTGGCTGACATTGGTTGGATCACAGGACACAGCTATGTGGTATATGGGCCACTCTGCAATGGGTGCACCACAGTTCTCTTTGAAAGTACTCCTGTTTATCCTGACCCAGGTGACTTGTAAATCTAATATTTAGAAATACTAGTGGGTGTAGGGAATGGCTGCAGTTTGGCTGCTTGGAAAAGGTCTCAAGCTATGTTTTCAGGCAGAGCTGGAAGAAGATTCCTGCCTGGTAGCCTTGATAGCTGCTACCAGTCATGCAGATGAGGGCCAAGGAGTCTCCTAATCTAAAAAAACTTCCAGATTCTAACCTGATGTCAGGATATTTCCTTTCATTTAAGACATTCCCTCTCAGGAAATAAAAACAGAAAATGCAAGTTAAAACTAAGGCCATTTCTGCACTACACTGTTATAGTGCTATTATTCCACTTGCAACATCCTGTGGAATTCCGGGGTTTGTAGTTTACTGAGGCCAAAGAGCTCTCTGGCTGAGAATTCTAAATGCCTGTCCCTAAACTGCAAATCCTAGGATTCCACAGGATGTTGAAAGTGGAATAATAGCACTATAACATTGTAGTGCAGAAATGGCCTGTACACTAGGTAGAAACTAGAACATACAGTTATTTAAAAAGAAGAATGTATATTTTATTCATTTATTACAATATTTGTATCCCAGCCTATATCATAAGCTGTCTATGTGGCTTGCAATAAAATCAGTTTAAACAAGTTAAAATCTAAAACAGTAACAGTAATTAAAAATTCTGAGAATATTTTCAGTGACAGTAATTTAAAGAGTGAAAAACAGATGCTGATGAAACCATGAAGGACACTTTCTCACTATAGAATTGTAGCACTACAGTTATGCCTTAACTGCCATAGCAATTTCCTGTGGAATCTTGGGATATGTAGTTGGGTGCGGCACTAGATCTCTCTGACAGAAAATTCTAAAAACCCCTTCTAAACTGCAGATCCTAAGATTCCACAGGATATTGCAATGGCAGTTAATGTAGGATCTTAAGGCTATAATTGTGTAATACAAAAGAACTCTTAAGTCCTAAAGTCTTTAATAAAAAGCCAGGTTTTAACTTGGTGCCACAATGAAACAGTGTTGGTGCCAACTGAGCTTCAAAGGGAAGAGCATTCTACAGCTGGGAACTTACAAGACAATGAAGATGACACAAAGGCCCTTTTCACACATGGAGGGAGAAATGGGGGAAACGCGCTGAAACGGAGCTTACTGGCAGCCGG
Source organism: Ctenosaura bakeri (assembly GCA_948474755.1). Classification (NCBI taxonomy): domain Eukaryota; kingdom Metazoa; phylum Chordata; class Lepidosauria; order Squamata; family Iguanidae; genus Ctenosaura; species Ctenosaura bakeri. The sequence continues at coordinate 444,221 of CAOLHI010000469.1, forward strand.
GTAAGTCCGTCGCCACACAGAGCAGCGCGAGTTCGCTGCTCCACACTCCTGCAGCGTCCAAAATGGCGGCTTACGGCTGGCGGAGGCTCTCCACCAACCGAAGAAGCTCGCCAGCCGGAAGCCCGCCCCCGGCAGATCTGCAGGCACACACTTGCGCGCACCTGCAAATCTACACCGGGGTGCTGCAACAGAGCTGCACAGGGCTGTGCGCTCCGTGCTTTTTAAAAACTTCTTAAAAGAGGTTTTTAAAAAACACACAGCACCACCACTTCCGGTCGCTTCGGAGTGGATTGAGGTGTGGAACTACGCTAAAGTAGTCTGCTCCAATCCACTCCATGGTGTAGACGACCTCCATTAGAGGTCGCTCTGCACCGTTTTATTACCCCCGTGTGAAAAGGGCCAAAGTGTTACATTGTTCCATGTAGTATTTGCAAGCATACCATTATGGAGGGGCTGATTAAAGCAAGCATAGTTGGCCCTCTGTATCTGTGGAATCTGTATCCATGAATTCAACCAACCATGGCTATTTAAAAAAGAATTCCAAAAAGCAAACCTTGATTCTGCCATTTTATATAAGGGATGCCATTTTGGTACACCATTGTACATAATTGGACTTGATCATCCATGAATTTTGGTGTCCACAGGAAGTCCTATAACCAAATTCTATGGATATAGTACGTGTACAGTATGTGGTCCCAGTGTCCATATCTCATTTTCCTTTGGCTATGCAGAACAGTTCTGTTGGTATATTGCAGTTTGCCAATTTTTCTGCATGTCTAAGGATGAAAAATTTGCTGGCAAGAAATAGGTAATGGTAATTGCAATACTGTTGTTAACCTGGGTAGAGTCTTAAATTTTGAGGATAGACTGCCTACATTTACCTGCTCTGCAGTTACCATTTTGCCACTGGTTAAGGAGTGCAAGTGGTATGCCATATAACTATTTAGACTTGATTTAAGAGCTAAGTGTCTCAGTTTAGTATAGATTAGTGGATTTATTGCTCAGTCATAAAACCTGAACCGACTCATAGTGTTTAATGTGGCCTATACTGATTGCTGCAGCAGTTCAACAGTGCATTTCATATGCTGCACATTGCATTTCATATGCAGCAGTTCAGCAGCGCATTTCATATACTATGGTTGATATGAAATGTTTAGGACTGGAGTGGGGTTTGGCTTTCAGCAAACTACTTTATATGAAGTAATTACTGTCAAACTAAAAGTCACTGTGAGTGAATGTGGAGGTCTCCAGTTGAATATTCATTCAAATATATGAATTTGTTTGTTTCTTTCATAACAAACTGCTTTTAGTGGTATTGGGTAGATAATTGTCCACTGCTTCTCTTTACATGTCAGTAATATCTTCCACCATTCTCACCATTTTAGAATAAATACGCTTTCACAGCACAGTAGTCTCAGTGTAGAGCAAAGACTCCAGAAAATGCTTGATTGTCAGAATTCCTTTCAAAAGGTAAGAAAAATGACCTAGAGTGCTAAGATGTGCTAAAATTTCTCCCCTTGCATATTGCTATGGGAGAAATGAGAGAGACCTGGCAGGAAGGAGGGGAAAACATAAGGGTGTCAGCTTATATTGTTAAGGAGTTAATATGGATAAGGAAGCAGGGAATACATTTCAGGTCACGACAGCTGTCTATTACTACTTTCCTGTTCCTGTTGAGCCAGAAAGATTCAAAGCTGGTTGTACTTATGGAGTTCACACCACTAGCTCAAGATAACTGTTTGGAATTTTGCAGGTCGCTATTGGGAAACTGTGCAAAGATTAAAAATAAATCAATTTTATTGTGCCCCCACTGCATTACGTTTGCTACTGAAATATGGAGATGAATATGTGAAAAAATATGACAGATCTTCTTTAACAACTCTTGGATCAGGTGAGGATGGGCAACTTAATCTATATCTCCATTTGAAAGTGGTTTCATTGATTTTCTCTGGTTGCTGAGTTTCCATAGGTCTGTACTCATTCTGAAGAAGGGGTGGGGTGGGGGAAACCTGAAGAATTTGTCTGTAGACTCGACAAATAATGGTAGCTAAACCCTCTTGTTCTTTTTAGCAAGAAGAGAATCATTAAGAAATGCCATATCACATTTTCTGTGAAATCCCATCCTAAATTCTGCTGTCTCTCAAACTATATTCTGTGGTTGATGCTTATTCTTCTTGAGACTTTCCTAAGCTGCCATCTAAACCAGGAATAGGAATTGTGTGGCCAGTAGTCTATATGTAGCCCTGTAGCCCTCACTACCTCAGGGCCCCCAAAACTACCACTTATGGTGAAAGATTTGCCAAGAATCTCTCTGGAAGTATATGTTTGGGCTTAATCACATTTTAGCTCCACTCTTCTCCAGAACAGCCCCTCTCCAACTTCAAAAGCAGTCACTGGAACTCTCTTCTTAATTGTGGCAAAATAATGAGTATAGTGTGCCCAGGTTCAAGAGGACCCAAAGATGGCCTTCCAAAGCTCTTGGCTGCTAATCTAAATGTGCTTATATTTTCCCTCCTTCTTGTTGTTTCATATCCAGGGGATGCTTGGAGAGGAGGCTTTTATTACGCAGTTGCCATGACTGATTTATTGAATTTTACAGGAGGTTCAAATGTTGTATTCAACTTGTAACCCTCCAGTCTTTTGTCAATGTTTATTCTAGCTTTTCTTTTTGGAAAAAAAAAAAATCTTCTAAGGAGGAACAGGTAGATCAGCTATAGGACCCCTTTTGGTGGTTAGTCCTTGGAACTCTTTTTTTCAGAAGTATCGTATTCTTAATGGAAAGAATGAACAATTTTGAACACTCCCAACACTTTCCCTCTTGTTTTCTTTCCTTTGGACCAAGGTTGGGCAAGTGTGGAATGATAGGGGCCGTATTAGCCTACCAAGAGACCTGCAAGTGGCACAGTTTTCCACCATATCTACTCCTGATTATTTCCTCCTCCTCCAAATGCTTTCTAGGGAACAAAGGAGCATTTTCATCATGGGACTTTTTAGAGCCAGGAGATGTCTTTTTTTTTTTTTAAAAGAAGTAACTTCCTGTTTACTTCTTGTTTCAAAAAAGGCCTCTTTTGGGCCTAAATTGGCCCAAAGTGGGACCAAAACATAGTGGAAATGACCCCACTCACCTCTTAGAGGTGAGTGGGGCATTTTGGGACAATTTGTTTGAAAATTTTAATTAAAAATTTATTTAATCTGGGGGTAGGGCTCCCCAAATATGATGGAAGTGCTTTCCATAACCCCTATAGGGCTTTGGAGGGTATTTTGGAGCACTATCCCTGAGTGTCACAAAAATGGCCCTGAAGGCCACATGTAGCTCATGGGCCACAAGAAAGCCTGTTTTGCACCAACTCTGCCTTTTTTCCCCAATTATTGCATATGTAATAAACTTTGTTGATCAAAGGTAAATTATTTTCACTAGAAATCACTGTTCTAAAATCATTTTGAATTTTAGTGGGAGAACCAATAAACCATGAAGCATGGCAGTGGTTCTACGAGGTGGTAGGAGATGGAAAGTGTACACTTGTGGACACGTGGTGGCAAACAGGTAAAATGATGACAGTGAGTGAATGTTCACAAAAAAGCAAAGTAGAGTGCCTTGTGTTACCTGGCTATTGGGTTAAGTAGCAACCTGATCATAGACATCACATTTGTTAGCAATATTGAACATGTTACATCAGTGGTTCTTCCAAAAAGAGTGATGACTTGAGACAGGTACATAATTCTAACTCCTTGAAAAATAGATTATGTCTTATGTCTTCAGTGTATGCTACCTTTGTCTGTGCTGCAGATTTAAATGATTTTCAAGGTTGTTGAATTACCATCTTTTCCCAAACAATGACTCTAGAAAATGTAACTGAAGTTGGAAAGATTTTTGAGAGAAAGGATTTCTGGGGCACATGTTCTACACTACATTTATAGTATTTTGAGATGAAAGATATTGTATAGAATTCAAAATATTTAGCGTTTAGTTCCTAATTTTGCTATAGAATAGAAATAAACTAATAAAACTTGAATATTCCTTATATACTGCTATCTATTATACTCTTTCCAATAATTGTACCACCCCTTGCTGCCTCCTGGGCTTTCATAAAACCACAATGACAATTTTCCCTTGTTGCCTCTTGTACCTGGAGTGCTACTATCAATTGAAAACACACTCCTTCCAAAGAAAGAAAATGGAGGAAAGAGGAAGAAAGGGCATCAATCTGTTAAACTTATAATAACTGTTAGGAGGATGGAAGGTAGGATATCTCCAGTCCCATTTCACTTTGTTCTTCAGCCCCACCACAATATAGTGGTAAAATATTCAGGTATGAAGCTTCTAGTCCCCTAGCAGTAGAAGGCACAGCCTTAAGGGTTGGAGCAAAATACAGTGTCTTTAATCCTTTCTCTATTCATTACATGGATCCCCACCTCAAGGCATCTGTTTCCGGCTGTCTGGAATCATCCACTCTCTACTTTGGGTGTGTGAATGTTGCAGGTCATAGTTGTTCTCCCTGGAAGCAAACTGAGGTGACTGAATATCTATAAATTTGAAGGCAAAAATAATAAGGTAGCAATCAGGTGTGGAGGGGGGGCTTCTAAGGGAGGCAGGGGTATGTAAATTATTGTTTTTTAAATCTGCAAACAGCAAAGAATCTGATAATTTTTCAGAATGGGTACAGTGTTAATTTTCATTTACAAGGGAAAGGGCTGGGATGGGAAAGAAGAAACTGAATGGTGAAGGAAAGAAGCTCAAGCATCAAGGGGTGAGTGGTTAAGATTGAGGGATGTATGCCAGAGGTGAAAGAATTTCTAATCCTCTATGATGTGTTAACTTTCAGAAGAAGGGAAAAGAAAAAAAATCCCCACATTCTGGAATGCTATCCCCCACACCATGCTGCTGTTGTGTGCCTTCAAGCTGTTTCCAATGTATGATGACCTTAAGGTGAACCTGTCACGGGGTTTTCTGGGGCTGAGATTATGTGATGGACCCAAGGTCACCTAGCAGGTTTCCACAGCCAAGCAGGGAATCGAACCGTGGTCTCTATGGTCATAGTCTGGTGCTCAAACCACTACACTACTCTGACTCTCTAATTTGTTACCTAACTATACCTAGCTATAAAATAGCAGGTAATTTCAAGGAACAGTGCCTAAGTTTGGTTTTTCCTCTCCTTCTTTACTCTTTATTTTCCTTTTTTCGCCCCAAAAAATTACATTTTAAGAATACAATCTTGATAGCAGGGATATTGCCATTAATGATCTTTTAACTACTTCTGGAAGCCCTTTATACAATTGCTATAAAAATGCTAACCTTGAAAGCATTCCAACACTATCTAACATAGGAGGGAAAGTACCAGCGGGCATAAGAAGGAAAAAAGTTTTTTTTTCTCCCCTTCCCCGTACCTGAAAATAGCACTCCCCAGTCCTGAAAGCCACTGCAAAGTTTATATTCCAAGATCAGTCCCTTTTTTTCTGGGTTTGCGCTATAATCTTTTGCTTCCAATTCAATTTCTAAAATAATTATATTGGTCTATCCAGACTTATAAACTAATTATTTGAAATAGAATGATTCCTCCCCCCATAATAACTGCTGCTGGAAAGCCATAATGTCTCAAAAGCTGATTACTCAGTGTATTCAATGTAAATCCACACATTTTTATGAGATTTGTTGTTATATAAATGGTAGTTATAACAATAATTCACAAACAGAGTTTATGAGGATACACGATGTGTGTTGATTTTCCATAGCGTTAGCTCAATTGCACATCTCACAATCAATTTAAAAATAGCTCATTAATTGCTGTTTATCCTCTCTGGAACATTGCTCTCTGAAGCAGCAGTGTGCCACAAGATAATCAACTTGAACAGGCATAAAGATTAGCAAATCAGGCTTTACAAATCCATTTGAAAGCATTGGGGTGAGTGGATAAGTGAGAGGGAGATTATGAGAGAGAATGTATCTGAGGGGTGGAGTGAGGGGGACAGCAAGGCAGACAGACAGACAGAGGGCGCATAGTCCAAATCTTAATTGTTAATATATTAGGAAACTGTTAATATATTTGGAAAGCTCTCTGTGACAGCACAGTTTCCAGAACCTGTGACCCAATGAATCTTGTTCCTTCAAGGCATAGTACAGGATTCTCAAAAGTAATATTAATTTCCATAATTCTGAAGCAGTCTTATACTAGGTCAAGTTGTTTTTCCATATAGCCAAGCATTATCTATTGTGACTGCAGTGCCCCAGGTTCTTCACTAAGCAAAGGTGTTTTCAAAAGCAGACAGGAAAAATGAAGTAGGGTAGAAGGAGTGACAATTAGTGACAATTTTATCAGCCTATGTGTTTAACTTGTATGCTGAATATGTCATATGTAAAGCAGGATTAGACTCGGAGGAATGAGTTGTGAACACTGGAGGAAGGAACATCAACAAAATAACATATACAGAGGATGCCATACTAGTAGCAGAAAATAGCAGAGACTTGGAATGGTTCTGGAAGAAAGTACAAAGTCCCGTTTACAGTTGAACAGTCGGAAAACAAGAATAATGGCCACAGATGATTTATATACTTTTAAAGCAGATGATGAAGATTTTGAAATGGCATGGCAGGGTGTTGAACTGGATGGCCCGTGTGATCTCTTCCAACTCTACATTTCTGTGATTCTATGATTCTATGAAATAGATCACAATTTTCCATATCTTGGCTCAGTCGTTGGTCAGAATGGAGATGGCAGTCAAGAAATCAAATGAAGACTGGGACTTGGAAGGGAACTATGAAGGAATTGTATAGTATTCTCAGGTGTAAAGATATATAATTGAATATGAACGTTGGGATGTTCCATACCATTGTTTTTCCAATTTCTGTGTATGGTTATCAAAGCTGGGCAGTAAATAAAGCTGAGAAGACGAAAATCAACTCCTTTGAAATGTGGTGCTGGAGTAGAATTTTGCAGATACCATGGACTGCCAAAAAGACAAGTCAATGGAGCCTAGAGCAAATCAAACCTGAACTCTCCCTAGAAGCCAAAATGCCTAAACTGAGACTGTTGTACTTTGGAAGTATCATGAGAAGACATGACTCTCTAGAAAAGATAATAATGGTTGGTAAGGTAGAAGTCAGCAGGAAAAGAGGAAGACACTGCTACAGATGGATAAATTTATTCAAAGAAGCCACGGCCCTGAGTCTGCAAGACCTGAGCAGGAGCGTTGGTGGTAGGGAGACTTGGAGATCTCTCATCCATAGGGTCTCCATAAATGAAAATTGATGATGGCAGTGAGCAACAATATCAGTGGTAACCAGATAGGATAGCTTTATCTTTGAAATCTAATTTGAGTATGTCAAACTTTTTTTTATACCTGGTCAAGACAACATGAAGACTAAATGACTCTACAATAATCACAAATTGGACAAATTGGAGCGGGGGGTAAGGGAATGTATCCGTAATGAAAGGGACTAAAAGTTACTTCAGTGTTGAAAAAGGCCATCCTGGTCCTAAAATACTAATCATTACAATCAAAATGTTCATTTATCTCTATTTTCTCAATGTGTCATTGGATTGTTGAAATAAGTGGTGGTCCTCTTAGAGAATATCGGAGATATAGGCCAATTAAGTCAGCCCCAATTTAGGGGCTGCTGGCCTGTCTTACTTCCAGATGGTAGGATACCACACAGTGGCCTACATCCAGGTGGATTCCATGACTGATACTCCAGGCTTTCTGATGACTTTCTGATGACTGATACTCCAGGCATGACTGATACTCCAGACTGATACTCCAGATTGGTTGCTCATTGGACTGCAGTCGATTTTGTGATGCCTGGATCCATGCCATATGCTGGACCAAGTTTATATAGCTATAAATAATGAAGTTATATAAATGATGAAGTTGCAACTGCTGTTCTCCAACCATATTGTGCTTTGTTGCCTGTGTATTCACCTGTACCTCAACTTTGGATGGGCAAAAGCCTTCAAACTTTTCTAGCCAAACTGATCCTTTAGAGAGGCCACACCCATGACAATTAAACTTCTACCCAGTAGTTTAAAGAAAAGGGCAAAATGTAGGAAGTGGTGCTCCTAACATGGCATGGTTGATGTGCCATTTCAGAACCGTAACAGAGACTCCTTTTCCTTTCTGTAACTGGAAAGCAGCCTTCTCTTTCTTGTCCATTCTCCATGAGTTGAAATAATGGTGGGCTCTTTGCCATGTAACTGCCGTCTGGCACCACTTTTCAAAAGAAAAGAGAAGCTTCAGCAGACAGTTGCCAGCTGAGCAAATTAAGAAGATAAGCATGTTTTGAGGTTTGCATGAAACCAGTGCTGGAGGATTAAGGTACCAGAGATACTTCAGAAATTAGCTCAATTGTGTTAAGATGCATGTAGTCGAAGCAGTTGCCTTTGAAAGAAGATGTATGGCAAGGGTAGGTACTTGGGAGCAATTCCCAAATTGCAATTCCTGTCTTAGACATGGGCACATTTGATATCCTTCTTCTATTAGGTGTCCACGTGCTTATAATCTGTTTGCTCATTATGGCAATGTGAGGTATCCCTCTGTTTCTTGTCCTGTGACAGTAACAGTCTTCTACTTCCCCGGATTTTGATAAGGACAAACAAGATAAAGAGGGTAATGCCTTAAAAGTACTGTACACATTATAAGCAGTAACAATGGCTTTAAGATATTTTGCAGTGATTTGTAATTAGGGCACACAGTCATCCATTACCTTTTAGATTTCCCAAACAACTTTCCCATTAGCATATAAGCCATGTTTGAGCCCTGATCTCTATAAATGAAAAAAAGATGGAGGATTGCTATTTTGTGCCAAGTAGGGCAGTTCTGCTTTCTATTTCTCCAGCCTTCAGAGGGCAAGCAAGAGGCAAAATTCTGAGCTCAGAGTACTAACAAATTATAGACATTTAGTATCTTCGTTTGGTGTAAATTGTTGCTATCAGGGGAACTGTATATATTTATGCCAACTATGGAGTGTGGCTTTTATTAAAATGGGGCCTAAAATTTCTTTGATTTTATTACTGTTGCTTCTTTTTGTGTATTTCCTAGTGTTAGGCTATAAAAGATCTGATTAAGGTTGAAATCTCTGATCTGATTTAACATTTATCCTGATAGAAATGAGGAAAGAATGATTAAGAGGCTCAGTCCTGAATTGAAAATAATCGCAGAATGCCCATAATGGGTGGGAGAATCTAATCCTATACAATAATAGCATTTTAGTCTCATAAACCGCTTTTCGGCAAACCATTTGAAGTGCTGTGAAAACAGCAGAAGGAAGCACATTCCATAATGTCCTTGCACTTCTATCATTGCTGTTGAAATCACTTGCTAAGAACATAAAATTGGGTTGAATATAATTTTCTAGGTAGCTACCCAACTCACGGAGTCAGGGTAGAATGTGAACGACAGAACAAGGAGTTTCTTTGTATTTTTAGATGGGAGCTAGTGTCTCTGGAGGGTTTTAGGAATCTGACTCCAAATTAGTTTAGCGTAAGAACTTTAGTATTGTTTCATGAAGTGTACAATCAACAATATAACGTTAATTGGTAATGTGAAGGTCTTGGTACTAATGGTACCAATGGTACTATGGTACTAATATGTATGATGCTGGGGTGAGGGGGAGAAGGTCCAGAATGTTATGACCACATTGAAAGGAAGCTGTAGGAACAGGCAGGAATCATGTAGCCCTCCAGATGTTGCTCAATAGAAACTCCAGTCAGTCTCGGCCAGCATAGCCAATGTGAAAAATGTTAAGAGTTGCAATCCAGCATTTTGGAGAGCACCGTTATTCCCTCTCCTCACTTGTCACCTTCACATGCTCAGATACTTGTCTTTTTCCAATGCGGATGATTTGGAGTCCTATAATGCCAGATAGCAATGAGGAAGGGCACAATCTGGGTAAACAGGAAATCGAAGTTTTAACCCTGACTGTTTATTTCCCATCCCTACCCTAATAGTTTGAGTTTCTCTCTGACCTTAGCCACCCAAACTATCAGAGCAAGTAGGGGCAACCACCAATCAAGGTTAAGACCTAGATTGCTTGCTTTCTCATATCATGCTCCCCCCACAATTGTTTATTAAGAAAAAGTGTATGGTAAGTATGTAAGAATAGTGATAAACTTCTATGCGTATATAAAAATCTCTATAAAGCTGAGCATTTAGGTATATGCCCGTTCAGGATTCTGGGCACCTAGTATACTTTATGCGCCCTGCAGTTCAGAGAGATAAGGATCCTAAAGGAAAAGCACAAGAAAATTCTTAGATCTTAATGAATAGTCTTTTGTAATTTGAATTGTTTGCAGGGCTTCATTTTGAGGGGCTGAAGGGACAGTTAAGTCTATTGCCCATTACAATGAATGGCAAATTTGTTTTTGTTAAATGTGGTTTCATTGTTGTTGTTTTTAATTAGAGAAGAGTAGAGAGTATATGAATTTCAGCTGGTATTCTTTCACCATTATTCTTCCAGAAACTGGTGGAATTTGCATTGCACCTCGGCCTTCAGAGAAAGAAGCTGAGATAATTCCAGCTATAGCAATGAGGCCCTTCTATGGGATTAACCCAGTACTGATGGATGAGAAGGTGAAAACGTAGAAAAATATAAAGTAGATATGATGGGTTTGAGTTTATATATTTGAGCTTAATGCTGAGGCTATAGCCAAATAACCCCCTTAAAACATTTTAAAATGTATATTTAAAAGCATTTAACAAAACCAGAATATATTTTTCCCAAGATTTCCATGTAACTGTTCCATAGGAGTTTGGAACAGAAAATTTTAAAGGGGCCAGAATAAGCTAAAGTTTCCTACAGTCAAACTTGACAGCAGACTTGACTATATTTTTTAAAGAAGCTACTGTGTAAATGGCCTGTAGTTGATGTTGTGTGCCTTCAAGTCATTTCCAACCTTTTTTGACCCTAAGGCAAACCAATCACAGGGTTTTCTTGGCAAAATTTCTTCAGAGGAGGTTTGCCTTTGCCATCCTCTGAGGCTGAGAGAGTGTGACAAAGCCACTCAGTGGGTTTTCCTGGTTGAGTGGGGTTTCAAACCCTGTTCTCCAGTCACAGTCCAGTGCTCAAACCACTGTACAGGATAGTTCTAAATGGCCTGTATCTGCTCTAGAACAGTGGTTCTTAACCTTTTCTGAACTGAGGACCCCCTGTAAATTTAATTTGTTGCCAGGCACCCTGAAGACTTAACTCATTATTTAAATAAAATTCTGATTTAAATATTCAAATATTTATTTAAATATTTCTTTTTTAAAGGCTTCTGGAGACTAGGGCCCTTTTCGCATGGCATTTTCCATGCGAAAGGGCCCCTCGAACATTGCAGAAATGTGAGGAGCAGTCCACATGACACACTCACATTTGCGCGACGCTCTAGGGCCTGGCAGGCACTGCTCGCACACTTTTTCATTTTCGGCTTTAAGTTGAAAATGGTGCGTGGTTGCACTTTGCTCCCAGGCCCTGCGTACACTTACCTTGCGTGCGGAGCCTTGGGAGCCAGATCGGTCATGCTTCCTGTTTCAGTGCAGCCTGGGAAGGTCCCAGGCTGCACTGCGAAAGGAAGAGGTGGGGCTCTCGCGTAAGCAGGAAGCTTGTGCAGAGCTGAAGAAACCTGGGTGTGAGGACCTCTCACAAGAGGCTGCTCGTGCGAGCACCACACCCCAGTGCTGAGAAAAGGTAGTATGCGGAAAGGGCCAAGGTTTCAAATCCCTGCTCAGATACTGGGTGAGGCACATTCTCTTAGCCTCAGAGGAAGGCAAAAGCAATCCTCCTCTGAACAAATCTTTCCAAAAGAAGCCCTGTGATAGGTTCACCTTAGGGTTGCCACAAGTCAGAAGTGACTTGAAGGCACACAACAACAAACTTGCACTGGTGGGGAGGTTCTTTCAAGTCATCATGTCTCTCTCCTTTGAAAACTGACTTATGGCAAACCTAAGGCAAATCTGTCATGGGGGCTTTCTTGGCAACATTTTTTGCCTTTACTTTTCTTTGAGGCTGAGAGAATGTGACTTGTCTGAGGTCACCCATTTGGTTTCCATCACTGAGTGACGATTCAAACCCTGGTCTCTAGAGTCATAGTTTGGACGCCTGCACACAACTGTCACTGTGTCCCTTTCATCATGGTCAGGGCAGCAGGGGGTGCAGGGTGCTGTTTGGGCATGTACACACACCTGCTGTTGTGTCCCTCAGCACCCACACCACCTGCTGCCACATCTCTGATGAAAGGGACGTGGTGGCAGGCATGTGCACACATCCAAACTACTCCTTCATTTGCAAACAACGGAGCAATTTTGGCATCCATGTACCATCTCCTGCCGTGTACTTATTGCTGCCACTGCTGTTGGTGTCCAGCAGCAGGCCTTCACAGACTCCCTGTGAGAACTGTGCAGACCCTCAGAAGTCTGTGGAGCCTGGGTTTTGACTCACTGCTCTAGAAAATAGCTGGAGATTCCTGGAGCATTTGGAATGAATGTGCCTAATTGAGAGTGAGAAGAATGGGAAGGGATGTAGATGCTGGTACTTTATATTTTTTATTGTAAACTTTTTTTCTGTTATCCTCATTTTAAGATGAAGGTTTGAGGTAGGGTGGTTCACTTAAGGCTACCCAGCACAGAGCTGGCATTTCAATGTGGGTTTGTTTTAAGTTTGAGGCAACACTTGAACTGCACTGACTTTTCACTGACTAAACAGACATAATATGATATTTTAACTGCTAGGATAGAACAAGTAATGCTGGATGATCATCATTCCTCCAGTAGCATTAGAAGAATTTGGGTACAATCAGCTCTTTATAGCTCCTTGTGCTATAAAACAAAGTAATAGGCAGTGGGGGTGAGGTGTGGAAGATGGGGAGAATATACATTTCTTTGTGTTCCAAGTGGTCATATCTGTGTGTGCACGTGCCTTCAAGTCACCTGTCAACTTATGGTGACCCCATCAGTTTCACAGGGTTTTCTTAAATAAGAAATACTCAAAAGTGATTTTGCCAGTTCCTTCCTCTGAAAAACAGCCTATAGCACCTGGTATTCATTGGCAGTCTCCCATCAAAACACTAACCAGAGCTGGCCATGCTTAGCTTCCAAGATCAGATAAGATCTGGCGCCTCTAGGGTATTTAGGCCTTGGCCTATCTATTGTCTTGCAATACACAAACAATTATTTTGTTTGATGTAAAGTCGAAGGCTTTCACAGCCAGAATCCATAGGTTGTTGTGGGTTTTCCGGGCTTTGAGGCAGTGTTCTATTACTATTTTCTCCTGACGTTTCACCTGCATCTGTGGCTGGCATCTTCCGAGGATCTGATGGCATGGAAGTGAGACAGAGTATATATACTTGTGTAGTCCCCGGGTGGCAGGGAGCAATTTGCATATGTTACAGTTGGCCTGTGTGATGGCCTATTGTGAAATGGGATATCCCCTATGGGTGTATTGTTAGTCAAGGGATATGCATAACAGTGTGTTAAGTACATTAGCAACCCATTGTATTGTTCCCTGTAGAGGGACCTCCAGAGTCTTGGTGGTGTTCATTGGCATCTTTTTGAGTCTTGATTTTAGTGTTCTTCAGTACTGGTAGCCAAATGTTGTTTACTTTCTGAGTTTCTTCTTTCTTGTTGAAATTGTCCATGTGTTTATGGATTTCAATGGCCTCTCTTGTAGTCTGACATAGTAGTTGTCAGAATGGTCCAGAATTTTTGTGCTTTCAAAAAGCATTCTGTATCAAAGTTGGTTTATAACATGTTCTGCTACTGCTGATTTTTCTGAGTGAAGAACACTAAAATCAAGACTCAAAAATATGCCAATGAACAACACCCAGACTCTGGAGGTCCCTCTACAGGGAACAATACAATGGGTTGCTAATGTACTTAACACATTGTTATGCGTCTCCCCTGACTATCAATACACCCTGGGAGATAGCCCATTTCACAATAGGCCGTCACACAGGCCAACTGTAACACATGCAAATTGCTCCCTCCCACCCAGGGACTACACAAATATACCTACTCTGTCTCACTTCCATGCCATCAGATCCTCTGAAGATGCCAGCCACAGATGCAGGCGAAATGTCAGGAGAAAATACTAATAGAACATGGCCTCAAAGCCTGGAAAACCCACAACAACCTAATTATTTTGTTCATATACATGGGCATTCTATGCTCGTCATGTGTTGTCTTTGGTAAGCATTCTCTCTCTTGCTGGTCCTAGTGTTGATGTTGCTCATATGCTAGAGTCCCAGGTGTGAATATAAAGTATAGTTAGACCATTTGCTGCAGCTTCTTGGAGATTTCAGTTTCATTGCCTTGCTGACAGTCTTTTTATTTGCTTGCACCCCATCTCTTTAGGGAAATATATTAGAAGGCAATGATGTCACTGGTGCCCTCTGTATGGCACAGCCCTGGCCTGGGATGGCACGCACTATCTATGGAGACCATCAGAGATTTATAGAAGCTTATTTTAAAACTTACCCAGGTAAGAATGATAAACATAAATGTTGGTGTAACAAGTGCATAACATTCTACTTGAACTGCTTTTTTTTTCTTCTTTTGACAACAACATGGTATGCTTTCTCTGCACTTAAAAAACGTTAAAGGAGTTTTGTTCTATGAAAAGCTGACTCCTGTATTCAGTACCAGTTATGTCTGTTAAGCAAGGTTTTATATGAAAACAATGTGGAGAAAGACAGACCTTCTGAAATATTTCATTAGTATTGTATTGAATTCTAGAAAAAAGCTGATGGAAAATAAAACATTATATCAGGGTGACAGAAAGACTGCAAAACATAAAAGAATCAAGAATTCTGCTACAATTGTAGGTAAGGTGCTATTGCAACAGATGAAATCAGTGATGACCTGTAAACATGCTGAGATCTTGAATTGATACCATCCACAATGATCTCATAACAGAGTCTGGCATGAAAACGGCATTAGAAGAACGTGATACAGACAGACTGTTGTTCAGTATTTGTAGACCACATTAGGGCACAGTAATGAGACCATTGCCAAAACTGCCTTCGTCCATTCACAATTCATTTTCCTTAGCAAATTGAAGCCTGTCCCAGGCAGGGCGGAAATCTGGAAAAATCTGGAAAAAATTTTTTTTCCTAATACTTTTTCTCTGAAGCTTTATTTTTCTGGAAGAATGTGGGGAGGAAATGGATTATGAAGTGTTTTCTTTTAGAATGATGAATAAAATATTTAGAACCAGCGGTTCATATATTTAATTCTTCCACATTAATTCTGAAAACTAAATAGCAAGTAGACTTTTATCTAAGATTGTATACAAGAATGTTATTCTGTGGTGGTTCATAAGCTGTTGCCAGTGTGTGAGGTGTCAGCTACCTGTCTGCAGCAAGCTTCCAGGAAAGGAAAAACAGTTGTAGCCACTGGATACAGTGGTCCTTCCCTTACCACAGTCTCCACACAGACAAATGCAAGGTCATGTGAAGTGTCACATCCCACTGTAGTCAATGAATGCAGCAGGTGCACGTCCATGCATGTTGCATCCGTTAACTTTAATGGGATGTGACACTCACTTTTTTTGTTTTAGGAACACCTGCATATACAGATGGTACACTGTAGAAATATGGTCTTGATCCCTGGCACATTAGGGGGTGTGAACCTGGAAAATGACACCATGCGTTGCTGGGACGTATTTTCCAGCCTTTTATGATTTTTAGCTATTAATTCATCTTCGCTGTCACCACCCGCTGAATTATGAATGATCTGGACACTTGGACAGTACAGCGGGACCCTGTCCAACCACGTACATCCCTAAGCTTAAGGATCTTTCTTTTCCCCCAGTCTACCTAGCTTGGCGTGGGAAGGAGAGAAACAGGGTCTTTTACAGAAAGTATTTATTAAAGGTAGGCAAATAAACAAGGCAAATTACCACACATGGGAAGCCCCTTCCTCCCAGGCATGCTTAGTTACACGTAGTTACAAAAAGAACAGATATGGAAGCACAGACACATTCTTTAGATCAGCCAGCTCCAAAATAACAGAAAAGTTCCTAATGCGACTAGATAACTATTTCTAATTACTCACAGTTGTTCCTAGGCTTAGATGTTCTAAGAGGAAGGGCCAGGAGGCGAGGCGAGGCGAGGCGAGGCGAGGCCTACGGCCTGCAACTGGCACAGAACCCCCCTCCAGGAGGTTCCTTGGTTGTTATCCCTTTGTTATCTCTCTCGGCCACATGGCCTTGCAAGAAGTTTTATAACTTCTCCTTGGAAGCATCTGGAAGCATCCTGAAGATGCTCACCTCTTTCCTTTTTGATTGGTCAAGTCTCACCCTGTGACCTATGATGCTGACCACATGACCTGTGATGCTGACCACATGACCTATGATGCTGACCCACATGACCTATGATGTAATCTAATCTCCAACACCTTATTAACCCTTGGTTTACCTGAAGAGGGCAATGTCCCCCTTTAGCTAAGTCAAGATAATGGGAAGCCCCATTATCACAGGGGGGAAAGCCAATTTTCCAATATCAGAAAACCTGAAGAACATGTACAGTGTCAGATTATTGTAATTCATGGTCCTGATTTACTTTTCTCATTTCTTTTTATGGAAATGAATGCTTTATGTCTGCATGATACTATGGAGGATTAGAGGAGATAAAATAATTTTCTTCTTTAAAATTAATCTTGATGAATTCTTCTGTACTTATTGGATTTTTTTTTTTTTGCTCGATTTGCATGAACCGACAAACCTAATGAAGTTCCTTACAGTTCAGGTGTTCCTTATAGTTTAGGAAATGTTTAGTTCTATTAGTAAGAAAAAATAAATTTTGAAAAGTAACTTCACTTTGTAATTATTCTCTGAATAAGCGGCACTTTGAATATACCAAATATGATTTATGCCAAACTAAGTTATACAGAATAGTGACTTTCAGTCTGTAAAAGATGCCAATTGTACATGCTTTTTAATATTTTCCAAAACCTCCTTTTAAAAAAACCAGAGGAAAAAGCCTTTTCTCCATGGCTTGAACATTTCCAGAAATTTTACATCTCTGATTGTTCTGTGTATTTCTACTACTATATTTCTACGACCTTTGTTTTTGCTGCTAGTGCAGGCATTGCTTTCTATGACCGTCTTTAATAATGGCATGCAAATGTAACAGTATGATTACTGGCACCGTATCCCATTTGGAAAACAGCTGTGGTGTTGCAGAAGACAAAGGCACCTGGATCCCACTTCCAGAGTTCATGTTTTTGAACCCTAATCTCACAATTGCCTATTTACATGTACCCGTATCATGCATGTATTACTAAATAAGTTTGCTTGGATGCTTTCATGCTATTTAGTCTACATATTTTGAAATGTACTGTGTGAAGTCATAATCTTTTCACTGTGATAATTATCAGTAATCCAGAATAATCTGTCTGCAGTATACACACAGTATTCCACCATCCCTGCAGGAGTAATTGGCAGTGTCGTTTAAGAGTACTGTGATCTTAACAAATGTTTGTGCCAGCCTTTACTGACAGTATGCCTGTTTTGTCACTGTAGGTTATTATTTTACTGGTGATAGTGCTTACAGAACCAAAGAAGGCTATTACCAGATAACAGGGCGAATGGATGATGTCTTAAACATCAGTGGACACAGACTTGGAACTGCTGAGATTGAAGATGCCATGGTAATTGTTGGCACCAACAACTCCTGTAAACTAATCTGAACATCACAGTTTATCAAGTAACAATATTATTGCATCAGGTTTTGGGCTGATGGCTGGCTCACCTGTGGGTATTCATTTATGCACTCATTCTGGCATTAAGGCATGACTTACATATGTAAATGAGCTGTTAGGGAATAGTCACCACAAATGATTTTCTGTCACTCAGTGTAAACTCAGATAAAGGCCTACAATGGAGGCAGTTCACTGATCTGGTTAGGTATGAACAAGCTTTGGGGCATTAATTCGTAACATGTTTTAAAGTAGGGATGGGACGAATCCAGAATTTTCTGAATCCAAATCCGGATCCAAATCCCTGGAAGGTTCTGTGAATCCGTGAATCTCACAAATCTTGAATTGTTCAAATCCTTTTTTAAAAAAGGGTTCAAAAAACAAGGGAAAGAAAGCACTTCTACTGAAAAGTGTTTTGAAGCAGAATTTGACATCTTTGTTTAATGAAAAACGAATTAAATAAGAGTTTTCACTTTCAGGAAAACATACCTATATACTTCTTATTTGGAAGAAACAAATGCAATTGACATGTTCATCTATTACATGGACTATATAACTCTCAAGTCAAAAAGGATAGAGATTATTACTTTGCAGAAGGAGGCAGCCATGGGAACAGGCAGCAGGAGCAGACATAGGCAGGCAACCCTAGGAGATACAGGCAGCCTTGCTCAGCTAGCTGGCCTCCCTTCCTGGGGGAAATCTTGGAAAAGCACCTAACCTACTCTGTGACCACTGCCCAGAAAGGATGGCCGTGATCTGAGCAAAGCAGGCAAGGCAGCTCAAGCCTTGCCTACTTTCCTCAGATTGCCAGCCTCCCTTCCAGGCTGCAATCTTGGGAAAGCGCCTAACCAACTCCGCGACCACCGCCCAGAAGGGATGGCTGTGATCTGAGCAAAGCAGACAAGGTAGCTCAGGCCTTGCACACTTTGCTCAGATTGCCAGCCTCCCTTCCAGGCAGTAATTGTGGGAAATGGTTTAACCTACTCCATGACCACCACTCAGAAGGAATGCCCGTGATCTGAGCAAAGCGGACAGGGCCGGAGCGACCTCGGCCAGACTATCCCAACCGTTCCAGCCTCGCCTGCTTTGCTCAAATTGCGGGATCCCCCTCAGTGGGTGATCGTGGGGCGGGATAGCTCTGTTCTCCTGATCACCGCCCAGAAGGGACACCTGCGATCTGAGTAAAGCAAGCAAGGCTGAAGTGGGTGGCAATCGCCTGGTCCCAGGTCGCTCTGGCCTCATGCGTTTAGCTGAGATTGGGGCATCTCTTCCAGGCAGCAGTCACGTGGACAGAGCTAATCCACCCTGTGACAACTGCCTTGAAGGGCTACTGGAGATTGCAGGAAAGTGCATGGGGCCAGAGCAGGTCCAGCCATGTGATCAAGAGGGCCACCAGCCTTCCTTGTGGGCAATGTCCAGTCACAGCTGCCCCAGAGGGACACCAGCAACCTCGGCCATACCATAGCCCTTGGGGAGAACTGTAGAATAATTATATTACCTAACAGAGGGGGCAGCTGTAGGCACAGGCAGCACAAGCCAGCAAGCACAGGCAGCCTCCAGCGTGCACGTGCAGCTTTATGCCACGATTTTCGCGCAACCAGGGGGCTGCTGGCCAATCAGACTTTTGGTGAGCCCCAGAGGCACCAATTTTAAAAAGTAAAAACCAAACTTGGTTGGTGGATTTGAAAGATTAGATTCGCTGTTTTGGCACCAGGGTTCAGATTGCTGAATCTCGAATCCTTGCCCAGGATTCGAGGATTTGAGGATTTGGTTGGTCCATCCTTACTTTAAAGAGAGCTATGATGTTTGACATGAAAAAGGCATTTATTTTACAAAACCTCTTATTACTGTATATACTTTTTGCTATTTCATACATTCTTTAAGAATCAGGAACAGACAATTAGATAAAATTTTGAAGTACCTTATGAAATAAAAACATAACTGTATCCAAGGGGGGAGCAGAGGCAGAATAAGAAGATACCTGGAATTGCCTGTCTATAGTTATAAATAACTATACACAACTCTACCCAAATTATAAGAGAGCAGTATTATTCTATGATTCTATAAATAATACTGCTGTCTTATAATTTGTGTATTTTATGTTTCATTTATATAAATATATAAAATATAAATAAAAAAGAGGAAAAAATAAAGGGAGCTATGATATAAAGTGAGCATATGCATTATTTGCTGAATTTTTATCCTGCCTTTCTACAAAAAACTAATGCTTAAGACAGATAACAAATGTTATGCAAAACAAAATATAGACAAATTAAGTAATAATGCCATTTAAATGATCAGTTTTGTTTACTATGCTTTTAAATTCCTTTGTTCTAAAAGGATCAACATCCTGCCGTACCTGAATCAGCCGTGATTGGTTATCCCCATGATATCAAAGGAGAAGGTAAGTGGATGAAACATTTTAAAGTTCTTATTCAAATATTTAACTTATATTTAATCATTGCCTTTTAAAATCCAGGGATGGGAAAATATGGTTAAAGAAGAAAATGATTATATTCATAGTGTTACCAGTTTGATAGGATCTGCAGAATCAGGATTAGGTGGTGGTGGTGGTTTTTGCCAGCTCATTAATATATTTTATTGTATTTAATGTTTTTCCTTTAAAGAATGTTCAGAAACAGGATCAAAGATAGGACATTAAAAGGACCAGCTTATAAATTCTCTTAAATTCAATAGGGTTAACAACTTGTTCTGAGTATTCTTGCATGAGAAGTAAACATCTTTTAGACCTCTGGACTTTCTTTTTTTTTTTTTTTAACATGAGGAAGCAGATGTAAAATAAGTTTATTCAGTGTACTAAAGTGTGATGTCGCTTGGCCTCAGAGCTTTTATCCCTGCAATCCTATGCACATTAGCCTGGGAATAGCTTCTATTTTCAATTCAATATAACTTCCTTCTTAGTTGTTGTTGTTTTGTCTCTTCATTTTGTTTCTGAGTTAATGGTGACTCTGTGGTGACTCTATCATGGGCTTTGCCTTTGCTTTCTTCTGAGGCTGAGAGAGTGTGACTGGCCAAAGATCAACCAGTGGGTTTCCAAAGTTGAGCAAGGATTCGAACTCTGGTCTCCTAAACTGTAGTCTAACACTCAAACCACTATACCATGCTGGTTCTTTTCCTAGTAGATGTGCATAAATTGCACTATAAGAATGCTTCAACGACTGAAGGAATAAATGTTGTTTGAACCTGGATTTTGAGAACACAGTGAAGAGCTACACTGAACAAAACAATGTTTGTAGTAGCATTTCCTAGTATTCCTTTGTGAAAATATCCTTAGAGTGAAAGTCTTTTAGACCAGCTTGTCACTTTTACCACACTGATTAATACATTATTATACCAATATCCTCTTTTGTGGTGAAGAAGAGTGCCTCACAAATGCTAAAAAGTCCTTTAATGTATAAATTACTTCTGGCCTTTCTTCCAGCTGCATTTGCCTTCGTTGTACTAAAAGATGACACAGCACACCCAGAAGTTGTTACCAAAGAGCTAAGAGAAATAGTTGCCTCCAAGATAGCCAAATATGCTGTGCCTGATCATTTTCTGGTAAGTTTTTCAGGAAGATAGTCAACATTTAAAACAGTCATGGAATTCTTGCTTTTAATATTGTCACGCTCTTCAAGTTGCAGGGCAACCGAAACTCTTAGGATATAGTGGGGACAATCTCTAGATTAGTTTATACATTTCCCTTGATTGGATAAATATATCTGCTGCACATCTGTTTATTTTTTTGTCATCAGTGAAATGGGGACAGCTTTTGGAGAGGTCTATTATTAATTAATGTGGATTGTTCAATGTCCAGGTCTTTATTTTTGTCATTTTTTCGTCTGTCTGTCTTTGGAGTCCACATCTTAAAAGAGGCACAACTCAACTCATGTTCCTGGAAATGCCTCTGTCTTAATTTTAGGGAGGATTAAACAGCTTTTTCCCCTCTTGATTTAGAGAAACCCACATTTAGGCAGGTAACCCCTGATCAGAGGGCTACTTCCTAAAATAGGATCTCATAATACCACTATTCTTGATAATTTTCACCCACTGTTAATTCTATAGTAACTGTTTCTATAGCAGTATTGGTTTCCTTGAGCTTGGTCTTGAAGGTTTTTCCCAAGCATGACTTCACATAAATAGTCATGTTACTAGACTCTTGAAAACTAAGGCTATTAATGGCTACTAGTCATGGGGGCAATATAGTACCATGAGTGTTAGAGGCAATGTCCCTGTTAATTGCTGAGGAACATCAGCAGGGATTTGTGTACTGTTTCACTAGTTTCTTGCTTGCTTGCAGAAACAGTTAGGAAAAAAAAATTAAGATGGTGATTCCCACCCCTTCCCAGCCCAGTGAGGACTGAGCATGGAATAAATGGCTGAAATAGGAAGCTGGAAAAAGAGACATATAGATATAAAAAGCAGAGAGAGAACTACATCATCGTCTGGGTGTATCGTTTCTATGTTCAGACTGAGAAGCTATTTTTAAATGCTTACAGGAACTGAAAATGGGAACTGCGAATAGGAAGCAAAGGAGAAATCCAAGATTTTAATATAGCTGGGATTAGGCAACCCAATCATCCCATAAAATTGGCAAATGGAGAATCCACCCTTCAGCAAAATGAAAGTTGAGTATGCTCAGTGGGCATGACATCGCTATTTGGTTAGGGGAGCGGGTAACTGAGGCAGGAATGGAATGGCTGGTACCCAGAGCAGACATCCCATAAACAGCAAATTACAAAAGTCTGAAGAAATAATAGGTTCTTTTATTTGAAAACATAATGGGAAATTAGTTTGTTCCAAATAATAACTTTAAAACCTGTGATAGCGGCCAACAAGGAGTTAATTCAGTTACTCAGGATGGTGTGAGTCATAAGAGTAAAGAAATAAACCAAAACAAGTTTTGAAAAGAACTTTTAAAACAAAACTGTCAAAAACTCTTGTACTTTGTGCAAGTCTTTGTTCTAATTCAGTGGCTATGGGGATGGCCTGGAAAGTTGCCGAGGCTCCTTCGTTGCCATGGTGGCATGGAGACAAGGCAGTTACCACTTTGTGCAAGTAGAATAGGAAGCAATTTAGCTGAGATACATTAGGGGCATGAGTTTATTTTCATAATTTGGCCAAATGGCAGTGATGTAGACTTGAGTCGATAGACTTGGACTCAAGTTGGACTTAAGTTGCTTCAGTTACTTGACTTGGACTCAACTCAGCTGTAAATGATGCACTGACTCAACGCGACTCAAGACTTGTATATTTTTAATGACTGACTTGATGCCCTTGGTTCAGTAACATAACACATTCATCCAGAAACCTTACAACTTTGAACAAAGCCTCCATTTCTTTTTGCCTACTGGTCACAGGGCAATCTCTCTCAAACCCAAAGTGTTAGTGCATTTCTCAGAGGGGAGCAGCAAACAGGTTAGGCAATGGCCTTGAGGCAGGCTTGAGGTCTGCTCAGCAGCCTGTCCCTGCTGCATATCGGAGGAGCCTTCTAAAACATTTCCTAAGAGCAAAAGACAAGACTCACCCCCAGAGTGCAGGGTGCATTTCTCAGAGGGTGTGATAGATAATGATGCTGTGATTGGGGAACAACTGATTGTGCAGGGAGCCAAGCCAGTGAGTGAGCAAGTCAACGTACAAACATCCCCTGCACTGGAAGGTCAAACAGAGACTTAGTTGCCCCAAGGCTGCTCGTGATGGAGAGGGAACCAGCAGTGATGCAGAGGAATTGCAGCCAGCTGTGCCCATCAGCCCTTAATCACAGAGAAGGCTGAAATGGGCTGCTGAGAGGGAGGCTGCGTGGACTAGGCTGAGGAAACAATAACGAGCAGCACCTGCTCACAGGGGCTATTTAAGTCTGCCGGTGTGGTTGCTCCTTATTTGCAGCAAATTATTAGCAAGCCCTCACAACTTTTGTGTCTCCTGCTCCCTGTAACCCTCTGAACGGATCTCTGCCTCCTGAACCTTTGGACTGGACCTTGACCTGGCTCGGCTTCTGTTTTCCTGATGTTTCGTGTATTCAGACTCCCCAAGTGTTCCTGACCTCTCTCCTCCCTTGCTGGCTGCGGCCCGGCAGGGAGAGATTCCTGACAGAGGGGAACAGCAAATGTATTAGGCAATGGGCTTGAAAAAGAAGGATCCTTCCTTCTAAATCTTTTGAATCTTCAGGAATGGGGAGTAAGATAGGATCCTATTCCCCACTTTCAAAGCTGCAGGTGGCAAAATTGCAAATGTGGACAGCTGACTCTGCTTAAATTGTTAAAACTGACTTTATTTCACTCTATCCAATAATTCTGGAATTTTGGTTGGGGTATAAAGTTGGCTTCCAGACGAGACTTGACTTGAAAGTATCTTCAGAGACTTGAGACTTGAAAGTAGAGACTTGGAGTAAAAGACTTAAATATATCACTGCCAAATGGCATCAGTAAGATGGCATGTATCAACAAAAATGGCCCGGTTGAATCTTTTTTACACCAGGAGAAACATCTTGATAGTTTGTGCTATGTAATCCTTCTTGTTTACAATAAAGCTTTATTTGTCTTGAATTCTTAACCCACTAGTGCCTACTGCTGGACTGTACATCTACAATCCTCCAGTTGCGATGGAAGAGGAAAGCCAAAACATTTGGGTGGTTACTTACTCAGTTACTCCATTTACCAGGAAGAGGGAGAAAGGAAGGAGGCTTTCTATAGTCCTTGAACCACACTAATATCTCAAGACTGAATGAGTCTAACTTGATTTAAAGTAATAATAATTACTTATAATAATTATTATTCACTGCACTGTTTTTCTTTTTCAAACAGGTGGTGAAACGTCTCCCCAAAACACGTTCTGGAAAAATCATGAGAAGGTTGCTCCAAAGAATAGTAACAGGCAGTGTTGATGATATGGGAGATATCACCACATTGGATGACCCCACTGTCATTGAAGAAATACTTGAAGCATATGGGAAGTACAAAGTTAAGCATCCTACATTTTGATGGGGAGCTATGGAAGTTAGTTCTCAGAATAACAAAAGGAGTTACCAAATCTCTTCATGCTCTATGGGGGAATTCTACTTAATTCAAGTGAAAATCAGAAGATTATTCCTTCTGAACAATACCAGATATCCTGACTCTTGTGTGTGCATCACTCCATTTCACTATGTCTTACCTATCTTTGAAACTACTCCAGCCATAGTTTAGATCTTGAAAGTGTGAATACTTTCTTTTCTCTAACATTTTAAAAACATTTGGTTAAATAGCACTCTGGGGAAACTGTAAACAGCAGGGATGAATTTTGTCTTTATATCTGTGCATTTTTAACTTTGTATCAGAGAAATGTTCTCTAGACCTTTTCCAGGATTGGAAGGGGGATGTTGGTTGTCCTTCTCTCTCATCTTAATAGCCAGAAATAGAACTTTGAGGAATGCCCTTTCATGATGAGCCACTTAGGAAAACGAAGCCTCATTCTTGCCTATCACTCTGATACCGTACATTCTGCTGCTGTTGCCAGCAATTTCTGATTCTTCCATTTTCTACAAGAGAATAAAAAAGAGAAAAGGGGCACTTTTTTCCTTTTCCTTCTATCTTTTCTCTTTCTTCATTGCACCTTGGATTTTTTTTTTATCTGCCCATGTTTTGAGGGAAACCTACATGAGTTTTACCTCACTGGTACCACACTATTCAGCCATCGCATCTGGGTTGTCTTTCAACAGGAAGAATTTTTTTGACATGGTTGGGTTATTCACCCCCCACTCCCCTCCCCATAGCTTAAAGCACAGGCAAGCCATGACCAGGTCCCAATGTGGGGGATGATGGGCAAGGTGCAACAGACTGCTGTAGGTAGTAAATCCAAGATCAAATTGATTGTTCTGTATCACCCTCAACTGTCTCAAAAGAAGTCTTGAAAGGAGGACAGAGTTTCATATATTTTGGCTGTGAATAAATCTACATCAGGGCAGCTTGCCTTTTCTCCTTTGATGGTGGTGGACAAACTCTCCACCAAGAGTTTTGCAACTCAGTGTTAGTATTATTCAGCGAGAATTTGCAACCATGCTACTCTCAAGTTTTGCTGCTATTGTCCTGAGTGTTCATAAGATAATGTTTGCTGTGGTGGCCCATTGGATGAAATCTCATCTTCGTGCTTGCCCTTAGATGATCTCTTAATAAGATGTTTTTCCCAACATAGTCTGTGAGATGTACAGATGATGCTAATGTCTCTCTCACAGCCTGGTTTTCTTGTAAATCTTGGAAAGAGTAATCTCTGCCTTCTAAAAGACTTGCAGTGTCTTGACACAAGTTATTTACATAGAATCTAGTCTAGTTTCTCTTCCTATGGACAAGATTTCAGAGTATTTGCTAAATGGTCAACTCTGATTTTTCCCCTAACCTCAGATAACCACCTTTGCACACAGTTGCAGAACCTGAGGATTTTGAAAACAGACAGTTCTGTGCCAGAAAACTGCAATGGCTTGTCTTTCCTACAAGTACCAGACCAGGCACATAAAATACCTCAAGGTCATGGTATGCATGCTAGTAATTCAGTCTGTAAGGTGGTGGCTCTCCCTAACTTGATTCAGAAGTTAAGAAAGAGAATTCATTTTGGAAGGTGCACAAGATTCAGATAACCATAAAGGATGGTCACTGGGACTGTCATCCTCACATAGCTGAAGCTTTATGGAATCTGGAGGACCAGGTCCAGAGTATCAACTGGTTGTTGCTGAAGGTCTCAGATTATTTCTACAGGCATTCTTCTAGTTCTTGCAGAGGCAGGCCATCTTAGTACACATCAGTAACATTACTGCAAAAGTACACATTAATTGACAAGTCAAGACATATTCTTCTTGTCTGAGAGTGGAGGCCTCATGACTATTACATTTAGTCAAAGATCTGTTTTAATTCACAGAGGTTGAGCACATGCAGGAGGAGCTCAACATCAGAGCACAATATCTGAGCCAAACATTGAAGAAGCTGAGTGTTGTAACTGCAAAGGTGTGGTCTAGCTGCAGAGATGTTTAATAGTTTGTCTGTCATTTTGACAAGCCTTTGGTGGATCTCTGCATTTCTAGAAAATCATAAGTAAACAAGTTTCTATCCCAGTTTTATACATACGAGATGGAGGATATAAATTAATTGACATCACTATGGCATCCAGACCCATTATATACCTTCCTTCATTTCTGCTTCTGCCAAAAGGTCTAAGGTAGTGAAAGTGTAAGTTGCTTCTATAATTCTTGTAGTTCCATCCAGGCGTAGGAAGGCTTGAGTTTTGACTCCTTAAGTTGTTTCAGGAGGCAATGCCCTCCTCAGTATGCCTTCTGGATTGGAACCATCTTCACACTTGGAAGTTGAAAGGGTGATTTATAAATATATGGTGATTGACACTATTTGTACTTTGAGATGCTCTTTAATTAATTGAATCTGTGCATATACCCTCAGGTGTTCAAGAGATGGTGTGAGGAGCTGTGACCTTAAAACTGAAATTATTTAGTTTCCCCTGGTCTTCTTGTAAGACAACCTGTGGAGAGTCTTCAACCCAACACTCTGAAGAGGTAGGGGAGAGGAAACCATCTCTTCAGTTTTGTCTGCAAAAGAAGGTTTGCAGCTTAATTCCCATGTGAACCTTAGGTTTATTATGCAACTGCTTTAATTAACCCTCCTGGCATTTACTGTTACCTTCTTTGGGACTTGCAACATTTATTCCAAAGGCAACTCAATTTTTCATTGCACATCACTGGTGAAACTCTGGTCTTTTTGCTCTCATCCTACTAGGCCATTTGAAAGAAGCTGAGTTTTCTATTCTCTTTTTTGTTTCACTTCAGCCTGTTATGGGACACAAAATACATACTGTGGCGCTCAGTAGATAGAAGATGGCTTGTATTAGGCAGTGCCTGGGGCTTTCTTGTTCGGAAAGGTTATTGCTCATTCCACTGGCTACAAATACCTCCTTGTTAGACATTTGATGGGCTGCTACATGGAAGTCAGTTTTCACTTGATGAGAGATTACAAATTGGATGTGCTTGTTTCTACTAAGCCCTACTTCAGTTGTCATGTATTCTGGCAAGTTATTTGGAGGTGACCACATATATTTTGTAGGCACTTGCAGTCTTCCCACACTGGTTTCTGAGAAGCTCTAATATGTCTTATGTGAACATGTCCTCTCTCCAGTGCTGGCAAAAGGAACATTGGTGCTCAGCACATTCATTTTCAGCAGTGGAAAGAGAACCTCCTTCCTATCTGGTAGTTTTTTTGCTAAAGTATTTCTTTCATTTGTTCCTCAGTTGGGGTGAGAAAGCATCTTCTTGTTTTTTGCGTTATTTTAATTCCCTTTTGGTTTTGTATGAAGATTTGCTTATCAAAGTCCTAGAGGGCACTCCTCAGAACTTTCTATTTCTACAAGAAGGAGAAGCAACCAATATTAGGATATCCTCCTTCCACTCTGAAAGCAAATGTGTCACAGGAATGTTCCCTTCCTAGCCATTCAGGTAGATTGAATTTTTCAATGTTTCAGGAACTCATATTTTTCAATGCTTCGGGAATTTCTAAAAATTTGTAATTATACTAGTATGTTTATGGAGATCTGGTGTTTTCTGTACTGAAATTACTAAGAGAAAACATTCTTCTAATTTTTAGATATTGGCTGGCCAAATAATGCTTGTAACTTAATTGTGATTATTTTTAAAATAAGGTATGATAGTCAAAGCTTTTAAGAGTTACTTTTTTCAGACTACAGCTTTTAGAACCAGCCTCCCAGCAGGCTGGCCACCTAATTCTGGAAATTGTAATCCGAAAAATAATTTTTCCATGCTGTGTTGATAGTTTAATATTTATGAAAGTGAATTTCTTACAGATCAGTTGGGGGAGGAAGCAGTTAGAGGCTTGTTGTTAAGATTCCATCTAGGTTTTGTTTTCTCCAAAACAAAATAGCCTTTGTTTAAGGGAGTCCTAGTTTGTTGTTTAAGATACTGTAATTTCCATTTGTTTTAAGTCCGAATATATCCAACAATCTAACAAGTAGAAGAGTTTTCATACCCTTAAAAATCAATGTTAAGTGTCATGATACCAAGATCATACTAGTTATGTTGGGTGATCACATTGGTCCAACTCACAGTAACTTAGTTCTGCAGGTAATGCTCCCTTTTCTATTTATGATTTGTGAAAAACTAATAATATATGGAAGGGCATGTGTATGAGAGTGAGGATGAACATCTTTCAATATGAAAAGGAGGAAAATTAAGTAATATCTGTAGATTGTGACAGTAACCAGGATACCATGAGCCCAAGTATGGTGCCTTAAATGAAAACATGTATGTTAAGGGTACTGCATTCATTTGATAGCAGAAGTACAACCAGAAGACCTTAAGCAAAAACACTTTCCTTTATTTGGAAGTGAATTTTGTTTAGAAATACTTGGAACAGAAATACATTCTTTAGCAAAGAATGCTTATGAACACACTTGTCTTTTTATATACATACACGTCTGTGCTGCCTATTTCAAAATAGATAGCAAGTCAGAACATATGCAGTTATTGAGAAATAATATTATGAATTCAATATAGAATTAAAACTTGCATAATCTGTTTTATGCTGGGTCCTACTTGTTTAATATTGGGGTAGTCTTGCAGATATTTTTTGACTGCAGCTCCCAGGATTCTTCATCATTAACTGTGCCGGCTACAGCAACTGGAAATTTCAGTCCAACAACATCTGAAGGATTGTATGATTCCCACCCCTGTCCAGTCCAGATGGGCAACTCTGGCTCTCTAGATGTTGATCCTCTGCAGTTCCTGTGTGTGCATGTATATATGCCTTCAAGTCACTTGTCAATTTATGGTAACCCCATGAATTTTAGTAAGATTTTCTTGGCAAGGACTATTCGGAGGTCATTTTGCCAGTTCCTTCCCCTGAAACATAGTCTACAGCCCCTGGTGTTTGTTGGTGTTCTTCCATCCCCATAGTAATTCACAATTGGCTGTCGTCACAAGAGGTGATAGAAACTGCAATATAACAACTGCAGTTTAAGGGCCATAAATAGCCCAACCCTACCAAAAGCAACGCACATTCATCTGCTGTAGTAATCCTGAGCACCTCCTAGTCTTGCCAGTAGCTAAATTCCACTCAAATATATACAGACTGATATTATAAGATCTTTTCAGTATCTTAAGTCAGATGTTTTGCTGGTATACTTGGCTAACTCTGATTTCCAACCCATTGAAGCAAGAAAAAGAATTCACATGTATATACTGTGATTCTTATTGCTTTATAGTAGGAATATTTAGAGACAATTGATGTTTTGTGTGTTTTGTACGGATATTCATGAAAATTCAGTGAATATGGTAGTGAGTGAGGAGAAGAAGCTTGGCCCTTTTCTCACGGGGTAATTAAATCTTCCCAGGTCGACCTCGATCGGGTGCCATTTTCACCTTAGAGAGCACCATATCGCATTAAATTTTTTGGATTCTCACCCCAATCCGCGCAGGGGAGCCACCATTCAGCATTTCCGCGCACCTTTTAAAAACCAGAAGAAATGTGGTTTTTTCCTCCAATCCGCGCTCGTCGTTTCGTGAAAAAGTGACGGTGCGTCCTGATTCGTGCGGGCGATCAAGAGAGGGAGGGATCAAGGCGTGGCCAGCAGAAGCCACAAGACCGCCCCCAATACGAACGGCTGAAAGGACCGTCATTAGCGGGGCTAGCACCCCAGCAATGATCGTCAGTAGCTCGTTCTCCATACACAAAACAGCAGAAAGCAAGCAGAAAGAAAGAGGGGGAAACTGTTTCCACGGTGGTTCAAAAGAAAGGCACGGGACAGGGTGAGGGGGCGGAGGATGTGAGGGGGCGTGCGTGCGTACTGACGTCAGTGATGACGCTCAGGATGTTTCTTTTAAAAATAGGGCACAGCCAATCAAATGCTAGGCAGGGCGGGGAAAGGACACCTTCGGGAGTGGCCATGGTAATATTGTGTGAATGCGTTGATGCTGCCTAAGCCTCTTCCCTATGGAGCCGTGAGAACGCTACTAAAAGTTCAGTCGTGTTAGTGGGGATTAAGGAAAACCCCGCCTGGATCGTGGCGGCACGATTTCTGCACCCTGTGAGAAAAGGGCCCTTGTCTTGATGTAGATAGTCAAAAAACAGCAGAGGAAAAGGAGTTTCCTAGTGGGTGTTTATGCAGAAGTAAATGACAAGAGCGTCACCTACTGGTGATTTATTCTATAACCAACAGCACCTGTTACATTTAAAAAGAAGTGAGGTCATTTGATAAGAAGTGTTACAAATATTAGTTCCTGTCCAGTGAATCATAATCCTCTGCAAATACCTAATCAAACAAGATGTGATCAGATTGCTAGATAATGTATCTAGATAATGTAATTATATTTAGGTAATGTCATTATATAGTCATTATGTCAGTCAGGTTAAATTACTATAACAAAAATGGTTTCTGCTGTCTCTGTATAGCAGAGCTTCAGAATTCCTTAAGCAGACCTGTGGTGTTGTTCCTTAGCAAAATTTTGTATTTATGATTCTGAAACAAGATGCATAAAACATATTTCAGATAAACAAAGTTGTAGGTGTCTGACATGTGTCAGATATAGTGCAAAAGTTGCAGTATGAACAAATTGCTGCCCATATCCCTAGTCCCAATGAGCAGGGAGAAGGGTGTGATCCCTTCTCAGGCCATTTCCACACTACACTCTTATAGTGCAATTATTCCACTTTCAACATCCTATGGAATCCTGGGGTTTGCAATTTAGGGAGAAGCTGGCCGGACCCTCCCTAAACTGCTAACCCTAGGATTCTATAGGATGTTGAAAGTGGAATAATCACGCTATAAGAGCGTAGTGCAGAAATGACCTCAGTCACTATTTGCATTGTTCTAAAGGAAAATCAGATTATACAACATTAAAAGAACTTCACTATCTATCAGTTATTTCTGAGACCAAGGTACTAGTGCTGACCTTTATGGCTTTATGGCACTAGGGTCTTTGGCCTAAAGAAGTGCCTTATCTCCCTGTCTAAATGCCTTGATACTGTCATTTGCCAAGCTCTTCTTCAAGTCCCTATGTTGTTGGTGAGAGTGAGAGCATGTTCATATGTGGTGCTCTACTTGTGGCATTATTTCCCCAGAGAGGCCCTCCTAGCACCTATTCTATTATTCTTTTAACCAGCTACCCAAAGTGTGTCTTTTCTCTCCTGGCCTTTGAGTGACTTCTCATTTCAGTCTGTTGTATTTCTCAGTGTTTTGCTATGCAACTTTTTAACCACATTTTGTTTTTGGTACAAATACATATAGACAAAATGATGTCAGCCTGAACAAAACTGTTGTCTTTTCAAAGAGTCTCTTTTGATTTTTTTGAAAGTGTAACATTTCTTACACAAACCTTTGATTGTCTAATGCACAGAAACCAAACACTAGGACCCTGTTCATGAAAATATTCATTAAAGAGTCGTGTCTTTTTTGTGTGAGATGTGCAGGAAAAAACTGCTATAAATTCAATTTCAGGTATTTGACATGCCTTTTAAAGCCAGGTGGGGTACATTCAGATTAGTTATTGCATCAGAATCATATGCTGACTCAAAATGTTGCAGGAAAATAAGCACGAAGTACCATGGTTAGGCTGGACTTCATACATACATACTCTAAATGACACAAATATGTATACTGAGGAGAGCTATTTAAGTCTAAGCTGTTCTTTTTCAGGCCTTGAGCAGGAGCTTATATAGTTGTAGTTCTTCTGCTGTGAGGATTCTGGCATAATCCTTAAATGGCCTGCACAGAGAAGGTTCCTGACCATTTCTGTTCCAATTATGCTTGAGGAACTTTCTGCAGACCTCTCTGATTTCTTTTCTTAAAGACTGGAATAATTTCTGCATCTTACTTTATATAGTGAAAACAAACTTCTGAATGGGCATTTCCAGCAGTATATTTACCAATACAGAGAATTAATGCCATCTAGTGGCTCCCAGATAGCACATTTTCAGGAAAACTGACCCTGCTCTTCCTTAGACTAGTCATTGCCTGCAGATTAAAAATGAGGTGTTGGTACTATGAATATTCATTCTGGGCTATACAGGGGAGCAGTCCTCAAAGAACTGTGAAAATAACACATGTTTGGCAATTCTATGCATATTTTCTAAGGAGGAAGCACCTTTCAACACATTGGAATTTACAGTGCTTATGAATATGCAGGCATATGAGTGTGCGAAAGCCTGCTGGCAGTCAGTGAAGAAACAATTCTAAGATTTGTATTTCTAATCTTGATGTGCAATCACGTTTACTGTAAGAGTGAATATACAGTCTGCTCTCCACATTTGCAGGTTTCACTTTCAGTAGATTTGATTATTCACAAATTTCTCCAACCCCTGCCCCGTCTACCTCAAGCACTTCCTTTCCAGGGGAACTTTTTCTCTCAGTAGCTCTGATCAGGCCATACAGCCCTTTAAAAACCCACCTCTGGTCCTCTTTCTCCTCCACCAGACACTGCCTGACCAGCAAAGGATGGCTCAATTTCTCAGCACCCAATTTCTCAGCACCCAGGGTCCAAACCAGGGCCATTTCCGCACTAGACTATTATAGCACTATTATTCCACTTTCAGCATCCTATGGAATCCTGGGGTTTGCAGTTTAGGGAGGGGCTGCCCGGCCCGATGTAGCAACCTCATGCTGAAATGGTCTCAGTCTCAGAGCAAAGGCAGACCTCCTCTGAACAAATCTTACCAAACAAACCCTGTGATACGGTCGCCATGAGTTAGAAATGACTGGAAGGCACACAACAACATAACCTGCAGCTTGCGCAGGAAACTGAAGCAACATGCATTTATTAAAAAATTCAAAGTGCCATCTGAATTAAACATGCAACGCATAAGAATCATAGAATCATAGAAATTCAGAGTTGGAAGAGACCACACAAGCCATCCAGTCCAACCCCCTGCCATGCAGGAACACCCTCAAATACTCCCGACAGATGGCCATCAAGCCTCCGCTTAAAAACCTCCAAGGAAGGAGACTCCACTACACTCCGAGGCAGCAGATTCCACTGCCGGA
This sequence comes from Ctenosaura bakeri, assembly GCA_948474755.1. NCBI lineage: Eukaryota > Metazoa > Chordata > Lepidosauria > Squamata > Iguanidae > Ctenosaura > Ctenosaura bakeri. Next base: position 477,905 of record CAOLHI010000469.1, read on the forward strand.
CAGCCCTGACTGTCAGGAAGTTCTTCCTGAGGTTCAGGTGGAATCTCCTTTCCTTCAGCTTGAATCCATTGCTCCTTGTCCTGGTCTCTGGAGCAGCAGAAAACAAGCCCCCTCCTTCCTCTACGTGGCATCCCTTCAAATATTTAAACATGGCTATCATGTCCCCTCTTAACCTCCTCTTCTGCAGACTAAACATACCCAGCTCTCTCAGTCTATCCTCATAGGGCATGGCTTCCAGGCCTCTCACCATTTTAGTCGCCCTCCTCTGGACTTGCTCCAGCTTGTCAATATCCTTCTTGAATTGGGGTGCCCAGAACTGGACACAGTATTCAAGATGGGGTCTAACCAAAGCAGAGTAGAGTGGTACCAGTACCTCCCTCGATCTAGACACCATACTCCTATTGATGCAGCCGAGAATTGCATTGGCTTTCTTGGCTGCCGCATCACACTGCTGACTCATGTTCAGCTATTACACTACCTATAGACTATGTCCTGAAGAGCATAATTCTTTTATATCAAACATAGTAAGCCATATGATTTTACTGGAAGGACACATAGGCAGCTGAGCTATGGGAAACAGATCAAAGGGTAGCACTGTTTTCTGTCACACATCCTAGATGAGTCTTGGAAATAGTTCCCACAGACCATCTAGATGGACTTTCAGCACTAACAGTGGCAAACAGGAGACAAGCGGTCTCTTGGAATAAATTAATATTTGTAACAGCCAGGATTGTTACATCTTGGAAGCATGCATCCACGGATGAGATAGCCATCCTGGCTGTATTTTCTTTGAACTAGAAGGCTGAAATCCATCTTCATAAAATTTGGCTGTCTGGTCTCTCTCTCTCTTTCAGGAAATAGGGTCTGCCCTCAAGACACATTTTGCCTATAAAAGACCTCTGTTTTAAATTGCTCTTCAGAGCCCCCAGAGAGAGTGATCCCCATGCTGTCTGTTTTTCTGAAGAGCTCCCCTCAGTTGTTGCACTGAGTAGGTTTCAACTTGTGTCTTCAGGATTTTTCTTCAGGTAGTATATCCAAACCCTTACGCTTCTCTTAATTTTCACCTCTTTCTAATATAGCTCTTGTATGTTTGAGTGAATGAGTGGGTGCAACAGAGTGCTTGTATGGATTTTGATATCTTTTCTAATAAAATACTGAAATATGGACAGCTAGCCTGATTCTCTGCGATATAACTCTGTAAAGCTGAGCTCAAGATCCCTTAATGACTCTGCCTCTTTGCATTGCTACAGCAATGTTCATAGCTAATTTTCCCCACAAGTGATATTTTGACAAGCATTGGGAATCCCCCTAAGGGATGCCCAGCAAGCAGGGTAACAACAGTAAATACAACAATATGAATTATAAATATAACCAGTGTGGCACAGTGGTTTGAGCACAAGGGCTTTAGGCAAAAGTGTCAAGCTAGACCCCCTTTGCTATAGTTTGCAGTGGTGACAGCTATGTTCAATGCTGGTAAAAGCAGGCATTTTTATGTTCTCAACAATAGCCTGGGGTTCCCAGTGTGGTGCCACTTTCTAGGAAATCAACTGGTGGCTTGTAGATCCACTGGCAAGAAGTGACTTGTCAAGAATGCAGACTTTGCCAACACAGAAGTTGGCGGTACACTCACTGTCACTAACACCTAGGATGATGATGATAATGATGATGATGATGATGATGATAATAATAATAATAATAATAATTGTTTATATCCTGCCTCTCCCCATGGATCGAGGCGGTACTATAACAATACATTAAATACATGAAAAGCATTAAAACATAACCAATCCTCCCCACCCACCAACCCATCTAAAACCAACCCCCTAAAACACATTAACTACATTTTTTTATTAATTTTTTATTTTATTGATTATACAGAAAGAAAAAAACATAACACAAACACAAAAATAAAACACCATGTGATACAACTAATAGTAAAACAAAAAGATTTCAACCAAAAGCAAACTTACATTATTATTTCTCTTGTATATAATTACAATCAAAAACTTATTCAGCTTATTCTATATTCTCATCATACTCATTATTATTATAGTAATATCATTCTTAATTCTATATTTTTCCCTTAAATTTAATCTAATGCTATTACTAAATATAATCGTTTTACTTAACATATTAAACTATCTCTAAGGGTAAACCCACTCCCCAAAGCCGATTATATTTTAACTTATTTTTTTATTTTTGTTTTTTTATTTTGTTTTTTGTTTGTTTTTGTTTTACAAAATTAAACAACTCAACTCCAATTTAAACAAAACACATTATTATCACACAAAAAAACCCCACCCCCCAGAGCCAACTTTTTATTTAATCCACTTTCCAAAATTGCCATTCTTCTTGTGAAAGGGTAGCTTTACCATCTCTTATCAAAGCTTTTTCCAAAAATATTTTCCAAATTTCTTCAAAATCATTCCCTTTTACTAAACCTTTCATAAATTTAATTCTACATGTTAATTTATCATTGATTGCAATATTCCACACTTCTTTATACCATTCCTCTATTTGAAGTTTTTCATTTGTTTTCCATTTTTTTTGCTATTATTAACCGCGCTGCAATTAACTACATTAAAGAACAAGAAGACAGTTGGTGGGAGGTGGTGGAGTACTAGTCTGGGAAGGCCTGTTGGAAGAGATCAGTCTTGACTGCCTTTTTAAATCAGTCAAGACTGGTAATATGCCGGGTCACCTCCGGCAGGGCATTCCATAACTTGGGGGCGATAGAAGAGAAGGTCCTCTGGGTAACCGCAGCCAACCTAGTTCTGACTGGCTGCAGTAAATTCCTCCCAGAGGACCTTAATGTGCGGGGTGGATTGTATGGGAGAAGGTGATCCCGCAGGTAGGCTGGCCCCAAGCCATAAAGGGCTTTAAGGGTAAGAACCAACACCTTGTACAAACCACAGTTGGTAATGGCAGTCTGAAATCTGTGGATCCTGTCTTTTGCAACGTCTGCTTCTGGAAGGCAATAGACCTGTGTCACTAAACTCAGTAGAGCTCGGTTCTGAAGAAAGAGACCTATGAACCAGTTCAGAAGAAATTCTGTACCCTCCTTATACCAGATACAGAGGCTGTGGATTAGGACCCATTCCGTGGCCATTTCTGCAGCAGACTGTTATACTGCTATTATTATTCCACTTTCAACATCCTATGACCTAAATTGCAAACCCCAGAATTCCATAGGAAGTTGAAAGTGGAATAATAGCGCTATAATAGTATAGTGCGGAAATGGCTCGTAAATCAGGTGTAGGGAACATTTGGACGCCCCTATATTTCTTCACTTTAAGTGCCTTCGGTTCCAGTCCTTTAGAATGATGTCAGTTTATTTATTTAGAATATTTACACCCAACTCTTCTGCCAAAAGTCTCCTTTGGGGGCTTACAAATGATTAATTTGACAGTTCTCAGCCCTCAGGTTCAGCATCTCTTAGAGAGCTCAAAAGCATCGTTTTTCTTTCTGGCCTATAAATACCCATAAGGTATTTATTCATTGCATGTATTCTTTATTTAGAGCCATTTCCGCACTAGACTGTTATGACGCTATTATTCCACTTTCAACATCCTATGGAATCCTGGGGTTTGCAGTTTCAGGAGGGGAAATAATAGTGGAATAATAGCACTGTAACAGTCTAGTGAGGAAATGGCTTATATCCCCATTCGCCTAATATACGACCCAAAGCGTCCCATAGAACCGTCTCAACCTATTCACACTAAAGCCATTTCCGCACTAGCCTGTTATAGCGCGATGATTCCACTTTCAACCTCTGGAATCCTGGGGTTTGCAGTTTCAGGAAGGGAAATAATAGTGGAATAATAGCACTATAACAGTCTAGTGAGGAAATGGCTTATATCCCCTCTTTCGCCTAATATAGGACCCAAAGCGTCCCATAGAACCGTCTCAACCTATTCGCACTAAATTCCCGCACTAGCCTGTTATAGCGCGATGATTCCACTTTCAACCTCCTCTGGAATCCTGGGGTTTGCAGTTTCGGGAGGGGCCGACCGGCCCCTCCCGAAACTGCAAACCCCAGGATTCCAGAGGAGGTTGAAAGTGGAATCATCGCGCTATAACAGGCTAGTGCGGCGTGAACTCTTCCCAGCACGACTGCTTTCGAATCCGCCACGCGCTGTTTTCGAATTTTCCTCACAGAAAACGGGCGCGCTCCGTCGGCTCCGCCCCCAAACAAATAACTCAAGCTCCTATTGGACAGCATAGGGCGCTACGATGCGCGCGCCCAGGCTGGGGGGCGTGGCCTTTAGACGAAGTAGAAGTGCGTGAGGGGGGAGCCTGTTCTTGTAGTAGAAAGGGACGGAAAGAGAACAGCCGGAACCCTTAAGAAAAGGAAGGAATGGGGGGAAGAAATAGACGGCGGGAAGGCAATGACTAGAAAATACTGAGACCATTTTATCCGTCCCAGTTCCAAGAACGATGGGGGTATGGCTCCCCTCTGGCAGCTGTGGGTGCGACACCGCGAGGGGTGTATTTTGACTCTGCGGGCTACGATTGGCCCATCCAGGAAGCCGCATCCGAGCCCGGCGGCGTCGATTGGGCCTTCCCGGGGGACGGGGTGGGGCTTGGGGGGGTGACAGTTGGGTTGCCGTTGGGCGGGCAGAACCCAGGGGGAGGGGCGCGAGCGTGGCGGCCGTTGGCTGGGCACCCAGAAGTGGGCGGGGCTGCGCTGAGGCTTCAGTCGGGCAAGCATGGAAAGGTGGGCGGAGCCCCGTGGCGCTCGTGCCGGGGGCTGGCGGCGAGGGGCGGGGCTACGTGGCGCTGGGCGAGGGAGGAGCGGCCGTTCTGCGGCGGGCGAGCGCGCTGGTTTTCTGTCACGCCGAGGAGCGACCCAGGCAACATGAATGAGGCTGAAGGCCTGCGGCAGCGCCGCCCCATCCGCCCGCAGGTGATCACCGAGGACAACGCGGCTCAGGAGACCAAGAGTAGCAGGTGCCTCGGCTCGGTTTTCCTTGTATCCCATCTTTTCTCCTCAGAGCGCTGCCCCCTCCCCCCGCCCGCCCGTTACCGCTGAGGGGAGAGAGAGGGTTCCTGCCTCTTTCCTCTGAAGAGAGGCGTGTGCGCGCATGGCGACCCCAGGGATTTGTAGTAGGGCTTTCTGAGGCGAGGCATCCGCTGAGGCGGCTTTGGCAGTTCCTTCCTCTGGAATACGGGCCGTTTCTGCGCTAGGCTGTTATAGCTCCATTATTCCCCTTTCAACCTCCTATGGCATCCTGGGGTTTGTAGTCTGGAATAATGGCGCTATAATTGTCTAGTGCGGAAACGGCCACCGCCTTCAACACCCGGTTGGCGGTCTCTCATCCAAGGACTAACCAGAGCGGTCCCTGCTTAGCTTTCAAGATAAGACGGAGTCTGGTGTCTTGAAGGTATTTAGGCCCCGCCGAAAAGGCTCCCCTGTGGTCTGCCTAGATAGCCCGAGGCCAGGCACGAAGGACGAAGCGCAGCTTTTTCGGGAACTGGTTTGATCGCTCGGGGTGGGGTAGGCAGCTTCCTTTCTCCACTTCTCTTGAGCAATAGCCGTGCCCGAATAGGATTCCTCCGGTTTGAGCTGGCTGCAGAAGTCGGGAGGGCGATGGGATGAACAAATAGGAGGTTCCGGGGCTCCAGCCTGTTTCGAAGGCCTCTTTCTCTTATGGATTGTAATCACCACTTTTCAACTCTAAATAGAAAAAGGCTGTAGAGGAAGAATACTAAGCACAGGGTAGTGTATCTCTGACATCTCCCACACGATCATTTCATTATCCTCTGTTTAAGTTTCTGCCTAGTACACCCGTTTATGTGTGTGTGTGGGTATCTAATGTGCATATGCATGCGCACATGTGCCTAGTACACCCGTTTATATGTGTGTGTGGGTAAATGTGCGTATGCATGTGCACATATGTGCACGCATACATGCTCTTGCCAAAGCGAGGATAAGACCTTGTGTCTCTGATGATATAGGCCCTAGTTAATGAAAGCTAGTTAATGTGTGTGTGCATGCGCACATCTGCCTAGTACACCCGTTTATATGTGTGTGTGGGTATCTAATGTGCGTATGCATGCACACGTGTGCCTGTGTACATGCACACATGCTCTTGCCAAAGCGAGGGTAAGACCTTGTGTCTCTGATGATATAGGCCCTAGTTAATGAAAGCTCAGATCATAATGAGTCAGTTATTCAGTAAGCTGCCACCAGACTATGTATATGTCCGTATTTGCAGTTGTTCCCCATCTCTGTTTAACCCCCTCACCCGCTCATCAGCCGTTTGACTACTTGGATGCATAGGCCTTACTTCTGAAAATAATTGGTGCTTGTGAAAATGTCAAAAACTTTGGTGCTGTACAAACAAATGATAACGCGATGCCAAAGTCAATAAAAAGGCAGTAATAAAAATTGACAGCAGATTGGTCAGAATGTACTGGTTGTTTTTCCCCCAGTTCCAGATGTGTGGTAGCTGGTTATGGGTCAAGGAGGAAAGTGTTCTGAGTGTGTATTGTGGTTGGAGTTCTGGTGTTGAAACAGGGTTTCAACACTAAAAGGAAGCAGCCTGGCCAGATGTTGAGAGTTAACTAGGTAAAAGGTTGGCAAAGTAGAGTTCAGGAATCTTTATGACAGGGAAGTCCCTTATCGCTTGAGCTGATGCGGGCTGTGTTGTCATTTATATATATAGGAGTAAGTCCTATTGAACTCAGTGGGCTTTAGCTTTTAATAAACATGCACTGTCTTGATGACATCATTGGTCAAATGCCTATTTAAAAAAGAACTTAAACCTACTTTTAATGAATATTTGTGAACAGTTAAAATGTGACTAAACTTCAAAATGCCTTTTCCTGTTACAAGACACTTAAGTGAATGTGTCTCGTTGAGAACCTGAAGAAAGACAAAACTTTTTTCCTGAAATATTGCATAATTTCAATATTAAATGGTAGGCATAGTTTGTGAGAGAGGTTTTATTTGGTATACTTTACTGTTCATAAAACTTAGCATTCTTCTTTGTGATCCTGGTTTGTAAAGGGTGGAGTAAGCCAAGAAGATGTAGCTCTGAAGATATGGAAAGACCCTGGTAAATTTCAGAGCTGGTCAGAGGAGTCAAGCAGGAGCAAAAGGACTGATTACTAGCCCATACCTAGTTTATAGTGAGCCAAAATTCTCTGGAATTCTTGTTTAGGGTGGCTGGTCCTGAAAGTTCTGAAAGCAAGCTTTTGAGTCAGGCAGACCTCTTTGTCATGCTGGAATTTTGGTAGTGAGTAAATAACTTATTTTTACATCAGTAGATACTGTATTGTTGACATGGCTAATGAGGTTTTGGTGTATTATTGAAAATGCCAAGTTTAGCCACCTAAGTAAGGAGAATTCCAAAATGGGAGAAAGAGGCTGTCAGAACTCTACAATTTCAGAAATGTATTTATTCCATTGAGCTGTATACAGTTCGTTTCCATATTTACGGATTCTGTATCCATGGATTCAACCAGCCACAGGTTCACAATACTAAAATAAAATAAAAATCCAAAAAGTGAAGTTTGATTTTGCCATATTATATAACGAATGCCATTTTATTACACTATTATACATAATGGGACTTGAGCATCCATGATATTCATAATATCCACAGGGGATCTTAGAACTAAACCCTAGTGGATACCAAGGGCTCACTGTATCTGTCTGCCCCTTATTTTGTTCATTTACTAGCACTTGAAGCCTATAGTCAATTATAAGACAGATGGACTATTTAAACAACATTCAACGTCAGAGGTTACATGTGATTTGAAAATTTAAGCATTTCTTGATTCATATTACAGTATTTTTCTTACTTTGTTTCTCTTGTTCTTAGAGAATTATTGTATGTTATGTATTATTGTATGTTATTATCCTTAACACTTTGTCCTGTTCAGTGTACTTGGTAGTAAGATGCACTAAGTCTACAGTGCTTATTCTCAAGCAAGTAAGCGTACAATACCAACTTATAGGGTTGCATGTTAACCCTATTCTGTTAATTTTCTTGTACTTATTGGGGACTTCATGTTGTGAAAGCAATACTTTTGAAAATTGATGAGGAAACTCTTTTTGTAGTTTTTTTTTTAATGCAGAATTTAATAGAGTGAGCAGTTGAATTCTACATATCCTATGCTTTCTCAAAGCAACATTTTAATGACTAGTTGAAGGCTTAAGCTGAGACTGAGGAAGCTTGAAGAAAGCTACCTGATGATCTTTGCAGCCCAGTCAGGGATACCTGAGCACCAAACCGAAATAGCTTTCAAGAGAAATGTTGTTGAAACCTTTATAGTGTTATTGTAGTGCTGGTAGCGTAGTGTAGTGGACTGTGACCTTGAAGACACGGGTTTGATTCCCCGCTCAGCTATGGAAACCCACTGGGTGACATTGGGCATGCCGCACACACTCAGTTCCAGAAAACCCCATGATAGGTTCATCTTAAACTGGAAACAACTTGAAGTCATAAAATAACAAAGTGTTGGCTAATTCTGTTCTTTGTGAATAGGCCAAACCCATGGGTGTATTTGTAGCCCTTTCCTTGTCCTTTTCTGCATTAATCAGGGCAGTAATTTTCTGCTCCCCTTTCATCCTTCTGCTTGAGTTCACCTTTCCAAATCCATTTTGTTGGTGGTCTTCAGATTACACACATTATTGAAAAAGGAGTGATGCTGAAGTGTGTTTGAACAGCTATTTCTCTTTTTGTCTGGGATCAGCATTTTTTCACTGAAGAACTGTTGACACTAGAATTTCACTAGTTCCTAAGGCCATTAAGTCTCTTAAATAACTAGGAAAGAGATTTTTTAAGAAGACTTTTAGTTTTCTGGGGAGAGATCTGCTGCTTACATTCCTTTTAATAAAGATTTTGGCTTCATCTATGTAGCAATTCATAAATATATTTCAGAAATGTTTCTCAATTCCAGACATCTGATTAACTCCACTGTCTTTTATTGAAGGACAGTGCAACGTATTTCTGTGTGGTCAGTAGAAGATAAATATACGTAATAGGAGATGAGGTTTCAAGTTGAACTTGTTTATCTTCTTTGCCTCCTTTTCCTTTTATCAATCACTGTTGGTAATTTAAAAAGCTTGCTGAGGGGTCAGAAATGCAACCTTTGCCCTGAGAAAGCAAAGTTTAAGCTGGCTTTCTCCTCAGAATCTCAGTCTTGTTTCTTGTACTTGCTTATCCTTCATCTTTTTTAAGCAGATATAAAGAGGTTTGGATTGCAGCTGTGAGACTAATGCATCTGTACCTACTGTTTCAAACAGAATTCTGTAGTAATGCATAATATGCAGGGTTCTTAAATTCATTTAACTATTTTCCAGCAGCACATGCTCGTTCTGTGTTCTGAGAAATGTACCTGCTCCATATGCCTGCCTCAAAATTGCATTTCCATTAAACAGCAGAAGAGGAGACACAAAGTGAACATAGAATAACCTCTTCTTTTGTAGTTTGAGAAGGGTTTTTTTCATACTTCTTGCAGAAACCCTTGTACTTTCTGCAGGATATTGGCAAGACAAGTCATGATTGTGTCAGTAGACATCTTGCTATGTAGGAAGCACATATACACGTAATTATTGAATAAGTCTTCAGACTATTTCAAACAAATAGGAAAATAAGAGTGAAACCAGAAAGATCAGCAAACAGGCACATTGATAACTGGTAAAATTATAAAATATGAAATAATACATGCAATTAAAATAACAGGAAGCAATAGTAGAGAGTTCTGTTGTTCTGTGAGACATGATAATGTTATTTGCATCTTGATACTTTACACAAAAGATTTAGAGATGATCTATACTTTTCAGTTGGATTACCACATGCTGAATGGGACTATAGCTCTACTGAAGGAAGGTAGGAGACCAGTTATAGTTAAACTCTCCCATATAAAAATAAATAAATCCATATCTGTTGAAAACTAACCTGTGTGGAAGAAAGATAGGCTGCACTTTCCATACATGCTAGTTTCAACATTCAGGAATCTTTTCTACATGGACATTTGAATGTACTGTGGAGCAGTATAGTTGTCAGAGGTTTGCAGAATGTATTGGTTAGTTCTAAATTTATTCAGAGATTAATTAGTTTGAAAAGTGTTCTGGAACTGAGTGGCTTATTTGATTAGTAATCGTCTTTAGATTAGTGGAATAACATCTATTTTCATACTTAACATTTATCTGGAAAAACAGACATACATAAATGCACACAACTCTTCAACATTTATCCTAGTGCCTATTTGTGCTGTACAACCTAAATACATTCATAAACTAATGTAACTTTGACCTAATGTGGATAGACAGTTTTATTGTAAGATTTGCTGTTATTGGTACACTGAGAGTCTAATTTGTTTTTATTTTTTCTTGCAGCACTTACAGCAACAAAGTGTTCCGTGTGACTTTTATGACTCTAGCTGTATCATTAATTATTCCTTTATTTGGAGCAATAATTCTTCTAGATTGTCCCATAGACCCTCAGCCAATTAGGTGAGTACTTGCATATTACATTTAAATTTAGCACATAATTCATGTATTTTACTGAAGGCCTTGTTATTTTGTAATTAAAAGGATGCAGATTCTCCCAGCTATAAAACCAAATGTCTCTGGTCTTTCTGAACTAGGGAATGTGCAAGGAGAGTTGGTGAAGCAAAACAGGTAACCATTGTAGTCTTCTTAACTGTTGAGCTTCTTTGAATTTTGACATAGATCAGTTACTAGTGTTTGAGCAGGAGCCATGGCTGGGTCAAAAGAAATTCCATGATCAGATAGATGTTGGGCAGGTGCAACCTCCTGCGCTTGAAACAGTGGTCAAATTATGTCTTAGCTGTGTAGGTCCCCTGATTTGCCCTTCCTGGAGAATGAGGCAGACCAGCGTTAGAGTAAGATAAGCAGAAGATTTCCTTCTGATAGATTTAATCGTCCCCATCACCACTTTTATTGTCCTTTCCATTTGGTGGTATTAGTTTTGAACAGGCCTCTCAGCGGATGGATACATCAAGTTTGCCATGCGACTGTGTTGATTGCTCTTAAACACTCTAGTATGCTAGATTGCTAAGAATGTGTCAAGTCCTCATGAAGGTGTGCATTTTACCAGCTCCTGGCTTCATCTTCACTACAGTGAGTTGAGCTAGGTTACTGAGGTGATAGTGTTCTGGTCACACTACAAACAGGTGGTAGATTACAACGATGTTGTGCCTCCCACTGAGCTCTTTAACAGACAGGAGACCCCTTGCCTTTCTGACAAGGACACTTACTGCAGCATCATTGCTATTTATAGGTTGTTACAAGTTATCAGTAGAATGGACATTGAATAAGGCAGAGGCCAGTTGTGGATGTCTGCTGGCAGAATAATAGAATCCAGCAGGCAATCCCTTCTCGACATTGCACCCATAGAACTATTCTGGCGAAATCATACGGAGCTGGTATTTGGGCAGTGTGGAAGGCCACAAGAAGAAGGGAAGAATGTTCCGTTAAAACTGCTGGTGCATTCTTGAATTTTGCCTTATGAAAATCCTCTTTTGTAATCTTTTTGAAAATGTATTCCTTTGGTTGTGTTAGAGATATTAACAATAGTAATACTATTTTGTATCAGCTTTTGCATATAGTTATTGTCTTACCATTCCAGCTGATTATTTATACTGAGGGGATATTTATTCCAAATGTTGTATTGTACTGTTTTATATTCCTGTATTTTTGTTAGTTGAAAATGATCTGCATTTGTGCCTTTAAGCTTTCTGTTGACATTCATAGGGTTTTCTTAGTAAAGGAGTACTCAGAGGTAATTTTCTGTTGCCTTCTTCTGATATCATAGAAACGTGGGCCATGAAATTTAGAAATTAATAATAAAATGATGGGGATGGTTGCTTGCTGCAGGATGCTGCTATTGTGTGTCGAAAGCTTCCATATCAACATTGGTTTGATTGTAGTGGCTGTCATTATGCTTTGGTGCATTGGTTAAAGCGTTGGTCTTAATCTTAAAAGCCCTAAATGACTTGGGCTCAGCATAATTTAGGGAATGCCTTCTCCAATATATGTATTCCCACCTATATTGTGTTGTTTTGCAGGCATATCTCCCTTAACAAAGCCTCTGACAAAGAATCTCCATTTTACAAAGTTTTTTACCACCACTCAGTCTGCCCACCTCCTTTTTCCTTGTCTTCTGTCTTGCTAGAAAAAATTTTTTTTGCAGCCTTGGAATTGTGAGGATGGTGAAAGAGAGCTAGAGAAATACAAATATTCAGTGTAAAATTGGAGCAGTATTTCTGTAGTAAACAATGCAATAAACAAAGCTTGAACTGGGAAAGAATGAGATTCTGCTTGAACATTTTGGCCATCAAAATGGAAGTGGTAATAAACATGGAGGTTGGCAAAAGAAAAAGTCATCCCTGGATACATTTCGTAAGAAGACTTCAGGTGGTCTTTAGAAGGTTCAAATGTTTTTGTTTACTTATGCAAGGCTTACCTGACCTCCTTGTTTCATTTCACTTGGACATGTTGCTAGTTTTAAAGAAACAGTTTCCTGAAATATGGTGAAGTAACTTTTTGGGAGGGGGGAGATGGAGGAACTTTTCCTTATTCCTTGTTATTTCTGCCTCTTGTACTAAACTTTCTGTTAAGGAAGTTATGCCCAGGAACTCATCTGCTTTGCTAATTGAGGTGTACAGTGTGTGTATTCCTGTTTTCCCCCTAAGCTAGGAATCAAGGCAGCTATAACTGTGATAAACAGTTATGGCTATGTTCTAGGTTAACCCTTGTACAAGCATCCCCCACTTTTCATTGACTCATTTTTTGACTGTCTGTTCTTTTGATGCTTGTAAATCACAGACCTGTTCTGTTAATTTGATGAGGGGTCCAGTTTTTTGTCAATTTTTCTTGCCTACAAAATCTCACTTGGGACCATTTGCACGTGTGCATGCTTGTTGCAAAGAAAGCTGAGGGGAAAAAATGCCAGGGCAGCTGAGACATTTCTTGTACAAGTGCACAATTGATCCAAAACAAGTCGCAGTAATTCCTGCATGTTCCTTACACAGGGTCCATTTCTCAACCTGTTCTACTTTCTGAAAGTGCTCCTGTCTCTAACTGTTCAGATGAGCCAGGGGAGCATGTATGAGCCAGTGGCACCACAACTAAGAATGTTTGTCAGGCTGTGTTGGTGTATGCCTTCAACTGTGCAGTCAGTACTTAGCATTTCAGAATGCTTGCATTTGTTGTGTATTTTATCTAGGGATTCGTTTAAAACATTGTAAGCTGCTGAATTTAGTTTATAATAAGTAACAAAACAAGGATCCAAGATCCCCTATATACCCTTTTAGTACAGCACCATCCCACCCAGTTACATTCCAATTGTTAGTTAGACCCTCTCAGTTAGGCTTGGATGAATTTCAGCATTGCTGATAGCAGGAACTGGGGTCTGCAAACATTCCCCCAGAACTCAATACTGTGGTCTGCCATATGTCACAAGATGGTTTGGTTATTTGTCATAAGATTATCTCCAAAAATAAGGAGGGAACTTTCAAGATTGTACAGCCTGTAGACTACTGGTCCAAGAAGACCTTTGAGGTTGTCTCTAGGGATATCTTGGGCAGGCACGATGACAAGAAAAGACAGATCTCTTCTGTAGTATCTTTCCCCCTATGGTGTGCTGTTACAAGAAACCTGGATTACTGATACTCATGCTGTGAGTGTATATATCAGTTATGTGGTTCAACTGTGTGGGTATCTTCTAATGGTCAGAGGGAGATATCTCCCCATCTGTGACCAAAGTGTTCTGTGCTGCACTCACTAGGTCTGGAAGGGACCTAGAGATGTAGCTACGACTTTGTAAAAGGCGTGATTTGACAACCCCTTTCCCATTGGTGATGGGGCATACCCTCCATCCAGAGTTTTGTAATTGGGTCCAGGTGGTCATTCCCTGGAGGAAGTGGCCTCCTTTGCCAGGTTTGTACCTTCACATTCATTGCCTCCCCAAGATGCAATAACACTGGGTCTCCCATGGTGCTCATGGCCTCTCAGAATCGCATTCCCAGATAATCATCTTCATCCCCTTGTATGGATAAATTGGCCATTCTTCACTCTAAAGAAGGGAGCTTTAGAATGAAGTGGCAAGAATGCTTCTTCTTTGGCGACCATTTTAGGTCACAAAATGGTGCCTCCCCTCAAACATGGGGATGAAAAGGCAGTGTCCAAGCGTGCCCCTTAGTCCAACAAACGAGAGGCTTTTGCAAAGCCACAATCTCTGGTCTGCTTCTCAGATGAAGAGGGTTCAGATGTCTCTGTTTCGGCTTCAGTTTCTGAATGTGAAGAAGGGATGCTGCCAGGGGAGGAAGACGATCAGGCCTCTGAGGCACTTACCTCAGTTACTCTTTCTCAGATCATTTTTGCAGTCTTCTTATACAAGCTGTAAAGACTCTCAGCTTGTCGTGTTGATCGGATGTCTCCCAGCCTGAGGACCTGGACCTTCTCATGGGCAAGGGTGTTTCCTTCCCTGAACCAGGGCCCTCTTTTTTGCTGTGCCTTTTTCTGTAGACCTTATGAGGATAGCAAGGGAAGAATGGTCTAAACCTCCTGCAGACAATCCTAGCTCTGTGGCAGCTAAGAGGTTTTACAATTTATGCAAATCAGTTATGTCCAAACTCCAGGCCTCTTTAGCTGATGCTCTTGTCTCAGCCCTGGTTGCCCTATGTGAAAGATGGGGAGGACATGTTTAGGATTCCTGAGGAGAGAATGATTGAGATAGCTCTTAAGAGATTCTGTGAGGCTTCCTCACTGGCGATTAGAGCTGCTTCTGCCATTTCTATTTTTTCCAGATTTGCCTTTTTATGAGCCAGAGAACTCCTCAGTGAGGCTCCCTGGAACAATCTTAATTTGCATCAGGGAATTAATAAATTGTTGAAGGTGGCTGCTTTCTCTGCTGAGCCAGCTCGATGTTATTCAATTTAATGCAAGGGGTCAGGTGGCAACTATCCCTGTGTATTGCTAAGTTTGGCTTAAAAATTGGCATGTTGATGCCAGCTTGAAGCAAAACCTCACCCTTTCCCCTTTGGGGTCACTAAGCTATTTGTGGAGGCTCTTGAGCCCATGTTGGTAGACACCAAGGATAAGAGGAAGGTGATAGCGTCATCTCAGAAAAAGAAAGACAGGAGACCTTTCTACCCAGAGTAGTCTTCCTTTTCCTCCTATAGGAGCAATTATGGGTCCTTTCAGAGACAGTAGATTTGGCAGACCACAGGGGTCTAAGCATAGATACCAATCCAGGCAGCAGTCCCATAAGCAGGGACAACAGAGATCTAATAGCAACAGCAGTGCCATCACCTCAGGCAACAAACAAGTCTGCTCAGTCCTTATTCTCCATCCCAACTTGTGGCAGAAGACTCGAGTTGTTTGCCCACATTTTGGTAAAAATCACATCACATCAGTGAGTTCTAAGAACATTAAGGAAAGGGTATTTAATAGATTTTTGTGGTCTTCCTCACAGTTTCTTCATTCCTTTCCCAAAGTCGAAGAATGATGAAAAACATTACCTGATTTTAGAGGCCATACAACATTTGATTGACAGAGGGGTCATTGAGACAATTCTATCATTTCAAAGACGAAAGGGCTGCCACTCCTTTTCTCCAAAGTTCCCAAGAAAAACAAATCCTAGAGGGAGATTTTAGACCTGAAACAGGCCAACCAGTTAATGAAGAAGCACAAATTTAGAATGGTATCTCTCAAGATAATCTCAGAGATTCACAGACCCCAAGATTTTTTTGCATCTCTTAGTCTTTCAGAAGCATATCGTCACATCTTGGTCCACCCAAACCCCAGGAAATTTCTATGTTTTGCCTGTCAGGGACAATACTTTCAGTAAAAAGCCCTTCCAGTTATCCCCAAGGGGTTTTACCAAAGTGGTGGTAGCCCTAGTGGCCTTTGGGAGATAACAAAGGAGATGCTTACAGTTATATAGACCCATCTTATTTATCAGATCTGCTTCCTTTCATTAGGTGGTCCAGGATGTGCATTGCATTCTTTCTTTCCTACTTGGCCATGGTATTTTGATAAATTGTGGGAAGAGCCATCTCTGTCTGACACAGTGGATCCAGCATCACAAGGGCCATCCTGGACACCTTCAAGGGAATTGTCTCCCTCTATCTGGAAAGGCTGCAAACCATTCAGTCCATCATCTCTTGGGTGCATTATGCCTATACTTCAGCTCTTACCCTTTTGGCATGTTTCTAGAGACTCATGCTTGCCTCAGTCCACTGTTTTCATGATCTTGGTTCCACACTCAAAAACTCCAGTGGTGTGTCCAGCCCAGATGAGACCCATGCAGCTGCATGTTCTGAGTCAAGTTCGGGCATCTTTTAGGTGGTGGATCTCTCCAGCAATCTTCCAGGGGCACCTGATTTTAAGTCTTGCACAGGTACAGACCCCCCAGGACACCAGCCTCAGAAATTGAGGGGCTATATGAAACTCTAATTATGCTAATAAGGAATGGTGCCTGGAGGATCTCACAGACAGTATAAATTGGTAGGAGCTGAAGGCAGTCAGGCTGGCACTCCTCATTTCCATCACTTGGGGCACCAGAGGGTGGTACAAATCAGGATGGACAGCATGACAGCCAAAGAGGCATGTAAATCAGGAAGGCAGGACTCAGTCTTGGCCCCTCACGATGGAAACAACAATCTTACTAATGTGGTTCAGGTGTCATCTTCTCTCCCTAAGGGCCGAACACATCAAAAGGGAATTAAATATGAGAGTGGATTGGTTAAGCAGAACCAATGTCAAATCAAGCAGGGCGGCATCTGCTGTCCTCTGAGTTAGTAGTAAGACACTTCGGCCTCCTGGAGATCTGTTTGCCTCTCTAGTCAACAGTCAGGTGAACAGATTCTATTCCAGGTTTCAGATTTCAGGGGCAGAGGAGATTGATGCCCTGGTGACCCTATGGCTGCAGACTCAGATTTAGCATTCCCACTGACACCTCTTCTGTCAAGAGTAGGTCAGAAGGAGCTTGGGTCATTTTCTATTTCGTACTGTTTGTCTCTTTCCAGCCTCTGATTATGGGCTAGACAATGTTGTCTTCCACCTTGCTAGGTGGATTAAGGCTTGCATTCCTACCTGCTATTCTGTCATGGGAGCTGTACTGCCTGGTGTGGTTATCTCTTATTCCATTTATAGTGCTGCCACATCTGTTGCTTTAGCCACAGATGCTCTCCTAGTGGATATCTGCAGGGGGGGCACTTGGGCTTCACTGTCCATCCTTTGCTGCCCACTGCTACCATTTGGATGCCTCCATGGGGGCCTCCTTCGGCAGATACGTTCTGCAGTAAGTAGTGTCTCCTTAGCTTCTGCCCGCCCAGTGATTGAGAGCTGTAGAAGGTTTCCCCTCCACTGCTGGAACAGAAAAGTTGGCCTTACCTGTGAGATGTTCATTTTTAGCAGTGGATGGGAAAACCTCTTCCCCATCCAGAACTGAATTGCCTTCTTGCTACTAGATTGGGGAGGCACAGAGTGGTTGGTTGCAGGTTCTTTCTTTTCCTCTCTGCCTGCTTTCTTTTCTTCTGTGTTGTACCTGTCATTTTGTCATATGCAGTTGCTAAACTGAATGAGTTGGAGGTGGGTTGCATACCCCTGCTGGCTGCTGCCACACATTTTGTCCTGCCTATGAGACCAAATGGGAGAAACAACTATAGGAGGTTTCCCCATCCACTGCTGAAAATCAATTTCTCACAGGTAAGGCCAGCATTCCATTTTGTGTTGTGTTAAGCCTGGTTTTTAAAAACCATCTGGGGGTGAGGTCCATGCTGGAAGTCTGCTGTGATGCAAGTTGATTTCTTGTTTTAAACTCTGAGGTGAAATACCATAATATCTATTTTTTAGAATCTGTCTTTATGCCTTTCATATAAACACGTGGTGTTCTTACCAGGTTATGTGTTGAAAATTTTATCCAGGGTTCTCACAAAGCAGTCATGGGAAAAGTTAGTAGGCGTTTTCTATCAAATGGCCTCTGGGCATTATCAGTATACACCTGTGAGTGTTTAAAGCATGACCAATTTATTCTGTGGTATCTGTGATGTGTCCTTAGAATCCTCCATTTCATACAACTGTTGTGTTCACCTCCCACCCATTTAGCTTAACTTACATTTATCTTAACAGAACACTGTAGGATTAAATACTGCACAACAAACCTAAAACAGGGAAATAACTGATAAAACCAATAGTATGTATCCATTGCAAGGTAACCACATTCTGCTGTCTTAAGCTCCCTAAATATTCCATTTCATATAGGAAAGAGAGTTATTTTTATCCTAATCTGTTGTGTAGTGTGGCTGACCACCAACTGATAAGATCATTTCTCATGATGATTGAATTTCACTGCTCAAAGTAATCACTATGTCTGTTTGAAATGGTTTCAGTCTTTAAGGTAACACATAAAAAGCAAATGCTTTAAACAGGATATTCTAAAATAGTTACTAAATTACAATTGTGAACAACAAAAACATTATGAATACGGAACATTGAAACTGAATATATTAATAAAAGCTATACACCATTGGCAGTGCTGCCATTCTAGCATATGCTGATTTTACAGTGCATTGTTATGTGTCTGCAGCTTTTGACTTCTGTCTAAGAGTGAAAATGTGTGACTGCCAAAGACTGGTAGGCTTGCGTGACTGGGTAGAGCTTCAAATCTTGATTACCAATGTCATAATCCATTGGTCAAACCACTACACCACACTGACTCTTTTTGTTTTTTTACAATGTATACCAAACCAAAATAATAAAATAAATTGAAAGTATACTGGTAAAAAAAATAAGAAAAATGAGATTTCTTCATTATATGATACTTTGTCACTGATAATCTTGATCTTGTTCATCATCTGTTTTCTGTTTTGAGACTTTGTAGTGTGTTGTTTTCATTCATTTGAACATGAGAAATCAAGACTTGCCTAAACTGTCTGAGACACACTGGTAACACTTGAAGAGGTGGATCTAAAAAATTCCACACCATCTCTCTATTAATTTCAGTAACATTCTGATCTTCAGTGAACTGTGTTCTTCTGTATGAGACATGCTGCACATGCCTCTTAAAAGAGGTTTTTATTGGTTTTTGATACAGCAGAGAGTGATGTAAGACCTAACCCACCTACCTACTCCTCCCAAATTTTGTCCTCCCCCACCCTTTCCAGTGGTGTACCAGGTGCAAAAATGCAACTGGATAGTTGCAGTTAGGGAGGTAATGATATGGAAAGTGATAGCAGATTAAGTGAATTTAAAGCGCTTAACTGTTTAAACAATTCCAAAAGGGTAAATTATATACATTTGGCCTGCCACATTTGATGGGGTTGGTGGAGGCATGATCTTTGCAAAAGTGGAAAAATTGCAAATGTCAAAGTGTGTGTGTGTCTGTGCGAAGCGGGCTGAGTCATAGTGGACAACCAGAGTCCAAACTAGATCAGGGAAAGGAGGAGGGTCAGCAAGGTGGCCCTGTACTTCCTTTGTCTTGTTCATCTCCTTCCTTGGTGTGTGTGGGGGCGTCTGAGAAATTAGGGTGCAAGCCATCGTTAACTGGCCAGACAGCAGCTGGTGGAAGACGAGGATCAGAGACAGGTTTTTAAAGGGGAGCACAGCCTTGGGGTTGCCAAGAGGGAAAGTCCCTCCCTCTGAAAAGAAGCACCTGAAGTGGGAGGGGGCAGGGGTTGAGCAGACTTGCAAATAATCCATGAAAGCCAAACCTGCAAGCATGGAGGGCTGGCTATACAATGAAGAGGATGAAGCCTTGGTCACTCTTGCTCACAAAAGTCCAATACAGGCATATGTCACTTAACAAAACTTTTGGGGGAAAAAAACACTTTTTTTTTTTTACAAAATCTTTTTATGCCATATGGCCATCATCTTTTCCTTTTCATTTTTTGTCTCATCCTAGTAGTAGCACTTGCATTGAGACAATGGTGAAGGAGAGCTGCAGGAGTGTGTCTGCAGTAAACAATGCAGTAAAGCTTGAGCTGGGAAAATGTGGGCTTTTAGTCAGTCTTACTGTTGCCATTTGTGCCTGCCTTCAACAGGCAAGGTAAACAGCTGCTGCTCCAGAATCCTTAAGTAGTAAAACATGATCTTGCTTACTGCTTTACTTTAGTATAAACCTAGGCTCTTCTGTTCATTTGTTTGGAAGAGAGAAAAAAGATGGCTAGGAATTGACATAGATGGGGTTGTATTCTACCTGAGGGAGCAAGCATATAGCTCGGGAGTACTCCTAGATTGATGTGGGTCACTGTAACACGAGGTACTTTCTATGGCTCAGAGTGCCTGAAGTTCTTCAACAGCCTTTCCTGGATAGGGACAACTTAGTCATTGTAAACTAGGCCCAGGCAACTTCCTGATGAGATCATGGCAGTGAACGCTATGTGGGGCCACCCTTGAAGGAAGATGATTTAGAATCTGTAGTTGGTACAAAATGTATAATTCTGGTTTTAATGCAATTGTATTGGCTAAATAAAATAAATATAATAAATATAATGGATAGAGATAAACAAAAAGCTGGAATTTTAGAATTAGATCTATTTAAAGCTTTTGATTGTGTGGAATGGCCGGCATTAAAAATAATCTTAAATAAAATAGGATTAGGAGAGAGATTTAAAGGGTTAATAAATCAATTATATTCACATAATACATCTTTAGTGATGGTAAATGATGGAATTACAGAACAGATTCAAATATCAAGAGGAACGAGACAGGGATGTCCATTATCTCCAGTTTTATTTGCAATAGTTATAGAAACTTTAGCGAATGTAATAAGAAATGATGAGAATTTGGAAGGAATTGGAACTAAGGAGAAAAATAAAATAAGTTTATTTGCAGATGATACATTGTTAACAATTAAAGATCCAGTTAAAAAGTTAGATAGGATAGATAAACATTTAAAAGAGTTTGGGGAGAAGACAGGATTAGAAATAAATTGGGCCAAATCAGAAATAATGTTGTTTAATTATAATAAAAAAGTACAAAATTTTATAAGTAATAAAAGAATGTTAGTTAAAGTAAAAGAATCAATTGAATATTTAGGAACAGATATTACAAAAAATTTACAAGGATTACAGGAAAAAATTATAAGAAATTAAAATTAGAAATTAAACGGAAATTAGAGGATTATAAAAATATAAAGTTATCATGGTTTGGAAGAATAGCAGTGGTAAAAATGAAAATATTACCTAAAATTAATTTTTTGTTTAGGATATTATCAATAAAAGTATCAGAGGAAGAATTAAAAGAGTGGCAAAAGTTATTAAATAATTTTTGCAATGGGTATAAGAGAGTGAGGATTAACAAGAAATATTGGTACAAAAGTCAAAAAGAAGGTGGTCTAGGACTTCCAAATTTAAAATGGTATTATTACGCAAATCAACTGAGGTATATTATAGAAGGAGCTTCAGGAAAAGGTGACTTAGAATGGTTAGAGACAGAAGAAACGAATATTGAGATGAAATTGGAAAATATATTTTTCAGGAATTTTTCAAGGAAAGAATTAGAAAAGATAGGAAATCCTTTTATAAAAAATATAATAGAAATATGGAAGAAAAATAAAAGAAAATTGTTATCGAATATATCAACATTAACTCCGATAATAATGATGGAAAAATTTCCAATAAATTTAAGAGAAATAATAGAGAAAGAAATAAAAAAACAAAAAATATATAGATTAAAAGATTGGATGAAAATAATGATTAATAAAGATAGAATGAAAGAGAGATTGCAGGAAACCAAAATATCTTGGTTAAATTATATACAGTTAGAGCAATGGACAAAGTATGAAAAGATATGTTAAAGATTTTAAAGAATATACTAAATTTGAACAAATTATTATTCAAAGAGAAAATATGCAAGAAAATGAAATATTAAAGAGTATTACAAATGAAATATATAAAATATTGGCAAAAGAACAAGAAGAGGTTAATTATCTTAGAAAAATGTGGGAGGAAGAGACATCTCAAAATATAGATATACAAGCATGGAGAAAAATTTGGAAACAACGTCATTTAAAAAAAAATATCGATAAGAATAAAAGAGAACTATTATAAGATAGTTTGGAAATGGTATTTGACTCCAGTAAGATTAAATCAGATAGATGAGAAATATTCTAGATTATGTTGGAGAGGATGTCAAGAAATTGGTACATATATGCATATGTGGTGGAACTGTAATAGGATAATGGAATTTTGGCAAAAGGTTTTTAAAGAAATAAAAGAGATAATAGGAATTGAGATACCAATATGTCCAAACATAGGGTTGTTGTCTGTATATAATAAGGTTGAGTGTACCCAGGTAATGAAGGAATTAATAACAAATTTGTTAACTGCAGCGAGGTTAATAATAGCAAAAAAATGGAAAACAAATGGAAAACTTCAAATAAAGGAATGGTATAAAGAAGTGTGGAAAATTGCAATTAATAATAAATTAACTTGTAGAATTAGATTTATGAAAGGTCTTGTAAAAGGGAATGAATTTGAAGAACTTTGGAAAATATTCTTGGAAAAAGCTTTGATAAGAGATGGTAAAGCTACCCTTTCACAAGAAGAATGGCAATTTTGGAAAGTGGATTAAATAAAAAGTTGGCTCTGGGGGGTGGGTTTATTCACCTTTTTGTTAACTATGTGGAGTTTTGTTTATATTGGATTTGTGTTGTTTATTTTTTTTGTATAACAAAAAAAACCATAAGTTGAAACATAATCGGCTTTGGGGAGTGGGTTTACCTTTAGAAATAGTTTGATATGTTAAGTAATAAGATTATATTTAGTAATAGCAATAGACTAAATGTAAGGGAAAAATATAGAATTAAGAATGAAATTATAATAATGAGTATAATGAGAATGAGATTTAGAGATAGGTAACAAAAGTATACAAGTAGTATGATATAGAATAAGCTGAATAAATTTATGATTGTAATGGTATTGGAGAGAAATAATAATGTAAGCTTGTTTTTGTTGAAATTTCTTTGTTTCACTATTATGTGTATCACATGGTGTTTTATTTTTTTGTTTTTCTGTATAATCAATAAAAATTTAATTTAAAGAAACAAACAAACAAACAAACGTGCTTTTGGTATGTATTTAAGTTGCTAGTGTTAACGTTTAAACCTTAACCAGTTCGGTATCTTGATAGCTGAAAGAGCATCACTCCCAATATATTCCTTGGAGATTAAGATCTGCTCTGGAGGGTGAAGGAGCTAGGCAAGTTGGGGTTCATGAGGTCTGGAGACAAATCCTGGGGGAGTGCCTACTGACAAGATTTTTCTTGATCTCTTCTCCCTCTCCTTGAAAAAAACTTTTACCTCCTGCTGGCTCTTCTTTATCTCTGGCTGCTGGCCATCCAGCATCTCTTGTTGTGGGTAAGCAGGGTTTACTCTGGATTAACTGTACAGGCTTCCCCCAGTTATCTGGCCGGTTAGGGACTGGAGCACTGTCAGAAAACAGAACTGGTTGAAAAGCAGAACCCATGTACTGTATTATAGGGAGCATAAAGGACTCACGGAGGCTCTCTTGTCACTGACTGAGCGTGCATGCTGCTTGTAAAGTCTCTCTGCTGGCTTAGCATCTGTTTCTTCCCTCTTAGATTGCGTTGCAAGCAGCACAGGCATGTGAATGGTTCCAAGCGAGCCATCATGGGCAAGAAGAATTGATGAAAGCGTAGAACACCCATCAAATTAACGGAACTTGCTCTTAATTTGAAAGTGTCAGAAGAGTGAGTTGGAAGATAACAGAATATGAAAAGGTGGGGCCTTTCTGTATAACAGGTGGCACCCTCCCATTTTGTCAGGAATAGTGGGGAAGAGATGGTAGCATGGTGGTCTCTTATGGCCCCTCATACATAGCAAACATTGTATTATTTAGACAGAAAGGTGTAAATTTTCCCATTGCAGTTTTAAATTGCCCCAATGAAAAAATTAAAAGTTTTTTGGATCTCCCTTTGTCTCCACCAGCCCACTCTTGCTTTCATCTCTGCATAATCCTGCTTTCATATTCATATAGCTCAGTCACTAACACACTTTATAGTCTTAGATATCCCAGCATCTATAAATGTGATTCTATTTGAGATACTCTTCCAGACTGTAAAGCTGAAATCAACTATCCTCTTTAGGGTTCAGATGTTTACATATTCTCTGAGAAACCTCCCTGCTGCCAAGTTGTTATGATTAAAATGGCCTTGATACACACTGGAGAGAAGAAATTACAGAAGTATAATGCTTTGCCTCCTCTCTGGAAGGTATCAGTTGGCAGACATTTAGAGACGTTTTTGAAATCTCTGTAGATGTTTTTTTTTTTTAGTTTGTTTTGTAATTATTATATGTATTCAGTTTTATCTGTTTTAATATACTATTTCTTTTTTTTTAATTTTTAATTTAAATTTTATTAAATACTTAATGCAAAATACATACATACACAAGACATACATATCATATAATTACAAGGACTAAACACAACATACACCAAACTACTAAACTATTAAACCCATCTAGCAAAAAGTGGCTGTATAGACCAATCATCAGTGTAACTTAATACACTTATTCCATATTTACATAAATTTACCAACATTTATTAATTTTCCATAATCTGAATGTTTCTGTTTCCCTACTAAAGAATATCACTTCATATATTTAACTTACATGTTCCTCTAAGTTTACCAAATTTACCAAATCTTGAAGGAGGGATATAGAACGATAGAAATGGCCTTACAACCACCCCCTCCCACTTAAACCCCCATCCCCGCCGAAACTCAAGGATATACTTGCTTACTTATCTAGTAAAAACCTTCTAGAAACTGCAAACATAATAAAATTATATATACATAAACTTTATATTTAAATCTTTAAATATCACAATTAATACCATTAATTGAAATAATACCATTAATTAAAACAACGGTATCTCTTACTAATGATTATTATGTTCCACCTTTCTCTTCCTTCATTATCTACTTTTTCATCATATTAACAAATTAACCTATTAATCTCACATCTTCAAGACCCTCTTTATATCTTTATTAATCAACAGTCTATAAAAGTTGTGGCACTCTTGCCCCAGTGAGATTCCCAAAGAGGAGATATTAACTTCCAATCTTCAATAGTTTTACTTTTCTCCCTTTCTTCCAAGGACTCTATTATCATGTCTGCTTCAGCCATATCAAATAATTTTATCAACCAGTCTTCTAGTCTTGGTGGGCTTTTTTGCTTCCACACTTGAGCAAAACATAGCCTAGCCGCTGTTATCATATATAATATTATTTTCTTTTTGGAATTATTTATACGTAGGCCTTCTATCATATTAAGTAAATAAACTTTTGGCGACAATGAGAATTTAATTTTTAAAGCATTTTGAATATTATTATGTATACACGTCCAATAATTCTTTGCTTCTTCACATTGCCACCATATATGATAAAAGGTACCTTTCAATTCACACTTCCAGCATGTATCTCTTACCTTTTTTTGTATTTTGGAAATTTCGATTGGAGTAATATACCATCTGTGGAGCATCTTATAATAATTTTCTCTTAAGCTAGAAGGTTTTAAGAATCTCCAAGTATCTCTCCAAGAACTCTCCCACTGATCCATAGTAATTATACAATTCAAATTTTGAGCCCATTTTACCATAGTTGTCTTAACAATTTCATCCTCATTTACTAATATACTATTTCTTAATTGGCATACTTTATATACAGTTTGATATGAAGCATCCATATACTGTATTTGCTGGTGTATAGGACACATTGGCATATAAGATATACCCATTTATACACTGGAAAGTACTATTTGCTGATGTATAAGACACACTGGTGTAATGTACCCCGTTTTCAAACAGTATTTTTTGGGAAAAAGGTGAGTCTTGTATGCCAGCAAATACAGTATATTTGTATGTAATTTTTTAATCCATATCTTGCCTGTAATTATTATTGCATATGCATTGTCTCCCTACTTCCTCTTTTAACAGCCCCGGAAGAGTGCCAGATCACTAATATTTCTTGTTTGAAACGGGTTGGGCTAATTTGAGGCATGTTGTCGTTTACACATCTGTGGACTCAGTCTCTCCTACAACACTGGATTAGTTGCATGTTTCCTGTTCTTTCAACTTCTTTTTCTTTGCCCCTATTACCTTGTGACATGCTAGTTGAAGTTCATTTGGATTCTTCAGTTTTGTTGATTGTTCATAATACTTGGCTCTCAGTCGAAGTAGGGTTTTGCCTTATTGCTGTAATTAAGCACTTTTATTATCTTGAGAAAATGTAGCTCGTGCTATGTATGTGGTAATTATGGGTGGTCTATACTTGTGTTAATTGTTCCATTTATGAGGGAAGACATTTTATTATTATTTGAGATTGGAGGAGATATTTTTGGACTGCAATTCCCAGTGATAATGCCAGCTGAGGGATTCTGGAGTTTAGGATCCAAAAATGAACTTTTCCTGGCTCTGGTTCCGTTTGTGCTAACTAGCTTCCAAGTTGTTAGTCCACTTAATATGCTTATCTCTGAGTTGATACAAGTGTAGCCATGTGTAAAACGCTTAAACATGTGGCACGTGGGAAAATCTGCTATGGTGTTTCGAAATATGTTGATGCTGGCAGGCTTAGTTGTTGGAGAAGTTGTCCCATATTGTTCAGGAGAATGTGATTGTTAACAGACTCAGGGGAACACTAATGCAATTTTCTTTCTTGTTTCTAGCTTCAAAGAACCTCCTGTTCTCACTGGCCCATTAGAACCGAACTTTAAGCTCCGACAAGCAGAAAGGCTATTTGAAAATCAACTTGTTGGACCAGAGTCTATTGTAAATATTGGTGGTAAGCACATGTAACTGTTGGAGATTTAAGGAGCTTGTTTAATAGTTGCTTCACAATAAAGGATTCTTTCAGAAACAACTTCTGCATTCTGCATGTAAAGCACTCTGCATTTGCCTCTTAATGCTTAAATTTTGAGTCAAATGTAACTTTTTCAATATCTACAGTGGTCTTCTGGATCTTTTTTTTAAAGGTTGTTTCCCCAACCTAGTGCTCTCTAGACTGTGATTTCCATCATCACTGTTGACTGGAATTGATGGAGTCCAAAATATTGAATCTCTTACTGAACATGCATTAAAGTAAAACAGAGAAAAAAGAGGATAGCAGATAATCCTGCCTTACCAGCTACCCTCAGTATGATAAAGAGCATAGATCTGTAGGTTTAGCCACCAAAAGAGAAATTGTAAGAAAAGAGGAGGCTGATGGAAAAAAAAGTCATCTGTGGAAATGCACAAGCGCGAAGCACCCAGCCTTGCACTCAAGGCCTGCCCAGACTGACACCTCGTTGTGTTCAGGTCTGAATGGCCAGGAAGATCTCTGGATCGAGCCAGGGCTGCGACAAACAGATCTGCTTCCATTTTCCCTTTCTGAGAACGCTGCACCTTCCTCACTCTTGTCCCCCCCTTGGCTTCCTCCTTCCAGGGTTATCTCCCTTTACTGCTTTCCTTAAATCTGCCCCTCTCCAGATATAAGGACAAGCAGTGATTTATCTCTCCAATGACTGTGGTACCACTGGAACTATGGTAAAGATGGTACTATTGGTAGCGTGTATACTCCAGGATGCAGAATAGGACTCTGTGAGACTTATAAGGAAAACAGAAGATCAAACATTTATTGCAACACTGTTACTTAAAATTGTTTGTAACTAAATGTTTATGAAACAGCATGCCCTTTTCTCTCTCTCTCTCCCCCTCTATGCTTAATTTATTGACTGTGGCCCTTTTCGCATTAGTCTTCTCGCGCGAGCGGGGGAGGGCGGCTCGCGCATGAAGCCTTCTCCGGGAGGCTGCCGCTTCCCCCTCCTTCCTTCCGCAGGCGAAGGAAGGAGCGGCGAAGCGGCAGCCTCCCAGAGGCGGCGGCGGCTCGCGCATCCGTCCATTCCCCCCCTGCGCGCGCGAGAGAAAGGCGCTCCTCCCGTCCGCCCCGCCCCCCCGCGCGCGCGTGAGAAAGGCGCTCCTCCCGTCCGCCCCCCCGCGCGTGAGAGAGAAAGGCGCTCCTCCCGTCCGCCCCCCCTCGCGCGCGCACGAAGCAGGACGTGTCGCGCGAGCGCCCCACCCCGTCCCGTCCCTTCCTTCCGCAGGGGCGGAGGGAAGGAAGCGCAACCTGGCCGGCTCCCGGACGCTCCGCACGAAAGGTAAGTGCGCGCGGGCACCGGGAGCGTTGCGCGAGCGCGGGTGATTTTCGCTTGGAAGCGAAAATCAAAAAACCCGCACTCGCGCAGCTTCAGCCCCATGAGCCCGGCAGAAGTGGGAGTGCGTCGTGCGGAGCGACGCTCCCACTCCCGCGAGGCTCACGGGGCTGTCGCGCGAGAAAAGGCCTGTGCGAAAAGGGCCTATCTCTCATACACTCTATTTCTCAGTTCTTTCTAACACAGAGCTCTTCAACTCTCTCTGCACCTCTTACCTAAAACATTCCCAACTCTGAACCTCTTTCAATCAACTCAACAGTTAAATTCTGTTATTCCATTCTCTCCACCAGCCCCTCCCCTGAGCTATCTAGGGTTCCATTTCAACAACCAATCAGTTTAAACACTCTTGGTTGCTAAAAAGGCTCTGTTGTCAAGCCCCCCCCAGTCAGGTTCGTCACATCATCCCTGGAGACATTTTAGAAAAAACATTGAAGTGGCCTCTAGAAGGTTCAAAAATGTTTTTATTTACTTATGTAAGGTTTACCTGATCTGGTTGTTTCATTTCATATGTGTATATTGTTAGTTTTGAATAAAAAGGCTGCTGAAACAAAACTGAACTGCTTTTTTCTGGTGTGGGAACCTAACCTCATTCTTTCTGTGTTATTTCTGCCTCTACTACCAAACTTTCTGTTAAAGAACTAACACCCAGGAACACACCTACTTCTTTAATTAAAGTATACCTGCATTTTCAGACAATGTAGTCTGTTTCATAGTTCAAGATCAAAATTATATTAAAAAACTCCAAAAGATGCTTTCCAGCATAATCAGACACACAGAGCATAGAGAAAGCATAAAGCAGGACAGTACTGAGAATAACAGAATTGGCATGGATGAACTGGTCCGTTTTTGATACTTACCCAGACCTGTACTCTTCCTTAAGTTAGTTAGTTGCATATGTGGGTCACAGCTATGATGGAGTAAGACAGGTTGCTTATCTGTAATTGTAGTTCTTGGTGAGTGGTCATCTGTGTGCTCACTCACCTTTCCTTGCTGTGGATGTTTGACCAAAATTTCCTTCAGTTCTAGAATGTTCTAAAACAGGCTGTTTACAGATGACCACTCAAAGAGAAATCTGTCCTTATTTGAAACACATACCACTGGCTAAGTTAGATGCAAACTAGAGAGTGTCCTTATAGCTTTGACCAGTGGATATCTACTAGTGGATATCTACTGAATATCTGAGGACAGCTTTTGTTTTAACACAATAATTATACATAATAGGTTTTGCAGAGTTAATACTTCCAACATTCTGAATTTTTCTTGCCTTGCCACTTGCCTCTCTTAGATATACTGTTCACTGGTACTGCTGATGGAAAAATTCTGAAGATTGAAAATGGGGAAATATACACGTTAGCCCGACTTGGCCATGGTCCTTGTAGTAAGTCAACACTGATTATTTGCTGCTGCTGCATTGTGATCAGAATTGTGTATTGATGTTTCTCTATCTTTGTCTCTATGTCTTACTATAGAAGATATGTACCAGTATATATTTTGTAACTGTTTTGTTTGAAAGTGTACTAATGATATTTTTCTATATGGAAAAAAAAGTATAGTATTCTGTAGAAGTGAAAATCCACTATTGGCATATGAGTTTAAAGGCCTTATAAAGGTTTAGTGTGCAAATTTTGCCAACAGTTGAATGGAAGATAATTAAGAATAAAATATCTTTGTGGAATAAGAGCATGTTGAGAACCCATCTGCTAGATAACTATACATTTTCTTTCGTTATTCTTTCAATTAAGCAAGTGTCAATATTTCTTGCCTGTTCATTCGTAATGCCTCATTAAATTTCTGGCCAAGTGAGTTTGTCTGGCTGAACTGCAGCCCAAATTACTTGCAAAGTTCCCTGGCTGAGATTGAAATGGGGCAGAGATAGCTTAAGGGAACAGGGGTGACAGAGCTTTGATCCTGCATGGTAGAAGGATCAGTGAGGTGAGTGAAAAGTCAGAGCAGTGTGACTCTCAGGTGCTGCTGATGGAAGGAAGAGTGCACCAAAGTCTTGGCAAATTGATGCTCTCCCAGATGTGTGGCTGCAGATGGAACAGCAAAGTCATTCACCTTCCCAAGCTTTTCTACTGCTTTAATCAAATTCCAGATATCTTCAAAAGAACTTCTGTTGTTAATATTCAAGCCTGGTGGGCTTACACATCACTGTATTGCTAAACCCAAGCGTGTTGTTGAAATGCGGAGGTACTTACTTTTCCTTCCTCTGTATCTCCTTGGTTTACATCTTACGCATCATGGAAACAGATTATCTCCATCTCTTGCCATAATTAATTCAGGTCCAGGATAACACCTCAAGATATAGTTCTTCCGCATGGTCTGAGTGACTACACAAATGGACCACACTATATACCTTTGCAGTACACTTTTGGAAATTTCTAGAGCTAAGCTTGACTTTTGGCATATCGATGCTTCCTCCATTACTCTAGCCTGTTCCTACTCGGTCTCCTCACTTCTCTTTTATCTGCTACTGCAACACTTTTCAAGGGAGCTTCTTCCATGAGAACCATGAAAAAGCTTTGAAGAATTCTCTTTTCTTTTCTTTTGGCAGTTTTTATTTTTTGTTTCTTTCCTTTCCTTTCCTTTTCATTCTAATTTTGTCCTTTTTGTCAGTGGTTATACTCCTTTTGCTTAATTTTTTATATTAGAAAATCTTTCTTCCCTCTTGCAGGCAGGCCTGTGACATTTAAAGATTTCTTTTAAAGGTGCCTTCAGTTCACAAATGGACAGGCATCCCAACTGCCTTTTTGGTCCTGGAGAGACCCACTTCATTGATCATTGCTAGGCCTTCTGTGAACAAGCTTGATAGAACCAAGCTTCACAGCTTAAAGTTTTCTTTTGGGAGGCTGTCATTAAAACCTCCAAGCTTGCTGTGCAAACCAAACTATTGTACTCTGCACTGTCAGGGATCTGTTCATGATTGCACCTTCAACAGAACAGTTCAGAAGAGACAGACTAGCCTTGGTAGTGTCTAATCTAGATCACTTGGTACTGAAGTCTGGCTAGATCTCTCATCTGTCTTGCTCTGTCTCTCAAAAAAGTCAACTTGAGCCACCTTGGTACCTACACTAGGTTCTTAAAAAAAACTTGAAAAGAGGAAGACTATTGTGATATTGGTTCATTATTGAAGCATACACATTCTGACTCTTGAGCATCAAACTTAGAGTTGCTTCTCCCAGTCTTTTGTCAGCTGTCAGTATGGTTGACTTGACTGAATCATGGAGCCACTAAGTTTCAGTAATAATGTACTGGGATACCTAGTCCATCATGTACTTCAGTGTCCTTTATAATACTGGCTGAAGTGTCACCTTTGCAGTTAGTGAAATCTCCAGTTCCTATTATGGAAAGATCAGAGGGATCCCTGTTGTATCTGATCTAAACTTACATCCAGTGTGTTGGTTTCCCCCTTGAAAGGGCAAATGATAGATGAACTGTTGGTTTATTCTAAGGAGTTTTCAGATCACAATCATTTTTGTTTTCCAACGAAACAACGAAACGAAAGGAGCCC
Organism: Ctenosaura bakeri; assembly: GCA_948474755.1. Lineage (NCBI taxonomy): Eukaryota > Metazoa > Chordata > Lepidosauria > Squamata > Iguanidae > Ctenosaura > Ctenosaura bakeri. The sequence continues at coordinate 509,606 of CAOLHI010000469.1, forward strand.
TGGCGGCGCAGTGGTTAAATGCCAGTACTGCAAGCCACAAGGTTGTGAGTTTGATCCTGCCCGGCTCCAAGGTTGACTCAGCCTTCCCATCCTTTCGCAGGTCAGTAAAATGAGTACTCAGCTTGTTGGGGGCATGTATAGAAAATGTTTCGAAATACATGCTATTTGTAAGTTGTTCGCCGCCTCGATCCATATGGAGAGGCGGGATACAAATGTATAGAAAATGTTTCGAAATACATGCTATTTGTAAGTTGTTCGCCGCCTCGATCCATATGGAGAGGCGGGAAAAATAGTAGTAATATATAATAATAATAATAATAATAATAATAATAATAATAATAATAGAAACAACTATGAGTCATTGCTCACCATCCAGATCATAGTCTGATATTTGTTCCAGGTCATCAGCATGGAAGCTGTCTAACAAGATTGCCCCACAAATCTCCACCTACACCATCTCCATCATCAACCCAGCACTAAGATATTGGAGCGATTTGCCTCCACCATGATATCATGACTCTCACAGAAATACCATGAATCACTTTAATATTGGGAGACATACAGGTCCCCGGATGGGAAACGCATTCATTATCACATCTGCAGAGACATCATTATGGCAGGGAGTGAGAAGACCATTATAGTTGCAAGTATCATCCAACATCACCAGGATGTTACCAGAGCTCAATCTCCATCCTCTGCCTAGTTGAAACTTCTTCTCAAGTCTCCTCTTCATCTAAGATATCATACTCTTTGGGCAAACACTGGTCCATATTTAGAAAGAAACAATCTGACACATCCAAGCATTGCCTTTATTAACTTCACTTGGCTGCTACCCCATCGACATGCACTGTTTCTGCCTTAAGTGCATTTCCCTGTGGGAACTCTCTTCATCATCTCTTTCACAGTTGGCAGCTAATTCTTAGGTTTTAATCATAGACATGCTATAGAACTGGAAAGACTTCCTCCAGACAGAGGCTCTTGGTCTACCACCTTTTTTTCTCTGCTGAAGCAAGAAATAGTCACCCTATTGCTGAAAGGGGTGATAAAGGAGTGCATGCATCTCAATTACCAGATGTAGGGCATTGTCCATTCCTAGACCTGTGAGATGTTAAAGGTTGCCTCAAGAACCTGAAAATTTTGTATGGTCACTCCCTTTTCCATACTCTTGCTATTGCAAAAAAGGGATTGGTTCCCCACAATTTTTCTTCAATTTTTTAAAAACTTTTATTTTTAAAAGCAGAGATTAACATGAAAAGGTAGAACAAAACAAAAATATTGACAGTGATTATGTAAGACATGAACTATGCTTTCATGGTCTTGAAATGCTAGGTGAATCCCTTTGTAATTATTTGTTCTGTTGGATTAATCTTTTCCAGATGGACTCATGGGTCAGTGGAACATGGCTTCTTTCATCATTAGTATGATTTACATAAGAAATAAATGGGAACCATGTTGCGTTGAAGACATTGTTATCCTTCTTTTCTTTTGCTTATCTAACTTGCCATGGCAGTCTTTCTGATAGTGCCAAATTCAAAACCTAGGTGCTAGGTGCTGCAGGATTCTTCCAGTTGCTGGCAATGGCCTGCCTGGCCACTTAATAACAGAAAGGAAAGCAATGTCAATCCCTGTTCAAAGCTGATATGGTATTCCATCATCTGGCTAATTTCTGTATCCTTGTATCACTGGACATTCCTACCATTTGTGAAGATAGAAGGATGCTACCAAACCATAATTTTTTCCAGCATAATGAAAAATTACTATTTGTTATATATGCCAATTTTACTGGAATAAGATATTGTTAAAGTATACTTTCTCTGTTGTGAACTGATGCAGACTTCATTGGACAAGATGACCAAATTTGCTGCCATTCTCTATCTTCTAAAATATAACCCAGGGTCCTGTTTATTGGTTTTAATCCAGTGATACTATTGAGTTATATATTAAAAAAGCAGTTTAGATAAAGTTGATGTTATGCCCTTCATACCAGTATGATATGCTAAAATTTTGGAGCAGGTAAGTTTCCTAGTTGCTTGGTTTAATACTTCTTTGAGGCTCTGAAGATGTGTGACTTGGTATATTTGCCAGCATAAATTAGAATGATTTGATATTTCTTCTTTAATTTGTGGTCCTGTAATTTGGATTCCATTTGGGTAAAAATCAAGCATTCTCTGGATGGCACAGAGGAGCAATCCACAACAGTTGGGTTATTTTTTCCATTCCACCATACACAGCAGGAATCTCTAAGTCCAAAGTTATTTTTCTGCTATTTTCCTTGATTCCTCTGCCTTCAGCTTCAGTTTTTTAAATACTTGCCAAGTCAGCTACATGTATTTAGAGCCTTCACCACAAGTTAGTTTGAAATTTATTAATTTATTAGCAGAAGTTGTTCAGAAAAGTAGAAAAGAAATTAGAGAGGAGGCTTCTAAGATCTTGCGGGTGATGGAAAGAAAAATAATAATGGAAAAGGGGGAAAGAGAAGTGGCATTGCTGACTGCTGCGGAAAATAAAATTGAAAATAGCAGCCAGATGACTGCAAATCAGTGTGCCTCTTTGGGAATGGCTGAAAAAGGATGTCTGTGACCACTGGGGAATGTGATTCCAAGTGCTATATTCAAATGTCTCTGAAAAAGCCGAAGAGCGAAGCGGCGAAATCGAAGAAAGCTGATCGCAATGATAGAGCTTCTGAAATGGTGGGGGAAAAATGGGGCTAAAAGTAAGGAAGTGGCATTACCAGCACAAAAGGGCAATGGATCTCATGTTCTCAGACAGAAAAATTATCAGGCTTTACTTTGGGCTGCCATATTGGGAATGAACTTTCCACAGTGGGGACAGGGCTGAATTGCACAGTGTTGCCAGGCAACAGGAACAGCAGTGGGAGCCTGGAAGGGACACAGGTGCAGAGTTTGAGTGACAAGCCCAGTGTAAACAGGGGAGAAAGCAGAGCAGCAGCAGAATACTGATACTCAGGCTTCCTTCCCATATTGTTTAAGAAAGATGTTGGCAGAGAAGCAAGTGCAGATGCATGATTCAGCGCAGTGTTGCTCAGTGCTTCATCTTCAATGGTGGAAAGTATAGTGGATTCACAAGAGTACATTAGAAAGTTGCCAAATTTAATGATTTCAGGGGCTACAATACCTTTAGTTTTGGGTGGAAATTTAATGAATTATAATAATTTAATCAATTTATATAATCTAAGGAATTTGAGACAAAAGTATGATTCTAATATAATGAATTCATTAACAAATGATATGCAGCAGTTGCATAGTACAGTTAATTCAGGAGGTTATAAGATGGAGCAGACAGCTGCATGTAATGAAATAAACCTAAGCAAAACAGAGAGATGGATAATAACAAGGACAAGAAAGAAAATGTAGGAGCTCAATGTCTCAAAGAGAAAACATTTGCGGAAAGAAAATACTGATTCAGAAAGAGAGAGAGATTAATTTAGAACTGTCTGACAGGGAGATAGAAAGTGAAATTTATACTGATATTCAAAGAGAGTTGGCTTCTGATAGGCTGTTGCTATAGATAATTCTAAGCACATGTTAAAATGTGTGTTATATACACTCAAACTGGAAGATAGTAGTAAGAGCAAGGTGATGAAGGGGAAGGAAAGAACGATAGTAGAATTTCTTCTGTAATGAAAGAATCAGTTCCCAAGAGAATTGAAATACCTTTGCCTGAAATGTTTAGAGTCAATAGATTTAGAATGGGTGGCCCTCTCACTACAGAGAGACCTCTAGCAGTTGAAAATTTTGTGTTTAGGTCCCATTGCCTGATGCTCCAATTTCTGTGTTGGTGTATCAGACAGTTGCCCCAAAGGAAGGCAGTACCACCCTCAAGGATGTTGAATAGAGAAGCCTTAAATAAGGCACTTGAAGCACCTACACTGGCAATTAGATCTTCCATTATAGCTCCCATGTTTGCCAGGGTGGTAGTGTTATGGTCTCAAGAAATTTTAGACTCAAGACATCCACATGTAAATTTTGTTTAAGACAATAGAAAGGATACAGAAGGCTCTGCAATTTATAGAGGATATGAGCCACAGTTCTACAACACTTGCTGCTAGAAATATAATACCAACTGTAGTGGCAAAGAGAGATTCTTTCATCATTGGGAGGCTGACCAGAAGTCAAAAGCAAATTTGACTTATGCCATTTACTGGTCAGCTTCTCTTTGGAGAGAAGGCTTTACACAAAAGTTTAGTAGAAAATAAAGACAAAAAGCAAGTAATACCTTATCTTCAGAGGAAAAGATCAGAAAGAAAACAATTCAGAAGTCCTTTCTATTCCTTTCAAGGAGGAAAAAATTATGGGAGACAAGGTGATTTTGGGCTTGGTAGATCATAGTGCAATAGACAGGAATTTAACCAGAAAACGCAAAATTTCCAACAGAACAGGAGTGGGGTAAGCCATCCCAATAGAAGAGGTTGTTAAGAAGACTGATGGACAAGATATTGCAGTAGGAGGAAAACTTCTGTATTTTGGGGGATCTCTGGGTCAATCAGGTGGTCACCAAAGGACACAAAATTTTGTTTGTCAATATCTTTCTTTACCAGTACCAAAGAATCCAGAAGAGGGGCAGATAATTCAGAAAGAGATAGAACATCTGCAGATTGGGGTCATAGAGGAGGTGCCTCACACCCAGAAATTCAAAGGGGTATATTTGATTCTGTCCACAGTGCCCAAGAACAATGTTTCTTATTGTCTTGTCTTGGACCTCAAATATTTAACCAACTTTGTTCTATACCAGAGGTTCAAGAGGGAGATACTTCAAACCATCAAAGAGAATTTGGAGATTGATTGGCTGGTATACATTGATTTAAAGGAAGGTTATTTTCATATTCTTGTGGCTCCAATCTGCAGGAAATATTTAAGTTTTCAATTCTAGCACCCAGGGTGTTTTCCAAGGTCATCTTTGAGAACAGGGAATCCAGCTGTTCCTGTATTAACACATTGGATCTCCTGCTCAATCTAGATCTCGTTGTCAATCTAAAGAAATCTCATTTATACCCTAAACAAAAAGTTAAGTTCACAAGAGCCTGGTAGACGCTGAAAGGGAATGGGACATCTGCCATGTGACAGAGCACTTCTTACTAGTCAAATTGGAAATCTTCAGCCGTGAAGAAGATTTCAGGCTGGAGAGATATAGGTTGCCTGGGACTCATGGCAGCCACTAAAGTAGTCCTACCTGTGATAGAGGTCATTTCTTTTGTCTTTGACATAGAGGCAGAACACCAATATATGTAGCTAACCATTCTTGACCACTTGTGAGATACTTACTGTGAGGGACCACGTTCACCATTCTTGCACAAGGTATGCAGTTCAGATCACAGAAAACGTTAAATGTAGCAATATAGATATGTCCCTCCTCAGATGAGGACTACATATGATGCTTACTCAATAAAAGACCTGTGGAACCATGGTGAACATGGTACATCACTGGACTCGAGGGCTGGCCCCGAAGCTGGTTTTGGCCAACCCATTCTAGAATCTTTGAAGGCATGACAATATTTATCCTCCAAGTGAGTAACATCCTAATCTTCCATTTATGTGAGTCACAGAGACCATGGAGACCAAGTTGTTGACCTTCATTTGTGATTCTTTCATTGGTCAATTGTTTACTTACCCCCATCCTCTCTGCTGTATTCTACTTCTCCTCTGCTATGGTGTGCCATTCCAGTCAACCAGAACTGAGGAGACTGAGTGAGCATGGGCTCAGTGCACATGCAGTGGTGGAAGTGGGTCTGCTAACAAAAAAATTGTCCAGGAGTTTCCAAAGATGCACCGTGAAGGTGTAGTGTGACCCATTTGTGTGAATATATAGATTACCACTCCAAAGAGCCAGATATGGGTATGCAGCCTGTTTTTCATTGTACACCTATATGCCACATGTCAACATTTATCTTCTGACTTTTTTTCTAAATTAGTCTTCCTGTATCATTTCCCGTAATGTCTAAAACTTCATCTATTTATTTGATATGCTTTAGTCGTAGAAGCTACATTACATTCAAACACAGAAATGTTTAAGAGAATCTATGTTTCAGCTTTCATAAGTAACTGGTTGTAGCCTATGGTAGGTTGTGAGAAACACTTTCACACTGTTCAGTCTCGGAATGCCCTTCCACTAGGAAGAGAAGGTAGTAAAATGTTCTCAGGAAAAGAAGGAACTAAATATACTGGTTGATGCTTTTCACGTGTTGTGAATTCAGTAAATGTCAGTAAAAAATGGCTGATTGTGAGGGAAATCAATGTCGTCTTAAAATGATCAAGTACTTGAGTGAGGAGAAATGTACTGGTATCAATGAATAACTTTCAGAAAAATAGTATCAATTTTTTTCTTTAGATTTGATTGTCCTACTGGCACTGAAACTGGTTTCATGTTCGTAACAACATTTTGGAACAACCAATAGGGGGCACTACACACTAAAGAGTTTAAAAGATTTACTAGTTCTATAGCTGTATATTTATTTTGCCTGTGGAGAAAAAGCTTCTTTTAAAAACAGCACCAAAAATATGTATGTAATAAGGAAATAACTGGAAGTTATTCTGTGAAGCTACTCTGTGTAAAACAAATGGTGTTTAGTAACAAAAGCACATGCCAAAGTTTTAGTCTTTAAGATATCAAAAGATACTTTGTTTTTGCTGCACTGGATTTACACATTTGTCTTTGGAATTTGTCTAAAATTCCTAATTTGGAGGGTAGTGGATTCTCCTTTTTTGGAGGTTTTTAAGCAGAGACTGACTGGGCATATTTTGGGAGCGCTTTAGTTGAGCATCCCTGCACAGTGGACATTGGACTGGATGGCACTTATTGGTCGTATAGTATCTGTGTTGTTAAACCAAAGCTGATACAGAGTATTTTTCAAAATCTCTGTGTTCTGTTGCCTTTCTATAGATTAAATTCTAGTGTTGTTGTTGTTTGTTCAAAAGAGAATAGAACATTTTTGTATACACATTGTTGTTTATGAACCTACAATATATGTGTTTTAAAAGGTAGCAGAGAAGATGAACCCGCATGTGGGAGGCCTCTTGGAATACGTGTGGGACCAAAGAACACACTTTTTGTGGCAGATGCTTACTATGGACTCTTTGAAATTAATCCTGTCTCAGGTATGATTTTTTTTCTCTTGTTTTTCCTGCCCAGTAAGTTGTTAAGATCTCTGATAATCTTCTTGAGTTTGTGGCTCTTTGCCTTATTTCACTTTTCACTGATCTCACATTGTTTGAGTGGAGTGTGTGTGTGTGTTTCTGAAAAAGCGAATAGGGATTAAACTTGAGCAGCTTATTCAAAACCTGTTCGCTTATGATTTCATGTGCTAAAATCCAGGATCAAAAAAAGTCAGAGCACACAAACATTATATGGATTCATATCTATAAAATGACACTGAAACATTTGAAGCACTGAAGTCTGAAGAAAATTATAAAAACAGAAAAAATAATATTAGTAATACTAGTAATATTTTTAAAATGTTATTATATTTCCTGCATTATTATAAAATGTTGTTAAATTTAGCTTGAATCTAATAAAGTAACTAGATATATCTTTAATGTGAATTTTGACTTATTTTATGTGGTTCAAATTGCTTAACAATGGCTTGGATGATAACTCAGACAAATGACATGTCTCCTTAGTATTAATCACTTTAGTCGCATAACTCTTATTCAAAGAGATCCTGAGTAGTGTTCTTAGTTTGGCTGTATAGTCATCAATATAACTCTGCTTTTTTGACTATTCAGCTCTCTTCAGGATTACTAATGAGATTGGGATTTGTATCTTTTTCTTTATGTTCTGCAAATTCTGCTGATTGAATGTTCTGCAGTAGAAATCCCCATAATCAACAGAGAAATAATAAATTACACACAGTACTTCAGGAAGTATCCAGTTCTGTACCACAAAGAGGCTTGTGGAAAGGAAATTCCTTCCCATTGCAGCCCTCCAGCACCTGGGCACAAATTCCTAACATGGAATTGGGCAGAGCTGTAACTGTATGAGCTGTTATATCAAATCTATACTGTTAACATATACATAGAACTCTAATTTGACCACTTCACTGATTAAGCAGACCTGAACAGTTCACCCTTACAAGCTACCTGTTTCTAGTTTGTTTGATTGAAGCTTTGACATTTTCCTTTCTTTTTAGCATAGCCTCACAACATAAACTAAACATAAACATTAATTGTGATGTTTCCACTTGATGTACATAAGATACTCAACACTGTGAAGGTGTAAAATAATTTTACTGTGGCAGAAAACTTACGTAAACTTACACAAAAGGTATGCAATCCAAGGTTTGTTGAAAGCTAATCAGAATGTTGCCCAGAAATGGAACATGTTATGTGTAACACATTTTATACAACATAATTCTTAAGTAAAATTGCTTTATTTAGTAAAATAAGCTAACATAAGATCATGTTATTCCTGAAGAAAGATACTGTATCAGATAATTAAGCATGATTTTGAGGCTTTGTTCCCTCTTCTCATTTTGTGTTTCTTCTTTTTATCCCCCCCCCCGCTCTGATGTTGTTGTCATTGTGTTTCAGACCCAGAGCAAACACAGGAAAAACCAGACCTTAAGACAGTCTAAATATAATATTGATGAATGCTGTTTCTCACAACATTGCATTCCCTAGTTTTTAATGAAGAAGAGTAATTTTAATTTCCACCACTGCAGTAGTGTAAATATTAGGGAAATACTGCTCTGAGTTCCTTGGGAAAAGGTCAGCCTTTCACATCTTCTAGAGCCCATATTGTGAAGGATTCAGAGCACATTGCAGCTGATACGTGAAGCTGGGAAGCATAATGGATCGGTACACCATGTAATTTAAGAACTTCAAGAGCTAATATAGACTTTGAAATGTAGGCAACTCATTTAAGGACCAAACTTCCATGTATGCACACATTTTTCTTTTCTCTTAGCCAAAATACAGGAAAATGCTTTTGAAATCTATATTGATAAAACTGTTTTTCTGATGTTTCTGCCATTTTGATACATATGCAGTGGAGATTTTTCATATGGTTGAAAAGATGCAAATCATGATGTCTGCAATAGTTTTAAGTTGTTTTAGTTGTTGTTGTTGTTGTTGTTGTTGTTGTGTGCCTTCAAATCATTTCTGGCTTATGGTGACTCTAAGATCACCATATCGCAGCGTCGTCTTGGCAGAATTTGTTCAGAGGGGAGTTGCCCTTGCCTTCCTCTATGGTTGAGAGCATGTGACTTGCACAGGGCCACCCAGTGAGTTGCCATGGCTGAGCAGGAAGCCAGACCTTTGTCTCCCAGTGTCTTACTCCAACACTGAAACCACACTGGCTCCCTCAGAGATTTAAGTACAGGAGTTAAAACATCTCTCTCTCTGATCAGGTGAAGTGATACCACTTGTGTCTTCAAAGACTCCAATTGAAGGAAAGAACATGTCCTTTGTGAATGACCTTACACTGACTCGGGATGGAAGGAAAATTTACTTTACTGACTCTAGCAGTAAATGGCACAGAAGGGACTACTCCTTATTAATTATGGAAGCTTCAGATGATGGACGGTAGGTAAAGTCATCCTTATATTGGTAGCAGTGTTATTTAGAGACTAATGGCAAAAACAGGCAAGGCCACAGATTTACAAGTATGTCATTCCTTATAATAGCAAGCCTGAAATGCAAGAGGAATATGACTTCACATTAACAATATAGATTTGAAGATGGAAGTAATTATTTGCTCTTGGGAGAAGAACCTTTCCAGAGACTTTAGGGAGGGGCTGTGTTACTTGGTTAGCAACAAAAGCAGCAAGGAGTCTTAGGGTTAGGCCTCATAAGGATTACAAGTTTTACTTGCATATGATTAAATTATTTTCAGGTCCACAAATGTTTATGTCAAAATGTTTATGATGCCAGAAAACTTGCATTTAACATTATCCATTTTCTTTGTTGGGAATCACAGTTTGAGGAGTGTAGTGGCTATTGGCACCTAAACAACTGGGCCAGCCTACTGGATTGCTGCAGAATTCATGAAGCAGTCTTAGCTTCTTGCCTGGCTTCTGAGCTGTGTATCCCTTCTCTTTGAACATAGATATAAAGGATTGGCTATTGCATTCTGTCTATTTAGGGAAGGTAGATAGTGTAAAAAGCCATTGTAATTCTGTGATCTAGCTTAATTATTATGCCTTTAGGTTACTTGAATATGACACGGTGTCCAAGGAAGTAAAGGTCTTAATGGGAGGACTCAGATTTCCTAATGGAGTGCAGCTCTCACCTTCTGAAGACTTTGTGTTGGTGGCTGAAACAACAATGGCAAGGATACGAAGGTAAATGGGATGCTCGTTTGTGTTACTGCATATTAAATAGGTGTGCATAGTTAGCCACATGCACTGAGTACAACTATCATTTTAAAAAATATACTTCATGCAAGATTTGCTGACCTTTGCACAGAGTTGTGGTTAGGGATTTATTTTTGTATTCATATTTGTCTAGTTATCTCTCCTTCTTTGTGAGTGACCATGTTGAATTTTTTAAACAAACAGCAGTTGTAACTCATTATGAAGTATTCTGCCACTTCTGATATGACTCCTTCCTTGTATTTTTTTTCCCCTCTAGTAAGTAGTAGACTTCATTTTCTGCAGTTCTTGTACTGTGTTGTGGCATGTAAGTTGTGTGTTTTAACTTTTTAGATACTATGTGTCTGGCCTAATGAAAGGTGGAGAAGACATGTTTGTAGATAATATGCCTGGCTTTCCGGACAACATACGTTTAAGCAGCTCTGGAGGTTATTGGGTGGCTATGTCAGCTATTCGAGCCAATCCTGGATTTTCTATGATGGATTTCTTATCGGAAAAACCATGGATTAAAAGAATAATATTTAAGGTAAAAACAAATCAACTTAAAATCTGTATTCATTCTTTATGGTTTTCATGGTAGAATGTGCTCAAATGCTCTGAAAAAATGCTCTAAGGAAATTCCAGTTTTCATATGTAGGTTGCTTTGTGTAGAATGTTCCTTCCTCCTGTTGTTTGCCCCCAATCTGTACGATAAAACGTGTAACTGCAACAATATCTTTAGAGCTTACTTGCCCACTTTTATTTTTTAGTTTATGCTAATCTATTCTTCAACCATAATGGTTTTCAAAATGGTCCAAACAAACAAAATCAAATTTACAGAACAGTTCCTGCCTTTATAATGACAGAACCTTATTATCTGCAGTATCAGATGATGGAGCTATTTGTTCCTTGTTTTTACCCCTGAATGTGGGGATAATAAAGGGCAATCTTGGTGGATATTATTCGGTCCTCTACACAGTCCAGCAGATACTTCTGCTGGTTTGCTGTGGAAGATGATACCATTTTTTTTGTAGCCCTCAGAACTATCAGAGGCAATGACAGAGACTCTGAGGGGGCAGGGGGAGGGATATATGAAGCCCTTTTGCTTATTGTGGCCAGAAAAGAAGGGAAATTGGGGCAGATGGTTTTTATTCTTCTTTGTAGTCTAACAGGTGTTGTTGCTGCTATCACAGTACCACTGCTTTTCAAAGCCAATGAATAGATTATATTTGTCTCTGTATTCTGCCAGTTGAAATGGTGTAAAGGTTTTTGAAAACATTCAGATGTCTTGCATATGGGCATGACTTTTTGAAGAAGCACAAGAAGTTATAGTAAATACTAGGCATGTGCAAAATGTTTTATTTTTTGCCTGTTTCATTAAGTCAGACATCAGCCAGAGAAGCAGTGGGGATTCTTTCTGATAGTTTCCCTACACTTTCACTCATTCATTGCATCTCTAGTAAAAGCAACCCAGTGTAACAAATTCCACTGTAATTATCACGGTAGTTGTATTGATTGCATTTGACACACATTGCTCCTTTGGTATTCCATGATCTAAGTGGCTTGTGGCCTTTGACATCAGCCATATTCTTCAGTGATGCATTTGATGATGGCATGTAGGCACACTACAGCAAGTCTCAATTTATTCACACCTGAAGAGAGGACTTTTTAGATCTTTGTTTTTTTTTTTAAGGCTCAATAAATTGTTAGCTCAATAAGCATGTGTTTGTAATGCTGATGACAGAAAGACAGTTGTCCATAAAATGAACTTTTGCGTTTCAGCTGCTTAATCAAGAAACCGTGATAAAATTTGTGCCGAAGTACAGCCTTGTTGTTGAACTAAGTGATACTGGATCCTATAGAAGAAGCTTCCATGATCCAAATGGAATGGTTGCAACGTACATCAGTGAAGCACATGAACATAATGGACATCTCTATTTGGGGTCCTTCCGGTCTCCTTTTATTTGTAAACTGAATCTTAAGGATGTCTAAATCTCTGAGCCAAAAGCAATACCACTGTTGTCTTGCATTATTCTGGAGTGCAAAAGAGGATTAATGACAAATTTCAGCCAAGGAAGAAGAATGAAAGCACAGTCAGTCATGAGCACTGTAGCACTATCATTTAGTGAGGTACAGAGTTTGACCATTTATTTTAAAAGCATGCTGTATCAGAAAACCTTTCGAGAGGGCTTTTTTTTCCCAATTTGCATTTGAATTGGTGGGCCTTCTATGGCCTTTTTACATCCCTTTAAGGTAAATGAAAAATTGCTTCATGAAACAGCATTGTTTATGTTTACTAATGCTCTTTAGAAGATGGAAGAATACTGTACATGTATATACCTGGTCAGCTTTCAATACAGCAAACTAATATACTGGAAACTGTTGAAATCAAGTCACTGATCTTAAGTATGCTGCATGCATTTATTTCCAGCTTAGGTCTTTCTAGGCATGTTTTAAAAGCATGCATATTGTAATGTCTATGCATTTATAGACATATTAATAAATTGAACTCAATTCTGTTTCCTGTCAAGACTGTTTTTTGCATGGATATGTTTAATGACATGGTATCACTCCTGTGCGTGAGTGCCTAAACTAAAGCTGAAAATGTCCCTTCAAAACAATGCAACTGTCTTTGGAGAACAAATGCAAAACAATGCAACTGTCTTTGGAGAATTTTGTTTCTGAGCAAGTAGTTGACACAGTCTTTTCAGATGTAAGAACACTTTCATATTTTTATATCATTAACTTTAGAAGGTTTTTACGTAATTGGTATATAATACTGTATTAGCTGTAGCCATCTATGAAGGTTTTCATTTCTCTACTGGATTGACCAAAAGCTGCACTCATTTAGCATTAAACACAAAGTTGGCTGAAATGTTTATTAACTTGATGACTGGAGTGACTTTTGCAAGCACATAATGAACTCCTCATTGCTACTTTACAGACATTTTATGCTTTTGGCATCTAAAATCAAGTGTTTCTATTGTGCAGACAATTTAATACTCTCTGGAGGCATGAAGGAGCAATCCACAAGCACTAGGATATTCCATTGCCCTAGCTGATCAAGGCTGGATGCCAGAATTCCAGACCATATCTACTGATGGCTCCTTTCTCTCTCCCCTTCTGTTTTTTTTCTGCCTTGCCAGCTGGTTGAGATTTTCTCTCTTTCTCTATCTACTACATTAAAACATAACTCATTCTAATATTAATTAGGCATAGATTATTACCTAAGAAACACAACATTAACAGAAAACTTAATAGAGGAAAGCTACAAACTCAGATGAGGATGGAAAGGAGCTCTGTGCCGCAACAGAGAAAAAGGAAAAACTGCTGGAGGAGGAATCCACCATTAAAACCACTCAGCTGCAACCATGCATGTTGCAGAATGAGAAAACAGATGTTTTTGCTGTTCAGTTGGATTTTGAGGCATACCTCTGAAAAGGCAACAGAGTCTATATTAAAGAAAAAAATTATGGTGTCAAGTAAGAGTGATACAAAAGATCCCCTCATCAATGCTCATACCCAAAACCTGTGGCAGTAAGATCTAAAAGCATTATTTCAAAAAAGATTTAAAAGGATAACAATAGGGGGAAGGAAAGACAAAGGCCTTAGCAGCACACTCACCTAGAGGGAGAAAGGGAAATCACTTGAAATAGGCACTGTTGTGCCTTCTGAACATCATCTTGAGTCAGAGGATTCTAGACAGAAGAGGGGCAGAAGTGAAGACAGCTTTCAGCCACTCAGAAAGAGCTGAAGTTCCAAATGTACAGACATCTGTTCGAGCCTTGTGACCGAGGCAGAAGACAGATTTCTAACCTACCAAAACATGATCCTCATGCAAGCACAGTCAGGTACAAGCAAAGGGGCAGCAGAGCCTAATATTTCACATCATCTATTCAAGTCATTTATCTGCAATAAAATGCATAATTAAATAAATAATGCAGAAATAGAAACAAGGATGCAAAATAACAGCAAAATTTATCAACTGCAATGAATTTAAATAATATAATAATAATAAATTATTGTTTCAGACTAATTTAATAACAATGAATTTGAAGGATGACAAATTTATGGTTACTGAATTTACAGTGTTTACTTGGTGGAGGAGAAAAGTATTTCTCAGAGGAACAAGGAATTAATTCCACAGAAAAATAATGAATTGTCTCAGATGCATGAGTTTGGATAAACAAATGTGGAGAAACCAAGGAAATGCATAGAGAGATAAAAAGTCTTGCTTAAAGATAATCCAAGTTCTAAAAATAATTTTAAGTAACATTAATGAAAAATCAGAAGCAGAGAGTCAGAAGAGAAAGACATATGCTCTCAGGAGGCAGGGCTAGGAGAAGAGTGAAAGAATTCATATATGGAGTACATGCAAGCTTCAGAAGAGGAATGTTTGGCAGAACCAAACAAGATCAGATTATTTGAGACTGACAAATGTTAAGGATTGCTTAAAAGGGAGCATAGAAAAGGCAAAGGAAAGTAAGGTGGCAGCAGTGACTTAGCTGACTTAGGAATGTCTATGGACTTGCAGGCCTCTAACAGATTCCAGGAAGAGTCAATTAAGAGTGCAAAGATTATGACTCACCTTGAAGCAGAAATAAATACAGAAAGGGCAGTGTCTTTCTCTTCAAGGAAGGAAAATAGAACATAGAGGAGGAAATAATAAACATGAGGAAGGCGAAGATGTTAAATTTGATGCCTCTCACTAGAATAGTATGAATTCCAGTATCAGCAATTCAACTAGTCTTGTGGGCAAGGTTCCACACCAAGGACATTGCAAGTTTTCATGAGACTTTACCAGAGTTATATAAGAAGAAAATAACGTATTTTCCTGGCTATACCAAAGCAAGCAAAGAAAGATTTTCTTTGGTGGGTCAAACTGGGCAAATTAGATCATTTGTACCATTAACAAAAATAACAACAACAACACATGTGGTTACAGGTGGAGTACCTATTGCCAGAATCAAGCAGGCCAGGAAGAATGGTAAGTTTCAGGGAAAAGGTTCAGTATAAATTTGCTGGAGATGAGAGCAGTTAGGTTAGCAATGTTAAGTTGCAAGCAAAACAAAAAACAAAAAAAACTGCAGGTGTGTCCAGACAACATTTGCAGTCAAAACATACTTTTGCAGCCAAGATGGAATTAAATTCCAGTTCTTAAACAAGTCAACGAAAATACTGGTGTGGGCAAAGAAATGGTTGAATTCTCTAACTGCAGTCTATCTCAAAGGGACTCAGAATCTGACAGCAGACTATGTAAACACAAAATGCATGCTGGATAGTGGAGTTTGAAGCAGGAAGTATCAACAATTTCTGACACAACAATGGAAATTTTGTGGTGGACCTTTTTGCATCTGGTCAGAATTTCAAAATAAAAAGGTATTTTTCAATGGATGGAAGTGCAGGTGCAGAGGGGAAGGATGTGTTAGCAGTAGATTGGCTGCTGTATGCATTTCTTCCACTTCCAGTATTGCAGAGGATGCTAAGGAAAATCAGAATGGGTAAAGCAGAAATAATCTTGATTGCTCTATGCTGGCCACACAGACCAAGACATCCATTATTGCTAAATATATCAATGAAAAGTCTGTATCACCTACCACATAGAACAAATCTGTTGATTGAAAATCCAGTTTATAACCCCAACCCACAGTGGTTAAGTCTAACTGCATGGAGGTTGAGCAGCAAACTGAAAAAATGGTGGTACTCAGAATCAGTGATGAATACCATTTTAACATCTAGAAATCAATTGGTGCAGCGTATTTATGAGACCACTTAGAAAGCCTTCTAGAAGTGGTGTGAGCAAAATTCAGTGTTAATAGAAGAGGTACAGACAAGTGGGATCTTGTTCTTCCCAGAGAGCAGAATCAAGGACTAAGGCAGGTAGCAGCCTTGTCTTCTGTATTGCCAGTTAAACCTTTTTCTGCTCATCCTCATATCAAGCGATTTTGAGGGGAATGGCTTTGCAAGATCAGTCAAGCATTCACAGATTCCCTAGTTGGGATTTGAATCTGGTACTGAATACTTTAGCAAGACCACTTTTTGAGCCATTTCATGAAGCATCAGTACGATCAATTACTTTCAAAGTGAGATTCCTAGTAGCAATTACTTTAGTAAGGCAAGTGTCAGAAATTGTGTTACTTTCAGTAAATCTTAACCTATGCAGATTTGACAGAAATAAGTTGTCTTTGACTGTCAATATGGCCTTTCTTCTGTATCACATGATTCCAACATTAGACCTTCAAATATTTTGCCCAAGTTTGATGGATTCATTGGAGAGAAGGTAGCATTCCTTCGATGTCAGGAGGCCATAAAGATTTATATTGAATGATCAAGAGCAATTAGGTGTATTGTAGGCATTATTTATTTTGTTTTATCCAAGGATTTTGAGATTCAAAGTGACTAAAAGAATGATTTCAAGAAGGCTGAAAGATTGCATTCATTTGTGCTTTGGTTATGATTTAATTCCAGAGCCACCACAAGTATGGGCACGTTGAACAAAATCAGTGGTGACTATAACAGCATTCACAGTAACTGCTTCCTTGGAAAAAGTGTGTAAAGCAGCAGAATGGAAAGCGCCATCAGTGTTTATTAGACACTATAATGTGGACAAATTTAAGTCAGAACAGGTAGCTTTTGGCCAAACTGTAATTCAAGCAATAATTCAACAATCCAGCAAGCCAATCCCACCCTTAAGGGGTTCAGCTTGAGTATATCCCAGTGCTCATGGATTGCTCCTTCAGCTCTCCTGAGAACGAGAGGTTGACACCTACTGTGAATGATCATTCCAGGAAGGATGAAGGAGCAATCCACCTCCACCCATTGCTGCATTCCCGGGCTGACAGGAGGACCAATCCACAACGCCTGGGTTTTGGTCCTTGTGCCAGCTGACGCAGGAGTCATCCTCAAGCTTAAAGTTCTGAGACCGGTAAACTGACTCCCTGTCCCTCTCCCCTCAGTTTTTTCATTTCTCCTGGCGTGCAGTAGACACATCAGGGTCCCACTCCCACATTTTAGAGTAAAGTAGATTTAGAAAAACATTAGTACAGAAAATAAAAGGATTTAAAGGAGAAGATGGTGTCGGAGAAAACAATGTCTGGCAAAGCGAGCCAAGTTGAAGAAGTGAACCGTAGCACTACTGAGGTGGGCTCGGTCACTCCAAAACAAGGATCCATCCAGAAGACCGCCATAAGGCAGGCTTCAGATGAGGGGCTCGGTGCAGCAGCACAGAAAAAACAGCAGCGACTCTCAGACGATGAGCGCGCGGCAGACCTACATAAAATATTTCTATTCTCAAGTGAAAGTGAGGTAGAAGAACTCAAAATGATGACTGGAAAATGACCACTAGAGGGTAAAAAACAAAACAAAAGTCTGATAAAAAAATCAGACAAAAAATTCAAAAATAAGGACAAACAAGGGGCTAAAAAGACACCAGCAGCTACGAAGATACTTACCAGTGAGAGTTCCGGCCGCCATCTTGGAAAAAAGGATTCCATGATGGCATCCAGAGAGGCAGTAAGTCTCTCAAGCTCTACGGTGGCCATGTTAAGTGTGGCTGCACACATGGCTGGCAATAAGACCCCAGAGGCAGCCATGTTAAGTGTGGCTGCACACATGGCTGGCAATAAGACCCCAGAGGCAGCCATGTTAAGTGTGGCTTCACACATGGCTGGCAATAAGGCCCCAGAGGCGACGGCGTCAGTGGAGCCGCACAGCACCGCTGCACCTTTAATGGCGAATTACATCACAGGCGACCAGCATGGTAGGCAATTTGACGATACGCCCTGGGGTGCGGAGAGGAGGCAGTTTCTGGTCGGCTGGCTAACAAATGCTCCTCAGAGAAGGCCAGACCCTCAGCGTGAGAGTACTCAGGTACAGTGGGGTGGCCTAGGAGGACAAAGTCAATACGCAGCTGAGGCATTCTCGGGCTGACAGGAGGAGCAATCCACAACACATGGGTTGTATCCCTCGCGCGCCAGCCGAAGCAGGAGCCGTCAACATTCCATTTCAAAAAAAACGTTAACTGCTCCCTGTCCCCCTCCGTCAGTTCCTTTTTCTCCTGCGACCCAGTGGGAGCATTTTTCATCCCTCTCTGAAACAATTAATTATTTTACAGGTTTTGAGGTTTTTTCTAACAGGTTTGAGGTTACAATGCAGCAAAGCCAGGCAATGAGAAGCCTAATGTGCCCTTAAGCTGAAGCAGCGCAGTAGCACAGGGCTCGATCAAGGAAAAGATACAATCCATCCAGAAAACCGCTGTACAGCAGGTCGTGGACAAGGGTTTGCCTAAAGGAAAATGACTTACCGTCCAGAAAACTGAATACGCAGGTCACGGACGATGAGAATGCCTCTCCTGGCAAAGGAAATTCTAAACTGCCTTCACATACTGTCCAGAAAACCACAAATACGTGGGTCACGGACGATGAAAAGTCCTCTCCTGGCAAAGGAAAGTCTAAACTGACTTCACATACTGTCCAGAAAACCACAAATATGTGGATCACGGACGATGAAAAGTCCTCTCCTGGCAAAGGAAATTCTAAACTGCCTTCACATACCGTCCAGAAAACCACAAATACGTGGGTCACGGACGATGAAAACTCCTCTCCTGGCAAAGGAAATTCTAAACTGCCTTCACATACCGTCCAGAAAACCACAAATACGTGGGTCACGGACGATGAAAAGTCCTCTCCTGGCAAAGGAAATTCTAAACTGCCTTCACATACCGTCCAGAAAACCACAAATACGTGGGTCACGGACGATGAAAAGTCCTCTCCTGGCAAAGGAAAGTCTAAACTGACTTCACATACTGTCCAGAAAACCACAAATATGTGGATCACGGACGATGAAAACTCCTCTCCTGGCAAAGGAAATTCTAAACTGCCTTCACATACCGTCCAGAAAACCACAAATACGTGGGTCACGGACGATGAAAAGTCCTCTCCTGGCAAAGGAAAGTCTAAACTGACTTCACATACTGTCCAGAAAACCACAAATATGTGGATCACGGACGATGAAAAGTCCTCTCCTGGCAAAGGAAATTCTAAACTGCCTTCACATACCGTCCAGAAAACCACAAATACGTGGGTCACGGACGATGAAAAGTCCTCTCCTGGCAAAGGAAAGTCTAAACTGACTTCACATACTGTCCAGAAAACCACAAATATGTGGATCACGGACGATGAAAACTCCTCTCCTGGCAAAGGAAATTCTAAACTGCCTTCACATACCGTCCAGAAAACCACAAATACGTGGGTCACGGACGATGAAAAGTCCTCTCCTGGCAAAGGAAATTCTAAACTGCCTTCACATACCGTCCAGAAAACCACAAATACGTGGGTCACGGACGATGAAAAGTCCTCTCCTGGCAAAGGAAAGTCTAAACTGACTTCACATACTGTCCAGAAAACCACAAATATGTGGATCACGGACGATGAAAACTCCTCTCCTGGCAAAGGAAATTCTAAACTGCCTTCACATACCGTCCAGAAAACCACAAATACGTGGGTCACGGACGATGAAAAGTCCTCTCCTGGCAAAGGAAATTCTAAACTGCCTTCACATACCGTCCAGAAAACCACAAATATGTGGGTCACGGACGATGAAAAGTCCTCTCCTGGCAAAGGAAATTCTAAACTGCCTTCACATACCGTCCAGAAAACCACAAATACGTGGGTCACGGACGATGAAAAGTCCTCTCCTGGCAAAGGAAAGTCTAAACTGCCTTCACATACCGTCCAGAAAACCACAAATACGTGGGTCACGGACGATGAAAACTCCTCTCCTGGCAAAGGAAATTCTAAACTGCCTTCACATACCGTCCAGAAAACCACAAATACGTGGGTCACGGACGATGAAAAGTCCTCTCCTGGCAAAGGAAATTCTAAACTGCCTTCACATACCGTCCAGAAAACCACAAATACGTGGGTCACGGATGATGAGAACGCCTCTCCTGGCGAAGGCAAGCCTAAACTCCCTTCGCATACTGTCCAGAAAACCATGATGGCGTGGGTCACAGACGATGGTACCAAGGTGGCCAGAGTCAAGCCTCAAAAGCTGGCTTAGGAGGGCCAAGCAGGGGACTTGAGAAAGATTTTTCAAAGCTCTAGCAAGAGTGAACTTGAGAAAATTAAGATGGTGTCTGGCGCTGCAAGCGTTAAAAAGCCTGTGGTGAAGGCAAAACTAGATAAGGTAAAAAGGGAAAGAAATCTGACACAAATATGTTGGAGATTGCACAGGTGCTTACTAGCGAGAGTTCAGGCCACCATCTTGATTTTCAGCATTCCACAGCGGATCAGAGTAGTTCCTGCAGGGCCTTAGAGGCCTCTGAGGAAAGAGCAGTGGGCGGAGCGTTGGCTCAGAGGGCTCATCCAATCAGAGATTCACATGTGGCACCAGAGACAGCACAGGGGTCCGCCATATCGGACTGCCAGCAAGCTGAGCTGAGGGCTGAGGCCCAGGAGCAAGGCCTACTGCCAGAAAAAATAAAAATGCAGTCGGCTGTTTCAACGCAATTGCCACCTAGGAATTATAATCAAATGAATTTGAATACAATGAATTCTGTTTTGTGTGATTTTCAAAATCAATTTATGATATGCCACCTAATGAATTTGACTAATAAACCAACAGAACAAGAGGCTGTTAATGAATTAGATCAGCCACCTTTCAAGGAAAGGCGAATTCAGTGCACGGAGAACGGCAGTGTGGGCCACATTAAAGATAAAACCCTCAAGCGGGGAAGGTGAACAGAAAGGAGGAAAACAGTGAGCACCAGAAAATGACATAGATGATGAGCTACAGGAAGAGTTAGAGGACAAAGAGTTTGTTGGTACTGATAAGGGAGAGGATGACCACTTGGATTCAGATAGGTTGTTTGAGATGCAGGTGTCCCGTAACAACCTAAAAAGAGTGCTGCAAACATTAGGGTTACAGAATGTCAAAGACACAGGTAGCGAGCACAATAGTAAAGGAAATCTGGTAGCTACAGTAACTGAAAGGAAGGAGGCAAGGGAAACCTTCCTAAAAAGGGCGCATGAAGCGTTATCTCAGACTATAAAGGCTTCTGTGGCTGCCTCCATGTTTGCCAGAGCAGGGGTTCTCTCGCTCAGAAAATTCTGGATAACCAGGATTTGAGTGTGCAAGACCATATGAAGGCTGTTGACAGAGTTCAGAGAGTATTAAAATATGTGGCAGATGTTGCACATGATGCCACCGTGTTTGCAGCAAGGAATATAAATTTGTTAACAATCATGAGACTCTCTCTGTGGCTAAGGCATTGGGAGGCAGACCAAAAGTCTTGCAATAATCTGGCCTTTGTCCCTTTTCAAGGAGAACTCCTGTTTGGAGATAAAGCATTGGAGAAGGTCTTGATTGAGACTACAAAAAAAAAAAAAAGTAATGCCCACCTTGCAGAAAAAGAAAGTGGATAAAAAGGTTTTCTGAGGCTCCAACTACTCCTTTCGTGGAGGCAGATCATATGGGTTTTCAGCAAGAGAATCTGAATATAGGTCTAACAGATTCCAATGGAATAGACAGAGGAGTCAGAATAGCAGACAATTTTAGTACTCACGACAAGGTCAGGGAAAGCTTGGAGGTAACTCCAAGCAAGGTAAACCTCACAGCATCAGGCAGTGGGAGGAGGACATCTCTCCTTCGTTCGCGGAGGGCCTCAGATAACATCAGATCATTGGGTTCTGCAAGTAGTAACCCAGGGGTAGAAAATATGTTTCCATACCAGACTGAGGGACAGTTATCTTCACTCTCCAGTAGCAAAGGACAAAGTAAAGCAGCGAATAGTTTTGCAAGAGATTCTACACTTACTACAAATAGGTGCAATCGAGAGAGTCCCTGGGGGACAGGAATTTCTGGGGGGTGTATTCGACATTTTCTGTCATTCCCAAATGGCAAATTACAGACCAGTTTTGAATTTAAGGTACCTCAAAACCTTTGTGGAATACAGGAAGTTCAAAATGGAGACTATTCAGACAATCAGAGATAATCTTTCCTTGGGGGATTATATGGCTTCCATAGACCTCAAGGAGGCTTACTTGCATATTCCAATGAGCGAAGAGGACAAGAGGTACCTAAGTCGCTTCTAATTCAAAGCTCTGCTTTTCGGTTTGGCATCAGCACCTCGGGTGTTCACGAGGGTGCTGGTTCCACTGATAGCATTCCTCAGAGTTTAGGGGGTTCAGCTTTACCTTTACTTAGAGTGGACTCAGAGGTAAGGCTGAGGAAGGATGTGCAGCTAACCACTCGCACATTGAGGGCTATGGGTTCCTCCTCAATCTAGAGAAAAGTTCCTTAACACCGGTCAGGGTGCTCATGCATTTGGGAGCACGGATAGACACCTAGAAGGGGAGACTGTATCTTTTCCCCAAGACAGGTTAGTCAAGTTAAGGCAGGAAACTGCAGAGTTATTGAGTTGCAGGTCAGCGGATCTAATGAGGCTGGCAAGGCTGCTAGGCATACTGGTGTCTGCAACGCAGCTGGTGCAATGGGACAGTTTCCATGTGAAGTCTCAGCAAAGACTACTGATGCTATATCAGGTGACAATATCGTTAAAGAGACATTACCAGGTGGCTATGACACAGCAGGTTTGAGAAGAACTCTGCTGGTGGATGAAGGAGAGGAAGGTGGCTTAGGGGATTCCAATCCATGTTGGCAACATGGTCCATGTGACAACAGATGCCGGTCTCAGCGGCTGGGGTGCGCACTGCGAAGGAGGTTCAGTGCAAGGCATTTGGACATACTTGGACAGGCGGCACAACATAAACTACTTAGAGGTGAAAGCCATTCGCCTGGCGCTGTAGCAGTTTCAGCACCTAGTGAGACTCCAGCTTGTGAAAGTATTCGCAAACAATACGACAGCCAAAGCCTACATTTGCAAACAAGGCGGTTTACAGTCAGTGCCTTTGGTGGCAGAGTCAACCAGGCTGTTTTGATGGGCGGAGAAGAATCTGAGCTCACTCATGGCGGTTCACGTGAAAGGAGAGACGAAGGTGCAGCCGGATTACTTGAGCAGGAATTGGTTGCACCGTGGAGAATGGCCTCTCAATTTAGAGGTGTTCAACACCTTAACCACTATTTTTGGTCAGCAACTAGGGGACTTGTTCGCTTCTGCCAGAAACGCCAAATTAGAAAGATATTTTTCAACAGATGGCAGCAGAAGTGCAGAGGCACATGATGTTCTGTCAGTGAAGTGGCCACCGGACCTGCAGCATGCCAATCCAGATCTTGCAGACGGTTCTGTCAAAGATCCGTGTGAAGAAGGCGACAGTGGTTCTGAGAGCGCCTTACTAGCCAAGAAGGCCATGGTTTTCGATGCTGCTGCAAATGGCTCAGAGGCCTCCGTGGAGGCTACCACTGAGGGAGGATTTACCCAGGGGCCAGTGTTTCATCCGGACCCCAAGTGGTTGAGTCTGGCAGCATGGAATCGCACAGAAGTTTCTGATGCGTCAAGGGTACCACTCAGATGGCAGAGGAGGATGTGCAGGTTTCCCACATCTTACATTTCCTCCAAGATGGCTTGGAGAGGGGTTTGTGCCCGAACACCTGGAAAAGGCAGGTGGTGGCATTGTTGGTTTTCCTGACTGCAGATGGGCAGTTCTTCTCTAAACATCCCCATATAAAGAGATTTCTCAGAGGTGCAGCCTTGACTTCTTTTCTGACAGTGCATAGGTTTAATGCTTAGGTCCTTAATCTTGTGCTCAATGACTTAACATCAGCACCATTTGAGCCGCTACGGGACTCCTCATTGAAGTTCCTAACTTTCAAGACTGCATTCCTGCTGGCGGTGACATCAGCCAGAAGGGTGTCAGAGTTGGCAGCACTGCATTTGTGCAGATTTGAACTGGACAGACTGACATTGGATTTTGACCCTTCCTTCCTGCCAAAGTGGATGTCATCAACATCTCGACCAGAGGAAATGCATTTGCCAACTTTCTGTCCGAAGCCGGTGCACGCTTTGGAAAAGAAGTGGCACTCGTTGGATGTAAGGACAGTAGTAAAGGCTTACATTTAAAAAAAAAGAAGAAAGAAAGAAAAGTTTCAGGGTTCAGATGCCTTGTTACTGTCTTTCCAGCCAAAGACTTTGTGTCAGATAGCCAGCAAGTCAGTTATTGCTGGGTGGATCAAGACGTGTACTTGCCTTTGCTATGACTATGCTAAACAGCCTCGACCACAAAATATGTGGCCGCATTCCACCAGATTGATGGCGACTTCGGTGGCAGATGTATCGTCTTGTTCTCTGGAGGATGTGTGCTGTGCAGCAGGCTGGAAAGAGTCTTCCACTTTTATTAGACAATAAAAGTTGGACAAGTATACGTCTGTGCAAGCGGCGTTTGGCCGCCGTGTGCTGCAGGCTGTGCTTTAAGAATGTACCCACCCAGGAAACAGCTTGGGAAGGTCCCATGTGTTGTGGATTGCTCCTCCTGTCAGCCCGAGAATGAAGAGTTGGTACTCACGTGAACGGTCATTCTGGGATGACAGGAGGAGCAATCCACGCCCACCCGTAGGCCTAATGTATCGAGTGTAGGTCTGGGGTAGAGAACATATGGAAGGAAATATAACAATTTTCCATGGCATAGAAGATATGACTGAGGCAGACAATCAAATAGGTACGCTAGGAAACAGAACTGACGGAGGGGGACAGGGAGCAGTTAACGGTTTTTTTGAAATGGAATGTTGACGGCTCCTGCTTCGGCTGGCGCGCGAGGGATACAACCCATGTGTTGTGGATTGCTCCTCCTGTCATCCCAGAATGACCGTTCACGTGAGTACCAACTCTTCATTTCATAGTGAAATGCAGGCTTTGGTAAGGGAGATTGTAACATCGCAGCTCCAAACGATATTTGCTGAGCAATTCAGCTCAAAGTATATACCACCAAATATTTCAGATGTGGAAATGTCAAGCCACAGAGCGATGAATTTGCCCCAAAACCCTGATTTACAGCCACAGTTGCTTAATACCACTCAAAGCAATGTAAATCAATTATCACCAGAAGGTGATGCGGAGCAACGGCAGCAATCAAAGAATAGGAGGCTTGGATATGATGAGAGCACAGTCACAGACATTCGAGCAGCAACAGTTAATAAGGGAAAACTGGTTGCTTCAAAAGAAAAGTCAGCTTCAAAAGGACCATCTTCTTCTCAAACAGGAATATGCAATAAAAGCATTTCAGAGGAGGAAAGACTGAATGAGGAGGAGATGGATCTGGAAGAAGGGATGGAAGTGGAAGGGGATTATAAACAATACTCTGATATCGATGAGGAGGATAAATCTGAGACAGACACAATGTTTGAGGCGGATTTCTTTAAGAATACCTTGAAAAGGATCCTTCAAACACTAGGCCTAGATGGAGATAAGGACAGTCAAGGGAAAGGAAGTAAAGACTGTAGGTTAGTGTCAGTGATTAGGAAAAAAGAGTCTAGAAGCATGGAGTTCCCTCTGCCAGAACTATTTAAGGATGTGATTCTGGCAGAGTGGAATAATCAGGAAAATGCTAGAAAGAGTTTGTCATACAATCACAAGCTATACTCTTTCCTTAAAGAGGATGTGGAATTTCTAAAAGTGCACCCTGTGGATGCTGCAATTGTGGGATTAGTATCGGGAGCTATTGTCCCCAGGGAGAATGACACACAGTTAAAGGAAATGGATGAACGCAGAGTGGAGTCTTCCTTGCGCAAGGCTCATGAGGCGGCGTCTGCGATAGTTAGGACTTCAACTGTGGCATCAATGTTTGCAAGGGCAGCAGTCTTGTGGTCACAGGACGTCTCGGAGGCCCCAGATCGTAGCATGCAAGAGATACTAAAAGCAGTTGAGAGGATCCAGAGGGTTCTAAAGTATGTAGCGGATGCAGGTTTGGATATTACCATCTATGGCGCCAGAAACATAAATATGTTAACAGTGGCGAGGCGTTCACTGTGGTTGCGCCATTAGGAAGCTGACCAAAAATCGTGCAGCAATTTGCTGTATGTCCCATTTCAGGGTGATCTACTCTTTGGCAATAAAGCCTTAGAAAAGGTCTTGGTGGAAACTAAAGATAAGAAGCAAGTCATGCCTACTCTTCAGAAGAGGAAGGTGGACAGGAGAGGCTTCAGAAACCAAAAATATTCCTTTCGAGGTAGTAGAGCTTATGGATATGCAGGAAGAGGCTCTGAGTATAGAGCAGGGAGATTCCAGTGGAGTAGATCAAGAGCATGGAAGATCAGAACAGGCAACAGGTAGTGCGCAGGGAAATAATACATCTGCTAAACATTAGAGCCATAGAGAAGGTTCCGGTTCCACAGAGATGCACAGGGGTGTACTCAGTTTTTTTCGTGGTGCCCAAGCCAAATGGCAAGTTCAGGCCAGTGTTGATCCTCAGGTACCTCAACAAATTTGTGGAGTACAGAAAATTCAAGATGGAGACATTGCAAGTTATGAAGGAAATAGGGGACTATTTGGCATCTACAGACCTGAAAGAAGTGTATCTCCACGTCCCAATGTGTGTGGAGGACAGAAGGTACCTGAGGTTCAACTACCAGGAAGACCATTAAAAGTTCAAGGCCCTGCCATTGGCCTGGCGTCTGCACCCAGAGTCTTCACGAAGGTTCTAGTGCCCCTTATAGCATTCCTACGGGAACAAGGGGTAAAGTTATTTCCCTATCTAGACAACATACTGCTGAAGGCACGGTCAGAGATCAGCTTGAGGCACGATTTGCACTTAACAATAAGGGTGCTCTCCAGTTATGGCTTCCTGCTCAATATAGAGAAGAGTATGTTGATGCCAACAAGAGACTTAACTCATTTAGGAGCACGGATAAATACAAGGAGGGGCAGAATGTATCTGTCCACGGAGAGGTTACAGAAAGTACAACTAGTGGCACGACTGTTGTCGCAGAGCAGCGTGATGGACTTGATGCAGCTGGTGAAAATTCTAAGCACATTGGTGTCAACAACCCAGTGGGTTCAATGGGGCAATTTCCATCTGAAGCCTTTACAGAGGCTGCTTATGAGGCATCAATTAGCCGTTGCAAGAAAGAAGCATTACAAAGTGGAGGTGCCTCGCCATATTCGGTTGGGCATGCTCTGGTGGCTAAAGGGGTGGAATGTAGCTTCCGGCATACCTTTCCAGAATCAGGAGGTGGTGCATATAACAACAGATGTGAGCCTTTCTGGTTGGGGAGCTCACTGCCAAGGTCATTCGGTGCAGAGGCTGTGGTCAGCCGCGGACAAGCGTCACAGTATCAACTTTCTGGAAATGAAGGCCATTTGTCTGGCGCTCCAGAGATGTCTGAACTTGGTGAAAAAACCTCCATGTCAAAGTGCTAACGGACAACATGATGGCCAAAGCTTATACATGCAAACAAGGGGGGCTACAATCGGTGCCTCTAGTTATGGAGTCAACTTGACTTCTCAGCTGGGCTGAATTACATGTCCGCTCAATTACAGCGGTGCATTTAAAAGGGGACCAAAACATCAAGGCAGACTATTTGAGCAGGAACCAGTTACATCCAGGGGAGTGGTCCCTCAATGTAGAGGTTTTCCAAAAGATAAACAGCATTTTTGGGCCTCTACAAGTAGATTTGTTCGCTACTGCAGAGAATACCAAGTTAAGAAGGTATTTCTCAATACATGGCGACAAAGGTGCCAAAGCGTGCGATGCGTTATCAGTACCATGGCCACCAGAAACTCACTATGCATTCCCACCTGTTCGAATTATGCAGAGAGTGCTGATGAAGGTACGTCTGGAGAAGGCATCAGTGTTGCTGATTGCGCCGTATTGGCTGAGGAGGCCGTGGTTCCCACTGCTACTTCAATTGGCCCAGGGCCCGCCTTGGAGGTTGCCTTGCAGGCAGGATTTGCTGAGCCAGGATCCAGTGAGCCACCCGGACCCCAAGTGGTTAAAGCTAGCAGCTTGGAGGTTGAGAGGCGATTCTTAACTCAGCATGAGTACACTGAGAATGTGGTCAAAACCATACTTGGGTCCTGTAGAGAGTCATCGCAAAAAATATACAACCGAATGTGGAAACTTGCACAAACTGGTGTGAGGAGAAGAAGGTTCCTTTGGCAGATGTAAAAGTGACACATCTATTACACTTCTTGCAGGACGATCTGGAGAAAGGGCTCCGACCTAACACACTGAAAAGGCAGGTGGCTGCATTATCAGCAGTTTTAACAGAGGACGGGGCTTCATATACAACACACCCTCATATAAAACGTTTTCTGAGAGGGACAACGTTGTCCTCTTTTCCAACAGTTCACAGGTTCCCATCCTGGGACTTGAACTTAGTGTTGAACGCAGTGACAGCACCACCTTTCGAACCAATGAAGGAATCATCGCTGCGACTCTTATCTTTCAAAACAGCCTTTCTTCTGGCAATTACATCGGCCATGAGAGTATCGGAGTTAGCGGCCTTGTCAGTGAATGAGAATTTGTGTGAGTTCGACCACGACAAGTTGACCCTGGGGTTCGACCCTGCTTTCAAGCCCAAGTGCTTGTCCTCATTCACACAACCGCAACTAATTCATCTACCGACATTTTGCCCGAAGCCTAAACACCCTTTAGAGAAAAAATGACACACATTGGATATGAGGCGGGCAGTGAAAGCATTAAGAGAACAAAGGAGTTCTGGAAATCAGAGGCACTGTTGGTGTTTTTCCAACCTAAGACACTTGGCCAGCGAGTGAGCAAGGCTGTAATTACAGCATGGATAAAAACCTGCATTTTCATATGCTATGATTACTCTAAGCAGCCAAGACCAGTTAATGTGTGGCCACATTCAACTTGTTCAATGGCTACCTCGGTAGCGTATGACTCCACATATTTGTTGGAAGATATCTGTAGTGCAGCAGGGTGGAAGGAGGCGTCCACCTTCATCAAGCACTATAAGTTGGACAAATATAAGTCATCTCAGGCAGCTTTTGGCTGCAGGGTACTGCAGGCGGTGCTGTAGAGAAAGTACCCACCCAGGGATTAGCTTGGGGAAATCCCAAGCGTTGTGGATTGGTCCTCCTGTCAGCCCGAGAATGATCGTTCACGTAAGTAACAACTCCTCATTTATATACATATATAGTTTTTTTAAAAAAAAAGAGGAAGGGCTGCCAATTTCTAACCTTTTAAAGTCTTTCTCTGAGTGATTTTTAAAACTTGCAGCATGCAAGTCTATGTTACAAAACCAAAGGGGAGAGAGAAAGGAGCAGCAGCAGAAACAATCTGGAATTTTGGTCTCCTACCTTGATTAGCTGGCACAAAGGAATACCCCAGTGCTCATGGATTGCTCCTTCAGCTGTCTTTTAATCATTCAGTCATGGTAGGTATTTCATTTTAGAAAATATGTAAAGATTCAGTCAGAATATTTAATATGAAGTTTTTTAAAAAAGAAAGTGAAGGAAGGCTGGGCAGATTTACTAAGTTACAGCTGGGTTGCATTTAAGTGGACATACAAATGTCTAAAACGTACATGTCAAAGAAAACAGAAAATTAAATGATTATAGCAGTCAAATACTGCAGTGTAATACTTCTGAACCTCAAAAATCATGGTGGCAGCTCATAAAGTAAATCTAAACAGTTTTAAAATCCAGAACAAAAAAGATTGAAAACACAGGCAGTAGTAGCAGGTTAAACTATTTATTTATTAAATAAATAATAATCCAACTAAAATGCATGATGTGAGAACACAAAAAGTATATGTGAATACATGCAATTTAATTGCCCAGTAAACCAAACTATTTTTACCACAATATGAATCTTCATGAAAGAAGACATAAGGCATACAGATCTTATGGAGGGCATTCCAGACACATCATCTAGAGCAAAGGCCTGTTCCCTGGTTGTATCACCTGCTACATTTCACTGTAGTTCAAAGTGGGCTTTGCCAGATTATTTCAAGACATGAGTAGATTTGCTTAGTTGCCCATATACGCTGTTCTTGAGAACAAGAATAAAGGGAAGGGAAAAGAGCATATAACACAATATCCGCATAACTCCTTGAACAAGAGTCTTGTAGAAAATGTATACAGCACTTCCCCTGATGAGTGTTCAAAACTCACCATGGATGAATGAGCAAGACGCTTCATCAGTCAAAGGGAAGGGCCTTTATCTATAAGAACAGCAATGTTGAGTGGCTCAGCAAACAGATTATAGGAAGGGAAGCAAGAGACAAAGGGTTTGAGCTCCACAAGGGGAACATCCTATATATAAGATGTATACATAGAAAAAACTTGGGAAACACTTATTTTCTCTCTCTCTCTGCATTTGGCATTCACTATCTCTGCCCTAATTAGAGACCCTAACTTGTCTTTAACCTTTCTAGCAAGAAAGCAAATTCCACAGTTTGCACTCAACTGCTTCTTTGTGATTCATACTCCGTTGGGATTAATTATTGATAATGCAGCTGTGATAACAGTTTCTAAGGCCAGGAGAAAGTCTGCTTTGACAGCAAACAGCACATTGGCTCTGTTTCTTGGTGCAGTGAAAAAGTGTGCTCTTCTCCTTGGCTCTGGGAAGGCCTGTCTCTGAAGTGCTCACGGCCATCTCTCAGTCTGCTGTGAGCCAAGTTAAAATTGGATTTTGTAGATGGTGTGCTGCTTGTTTATCTCATCATTTTCTAAGCTACACAGTGCAGTCAGATCAGAGTAGCCTGTCTTGAACAGTTCTTTCTGGCTGAATTTTTAGTTTATGTTTGCAAAATAAAGATTCCTGAACACACTGTCATGTGTTTTAAGCTATTTTTTTAGATGTGGCCACCTGAGGAGTTGTTTTTGAAAACAGCCTTTGACTGGAAGCTGTAAGTTGTTCATATTAAAAAGAAAGTGTGGGCTGGTAGACAATGTTTGGGTTTGGCTCAGTGGACTGCCGCTCTCTCAACCTAGTCTACATTGTAAATTTTTATGAGGATAAAACAGGACAACTGAATACATGACATCCTAAGTTTCTTGGGAAAAGAAACTCAGCAAATATATACCTTTATTACTATATTAATCTGTTGCCTTTCTGACAAAGCCCTATTTAGTTTGAAATAATGCCTTACATTCTGACATGCTTTATGCTGTTTGCTCTCCATATAGTTCTAAATGCTTGAAGGAAGCCATCAACATCTCTTTAACAGCTATTTAATAACAGCTCTGAAAACATCAGAGTAAAACCAGGTAAGATGGCAAACAGTGAAAATAAACCCCGCTTCACATCCAAATAGATAGTCATACACTTAATAAACGGCCACACATCTGGTTTGGCCCTAAGGAACAAGACACAAAAGAAACCAAGAACAAATTTACTTATTCAGTCTTTGATGCTATTGCATAATCCAGTCTGTGATGACTGGAATTGTAGTGATGGCTAAAAATTTGGACAACCTTAAAATGGGGAGGGGTAGAATTGTGCTCAGAAATGGACTAGCAGCCAGTGGAGCTGGTACAACAAGGGAGTTGTGTGCTCCTTGTAGCCAGCCCAGGTTAGTAAGCTGGCTACAGCTCTTTGTACCAACTGAAGTTTCTGAACATTCTTCAAAGACAGCTCCACACAGAATATGTTACAGTAACCCAAATGGGATGTGACTGAGGCATGTGTCATGGCCAGATCTGATGTCCCAAGAAATGGGTGCAGCTGGCTCACAAGCCTTAACTGTTGCAAATGCACTCTTGGCTACCACTGAAACCTGAACATTCAGGCTCAGAGTTGAATCCAGAAGCACACATGCATCTTCAGGGACAGTGTAACTGCATCCACTACAGGTTGAATCTCTGTTCCCTGATTTGCCTTTCAATTGACCAGGAGCACTTCTATCGTGTCTGATTAAATTTCAGTCTGCTCACTCTCACATAGTCCATAACTGATGATAGGCATCAGTTTAGGACTGAAACAGCTATCTTTGTGGTGAAAAGGATTTTTCCATCAGTGTTTATGGAGTCTTCGCAAGGAAGAACCAGCCAGAGATTCAAAGATACTGTAAGCTGAAATGTATTTGATTTGGACAATTAATAATCACATGCAAGAAGCACTCGCACAATCACACAAGGCTAGCTGAAGGAAAAAGGGAGGAAAACTGTTGATAGTGAGGTTTAAAGAGTGAGGAGGGCAATAATTACTGATCCATAGAGCAGCGAAGAAGCAACAATGTAGCTTAGACTTGCTTCTAAGGACAGTACTTGTTTGAGAATCAGAGTGATAGCATGGCCACCAGCAAGAAAAGTACTGCAAGCTAGCTGCTCAAAACCATTTTTTAAAAAATACACAATTTCTGCTTGGAGGGCATGAGTGTGAATGGCTCTCTGGCCGAGTAAATAATGGAGCTCACAGAACAGACAAGGAGGTCCAGACTGTGTTAATGATCTTAGTGTTAGGTGACAGAGAGGTCATTTCTGCACTAGACTGTTATAGTGCTATTATTCCACTTTCAACATCCCATGGAATCCTCAGGATTCCATGGGACGTTGAAAGTGGAAGGATTCCATGGGACGGTGAAAGCAGAATAATAGCACCATAACAGTCTGGTGTAGAAACGGCCATAATGGCTATTGTGATAGCTCTGTAATGGTTGGACAAATGTGTGGACAATGGGGAAATGCACAGATCAATGTGAAAAATGTTTAAAACAATCAGTGGTTTGGTGGGAACTTCCTCATCACTATTGTCTGAAAACAGTCATTACAGCTTAGTTTAAGCCTATTATCTCTGAAGTTACCTGGTGATTTCCTGACTATGACCTAGCCATGCCTAGAGGGGATCTTTGACATATTTTGCAGTGCACATGTTCAGCCAGCATCTTTCTCTTATCCAGCTTGGCCATACAGTCACATCAGGGTCCATTTTATATCAATGACAATTATATCTTGCCAATTAAATTGTATTTCACCAATTAAACCATATCAAGTGTGGGGGTGAACAGCACCCCTCCTAGGGGTTCCATATGTTGAATATCACAGGGAAAAGAAATGAGAGCTGAGGGACACCATAGGTCAATGGCCAAGGGAACAAGCAGGAGATTCCCAGTGCCACCTTCTGGGTTCACCCTTCCAGAAATGAACAAAACTATTGTAAAGTAGTGCCTACAAGTATATCCCAGCAAGGCAGTCCATGGTCAATGGTATCAAAAGTCTCCAAGAGATCCAGCAGAGCCAACAGGGACACACCCCTCCTGTCCAGGTCCCACCAAAGTGGTTTCTGTCCCATAGCCACTTGAAATCAGATTCAAATGGATCTATATTATTGGTTTAATCCAGAAATCCCTGAAGATAGGAGGCCACCACATGTTTTGCATCTTACCTAAAAATGGAATGTTAGATAAATTCTATAAACTCAAGATGGGAAATGTTCCTTTCACACTCTTATGTGTTAATGCCTAATTGGTCTTAGTAATACAGTCAGCTCTCCACATTTGCGGGTTTCACTTTTATTATTTTATTATTCACAGATTATTTGCTATCACCTCTGCTACCGCCCTATGACATTTTTAATAGGAACTGTAAGCCTCGTGAGACTGAGAAACTGCAAAGGAGGCTTGTCAGTTCCTATTAAAAATGCTGTGGAGCAGCAATGGAGGTGGCAGTAAGCCCCACCAGCCACCCACTTCTGCCTTATGAAGGAACCCTGATACGTCAAAGTAATCCACGGTGGGTTGAATACAGTGATCATACTTTTTTTGTGTGTTAAATATGGTTTGGAAGGGCCTAGAGTTATTCACAGTTTTTCCACTTTCACGGGGGTCCTGTGCCCCTAACCCTAGGAAATATGGAGGGATGACTGTAATTACTTGGTATGTGCTGTTAACAGGTCAAATAGAAATACAGGAGACTCTCAGCGCCACCTTCTGGGTTCACCCTTCCGGAAATGAACAAAACTATTGTAAAGTAGTGCCTACAAGTATATCACAGCAAGGCAGTCCATGGTCAATGGTATCAACAATCTCCAAGAGATCCAGCAGAGCCAACCTGCCTACTCTGTGATGCCCCTGGGAAATCCAGCTGGACTTTTGTGACTCACGATAGGTCCCCAACCAGAAACCAAGCCTGATTATTTGAAGAGGTGGAGCTTTTACACATAGCAATCTCATCGTTCCCTAACTAGGGACTAGACTGCCGTTTCTTGACAGGACTCCCGTGTTTAATAGCCACAGGACTGACAGTCTTTGTCAGTGGGTCTCTTGAGCATCATGTAAACAAGCCCTCAAATAAATGTATGCATTTGCTAAGAGATAAGTCAGCCTGACCTGTGGTTTTAAGAGGTGATAGCCAATAAGACACATAAAGGCTCTCTGGTGTAGAATTCAATAGCTGGTTAACTCTCCTAGTTGTTGGGATTATTGCTCTATCCAGTGTTTATTAAGATTAGATCAAAGAGATTTCTATTAACAGTTTTTGAAAGAGTCTTTGTGTAGTAGAGTCTTTGTGATCATTTTTATCCTGGTTTTTAATTTGACTGTTGTCACAAATTGGGGATTATCTGAAGCTTCTAGATCTTTTCTTTCTTGTGCAATGTACATCCAGCTCTGATAATCCAAGTGAGATCAACTAACAGTCAGTGTTCAGCACCCATTCCACTCCCTTTCTGAGAACTGAACATTTAATTACAGTAAAATGGGTGAGATGGCAGTTACAATGTCCAATAGCTATAAATGTTGCCTCTCATCAAACCCAGTCCAATAAAATGTACGGTGCTAGGTGTGTAAAAGAAAACACTACGGCTGCGGGCAAAGTCCATTTAGTAACTAAGGTCCCACTGTGCTTTTTCCCTCTTATGTGGCTAGAGTTTTACTCAGTCACTTGCTTGGGGGAGGGGAGCATTTACAAGTCAGAGCCAGTCTTTGCTGGCT
Organism: Ctenosaura bakeri; assembly: GCA_948474755.1. Taxonomy (NCBI): domain Eukaryota; kingdom Metazoa; phylum Chordata; class Lepidosauria; order Squamata; family Iguanidae; genus Ctenosaura; species Ctenosaura bakeri. The sequence continues at coordinate 544,698 of CAOLHI010000469.1, forward strand.
ATATTCTATCTATCTATATTCTGTCATGCATTTCCTTAGTGTTAACTTCAGTGTGGATTGTGCTTAACAGGTAGACCTTTCATTTTACCAAAAAAACCTCAATATTTTGTAACAGAGTCAGTTTTACACATTGGGCTTCCAGAAACCGAGTGTTGAATAATTGGGTAAGAAATTAAGATTGCAGGTTGGAATTAAATACAGAAAAATGTATCACTCTAAATGTAAAGAATTTGGGATTGGATAAAAATGAGGAATACTTGCTGAAATAAAAACTTTAGGGCAGCTCAGGTAGTTATTGCGTACAGTTGGAAAGATGAATGAAAATGGAAGGTGGATTGACAGCAATAGTATATTTCAGAATATATGTTTGATTTTATATTAGAAAGCAGAATGGGGTATATGGGTCAGTTGAAAGCAAGCAACTGGCTAAGAAAGTAGAACAAACTAATAGAAACAATTAAAGAAAGGAAAGGGTACAAAATTATAAAATAAATAATATAATTCTTTACATTAAGGAAAGGAGTTTTAAATAAAAATTGACTTTGTTCTTGGGGGGAGGGAGGCAAGGAGGAAAGGAAGGGTTCTAGCAGTAATTGGGAAAATTAATTTGTTGATTGTGGGTGGAGCACTGATGGCTTTGCATTAATTGCTGGAATATTTTTTTAAATGTATATCACTGTTGATTACTCAAATTCAATACATTAAAAAAAAAAGAAATTAAGGTTGTGCTCATACTGAAGGAATCCCCATCCATTAGCTCAACGGGTTTTATTTGGGAATAGATATTTACAGGATTGTTAAGTAACAAGAATACAAGAGTGAACTAGCACTCACATATTCTATATGATTTACATATTGGGCAGGCACTGTTCCTGTTGCTGCTGCAAAGCCACAATTACAGGTAGGGTCTTACAGTGCTACATTTTGGGCAAAATTTTCTAAGAGGGCACTCTCTGAGACTAGTAAGCATTATTCAAAGCCTGTATGGAATACTTGCATCTGTGAGAAGAGCCTCCTGTTTGTGTTCTCAATCTCTCTCTCTGTATGTGTATACAGCAGGGTGTGTTGCAACTTCCTTGTTGATAGTGGAACCAATAAAACTGGCTGTCACAATAGCCATCGAATTGGTGAGCTTCAATAACTTTTGGTGGAGAAGAGATGCCCTTGATTACTTGGGCTAGAGCTTTTTTTTGAGAACTAGTATTTTTAATACAAGTACTTAAAACATGGTCAAGAACCATCTTAGATTAAGCAATTTTCTTTCTCACAAAAGAAAATGCATTTTCTAAAATACATTAGCTGAAATAAGTACATTCATCATCATAAAAAGGGACTTTAAGAATCATTTTATGCACTTGCAGATTTATGGAAAAAATGGGGTCACTATAAGTTGACAGATGACTTGATGGCACCCACATAGGCACAGAAGTGCTACAGATACATAAACATAACATTGTTTGTTGTTGTTGTTATTGTATGCCTTCAAGCCGTAAGACAAACTTATCACTATCACAGTTTTCTTGGCAAAGATTTGTTCAGAGAGGGGTTGCCACTGCCTTCCTCTGAGGCTGAGAGAATGTGACTTGCCCAAGGTCGCCCAGTGGATTTCCATGGCCTAATAGGGATCTGAACCATGGTCTTCAAAGACCTAATCCAATACTCAAACTACTATACCATTCTGGCTCTCCATGTAACATGTACTGATTCGATGTTTAATCAATACTCAATATTAATGTAACATATACCAATTCAGTATTCAATCAGGGAAGCCACAACCCTGAGTTTGCAAAATCTGAACAGGACAGTTGGTGACCAGGGATCTGAGAGGTCTCTCATTCATAGGGTTGCCATAAGTTGAAGTTGAACTGGCAACAAATAACAGCAATACCTACTTATTTAGAACTACAAGATTCATTTAATCAGTTAACATGGTGACAGCTCTAAAGACAAGGATTCAGTGCTATTTCCTTTAAGCACAGTTCTGAATTACATTGCCAGTTTTTTCTTCTGCCTTATCTTGGTATAATTATTGTAGCTGTGGTTCTTAGTTTCTTATCCATAAGAGAGGTGGGAAGAGTCTTTTAGTAGTTTTACCTGCTTCCTTTGCTCTTTTCCCTTCTCAGACTTCACCTTTGTAAATTTTGGATCAGTATCTGCATTATCTAATCTTTTACATACTGAGTGTATATATGGTCTAGTGTAAATACAGTCACAGTGTAATCAGATATACAATACAGTATGAAAAAAACCACTCCCTATCTTACTAGCTATCACCAGTTAAAGCCACAGACCAGGCTGATTCAGCTCTTGGCAACTGCATATCATGGTTTGTGGAATTTGTTTATGCAATGCTCAACAGAACCAGTTCAGGAAGCAGGCTCAATAGTAGCTGACTGTGGCCTCGAGGTTTTAGTGAAACCATTACATTTTCTACTGGGAGTCCTGTCTCTCCAAGACTTCTAAAGAAAGCAAGACATTTAATGGCTGGGATAATAGCTAGAGGAGAAGAAGCTGGGATGGTTAAAAGAACTTTGCTGGTGTACAAAGGTAATAAAAACATTTGGTGTATCAGATTTACTCTGTTGCAAGAAACAGTGGAGGACTATCTTTCACAGTTGAATGAGAAGAAACCATCTTATTTCACTGGATCACCTAGCACAACAATCCCTACATTGGGATGAACAACCTCCAATTGTTGGACAGTACTTCTCATTGACCCTAGCTAGCATAGTCGGTGGTGAGGGACAACAGCAGTTGCAATCCAATAACATTTAGAAGGCTACAAGTTGCCTATCCAGGCTGACACTGATTCAACAGCAGCTTTTCGGCATCTTCGGCGAAACTTTCCCAGAGATAGGACTGAATTTGGATGTTCTACCTGCAAAGCACACTTATCACTGAGCTACTGTGGCCTCTGAAATGGTGGTCTCTTTTTCATTTACTCCCTGTTTGTTGCTGTGTGCCTTCAAGTTGTTTCTAACTTATGACAACGCTAAGGTGAACCTATCATGGGGTCTACTATTTATTTCAATTATATCCTGCCTTTCTCTTGAGATGCAAGGTGGCTTGAACAAGATTAACTAAAAAGAGACAGGTAAAAAAATCACAAGATTTTATAATACTGAAACACATTTAAACAAATTTAATCATTAAAACACAATTTATTAAAAACAATTTAACATCACACAATAAAAAAGCACAGCACTCACCAGTTAAAAGCCCCTTCTGATCAATAGTCAAATGCCCACTTGAATAAAAAAGCTTTTGTTGTTGTTGTGTCTCATCACATGTCATTTCTGACTTATGGTGACCCTAAGGTGAACCTATCATGGGGTTTTCTGGGGCTGAGAGTATGTGATGTGCACAAGGTCACTCAGTCGGTTTCCTTGGCCAAGCAGGGATTCAAACCCTGGTTTCCAGGGTTGTAGTCCAACATTCAAAATGCTACACCATGCTGGGCTTTCAAAAAGACTTTTTGGATTGGTATCCAAAGGAGAACAGGAAGGGGACCTGACCAGTCTTTCTTTGAAGGGAGTTCTAGAATCTATGAGTGAGTGTGGAACTATGTCTATGAGCAACAGCAAAAAAAGAAGAAGGCCTAACAGAACTTCTTTGCTTGATTTCACTTGATTCATCCAAGGCAGGGGTGGTAATTATTTAGCCTTTCAGATGTCCTGACAATGATGGTTGCTGGGATTTGCAGTATAACAACATATGGAGAACCACATGATTCTCATCATATATGGTCCAAGAAATACACATTGACATATGTGGGGTTCTTATGTTATCCTTCTAACAACTTCAGAGATACTGAATTTAAAGACTGAGCAGGGATTTGAACTGGGCCAAGTCTTATGCTGCTGACTATGGCATACTGGCTCCAACAATTCTGCATGCATTTGTATTTAACTTTCATATAGCAGATTCACAAGTAACTTAGTATGGGGAAAGATGAAAATAAAAAAAAAGGTATGGACAGAAGTTGATCTTGTTCAATCACACACATTCATTAAGTGGGACTAGATTTTTGGATGGAGGCAACTATAAACCAAATCACAGAAGCAACAACCCTAAGTATGGAAGATTTGACTGGCGCTCTGTCCTTCATAGGATTGCCCTAAGCCAAAGTCAACTTGACAACAAATAATAATAGAGCTATAAACAAACTGAAGAAGTGAAGAACTCTGAGCATGCAGTGAGTTCCCTATAGTTAACACTAAATCAGTACCCCTTGCTTTGGAATATAGGGAAAAATCCACCTTCTTACCAATACCATACTTTTCTTTTTATAAACTGATCCCTGTCTCCAAGGAAGATTTGGCTTGTGGATACATGCAGGCTTATTTGTCTTGTGAACCAGAAAGGTATGGAGTTTTTCTTTTGAAAGGATTTCCCCTCTTCCACTTTGCCCTGACATATAAGTCAAGTCTTAACTTGTTACATAAATGTGCGGAATCTTTGGCTGGTGCAAATGACATGGGCTACACAATGGTGCAACTGTGTAGCTTAACTGAAATAGCTTCAATTAAAAATAGACCCAAAAGAACAATTTGACATCAAAACTCTGAGGTGTAATAATTTCAGAGAAGAGCTTCAAAATTTACTTTTGGAAAGTAATTAATTATTGTTACTCATTACATTATATGGGAATAATCCATTATGGTTACTCATTGCAATTCTGAAAACTGATTTCTTTCCTTGTTGCACTTATTACTTTTCTATTCATTTTTTGAGTAACAGAATTGATAAGAAAATGGTATAAAACTTGAAAAATTCCTGTCAGTATTTATGAAGGTACTTTTGAAAGTAAGTAGAAACTGTTATTCATTGTACCTATAAAGCAACTTCACTCTTACTCCTTTGCTTTCACAATGTAACTTTTCCACATCTCATTAGCTCAAAAAGAAGAACTAGTTATAATTAAATACATTGGCTGCCATTCTGCTTGGGATTTATGTTTTCACAGACATTGTAAAACTGCACATACATGAGTAGTTTTACAATGTCTGTATTCACCTAGGGGCTACTGTGACATTACAAAATATGGGCATCTGTTGTGTAATGGTAGCCATAAGAGTGACTGATACACTATGGCCCAATGTGCAGTCGGCACTAGTGTGCATCAAGTCACTCTTTGATGCACATCAGGACATTGGCTAGGAAGTGCCAGAGCACAACTGGAGTGCCCAATATGGATCAGAAATTCCTGATGAACACCTCTACAATTTACTAACAGTTGAATGTCGAGTTTCTGTAACACAGCTACAAATTCATAGAATCATAAAGCCTAGATTATGATACAGGAACTTGGCCACTGATTGTAACTCATTATTTCCAAGCTCTGTTTAAGATCAGGAATCAATTTATATGTTCTTAGAGGTGGGATGGCCACTGTTCTCTGTACCTGGGACAACCTGACTCATGAGATGAACATTTACCTCAGCCGGCAGCCTGACAGTGGCCCTTTGTCTTTCCAGAATGCATAGGAGAGATCAATACAATAAAATGTATATAAACCATATGCTGAGTCTTATGGGTGACACAATGAACATATTTTAAAAGTATACCTTTATTCAAATGTGGTATGGCCAATGAGGGACAAATAAAGGTGAGTGATATGTCTGAGGTGAGTCATTAGGTTGCCAGTTGTTTTAATGTACTTGTGACTGGTTCTCTAGATCTGAGGCAAAATACAAGCGATTAACACCAGTTCCATGACTTCTCATCCTAAAGTGCACTAATTCAGAAATTAAGTTGTCCCCTACAGCAGTGCTACTCACAGTGGTGGCCTGTGGTACAGTGCTGGTCTGTGGCAAGTTTCCAAGAAAGAAGGAAAGACAGACAGACAATCAGTCAGTCCCTGGCACATTGGGAAAAAAGACTGCTGTTTCCTCCACATCAGATAGCTTGGTCAACTCTGCTTTCTATTTCATTTTCATTTCATTTCATAGCTGGCTTTCACTCCCATATTATTAAATATTATGAAATAAATACAAGGCTTGACAGTACATTTGTCTCTCTACATTCACTAGGGTTTGCAGTACAGGATCCTCGCAAAAGTGGACAAATTGCAAATACCATACCAAAGTGCGTGTGTGTCTATGGAAAGGGGGCCAAGGCATGGTGGGGAGAACAGGCACCAAGGACCCAAAGGAGAGGGAAAAGGGGTGGGTGGCCCTGTACTTCCTCTCTCTTGCCCACCTCCTTGGGTGTGTCTGTGGGGGCATCAGAAGAGGGTTTGTGGTGCTGTGAAACTGGGCTGTGAGCTGTCCGTAGCTGGCCAGGCAGTGGCTGGTGGAAGAGGACCAGAGGTGGGTTTTTAAAGAGCTTTGCAGCCTCATCAGAAGGTTCTTTTCTGGAGAAAGTTCCCCTGGAAAAGAAGTGCTTGAGGAGGGGGAGGCAAGGGGTTGGAGAAACTCAGAAATAAATCCGTGAAAGTCAAATGTGCAAATGTGGAGGGCTGACTGTACAATGAAGATGATGAAGACTAGGTCAGTTCACAGGCTTTGCCTGTCATGCACACCACTTTCCCATAAACAGCATAGCGAGTGATGACTTGTGGCATTTTAAAATTTTGTCTATTTCTTAGGTGTTGTGTACTCACCTGTGCATCTCCAGCACAGGGGCAAGAGTGCCTCATTCTGATAAGAAGCATCATTTTCTCACCATCAACAGCATATGATTGCACATGCTGTTTGCAGCAGTTTTCAAGGAAAATCCTTAGGAAAAAATGCAGGTTCAAAGCTGATCAGTATGTATCTATATTTAGGGTATACTAGTACGCTGGAATGTATTGTTTACATTTGTAAGCTATCATAGTACATCAGGTCTGAGTTACCTCATGATGTCTCAGTTTCTTTACTGAGCATGTTTATCAGATTATTTTCAGGAAACAATTTCTTAAAGTATTGGTTTTCTCTCTTTAATGCAAGTAAGGGATTCGTCTGTGATCTGAAAGAAAAGGAGCCCTTAAATAATAAGGTCTCTGTCTTTAAGGAAAACTCACAAGCCTCTATCCGTAATTCAATAAAAAAAAGTGTGATGGCCACTTGGTAAACTGGAATTACCACTAGAGACATATGTATTAAGAGGCCCTTCTCTTGCCTTTGCTCATAGCCAGCTGACTATGAAAAATCTGTATGCAGATGAGCCTACATTTATGCCAAGAATGTTATGTGCTGCATATAATAGCAATACATGTGCGCATTTTTTTTTTATTTGTGGGAAGATACAAATTTAAAGGTAGTTATTGACACAGAAGTATGCCTTTTGTAGCCCCTTTTGGTCCTATCTATTTGGAATGTTTCATCTTAATGAAAAAGTTGTTTTTCCACTTCTGGGAAGGCTGCTGAAGTCCTCCCTGTGAACTTTTCAGATGGATGTACTAGGAACCAGTAGCTGTACATGTCTTGACAGGTCACAAAGGAACTTAATGTCTCTCACAGAACTATGAGAGGAAACAGAGAAGATTAATGCCACAAAAGTCCTACATGCGTAGAATGTAAACAGAACTGGTTTCTGTGCTTCAACTTGTTAAGCTAATGCATTGAAATGCAACATGTTACTCTGCATAGCTCCTTCTTTATAACAGTAAGAAAGGGAGAAAAACAGATTATGTTTCTTAGGGTTTTTTTCATATTAATGCTAAATCATCAAAGAATGCAGAAACAGTTGTCAGGTGTGTTTATAGGCCTTTCTGGCTCATACCCATGCATAGATTTAGGGAAGCTCTTCTGGGCAAACTCTGTTGTGATAATTAGATGCACAACTGTAATCTTTTACATGCACTTGCTTCCAAACATTTCAACAGAACATGTAAAGGAGAACTTCCTGCTTAACTGTGCAACGAAGCAAGAGCAGGTCCATAACAATACAAAGGAGACAGGTAACATCTAGGCTAGAACTTAAGAAAAGTCATCCTTATTCAGACTGAAGGCTGACTAACTTTCTGTTCATACATTACCAACTGCTCACACTCAGGGCATAAATGCAACATCACCACTTTTCTATGTTCCCCATCAACTGGTACTGAGAAACATACTGCCTCTGATAGGGCAACTGTCATGTGTACCATTCATTCATTAATTTGAAATATAAAATATTAAGGATCTTTTAAAAAAACTGGTTAAAGCAAGTGACAGACAGGTAAGTAAACCACCAACTAATCCAAAGTTCTGAATTCAGAATCATGCTTAATGGCTGGTTGGATGATAAGATCTGAACCCAGAACAAACAGTGCCTTGACCTCACACATACTATCTGAATAAGTTCAAGGCTGGCAAGCTAGGAGGGATTAACTGAAAGTAGAAAGGGGTAATTCTTAAAAGGAGACATTTCTACAGAAGGAGACACTGACCGATAGGAAAATTGGAATTATATTATTGGTGGAGGAAAGCACCAATTGGAAACTGTGAGCAAAGACACCCACATGCCATACAAACATACAGGCAACCGATGTGCTCATGACGATCAGGGTATATGTCCATTCATCACCACCTCACACAATTAACATTTACTGTGGCTGTAAGCTAGCAATGCCAGGCCCCAAGCATCCCTCTAGGCATGGTTTACTCCTCATAACCATAACAGATGAAAAGAAGACACACCACAAAACTTTTGGGCAGGGAGCCTGTAGAAAATCCAGTTCTCCTTGCAATGAAGGTTGAAGACTTGCCCTGAGAAGAAAAAAAAAATTGTTTTGGTAAGCAGCCAGTAGCTTATGCCACAGGGCAGGGTGTTGGGAAGCAGAACATTGCACTTGGTGTACATTAGGGAAGGTACGGGGGTCAATATGGCTGTATTCATCTTTCACATGCCTGGGCCAAAAGGGCATTTAAATGGCAAAAGATAGCAACCTCCCAGAATCCAAACCCACATGACTCTGCAACCCAGTCACAGACAACAGGAACAAAGGGGCTGCAAGTGGAGCTGAAGCATGTTGGTGATCCTTAGGTTGAAATCAGGTAGCAAATCCACAGTGAATAATGGGTGAGAGGGGATCACTCTGACCAGGCTCAAAGAGCCAATCAGCAGGAACGTTCCACAGCCCACTAGTCCTTTTGCTCCTTTCCCCAGCAACCCATGTGATTATTCTGACTCTTGCATGACAGGTTGGCCTTGCCAGGTAGGATCCCAACAGAACTCATTACTCCCTGTCCTCCCTACCAACTCCCCTATAGAACCTGAAAGCAATACCTCTTTTATTTTTGTAGCATGACAGATATACCCCTTATAATTCAGAGAAGTGGGGCCTTGGGAATTCAAGCCCTTTGGAATTAGTAGATAAAAGATTGGTTTGACAACAAAAAGTGATTCTTTACTCATGAGGTCCACTGTAATCAGAGCCCACAACAGCTGTGTAGGAAGGAAACACGGTTTGTCTCCCATTCCCTAGCAGAAAAAAAAAAAAGTCAAAGTCTTTCCTGAACAGCATCTGGCATAGAAAACATTCTGAAATGGTTGCACCTCTGCCACTCATGTCCCACATCCAACTCTGCCTTGCTTTTCCTGTTACACTTGGAAATCTGTGTCAGAAGAACAGCTGGGTTGGCAGCACGGTCTATTAGTGTATCTTGCATGGCAGCAGCAGATCTACTATTCCACTGGTGTAGTGTTGCTTCCACTGAGTCTTATGGCCCACAGTCTGGCAGATCTCCAGAGAAGCTAATTTTTAATTTGGTCCCTCTCATAATATGTGAGGGAAACTGCTATGGGTTGGCAGGGGTGCAGCTCATGGGAACACAGTACAGTAGAGTCTCGATTATCCGTCCTTCGGTAATCCGACATTCCGGATTATCCGACGTCGCGGCTGCTTGGGGGTGTGGCTGCGAAGAAACGGCAATCTTCGGAAAAGCAGAAAAGGATGACTGATTTCTTTAAATTTTCAGAGGACTGAACGTTTTATACACTACAATGTTGTTGCTGGAACGTTACTGCAATGTTACTTTTACTGTTACTGCAATAAAACTTCAATAAAACTTCAATCTGTTTGCAATTCGTAGTGATTTCAAGGCTTTTCTTAGACCCTCCGGATTATCCGACATTTTCAGCTATCTGACTATCGGTCCGCCCGTTTATGTCGGATAATCGAGACTCTACTGTATTCCAAGTGAGGTCTAACTAAAGCAGAATAGAGTGGTGCTATTACTTTCCTTGACCTGGATACCACCTCATTTAACAAAATACATGTGTTTTTGGGCATAACTTCTGTAACAGAAAATGTTGTAACAGAGTCAGTAACATTCCTAAGGCACCCGGAAAGGGATATAAAGGCCAAGACATCTGCTATAAGGCAGTTTTCTCAGCTAGAAACTGTGTCATCATGCCCATGCTTGAGTAAGTCTGACAATCAAGTGAAAGTAACTTGAGGTATATTTTATTACATCTGTGACTCCAACTACTGAACAGTTATATATACCAATTTCTACTTTGTACTAAATTTTACATGCCAGCATGAAATAGAGAATATATGGTCACATAAAATCTAATAGCAAACATTTCTATACACCTGTGTAAGTATTCTGGTAAGTATGGCACTCCATCCATAAGTTAAATTACTGTGTGGGAGATCTGGGTATGGCATTAAATACCAAAGCCAGCATCATTCATGCCACAGTATTTCTGATTTCTATGTACGGTTGTGAAAGTTGAAGAATGAAGAATGCTGAATAGAAGAAAGTGAAATAATTTGAAATATGGTTCCGGAGGACAGATCTACAGATACCTCCAAAAAGACAATTAAATGGACTGTAGAACAAATAAAGTCTGAACACATAGTAGAAACCAAAGTGACAAAACTGAGACTACTGTACTTTGAACATAGCATGAAATGACATGTCTCATTGGAAGAGATGATAACACTCAATTTGAAAAAAGGGGAAAAAGACATTAGAGGTAGATTGACTCAATTAAGGTAACAACAGCCCTGAGTCTCCAAGTCCTAAGCAGGGCTGCTGCTAACAGCATCACTTGAAGGTCTCTGTGGTGTTGTGGTTCAAGTGTTGGAACATGACCATAGAAACCAAGGTTTGAATCCCCGCTCAGCCATGGACGGGCACTGGATGACCTCAGGCAAGTCACACTCTCTCAGAGGAAGGCAAGAGCAAATCCTCTCTGAACAAATTTGGCCAAGAAATCCTGTGACAGGGTTGCCCTAAGTCATAAATGTCTTGAAGGCATATAGCAACAACAAATATGCATATGGTTGCCATATATTAAAGCTGACTGACAGCTGTCACGTATAGAAGATATCTGCCTTGAGAGAATCCTAAACTGAGACAGACTGGTCAGTTTGTGAATGGTTGCAATGATAATTAAAGTGGGATTAGATTCCTGAATTATAATTAATTGTAATTGAAACATGTTACTGTATCTATGGTTTTCAGCATGGATGGCACCAAATAAATAAATAAATGATAGGGTAGATTGCTATTCATGCAGTTCAGGCCAGGCTAACCAACCTAGACTGTAGCACTAGAGGTAATGAAGAAGCTAAGCACTGTATTGTGTACAAGAATGAGGTTACCAAACTCTCTGAGAAAATGTGTCATAGAAAAGTGAGTGATCTTTCTACCAGCAACTACATAGAAAACCAATGACTAACAGTTTCTTCTGTCTAGCGAAGTAGTATCATGTGCTGCTTGTCTTGGTGACGCTGAATTATATTTCTCCCCTCCCAGCATCCACCCTTGCCCTTTGTTTCCCTTTTCTATTTCTTTACCTCCATCCTCTTTTATCTGCTGGATCTCTCTTTCTGTCTCTTACTCCTCCTTTCTTTTTCCTGTTTAGAATGCCCTTAGGCACTGTATGAAAACAGCTTGATGAACTCAGAAAAAGCCGTTTCTGGCTACTTCTGTCTGCTCTACTGTGGAGGACTAAACTGTACTGTATGAGTATATATCTTTGTACACTTTTAAAAAATCAAATCACTGCAGATATGGAGCTTATAAACAAGTAACGCTTAGGAAACTTTCACACTACAGAATTATAGCATTATGATTCCATTTTAGCTGCCATATTTCTGTCTTATGGGATCCTGGGATTTGCAGTTTGGAGAAAGGCATTTAAATTTGTCAGTCAGAGAGTTCAAGGCCTCAACAAACTACAAACTCCAAAATTCCATAGGATGCAGCCATGGCTGCTAAAGAGGAATAATAGTGCTATAATTGTGTAGTATGGAAGGGCTATTAATAAAGATTCATTGCTAAACCCATTCCTGTATTCAAAATCAGTATGATTAATGGTAATTGGAGAACTGACATAGTGTAGGGGTTTAAGCATTGCAGTACAGCTCTGGAGACCAGGTTTGAACCTCCACTCAGCCATGGAAACCCACTGGGTGACATTGGGTAAGTCACACTCTCTCAGCCTCAGAGTAACAAAGGCAAACCCACCTCTGGACAAATTTTGCCAATAAAACCCTATGACAGGGTCATCCTAAATTGGAAACAAATTGAAGGCACACAACAATACCAACAACAACAACAGAAGATTTTCTCCAAACCATAAAAAAGTGGATTGGTTTTGCTACTTTTCTCATAGCAACAATAATAAATTTCTGCTGTACCACTAGAACTTTATTTCCTCTCATTATTACACATTAATAGTTATATGTACAGTACAGACAAAAAACAATATGAGAAGAAAAAAGCAATGAAACAAAACAGAGAAAAAGGGATGTGGGGAAATGAAAGCTGATTAGTAGTATCTGCTGGTGTATCTTTAGGTTCTACCTCTAATTTTTTTCAAAAACAAAATTAGCATGGTAGACTATGACACCTTTTCACCGTATGCTTATGGGTGGAGTAGCAATTCCCATCCATTAGTGCTTGTTTGTGCTGAATCTGTAAGAGGTAGCTATTTTGGATTAATTAATCTGAATAGAAGGGTGGTTTCTTGTATACATTTATAGGATTGGGTCATCAGGCTTGTGAGAATATCCGTCCCTTCCAAGAGTTGCTTGTGCCTGAAATATCATGTTTGTTCTATGGAGTGCTGTGAATAGCACAAATTGAAGGACTATTCACAATGACGAAATGGTACATTATTAATTTTTATTACTATTGTTTTTTTCCAGTGTAATAAGTGCTTTATAACTCCACTAATGTTTACATACCTAGACTATAAGTATTTGCCTCCATCAGGCTTACAGACAAGAAGAAAATGATAGTGCTTGTTTTGTGGGATTGCAGAAAAGAGGGAAAGGGATTCCTGGTTTCTCTCTCGGAACAAGGGATTCAGGGAAACTGAATCCCCTTTCTTCCTCCCAAGGAGAAGACTGCTTAGAAAGAAGAGTGACCTGACCCCAGCCATCAGTCAGCAACACAACAACTGCAAAAAGCTTGCCTCCACCTCCCTGTTAGAAACACTACTCCAAATGAGGCCCACTGGGAATCTAGACTACTTCTGTCCAAGCAAAAACTTGAATAAAGAGCATTACTACTGAGTATTTCTTGCCTCAGAAAATATTATAGAATTCATGGAGTCACACCAACTTGATGGCACATACACCCACATCAACCAACCCCAACTAGTTATTAATGGCTGTGTGCGTGTATACACATATGTACAGTTGGTCCTCCTCCTTCGCTAGGGTTAGGGGTAGAGGACTGGCACAAAAGTGGAATAATCACTAATATCAAAATGTGTGTGTTTGTGGGAAGGAGGCCAAGGCATGATGGAGTGAACAGGTACCCAGGGTCCATACAAAGTTGGAAAACGAAGAGGGAAAGGAAGTGAGTCAGTTTGGTGGCTCTATACTTCTTCTTTCTTGCCCATCTCCCTCCTTGGGTGCAGGGGGAGAATCGGGAAAGGATTTGTGGTGCTGAGAAACTGGGTTGTGAGCCATCCTTAGCAAGTCAAATCAGCAAACAATCATACACCTTACAGTACTTGACAACTGATTGTTTTACTGTGGCTTAAGGTTTGTCCCCTTAACACAATATGCATGTTATTGTACTAAGATGCTACAAACCTAACCCTAACTTTGTCTTGAAGCACCTAAAAGACTAGCAGCTGGCATCTTGCTCAGAATTTGCAACTTCATAAACCAAGAACAGGACATCATAAATGTCTGAATTCACATTTATGGTTATTACACCAGCGCAATGACTGAGAATATCCCCAAACCTACTTTAGAAGGCAGTCAGCACAAGCAACGCAGGGATTTCTGAGGCACTGAACCGTGGGCTGGTGAGTGAAAAAATCTCCACCCCTTTCCTGGCACAGAGGCACTTTGCATCAAGTACTTGTGAACAGCTGGCTCTTAGAAAACATGTGAACACCAGGAAGGGTGGATGTTTCTTCAGTCAACTTCCTAGCACCTCAGGAATCCATAAGCTGCTGGTGATGACTGGTTTCTAAGGTGGATTTTTGGGGCTTGCACCAGGAGATGCAGTTATGATGCTAGATCTAGCAGCTTTATTTGGTATAAGCTTTCACGGACTCTTCTTGTACATGTTCAACTTCCTTTTTCATTTTTTTGTATAATGGTTAGTATTGCATGAATGTACTCTTTCCTTCTGAACATTTGTACAAAAAACATTAAGAGTGCAAATGAGTAGCTTTGAACCAATTTCAGCATCCTGTACAGTGATGTAAAAAAAAGTATGTGAAGCCAATCCTGACTGTGCCGTTACGACTATGAGAGAGAGGGAAGGGTGAAACCACCTTCTCAGAACCACACCCTCAAAGGTTAATAGAGTCTGAAACAGCTTAGGGTTATGTGAGTGTACCCTGTGTGGTCACCATTAAAGCAGCTCAAACAAGAATTCCAGTTCTTATAAGAGAAAAGGTGTAAGAATTGAAAGGACTGAAAATCCCTTAATGACTGTAATTACAACAGCTGTGGCTTAAGCGAAAAGTATTAACTTTCTCACCTCCGCCCCCCTCTCTTTCTCTCTCTATAATTCTGAACATGAGCCTTGGGGTGCCTAATTCTCGTTATTTATGACATTATCTACTCTTCCTTCAGTGAACTTAAGGCAGCATACAATCCTCCTCCTCCCTACTTTATCCTCATGACAACCCTGTGAGGTAGGTCAGGCTGGTGTGAGATTACATAAGAAGTTTCATGACTCAGTGAGGATCAGAATATGGATGCCCCTCATCCCAGTTTGACATTTTTAACTGCTATACCACATTGGTTCTTCATATTTCCGTTCCAGCATTCCTCGGTATACTGTTGCCCTATTATTGTTTCTATTGTGTGTTTGGTAGTACTCTTAGACCATTGTAGGCTCTGGAGCTGTCTTACAGTCACTGAAGCCTAAAAGATAATATTGAGTATTATTAGTGGAGCCTGACATACCTCAAACTTAGTTTGGCAGTTCTGTACTAATTTTATTGCCGTTTTAAATCACTGTCAGCCTATTGGAACAGTTGCCTGAAAGGCAGAATAGGTGGATGGTCAACAAAACTTTCCAAGCCTTTGACAGACTTTAACTCCTCTCTTATAACCATGTTGTTTGAGGGGGCCCCTCTCATGTGTTAATATTCTTTATTTTTAGTTTTCATACTGGATTGTTTACACACCATAAGTATACCACTCTGGGGGAGGTTTTTTTGGGAGGGGTTAACGCCAACAATAAATCACTTGACCAAGCACTTATACAATACTTTAGATTACACTGAGAGTATCTTACCTATTTTACCTCAGGATACTGTTACTAGGTTTCAAAAATAGCAGTAAGAGAAAGACAAAATATATGACATGAAGGGTTGGTTGACAATCAGGAAAGTAGCTATTAACAAGTTTGTGCTGTACCTAAATACCAAACAAATATACCAACTGCAGTTAACGTAGGGCTTTTCCACACTACATTGTTATAGCGTGATTATTCCACTTTCAACATCCTGTGGAATTCTGGGGTTTGTAGTTTCCTGAGACCTAAGAGCTCTCTGGTTGAGAATTCTAAATGCCCCTCCCTAAACAGCAAACCCCAGGATTCAACAGGATGTTGAAAGTGGAATAATAGTATACGTATTACCTATTATAGTATACAGATCTATTTCTCATCATATCCATATACAATTATCCAGCTATTCAACTCCTTTAATATCTATATCCAGTTTTCTTCTATTACTGTCCTAATATATGTATGTATATATATATATATATATATATATATATATAACGATAAGTTACTTAAATAGAGGTTATATCAAGAGGTGAGGGGAAGTTATAAGAGAAATGGATAGATTGTATGATAACATGGTAAATAAGCTTGCTTTTTTTTTTAATTTGAAAATATGACAATACAAGTATGTAATGTGAATAACAGTTGTTTTAATAAAAATATTATAAAGACAAAAAAAAGAAAAAAAAAGAAAGTGGAATAATGGCACTATAACAGTGTAGTGTGGAAAGGTCCTTATCCATGCTTTTCTCTCAAAAATTAACCTTTTGTCCACATTCAAAAATCCAATTTCTGTCTTTGTGAAGGACCAAAATCCAAAAATAGGTAACTTCTGGCTTCTTGTTCGGTCTACATAAAAGGAAAAGCTTCCCAGCCCTCAAATATGTGGCATCCCACCAGTATGAGAAGAGACACCCGTTATCTAACATACAAAAGTCAAAGTGTGTCTGTGTCAGGCGAAAGCCTCATAGCATTGGCTGCCTAAGAAGATCCTATGGAATCCTGGGGTTTGCAGTTTAGGGAGGGGCCTTGAGAATTCTCAGCCAGAGGGCTCTTTGGGCCTGAGGCAACTGTATCTGTATTGAATGGGCCACTTGCTAAGGAATCAAGGCCTAGCAGCAAGGAGGAGGGCAGTGCATTCCCTCAGGAACCCAACCTGTGTATGTTAATAACTCTGGATACAGACTGGATTGGGGAATATGGGGAAAAGTTACAGGTCCTGGACAAGACAGTTTGGGGAAACAGAGACCCAACATCTCAAATCTTTGTAACAAGTCTTACCTATGAGAAAATAAAATCCCGGGCAGCGCTGGGTATATACGCTAGTATTAAAATACGGAGAAGACTACGACGACACCTTGGGCCATTTCCACACTAGCCTGTTATAGCGTGATGATTCCACTTTCAACATCCTCTGGAACCTGGGGTTTGCAGTTCCGGGAGGGGCCGGCCGGCCCCTCCCGAAACTGCAAACCCCAGGATTCCAGAGAATGTTGAAAGTGGAATCATCGCGCTATAACAGGCTAGTGCGGAAATGGGTTAGCTTACCTCAGGATGTACCTTTACACCGACGCCAACGCCTTTTCTCCCGGAAGGCCCATATATGGCCACCCAGCCGGGCAGGTGAGTCGCTCGAGCTCAGCCCCGCCCCGCCGGCCGCTCCCAGTTTCACTCAGGTGGCGCTGCGAGCTATAAGCGCCGGGAGGCCGAGTGACTCGCCTGTTGTTCGCGAGGAGGCGGCCGAAAGAGCCCGAGCGGCGCAGGTGCTGAAGGCGGCCGGGCAACCGTCCCTCCCTGCGCGTGCGCGTGTAACCCGAGAAGGCGGGCGCGGCCGGCTGAGGGGTTTGGTTTACCTGCGGAACCTGTCGAGCAGCTCCGGGAAGGAGGAAGAAAGGGCGCAGCGGAGTCACGAAGACCTGAGAGAGAGACACCTTGACGCGGCGCTCCTCACCGAGCACGGCTTTTGTTTCGTTCCCCTTGCCGGGTGCTTCGGTTCTCTAGCGATGGAGTTGCCCCGTGGGGCTGCCTGGCTTGTGGCGGCGCTGCTGGTACTCGCTGCCACTGCGAATGGCCAAGGTAGGGGTGGCTGTTCCGGCCATTTGGGGCCCACGACTCCCCGTGTGCGGGCGGGCGGGCGCGGCTGAGGGGCAGCGGGGCAAGCGGGGCAGTGGCGCCGGTCAGGGGCGCTTCGCCCACTGGAAAGAGAAGCGAGAGGTGCCCGGTGAGGCGTCACAAAATGGCGCGTCGTCGGGGTAGGTAGGGCTTCAGGGGTCGGTGGGGAGGTTAGGAAAGGGCTGAAGGAGGGGTGTTTCTTGTATGTGTCTCTTAGGGTCGTTCTTTAAGTTGGGGGGGCTTTCCTGCCCCCCAGGTGTGTGGCCGGGCTGGGGAAATACTTGCGGGACGGGTTTTCCGTCGAGGCTGCGGGCTGCCTACGTGAGGCCTGGTGGCGGCAACGCCCTAGGGAGCCAAGGCCCCTTGCGGAGCGCTGGAGAGGGCAAACAAGGCGCCACGAAGGCGGGGATGGCCTTTCCTCGCATCAATCTCGCGAAGGGGAAGCGGGAAGAAAAACTTAAATGTTCTACAGGAGGCTTTTCTAACTCCCAACTCCCAAACTTATGGGCTCTTGTGTAATGAAGATGCAATACTTCGGTGCACTGTTTGCTCGAGGTGAATAATATACATCCGCGTATGCATCTGTGGGGATGGGTGTTGTCTGAGTTGTGTTGGGTCTTCTAAGAGCCTTTCCACACTACGCTGTTATAGTGCTATTATTCCACTTTCGGCACCCTATGGAATCCTGGGGTTTGCAGTTTAGGGAGGGGCATTTAGAATTCTCAGCCAGAGAGCTCTTTGGCCTCAGGAAACTACAAACCTGAGAATCCCACAGGATCTCGAGAATGGGGTAATAGCACTGTAACAGTAGGGCGGAAAGGCCCTAAGACACCCTCAGACATTGGCCATTTCCGCACTAGAGTGTTATAGCGCTATGATTCCACTTTCAACATCCTATGGAATCCTGGGGTTTGCAGTTTCGGGAGGGGCCGGCTGGCCCCTCCTGAAACTGCAAACCCCAGGATTCCATAGGATGTTGAAAGTAGAATCATAGCGCTATAACACTCTAGTGCGGAAATGGCCATTGATAGGACCTCAGCATGTATGATTTCACCAGTGGCTAGGAGGCCTACAAAGCCAAACCAAAATCAGTGGACACTTGTCTATACACAACCTTTCGGAACTTTTTAACTTTGGAAAGCTCTTGAAATAATTTTCAGGTCTCAGGGATTTCTTGCATAAAAATTATCTCTAGAGCTGAATTCCAAGCAACTTCTTTTGGCAATCTTTGGCTTCCCGGAAGCCTTGATTGAGAAACTGTGGTCTATAGGATCTCTCTTACTTGTCTCATTTTTAGGCAGGAGGCTTTTAGATCCATTTTATGCTTTGTAGGTATAGAAACAAAGAGCCAGCATGGTGTAGTGGTTTGAGAGTTGGATTACAACCCTGGGGACCAGGGTTTGGTTCCTTGCTCAGCCATGGAAACTCACTGGGTGACCTTGGGTGTGTCGCACACTCTCAGCCCCCAGAAAACCCTGTGATCAGTTCACTCTAGGTTCACTGTAAGTTTGAAATTACTTGAAGGCACACAACAATAGGAAGAGTAAGCAAGTATCCTTCAAATTTCCGGTTCTTATTTGAGCAATATCCCCCAACATTACATTTTTGAACTATTTTGGGAATTAAGGTACAGTTCTCATCATCCTCAGCTAGCAAGTCCCTTGCTTGGCCATAGAAACCCACTGAGTGACCTTGGGTGTGTTACACACTCTCATCCCTAGCAAACCCCATGATCGGATTGCCTTACGGTCACCCCAAATTGGAAACAACTTGAGACCACACAACAGCAATGAGAGGTATGGGAACAGCAAAGGTGAAGGTAGTTGTCCAGAATGCTTCTCTTTCATCGTAACCTGAGGACTTCTTTTACACTGATTTTTTCTAACTTTACAATCAAAGCTAGCTGGAAGCACTCTGTACATATTTTTGCCCCCTTTTTGGTTGACTAAATAAAAGAGACTAAACTAACATGGCCTTTGAAATTCCTCTTTCTAAGAGTCCCTTCCTTTGAAAGGTACTTTTTCTCCTGGTTGCAAAGGTTGAAGTTAGGAGGCTCCTCCTCTGGTGTCCCAAAGAGGAAATGGCTTTAAAATATAGCTGATGAGCTCATACTTCCTTGAAGCATTGATTTTGGAGCATTGTGTAATAAAAGACTGGTTGTGGCTTTGATTAAGTTTCTCTCCCCCCAACACATTTATTAACAACAGAATTGGCCTGTGTGGACACAAAAGTAAGTCAGCATTGACTACATCCTCTGCTCCTGGGAAGGAACTCCTAGAAGACATTGTTTCGCATTCATCCTCTGATGTAACTTAACCTGAATGAGGGGAGCTCTTTGTCTTTCCCAATGCCCACATCCCCCCTGGGAGTGACTGTTCGGAGTAGCAGTAGTCAAAGAGATGGCTGTACTTTAGCATAGAGTTTGCTTTAGCATTAAAAGACACAAAGGAACCCAGTTTCACCTTTGAGATTAACAGGGAGAAAGAAATTTCTGGTATATGCTTTTGTGATCACAAAACTCAAACTCAAGTCAGTTTAGAGTGGTGTGTGGGCAAGACCAAAGTGAAATGGCATTCTTTTCTTTCTGGTATTCCATTCTCTTTCCCTGCCCAGTAGCCTGCTGCTGAGGGAGGGGCAGCTTGCTTTTGTCAGATGTGTGAACTACTGGGTCACAGAACGCTTTTGAATTTAAACTGATCAATCACACACAACCCGGGTTGGCCATGTGTGGTTTAAAAGAGCCCTCAATGTAACTATGCAGAGTCTATTAGCGTCTTGTCCTATCAGGAAAAAAGGCAAATCCTTTTTTCCAGGAGCTGAGAGGCCAAGAACAAGCTAGTAACTTGCCTTGTTATGAACACGATGAGGGTAAAAGGTCTCTTTCCTGACAGAAAATGAGAACTGGATGTGTTGAGGGTGGTACTTCATTTCTCAGTAGAGGTTGGCCCTCCACATTTGTGGGTTTAACTTTCATGGATTTGATCATTTGCAAGTTTCTCCAACCTGTGTCTTTCCTCCTCAAGTTCTTCTTTACTGGAGGAACTTTCCTTTTTTGCAGCTCTGATCAGGCCATGCAGCCCTATAAAAAAAACTCCGTACCATCTCCTCCCCCAGTGTCTGGCCAGCTGAGGATGGATTGCAACCCAATTTCTCAGCATCACAAACTCTCTCCGAATGCCCCCCCACACACCCAAGGGAGGAGATGATTGGAAGTATAGGACCACTGTGCTAACCCCCTCTTTTTCTTTGGCCGAGACCTTGGATGCCCACTTTCCTCACCATGCCTCAACCCCCTTCCCACAGACACACTCACATTTTGATTTTTCCAGTTTTTCCATGGTTGCAGGGGTCCTCTGCCCCTAACCCTACTGAATGTGGAGGGCAAACTGTATGGTAATCCTTATGAATTAGACCCTCAAGAGACCTGGTCACAAGCTGCTCTGCTTAGGTCTTGCGCATGTAAGACTGTGGCTTCCTGGACTGAAGCAAACCACCTGTAGTATGATCTCTTTTTCCTACTGTCTTCTAAGCATTACAGCCTTTTCCAGTGAGTCATGTTGTCTTACGCATCCAAATTACGACAACCTCAGCTTAGTCATCTTGGCTTCTACTGGTTCAGGCTAGATTTGTTGTAAGACCTATTGTCTTTTTAGCAGTCCAGAATTGCTGTAGAACTCTCCTCCAGCACCACATTTCAAATCAGCTTTCTTCACTGTCCAGCTTTCTCAACCAGACATAGAATCAGAGTGGGATGAAAGTTCCTGTCTTCCTTCACTGACCTTCTAAATCATATCAACTGC
This sequence comes from Ctenosaura bakeri, assembly GCA_948474755.1. Classification (NCBI taxonomy): domain Eukaryota; kingdom Metazoa; phylum Chordata; class Lepidosauria; order Squamata; family Iguanidae; genus Ctenosaura; species Ctenosaura bakeri. The sequence continues at coordinate 566,245 of CAOLHI010000469.1, forward strand.
AGTAGTTTCTTCCCAGTATGGCTGTTGCTTTGCTGGTGGAATGTGGAGGAGTGTGCTGTGCATTCAAAAAGAACAGATCTGGGTGTTCCTCTGTTTGTATCTCCCCCCACCAAAGAGGCAACAGCTATGTTGGGGGCAGACAGCTGCAGCTCACTGTTGGGGTTTGGAAGGTGAGGGAGCGCACCTGCCTTCACCCAGCTTGATGGAGCTTTACGGTTCCTAATCATGCTCCAAGATCTCCTAAAGATTAAAGTTACAAGAGTTCTGTCCTGGATCCAACCTGAGAACTCTAGATGGAAGTGAAATGTATAATTCATAACTATGTACTGGGGAAAAATATGCATGCCCTAAGGACCTGTTTCAGTTTATTTAACATGGCTTTAGTACACAAAACTGGATTTTTAAACACTCTTTGTGGCCAGAGAATCTGAGCTCTGGTTAGAGGTGCCAGTTATCTGTATCTTCATTTGAAGACTACAGAACAAGTGTCATCTTGGTAGGCACAGTCCCATAACTCTGTTGAGGTACCCTGTCCAACAGTCTCTAAGGTCTGAGTGTGTATGCTTGGCAACAGGGCAATGAGACAGCATGGGGATACTGTTGGTGTACTGTCCAACCCTCTGCCCAACTGTCTCCCTGCCAGAGCTGCTGAAGGTGATATCTGAAGTGGTGTTAATCTCCCCTAACAGTGTTGGAGGATTTTAACATACATGTTGAGGCACCCTTATCAGGGCCAGGTTAGGATTTTGTGGCTTCCATGGCAACCATAGGCCTGTCTCAATTGATATCAGGCCCTACACATGTAGTAGGCTATACTCTTGATCTGACTTTTGCTGGTCAGGATGGTGATCTGAGATTAAGGGGGATTGAAAGAACCATGTTGTTACTTGGATTTCTGCCAGAGTAGGTGAGCTGAGTGTGTGCAATACCCAGTACTTATCAGTGTGCAATACTGATACATCACACGAAGGGAGAGATCAGTGTTTTATTTGAGATTCTGCAGAATCGGAACACAAGGCACACAGCAAATCAAGTGTTCCCCGAAAACAAGCCAAACTACCTTTCTATAGTCTACAGGATTACTTGTTCCTCCCTAAGGAGGAGATAACTCTATACATATAGAAGACTATGTCATGAATACATTATTATGTCAACATTCAAGCACTGTGCATGCAACTATACGTGGTCTTAAATTATAATATCAAATCCCACCCTGGGAGTGTGAGACTTAACATTACAATGAAACTTTATGAGGCTATAACTCGGCTCTCGTGGTCACTTCTTCTCCCATCAGCCCAGTTTGAGCTGCTTCAGCTACCGTACAGCCTTTGCAGATCACAAGGCAAGCCATACCCTTGCACCTGTTTCTCTATTTCTGCAAATTCCCTATTTCTTTACTTAGTTAGTTTTCTGTCATTCAAAAAATATCTTGCTATATTGCAAACTTTGTCTTGTTGCTCCCCACTTTCAATCCTTGCCCCACTGCTCTTTTGTAAGGTTCTAGCTGCTTGCCAAAGCTACTAGTCAGTTTCTGGACTCTGGGTTCTCTGTGTCATGGACAGATCACTACCTGATAGGAGTCCCAACAAAATCTAAAACCTAACCTCTGCAGTGGTGGTGGATCTATTAAAATTATCCACCCTCAGAGATTAATGGATCCAAAAGGATTCCTGACTGCTTTGATGGATTTTCCAGCTGCTAGAGGTGGTGATTCTAATGATGCACTGGTTGATCTATGGAATAGGGAGATGACATGAGCAAGTGACACAGTTGCTCCTAAGCATCCTTTACCTGAGAGCAGAGCATGGACTCCTTGGTTTTCTGTGGAGTTCAGGGCAATGAAGTATTTGCGCAGATGAGTAGAGAGATGGTGAAAAAAGCTCAGGATGAATCCAAATCAAACATGGGTTAAGAGCCATTTTGAAGCAGTGAGGGAAGCAAAGAAATTAAATCAGCTCCTTATCCAGTGCAGATGTTCCAGGTATTTAAAGGCTATTACATCCCAGACCTCAGATTGCTTAGGAGGAGCCCTCAGAAAAGTGCTCTGATGAGTTTCCTAAAACTTTGTAGATAAAATTGCTTGGATTTTGACGCCATGTGGAAGGTGGACACTGTACAGGGGCCAATACTGTCCCTTATGCTTTTTATTATCTACATGAAGCCACTGGGAGAGGTCATCTGGAGCTTTGGAGTTAGGTTTCATCAGTATGCTGATGCCAAGGAGGCTGTGGTAGTACTGAATTGTTGTTGATGCAATAAAGGCCTGAATGCAGGTGAATAGACTGTGGCTTATCCAGACAAGACAGAAATGCTGCTGGTCGTTAGGAAAACCAGCCTAGAGTTGGGATCACAGCATGTTCTGGATGGAGTTGCTCTCTCTGTGAAAGATCAGGTTTGTAGCTTGTGGGTGCTTCTGGACCCGTTGCTGCAGTGGCCAGGAGTGCTTTTGCACAGCTTTGGGTGGTGTGCCAGCTGCACTGTTTCTTGGGGAAGGCAGTCTGGCTGCAGTGGTATATGCCTTAGTTATCTCTTGATTAGACTACTGTAATATGTTCAACATGGGGCTGCCCTTTACAAATGTTCAGAAACTGCAGCTAGTGCACAATGCAGCAGCAAGACTGAGGTGTGTATTTTAGAAACCATACAGCACTGGTCCTGCAAGACCTGCATAGGCTCCCAGTGTGCTTCCCAGCTCAATTTAGCTTGCTGATATTGACCTACAAAGCTCTAAACAACTTGGGGGTAAGATATCTGAAAAACTGCCTCCTGTTTGAGTCTACCAGAAATTTGAAGTCTTCAGAGGAGATCCTATTGTGTGTTCCAACACCTTGTGAAGTTAAGGTTAGTGGGTACACACAATAGGTTTCTTTCTGTAGAAGTGCTGAAGGAACTCCCTGCTCAGGGAAGTTAAGCTTGCTCCATCTCTTTTAAGCTTCTAGCATGCAGCCAAAACAGAGCTGTATTCTGTTTGGCTTTCAGTGTTTGAAGTTGCTGTTTCAATTGTTTCAAAACTGGATTCTAGGATAGCTTTTAGACTGCTTTTAGGAGTTTTTAAAAGGGTATTTTAATGTTGTTTTTAAAATATTTTAATATTTATATTATGTTAACTAGTTTTTATTTGTTCATTGCCTCAGGAGCCCTTGTGGGCTTGAAGGTGATATGGAAATACTTTAAACAAATGTGTCTAAAGGTTTAAGTGTTTCTCATTTTCCAAGGTGTTATTAAATTGGTGATGTTAAGCTTGAAACTGAAGCAATACTTGAAGGTTAGTTCTGACACTATGTCTCCAGACATAGAATAATTTTTAGTTAATCTACGGGTACATAACTGAAAGTAATATAAAAATATAAAATGTTGTATTGGAATTTGTCATACGTGACTACTAAAGAACAGTTATATAAATCAGATCCTTGTGTCTGTTAGATCAGATCAGTGTGGTGAATATTCTGATAACTTTAATGACAGTGTTAGAGTGCAAATAGTTTTGTATTGTAATTATTTTGCAACTGGCCCTGAAGGAGTCAAAAATTTCAAAGCTACCTTACAGTGGGGGCTTGACTGGAATGTAATGTCCTTTGAGCTAGGGTATCTTGTGAATAACTTGTTTCCATCTCCTGTAAGTCGTAAAAAGATACTGCGAAATACTGTTTTTGCTGGCGTATAAGACTCACTTTCCCCTGAAAAATACTGTTTGAAAAGGCGGTGCATCTTATATGGCAGTATGACTTATATGACGGCAAGTAATATTTGCCAGCATATAAATGGGGTGTGTCTTATACGCCAGCAAATACAGTACGTTTTCTTTTTCACTCTAACGTAATGGTAGTTGTTTGTCTTTTTGAAAATGGTAGCTAAGAACTTTGCTTAACTGGTGGGTTTCAATGTTACAGAAGGATGTCAGTGTGAGAAGAACAAACGGACGAGAGACTGTGTTCAACAAGGCAGCACTTGTCAATGTAGATCTTTAGGGTCTGATGCCATGGTGGACTGTTCAACATGTAAGTACAAGAGCACAAGGAACCATACCTAGCTTGCTTTACAGTTCTGAATATGAAGGGCAAATGTGTTGATGCATCCCAATATATATTTATTTAATATTTGAAATGAAGAGTCTGGCAACTTTAAGATTGATATTTAATGTCTTATTTTTAGTGACATCAAAATGTCTGCTGATGAAAGCTGAAATGAATGGCACAAGGAGTGGCAGAAGAGACAGACCAAAAATTGCATATGTAGATAATGATGGCATTTATAATCCAGAATGTGATAACAGCGGTAACTTCAAAGCTAAGCAGTGCAATGGGACAGACAGTTGCTGGTGTGTGAACTCTGCTGGAGTACGAAGAACTGAGAAGGGTGATCTAGACCTCAAATGCGATGAGGTGGTAAGAACAAGGTAAGTCTTCTAATGTGAAACTGCAAATACCTTTAGATCTGTATTTTTTAACCAAACAATTTTAATTGGAAGATACAAATATGTAAGTGTAAAGTTTTACTGATTTACACACAGTCAGTTTGGATCTGATTGAAATCTTGTGGTAAGAGGTTCTGCTCATGTATTGTTTCTCATTTGTTATATTTAAGTTGTTTAGAAAGAAACTATGTATTTAAAGTGTTTATGCCTAGCTCTTAAGCTCCCAGAATGGTTCACTAGTACATAGTATTGTGGCTCCTATCCTTACAGTGTAACACTTTTCTATAATGTGACCTAAACATCTTTGAAGTATTCTTCAAGCTTGTTATTAGGCTTTGTTTGTACTTATTTTTCAGTTGGATTATTATTGAAATGAAACATGATGACAGGAATAACCCTACGGACCAAGCCACCATGGAAAGGTATATCTTAATCATCTTCACAGTCCACTTATATTTTTTGTGGTCTTAAAGATTTCCAGCTTCCTACAAAGTGTACTGATGGAATGCTCTGCAGGATGTTGCTTAAAGGAAAAAAAATGTTCTATAAATGAGTGATTTAAGTTAACATCATCTAAACTCTTTTTTCTGGATGTTCTTAAAATGCCTAATATGTGCATGCTAAGCTGATGTTGATAGCACAAAATAGGTGAACTAAAGGGTTGGTCTGATTTAGTTTGGCCTCTGTCACTGCTCCTAGATATAAGGAAAAGGTATACGTACAGTTGTAGAGTTGGGAGTTTATGTCCAGCAGCCAATAAAAATTAGTGAAGACTGTATGTGTCCTTTAGATCACATAGATGCATAGTAATTGCAGATGACATGGGTTTCAGAATTGATCCGCATGTTAAATTAAGATATTTTGGTGTAAATGTTCTTATTCTTTTAATTTGCAGGGAAATCAGAAATGCACTCTTTGGGCGTTACCAATTGAATCCAAAGCACATCAACGTCACGGTATGGATGGGGATTCTTGGGGGTCTCATGGCAATTCTTCTTGTACTCTTACAGTCTGAGAACAGTAGCCTTTCAACTTTTCCAGGTGTAGACCTTGAAACCCAAGATGGAACTTATTGAAAATATTTAACTTTACTATATCAAGATCTATGTTAAAAAAATAATTCGTACCAATCTAAATCAATGCTGAAGTGCCTTATGCTAAAGAACCCTGATGAAAGCAATATAGTAATGAAACAAATCAGTTAAAGAAGGTAGATGCATTGTAACTTGCCATTGAAAACAGCATTCAGGATGCAGCTCTTCAGGTCTCTCATGGAAGAATGTTCCAGAGTTCTGGGAATGCAACAGAAAACAGACAACCCTGTACATAGAGCAGGGATGGGCAACTGTAAAAGCAGGCAGGGATCAGTTTCCCCAACTTGAGGCACAGTGTTGCTTCTGCTACAACTAGAACTTGGAAATGACACAATACTGCTTCTGATTTTGATGTTTGGGCAAAAAGGTCAGTCTGGGTTGGGGTGGGAATCAATCTAGTGGATGGAAAGGAAACCCCAACTGCAGTATTTCTGTGGGAGTTCGTATGATTTGGCATATAACTCAGTTGAAATTCGTTTTAAAAATGTGAGGGAATTGGAAGTATCCTGGGAGGGCTTTAGGGACTGCAAAACAGAGGCCATGTGTGGGCTTATACTGGAAGAGCCCCATCCTGGTATGAAGTCTTAATCATTCCATTTGTAATGGAATGCTAGTTTCGTAGTTGAAAAAATTGGAATTCTTGTTGTTGCATTGTTACATTGTATTTTGGACTTCTCTGTTTATTTGCACGCTGTCAAAGCTGAGCATTGTTAAGATTATAAACAAAGCATACTAAATAGCTTTCATACTTGGCACTTTAACTGTTGTAATACAGATTCTTGAAACTTAAATTACTTGTAGTGAATTGTGAGGTAATGAAAGGAATATGATTCTTATACTCTTGAGACTTCTAAAAACATTTAAAGTAGAACAAAATGTAATTGGATAGTGTGATAATAACTACCTGTCTTATTTTTCCAGTATGAAAATCCTTACATTATTATTGATTTGAAACAAAGTGCTTCAGAGAAATCTTCCACAGATGTAGACATAGCAGATGTCGCGTACTACTTTGAAAAAGATGTAAGTATGCCAGTCTGTTAGAACAAGGTCGAATGGAATGGTTTATGTAAATTCAGTGATGTATTTTAAAAGTTTATATTGCTTGGGAAAACAATTAGTACTTTTTCTCCCTTAGGTCAAACAGGACTCACTGTTTTCAAGCAGCAAACTTGATATTGCTGTAGCAGGAGAACCTCTTACACTCAGAGATGCTGTAATCTACTATGTTGATGAAAAGCCACCAGAGTTCTCAATGAAACGTTTGACTGCTGGAGTTATTGCTGTAATTGTGGTTGTAATCCTGGCAATAGTTGCTGGTATTCTTGTACTGGTATGTTTTTGCCTGTTCCTTTGGAAATTAGCTTCATTCTTCTAGCATCATTCTTCAAACCCCCCCCCCGGAGCGTCTAATATTTAAAATCACAAATACATTAAGGCAGTAAAAGTAACATCAAAACAGTAGCAGTAGAGGAGAAACTAGATTGTTACATCATTATGAAATTTACCTGCTTAAAAATACCAGTCCTTCCTAGGGAAGCATTTTAGCATTATTAAGTCAAAAGTAAAGGCCCCCCTGTGGATCCAACATCTGCCTGGAATCACCTCCTAATAGCAAGCTGAACTTGTTCAAGTAGCTGCCTATGTTTTTTGGAAGCCATGTTAGTGACTACATATATTAGAAGTAGATGTTAGTATGGCTGTTGATTGCTATGGAAAATGTAAGTTCAATCAAACCCAGTTTTTCATACTCTGGCCCAAAATATAGCAAGAATGTTTTTATGCTAAGTCAAACCATTGATTAATTAAGCTCAATACTGCTTTCATAGAGTGGCAGCAGCTCTCTAGTATTTCAGTCTTGTTTAGCCCTCCATGGAGATACCAGGGATTATTATAGATGTAAATAATGGGCTTTGCCAACTAGGCTGCAGTTCTCCAATAGTGACCTGGCTGGCAAATAAAAGCTTCTCTTTGTCCCTTCAGTATTTTGGGGGTGGTATGGATTTGTTCAGTGGAGTTAGTAATTGCTAATGACCTTAAGATAGTACCTGTATATTTTATAAATGTTCTGTATGTCTTATATTTTTGAACTGTCTGTAAGTTTTGAAGAAGATTTGGCCTAATATATTTTTCCCCACTACAGGTCTTTACTAGAAGAAAGAGGGGAAAATATGAAAAGGCTGAGGTAAGTGCTTAGTTTTTTTTTTTAAAGTGCAATTCAGTATTTAACCATGCCATAAAAAGCTTTTCTAACAGATTATAGCAGAACAACTCCCAACTGAATAAGTAAACACTTCTCAAGGCCTATGCATCCTGATTTTGCTTGCCATTTAATGAGCTGTTAGAAAGTTCATGGACCATGTTTGTAACAAACATGCCAGTACTGGGTATGCTTATGACACATGCTTAGCATTTCATTGTTACCAGTCTGTATGCTCCCCCACAGGAAGGAGTATTTAATTCCTCTAGAGTCAAGGACATGGTATATAGTTGCCTGGGTGAGAAACTTTTCATGTAATAATAGACAAAATAATAGAGCTATATGCATATTGATCCTTTCATGAACTAGTTAAGATAGCAGTTGAAAAGCTGAACTTAATATTTGTAACCTAGTATTTGAACCTCATGCATCTCAAAACAGGATTCAGAAGGCTTATAACAATCAGTCTGAGACTGAATTCTCCCAGAGCATGTCCACCTCTGCTTTACATTAAAGCAAACAGTTTTATTTATGCTTCTTAGGTGGTAACCCATATTAAGTAATTTACAAAGTATTCTAAAGACTTTGAGAAGGAATAAAATCTTCTGTTGTCTCTGCAGGTAAAAGAATTGAATGAAATACCAAGAGAACGAAACTCGTAAATGCCATAATACGAAACAGAAGAATGAGTGTGGTAAAAGTGTAAAAAATTATTGAAGACTAGGCATATGGACTCTCCAGTTATATACTTTCCTGTAGTTTAGGAAGGGGTTACTTTACTGAGCCTAGAGCAGCATGTGTTCCATCTGGGGGGGCTATAATTTTTTTTTTTAAATTTGAGAACTAGTTTGGCCAGATTAGTGTCATTCCTCTGTCACAGTTACCATTGTAACGCTACCAATACCTTATCATTGGATGTATACTTAGAAGCAATTTTATGTAAATGTTTTTACAGTGTCTAGCAAATTACTACAAGAGTCAGTTTCTAGATTCTCTTTCATACAGTGGTATGCAGCGTGTTTTCTAATGTTTGTAAATATTTTCCTCAAATTTGCTGGAATTTTTTTTTTACAAGTAATTAATAAATTCTGAAACAAACTCTTATACAGTCCTGTGGTGTCACTAACATTAACACTAACATTAATTTCCACGAGCCATTTCCCATTACTGTATCTTCTCTCTCCTTAGTTTAGGAGGAAGGCTTGTATTAGGAAATTCATTAAGATTTAATTTGATCTGTGAGGCGATGGTGGGCATCTTTGGTGTATGTATGGGGGAGCACTTGTGATCCCCACAGCTACTGATTCAAGCAATAAGGACTTCATAGGTTTCCTCTAGCAGTACAATAAAGCTCAGTCACTGCATACAGCAATAAAAGACTTAAGACAGTTTCTGGTCCCATGAAGTCCCATTTTTACCCCTCTGGATTCAGGATTGAAAGACTTAAGGAAAAATATGGAGATATGAAGGGTGAATTTGTAAGCAAACACAAATTGTGACATCTGTGGGCAGCATTACTTGACCACAGATCACATCTGTTAATGAATCAGCATTAGCTTCCAAATTTCCTGGCTTTGTTAATTTGACTCAACACAACAAAAATTTAAACTCTAGTTGTAAATCAAGCAGCTCTTTTAGTCTGAATTTCCTTAAGAAAATCATGATTTACAGGCTAGTGGGAGAAAAAAAAGCAGTGAACTGGTAGCTGAGTCAAAATGAGTACATATGCCCCTCTTGTGTTCAGAAAGGCTTAACTTTGAGTAAGGTTGCATAGGACTTTAGCATACTCTGCTCATTTTCTTCCATCAGTGATCCATCTGTTGGGCAGAGTGATTTCCTTAGACCAAAACTGTACAATTGTCTGAAGAGTAACCTGTTATCTCTTTGTCACTGTCAGAATGGTAACCAGATAAGTGCAATAGGCATTGGTGCATGTCAGTGACTAATGAAGAAAATAACACTGAACTAGTCGGGATGAAATTTAGCCAAATTCAATCATTCTCAGCTATTAACTTTGTCCTGGTCCTTGGATGAAAGATTTAATATTCCCAGTGTGAAGATTTCCATGCCATTCTAATCATCATGACAATTTATTTAAGATAGAAAAACAAATTAGCAAATAATGATGGAGTGATTGTTTCCTCTTAATCTATACATACATTCTGATTTTCAGTTCTCCTTGGTCATGCTTGAAGAGAATTATGAACAAATTATTACTTAAAAAGTGATAAGAACGCACGAATTAGACTCCTAAATTGGGTGGGAATCGTGGTTCTCCAAAAGCAGAAATGCAACTTTCAGTGTGCAGCATTTTTCATCTTCTGGATGTTGCAGTCTAACATCTGGAAGGCCACAGGATTCCCACTTGTTCTACATATTATTGCTAAAATGGAACTGTGAGTTCCAACTTGGGGTTGATCCATTGAATCAATGGAACATAACTATTGAACTTCCAAGCTACCATTGATCAGATCTACCTTAATGGAGATTAATAATTGTATTTAGGTGAGGGATGGGGATTATGTGGATAATTGAAATGCATCTCCCAGCATTCATCACCACTGGCTATGCTGGATGGGGCTGTTGGCAGTTGCAGTTGAATGTCTGGAGGACTGCACAATTCCACTCCTGATTTAAGAGGTTATTTTTATCTTATCTTCCTTAAAGATATTGAGTGGTATAAAGAGAAAAAGAGAAGAGAAGAGTTCACCGTATACTCAGTGCATGCAGTCTGCATACATATGTACAGTTATTCATATATAACTTTATGTGACCAGAATTTGTCCACTATGAAAATTTACACACAGGGGGGTATACTAGTGTTGATAAAGTAGTTTTTGGATCTCAGCTCAATATGCTTTCACCAGTCAAAAAGCATGTCAGGTGGAGGAAGATGTGTTACTGTACTCTTAATCCAGTGGCAATTCTGAAGCTAGAGGAAAAGAATGAAGTATATGGATGCATTCTGGTCCAGGGCAATTCTTTTCAGAATTCTAGTTTTACCTTAGTTAGAAACTTCCACTTACTTGTATAGTTACCTGAATTGTTTCTATTCACTCATTCCCTTTCTGCCCTTAAACAAATTCTTATCTGCAATTATTTTAACTTTCATTTGATATCATTTTCAAAATACTGTAGTGGTGTTTCTGGTAAGTAGATTTAAAACAATGAACCTGGATGACATTTTTTTTATACTAACCAATTGTTCAGCATATATTCATGTTGAACTTATACATTATAAAGACATAATTGAAAACTTTTAGGTAATACTAGTAACTTCTGAAGAGTACAATCTTGCTCCATAAAAAAAGACTATGACTTACTACTGTGGAGATCAGGGTTTTTTTTTTCCAAACAATTGCTTTAATCTTTTAAAAGGGAATTTCTTTCTTACTAAAGATCTAAACACTCTCATTTTCCCTCAGCAGTTGACACTTTGAAACTTGATACATCTATTGACAGTTTTTATTAGATCGGATTGAAATTTTGAAACAGTGGAAAGCAAGTTTTTTATTCGTATATTAATATTATGTTTTATAAGCAATACTTTTGAAATTTGTAACAGTTAAACTTTTTTGCAACATTCTTTAATTAAAAGGACACCAATATGTCCCTTTTAGACAAGAAAGAAGTGGGTTCTGTGTTCAGATATGAAGCTCATGGGATGGCCTTCAATTTAAAATCTCTCTATAATTAGAAATGAGACAGTAGCTTTACATTTTTTATTATAAAAAGTCAGCATTGTGTAGAAATCTGAGTGCTGGACTACAAATCTGGAGACCAGGGTTTGGATCCCTGGGCAAGTCACACACTCTCAGCTTCAGATGAAAGCAATGGTAAATCCCTTCTGAACAATTCTTGCCAAGAAAACCCCATTTTAGGTTCGCTGTATGTTGGACAGTATTTGAAGACATACAATGACACCAGCAAATAATAATATATGAGCTAAACTAATTCCTTAAGTTCTGTTTATGTCAGTAGATCAAACCTGTTTTGGCTAACACAATTTTTGCAGACATGATGCCCTAACTTGCCTAAAATAGCAGGGTAAGGGTGGTGGAAATAAGAGTCTAAGGCTTGGATAGAGAGAATGTAGGCAAGGTAGTTTTGACAGGAAGAAAAGATACTAAGTTCCTAGTCCAGAAGCCTGACTAGAGACATCTCTGGAAATTTCCAGAAATGTTAAAGCTGTGGGGAAAAAAATAGCTTTTCCTCCATTTTTTTTTCGGGGGTGGGGAGAACAGAAATTTTTGGAAAACAGGAACAAATGGTATTAGCTGGAAGTCACTTTGTTTCTTTAGGAACATAAAAATATATACCAAAAATAGTTATATATTATTTGGCATAAAATTATATTTTGTATATTAAGTGAATAGTTTATTCAGTCAATAATTAAAAATTAAATGTTCTTTTCAAATTTTTGAATTTGAACTTCATAACTTGTCTCCCTCTTAAAGCTTCACAACTTAGCACATAAGATTGTGCTATTTAATATGTTTATAACATTTATAATCAAACAAGTCTTTGTTTTATTCAAGCAAAATGCTACAGTTGCTAAGCCTGCTGAAGCATGTACAACCTAAGTACGTAGACTTCATCTGGACAGCAGTACAAAAACAAACTACGAATTCTGCAACAAAAATTAAATAAAGCAGCAGTTCTAAAGCTGGGTCTGCAAATTCTCAGGGGTCCTTGATGGCCTCATAGGAGTAAAGGCTTGAAGAAAAGTTGAGATTTTAACAGATAAAACAATGAAAGACAGACGGATGGATGCATGGTCGTTCATTGATCTCAAATGAATCTTTTGCCAACAACACACATCATTTGTATCAAGTTTAATTACAGTATCTCAAACTGTTCAAAAGTTATGAAACAGTTTGATAGCAAAAAAAATGTACTCAGCACTTGCTACTTCTGTGGATAGAGAGAACATGCAAGTGAATGATGCTGAACGGCTAAGAGAAAGCATGTGAGATTTCTTGCTACCACAGATTACAGCCAGAAGGCACCTTGAGTTATGTCTTGCTGGTCTGTAGCAACAAAAGATATTTAAAGGGGGTCCATGGCAAAGGAAAGGTTAAGAACTATTAAAATAAAGTGTTATTTCAACAACAAAAAAATATATCATGTCATGATCTTAAGGACTAGCTTACCAGCTTAATTAGCTATAAAGCAGTGGTTCTTAAATGTTTTTGAGATTGTGACCCTTTGATGATGTAATAAAGCTACGGACTCCTCCTTTAGGAAAAATGTACTGTATGTGCTCTCCTATAAATTAAAAAAAAAGTGAAAAGATCAAGCTTAAAAATCTGGGTCAACTTATCCATGGGTCAGTGCTGAACTTGCCCTAAAGTTGAACTTGCCCCAAAAGGAGTTTCAGGAAGTTCCTGTGTCACCCCAACTCTCCTTGGGATGGCAGTCTTGGGACCTAACAAACAGGTAGAGAGAGGAGTGTTTCTTGATCCGGAAAGCTGTTTATTTTGCAGAGCCAGATATGTATGCATATGGGTGCCTCAGAGAGGGACCCTTGCTTGAGCCTTGTTAGATTTTTTATACTTGAGCAGTTATGATTACATCAGTTATGCTTATTCCAGAAGACTGATTGGTCCCATCAGCTCCACCTTTGGTGCCTCCCACCTAGAACACCCACTACTCTTACGCTGAGCAAGTGCCAGGCTGTTTTGGTACCCTCAGTTCATACCCTGGTCAACTGACTGGGTCAAACCGACACCTTTCTCCTATTGCTTGTGGCTCATCTGAACCACATCCTTGTTCTCTGCTTGTTCCAGCAGACCGATTTCTATTTCTGTGATTAGCTGGCTTGTGGTTAGCTGGTTCCAAAAAGCTAGCTTGCTGTGTAAGCTCCCTGGGGTAGGATCTGTCTGATAAAAGGTCACCAGTGTATGTGCTATGCTTGCTTTCAAATAATGGCTGCCTTCACCTCCATTTTATGTATTTTCTTCTCCACTCACACCTGAAAAATCATCTAGACCTACAGGGAACCCAGCTGCTTGAAGGGGATTGAGGGAGCGGATTGTCACAAACTCCTCCCAGCTTGAGGAACTCAAGGGCTCGAGGGCGTTTTTGCTTCTCCTTTGAGCTGGGCTTCTGCACACCTCAAACCAGGAGGAGTTTGTGATGAGCTGCTCTCTTGCAAATGAATATGATACCACTTTCAGCTAATATATTGCACAGTGGACTAGTCATAATGGCTGTTGGATTCTGGGAGTTGTAGTCCAAAAAGGCAGCTTTTCCAAAACTGTCTCTCTCTGTTGGCTCTCTTGTTGAATAAGTGGAAAGCATGGAAAACTCTAGGAATTTAGAAACAATTTTACTGTGACTCCTGCACAGCACTAACAAGTATTATTTATGGTGCTACTGTTATTGTCTCTGAGAGATCTGCCAATGTCACCCACCAATACTGCTGCTGCTCAGTAGCTGTTTGGCACATTTAATCTGGCTCCTCAGCAAAAGACTATCTGACACTGGAGACCCCAGTAGCAGCACTGCTTCCACCAGCATAGCCACTTGTTTCACCGGAGCACACAATTCCACAACTGTGGAAAGGTGGCGTCATAGTGAGTAGCAAACATGCTACTCAAGTTTTTTTCCCCATCTTGTGACCTTTTATTAATCTGTCTATAACTCGGGTTATAAACATACATGTTGAAAGTAAACTGTATGGTTGTAAGTTAACTGTAATTCCTCTTAACTTAGGTCAGTGCTGCAAAAATGTCTAGAAAGAAACATTTCCCAGAGAAGCTGTTATAAGAAACATGTTGGTTAAAAAGAGATCATTATTGTCATAAAATTATAGAAGGTCAACATTTCAGAAGTGGATGCATGGTGCATCAACTGCATTATCAGGATAAAGAGTTTTTATTTTCTAACAAAAAATACTTGTAGTTTTAGATACTGCAGTACAAATCTACAGACATGTCGAAGGTGTATTAAACTGAAAAGTTATACTTCCATAAGAATCAAAAATTTAAGAAGTCTATTATTAGTATTATGTGCTTGTACATTTGGCATTATGCAGCAATATATATGTGTGTGTATACACACACACACACACACACTTGCAATGATTTATTTTTTGTAACGTAATGTAATTTTATGATTTTTTTGGTAGGTTGTTTTTGTAGGAGGACAGGGAACTGTTTTGTTCTTTTACTTGTGATGTGCCATGTACAGTGATGGCCGCTATATGAAATAACAACATTAGTAGTTGTATTTATTTGGGCAGAAAATATAAGCACTTACAATCTCACATAAATTGTTTAGAAGTCTAAAAGTTAGTAATGAAGGATGCAGTCCAGTATGCACACTCACTTGGGAGTAAGTTCCATCAAAACATTAGGAACCACTTTTAGCTTGCAGAAAACTGCAAGGGGTCAATCCTATTTTGTGGTGCTTGTTGTGTGCCTTCAAGCTGTATCTGACTTATGGTAACCCTAAGGTGATCCTATCATGTGGTTTTCTGGAAGCTGAGAGTGTGTAACACACCCAAGGTCACCCAGTGAGTTTCCATGGCTGAGTGGGGAATCGAATCCCGGTCTCCAGAGCTATACTCCAATGCTCAAACCATTATACCATGCTGGCTTTTATACATGGTTAGCTGAGTAAATACCACAGACCTAATCTGTGTATCCCGCTAAATTAAACCGGATTTACTGAACTACCTAATATATATACCTAGGATTACATTCTGTTTCAAGGCTACAATCCTATGTATGCTCTTTTAGAAGTAAGTTCTATTGAACAACTTGGAACACCTCTGAATAAAGATGCCAAAAAAAATCTGGAGTACATGCATATGTACTTATCTTGTTTGTTGTTGTGTGCCTTCAAGTCCTTTTCTACTTATGGCAACTCTAAGGCAATCCTATCATGGGGTTTCCTGGGGCCCAGCAGGGACTCAAACGCTTCAGTCCAGTGCTCAAACTCCTACACCATGTTGGCTCCCTTATCTTCTTTTCAGCCCTGTGCTTTCCTTTAGAATTCTCTTTTATTCTGATTCACTGTATATAATTCTGTTGTCTGCAAAATCGTGCTGGCTTTTGACTGTGTCCTATCGACCTCCATGTTAGCTTCCTGTCACTTCTAGCTGGGATTTTTAAAAACTGTTTCAAGCCTTTCCAGGGGATGCCTCCTCCTTGAAGCTTTCTAATGGAAATTTTGACTTTTTTTCAGTAGCACAGAGAGAACTGGCAAGACGCCCTATTCTGATCCCTAGCCGATAGCCTCAGACTATAGCACACAATTATTTATATACTAGCATATATACCCGGCATTGCCTGGGATTTTATTTTCTCATAGGTAATATTTGTTAGAAAGATTTGAGACCCCATGCCTCTCATTCTCCAAACTGTCTTGTTCAGCACCTGTAACTTTTCCCCATATTCCCTAAGTCAATCTGTATTCAGAGTTATTAAGATACACAGGCTGGGTTCCTGAGGGGATATACCGTCCTCCTCCTTGCTGCTAGGCCTCACCTCCATAGCAACTGGCCAGGTCCAAGAGCCCTCTGGCTGAGAATTCTCAAGGTCCCTCCCTGAACTGCAAACCCCAAGATTCCCTAGAATCTTCACGGGCAGCCAATCATATGAGGTCTTCACCCCACATCGCCAATCGTATCATTCACCTCACACAGGGGATCCTATGAGGTGTTCGCCTGGCACATACAAACACACACACAAACTTTGACTTTTATATACTAGACGCCTATGCTGAAGTAATTCTCAACAGGGCTTAGTTCCGGGCAAGTGTAAGTATAAACCTACAACACAAAGAATGAGCTCCAGAGAACTCAGTGGAACCTCCTCTCGCGTTCCCCAGAAACTTGACGCCTCCATTTTTAAAGCATACATACGACAGTAGGCGACGGTTGCTACGGTTTCAAGATGGTGTCCGGAAAGGTTCATTCCTCTCAGAACGCGGTTAGGAACCGACCTCAGGCAATTACGGTGGCCGAAAGGGGACATGGGAGCCCTGATTGGCCCTTGTGGGCGTAGCTACGCTCGCCGCCGGCGCTGTCGTTGGCGGGAGATTTCAGCATGGCGGCCTCCCTGGATTCTTCTCCTTCGTTTTCCTCGGCGGCGGCGGCGGCGGCTTCTTCCCCGCGCGAGGGGTGCTGGCCCGAAGGGTCGAACGCGGAAGGCGGCTTCGTGCGGGCCGTTGTGGGGCTGCCGCAGAAACCCAGCACGACCGTGAGGTTCTTCGAGCGGGGCGACTATTACACCGTCCACGGCAGCGATGCCATCCTGGCGGCGACGGAGGTCTTCAAAACGCGGGCGGTCATCCGGGTGCTGGGGGCAGGTGCGGTTCTGGGCCGGGGCTGGTAGGCCGCGGCCGGCTGGGGGCTGACCTGAGGCGCGCTGGCTGAGGAAACTCGGGCCCCCTGGAGGCGCTTTGGGAGGGCGCGGAGGAACACGAGGCCTCGCCTTGGCCATTTCCGCACGGGACTGTTATAGCGCGATGATTCCGCTTTCAACCTCCTCTGGAATCCTGGGGTTTGCAGTTTCGGGAGGGGCCGGCCGGCCCCTCCCGAAACTGCAAACCCCAGGATTCCAGAGGAGGTTGAAAGCGGAATCATCGCGCTATAACAGTCTCGTGCGGAAATGGCCCTTGTTCGGTCCCTCTAAGTAGCTTGAATTAGGAGCGACACCGACCCCCTCCGCTTGCCGCAAAGTTAGGATGTCCTCTTATCTTCTAAGGATTGAGAGAAACCTGAGGCGAAGGAGAGCAACGACATCAAACACCCTGCGGCCATGTCTTCTCTCCCCTGTTATAGCGCGATGATTCCGCTTTCAACCTCCTATGGAATCCTGGGGTTTAAGGCCCCTCCCTAAACTGCAGACTCCAGGATCCCAGAGGAGGTTGAAAGTGGAATCATCGCGCTATAACAGTCTGGTGTGGAAATGGCCTCAGATAGCAAAGCCTTGGAGAAGAACCAGTTGCCGCAGAAGGATGGTGCTCTTGCATTCGGGTTCTGTTTAGGAGACTTTCTGTAAGGCTTCTGGTTGGCCAGCGTGGGAAGTGAGATGCCAGGCTAGTTAGACGTTTGGTTTGATTCAGCAGATTTCTTCGATATCAATAGGTTGCCCGCTCAAATAGGCTGCTTTCTCTCTTCGGGGAATCTCAGGCCATTTCCGCACTACAGTGTTAAAGTGCTGCTATTACACTATCAACCTCCTATGGAATTCTGGGATTTGTAGTTTAGAGAAGGCCACCTTGAATTCTCAGCCAAAGAGCTCTTTGGTCTCAGTAAACTACAAACCCCAGAATTCCACAGGGCATTGAAAGTGGAATAGTAGCACTTTAACACTGTAGTGCGGAAATGACCTCAGTTCTCCTGGGATACTCCCACTCGGAGTTTATTTATTCAGTTTATTAAAATATTTGTCGTCTGCCCGACTGCCGAAGATTTTAGGGTGGCTTACAGCAAAATCAATTTTTAAAAGTGAAACAAAACAAAAGGACAACATTTTGATTATATATATCTAAGTCTCATTCTCATTATACCAGTTGTTATTAATTATACCTATGATTAACATTTTCAAAATGTAATATTAGTAACTTCATTCTTATTTCTGTCCTTTTCAAAACATAATTTCATTCTTATTTCTATCCTAAACCATAACTGTCATTGCTTAATTACTCTTATTACCCTACATACCAATATACTATTTTTTCTCTTTTTTTTCCACCTAATTCTAAATTAAACCTATCACTAACAATATCAATTTCAATGGTTTAAAACAGTGTAAGATGTGAAACAGTAAACAGTAGCTTGATATGTTTTTAGACTGTAAATTATTTAACGAACTAAAGACAAAGTAGCGCACGTGTACAAAGCTGGATTAAATCATTAGATGCCAAAAACTTGAATAAAAAGCCACATTTTAACTTGGCCTGAAGAAAAACCATCATCAGCATCAATCAGGCCTCTGAGGAGAGGGCACCAGAACCATGGCACCAGAACAGAGAAGATGTGTGCCTGTACCTACAGATCACATCAAGATGCAAATAGCGTTCTTGTTCTATGACTTCAAGTAGTTTCTGATTTATGGCGACCCTATCACAGGGTTTTCTGGGACTGAGAGTGATGCACCCAAGGTCACCTAGTAGATTTCCATGGCCAAATGGGGAGTTGTACCCTGGTCTCCAGAGTTGCAGCCCAGTGCTCAAACCACTACACCATGTTGGCTGTCACAGAGTCATGTACATGTTTGTATCATTAGGCACATATATCAGTTTTGATGTGTTTTACAATCATGTAAAACAGTCATTGAACTAAAAACAGCAAAGATTGGGTTCTGTTCATCATCCCTTGTGTCAATCCCTGTAACTGTCTCTCAAAACATTACTTTAATCTGCAGAATTTAGTGGCTGATTTGGTCTAGGTCTGTGCCAGGAAAATGCTGCTACAATAGTATACCTATCAAACATGTGGCCAAGAGTGCTTCCAGATGAGACTTTTATTGTGTAGTTTTCTCTCTCAAGAGTGTTGATGGTAGATTTTTTGGGGTGGGAGGAGATGGGTTCCTAGTTATTTCAGTTTTGTTTCCACAGGAAAAAAAGAACTTAAGGAAAAACAGAAAAGTGCTTGGAGCTTCTTGACTTGATAGCACTAGGGCCTGTCTGTTTGGAATCATTCAAAAAGAAAGAGATGATGATGTTTGTATTTTCTGCTGAATTGATAGCCTTATAGTTGGAATATTTTTAGTGCTTTTAGATGATGTCAGTAACTATGGAAGCAAGGCACAGGATGATTTCTTAAACACAGTCAAAAAGTGAAGTGCCAGAAAATTATACAGGAAAAAACCCTCTGGACTTGTGTTCTCTATGACTGCAGAAACCTGGCTTCAAATCTTCACTTAGGCATACAGTTCACCAAGGCCATTTCTACACTAGACTGTTATTGTGCTATTATTCCACTTTCAACGTCCTATGGAATCCTGGAGTTTGCAGTTTAGGGAGGGGCCTCAGTCTATAACAGTCTAGTGTGGAAATGGCCCAAGAGATTTTAGGTCACTCATTATCTCAGCTTCAGCTTCCTCACATAGCTGTTATAAGGATGAAACAAGGTTTGCAGAATCTACATTTTTACCAGTCCCCAAGATATATCAATCAGAGGCTTGTGGAAAAATTATGGATTTAGAACTAAATAATCCTGAATCTTGAAAAATGTTCTAAGACCAAAATTGAACAGAACTCACAGTCATTATGTACATAAATCCATTCTAGGTAACCCCACACTTCCTTAATCTGAGTGGTATAATTTAGTGTGCGGGTGTGTTATTTTGTTACTGTTAAAATTAAATAAGTGGAATTCAGAATTCCTTGCTATTCTACTACAGATCATTTGGGGGTATTCCATTAGGTCAAGATCTACCTTTTGCCTTCTCCTAGTTTATATGCAATAGACAGGTTAAATTCATGTGAATTCTTGAACATGAACTATTTTGTTGTGCTTACTTTCTGAAGCTAAATTTTTTTTTACACAAATGTACCATTTTGTCCATTTTAGCACAGTTGACTGCAAGAAAGACAACAAATGTACGTAATTACATAATTTTCTGTTTAAAACAATAGGACTTAACAGTGCATAATCTGATTGGATTGTACCTACCATAAGAAGTATATCAGCCAGATTCTTTAAACATGTTTCTTATCCCTTAGGAACCCGGAAACTTGAAAGTGTCGCCCTTAGCAAGATGAATTTTGAATCCTTTTTAAGGGATCTGCTTCTGGTGCGTCAATACAGGGTTGAGGTATACAAGAACAAAGCAGGAAATAAGTCCACTAAAGAGAGTGAATGGTACAGGGCGTACAAGGTATGTCTTTGTCATAACCAGTTGAAGTAAATAGCAATTTGGCTGTGCCAGAAGGGTAAGATGCCTGTAAGAATGATAATGACAGAGGTTTAAATGGGGCACAGCAGCAAAAGTAGTCCCCCCCCTTTTTTTTTGCTGTTCCCCTACTGCCACTGTGCACCACTCCACAAATTGTCTTAAGCTTGCATAATGGGCCATCCAGTGTAAGTCACCAATAGGATTTGATCTTATATATTTCTCTGACTGAAGTATCTGCAGGTGCATTTCAGCTAGCAGTTAGCAGTCACAGAGCTGTGCAAATTCATCTGCATCAGCTACTTCTCTGCCATCCACTGGGATGATGGGTTTTGTACTTTAATAGTTGGAGGTATCTCATACAACTTGATAAATGTTTAATATTTTCGGGCATCAGCACCAGTTTTCAAACACCCCCCCCCTCGAGTATCTTTAAGTTTATGAAAGACAAGATCTTAGATTTTGCTGATGTGGTAAGCCTGTGTCAGAGCCTCAGCTTGGAAAAATTAATTTTTGAAGCTCCCCTATCCCAGTCAATGTGGGCACTAGCCATACTGCCTGAGGAACTGTGGAAGTTGTAATGTGAAACAGGTAACTAGTCAGAGTTCTGGTCCAGACCCATATCACTTCAGATGGGCAGCTCATGGTTAAGTGCTGCTCTGTACAAAAAAGTTCACTTTACAAAAATAGAACCCTTCTCTGTATTACCTACTTTTCTGTGTGAAGAAAATAATTTGTCTGGAGAACAGAGTGCACCCACCTGCAGCCTAGCATGACACAGTCCAAATGCAGTTCTACTGCTTCACTGAGAATTAGGTGCAAGAGCCAGGGATTGTACCAGCTCTTTGCCCTATGGAGCATCTAAGTTCTGTTGCAAATGCTTGGTTATAAAATGTGGTATTAAATATCTAAGGAATGAGGAGGTTATTTTTTCATTCATTTGCTTACCTTTACCTCTAAAGTGAAAAAGTAACCTCAGGAAGATGAAGTCTGTGTAAAACTCAACTCATGTGACACAATTAATTGCCAAATCTGCCTGCACCGGGTTATATGGAGAATTAAGTCTATTGAATGCTATGTGTCTCTTCAGTTTTCTAGATTTGTCCACTTCTTTTTATTTGTTTTATATTATATAGAGTCGGCCCTCCACATTCATTAGGGCCAGGGCCACAAGATCCCAGCAAAAGTGGAAAAACTGCAAATATCAAATTGTATGTGTGTGTGTGTGTCTGTGAGTAGGAGTCTGAAGCATGGTGGGGAGAGTGGGCACCCAGGGTCCAAACCAGGTGGCCCTATACTTCTTATCCCTTCCCCCATCTCCTTCTTTGAGTGTGTGGGGCATTGGGAGAGGGTTTGTGGTGATGAGAAATCAGGCTGTGATCCATCCTTAGCTGACAAGGCAGCATCTGATGGAAGAGGAAGTGGACCAGAAGCAGTTTTTTAAAGGGCTTCATGGCCTGATTGGAAAATTGAGAGGGAAGGTTCTTCTGGAAAAGAAGCTCTTGAAGTGGAGGAGGCAGAGGTTGGATAAATTTGCAAATAAATCTGCAAAAGTGAAACTTGCAAATGTGGAAGGCGAACTGTAATGCCCTTCTCTTAAAACTTGGATTCATAGTTTTGGGCAGCTCATGTAAATACTTTAATGTCACATTTTAGTAAGAAATAATCAGAAGCTTCCTAAATATTTTGTAAATGTTACTTGAATAGCATACCTTATGGCTTTGGCACACTGGGTTAGATCCAGACGTGCTCTTCTGCAGATGAAAAATCAGGAAGATAATCCTGCATGTTACGAGAGGTGATTTTTGCTGATTTCTTCCTGGAGCGCCTGTGCTGTTCTAGAAGTCCAAAAGCAGCTTTTTGTGGGAATAAAGTGGGCTGCAAGGGGAGGCACTGCTTCTCACAGGAATATTTTTGCTGACCTTGCTTGATTGGGAATGGGGAACTGGCCAAAATGGTTTGCTATAAATTATTTAATTCTTTACTTCATTCTTGAAACTATTTGGCAATTCCTGTATTCTGGATTGATCAGTGTGTTTTTTTGTTTCTATTTTGTTTTTTGGTGAATTTCTCTTACGGTGATGTCCATTATTAACACTTTTTTCTCCAAGTGATGTCAGACTCTATTCAGATACTAATATCCAAAAGTCTAATGTGGCTGAAGTGAGAAAAATCCTGTTTGATATTTTGCCTGATTGCTTAGGTTGTGTTCACATTCTACTGTAGTTCAGAACTGAGTCTTTATTTATGTTTTTCCTTTCCCCTTTTTCCATATAGGGTTCTCCAGGGAATCTTGCCCAATTTGAGGATATTCTGTTTGGCAACCATGACATGTCATCATCTGTTGGTGTTATGGGCATTAAGCTATTGTCAACTGATGGACAAAAAATTGTTGGAGTTGGGTTTGTGGATACTTTAGTGAGGAAGCTGGAAGTGTGTGAGTTTCCAGATAATGATCAGTTTTCAAACCTTGAAGCTCTGCTAGTTCAGATGGGGCCAAAGGAGTGTTTGCTACCTCTTGGAGAGACTGGTGGAGATATGGAAAAACTGAAACAGGTAAGCTTAAAAAAACTGGTAGTCTGTTGACTTTGTTTATATAAACTTGTGACCATACCGGTGTTATTAGGTTCTGTTCCCATCATCTCTCACCATTGGCTCTGCTGGGTAGGATAGATGGATGATACTGTCAAACAACATCTGAAGGCTGTAAAGTTGTTGTTTGGGTACAGAAGAGAGCAAAAGGCTGATGATAACTTTTTAACAGGCTGTGCTTGCAAACTTTTAGTTGGATTTAATCACAGATTGATTTGATTTAGTTTTAGTTAGAACACTGGTAAGGGCTACTGCTACTGTTTCTAGTTGCTGCCTTATTTTCCACACCCATTATTACATTTCTTGCAGGTTTTTTTCTACAAAAATGCCTGTAGTTTTTTTTTACTGTTGTCAGGCAAGACTATACTTCTCTGTCATGTCTTCTTTGCTGGGGAGAGGGAAGAGGGGTTAGACACATTTGTTTTTGACAGCTAAGGGCTCCTGACGGCTACAAAAATTGCCCTTGGAGGTTGCACGCAGCCCATGGGGCTCACTTTTTCCACCCCTGTTGTAAAAGGTCAGTGCCACTTACAGAAAGGAACAAACATGGTCAAGGATTGTTACCTGTCACCAACATCGTTATGAGTTCATCTTTCCACCCATATCAGAGGTTAGAAGCACATGGCTATACGCTCTTGTGGTGCAAGACCCATCAGCCCTAGCCAGCATAGTCATTGTAGAGGAATGCTGTGAACTGTAGTATTTAGAGGGTCAAATTTTTCCTGCCCCTTCTGTATATCCTCTGCTGTCTGTTCAAGGACAAGCCCAAGAACCCATCCATCTCTGATTCCAATTGTGATTTTTTTTTGCAAATAATTCTGCTCTAGTTAGGATTCACTGTCTTTCCATTCTGAATAATTTTAACCCTAATTTTGCCTGAGCGTGGAGCTAGGAAAGGAAATGGTATAAAACTCAGCATAGGTAACCTGGGGCCTTCTGATACTTTGGATTACGATTCCAGTAATTCTTATCCATTTGTCATACTATTTTGGTAATGGTAACCAAAAATCATTCACCTATTTACATGTCTCATGTTAACAGCATGAATTGCTTGATGAGAGAGGCTGCAGTTTGAAAAGTTGCCTCTTATGATTTCATATATGCAGGTCATTGAGAGAGGAGGAATTCTGACCACAAACAGGAAAAAAAGTGAATTTTCAACAAAAGACATAGTTCAAGATCTCAACCGTTTGCTGAGATCAAAAAAGAAAGAGCGTGTGTCTAGTGCAGCATTGCCTGAGATGGACAAACAGGTGGGTAACCAAGCTGAGTGATTTGGCTTGTTTGTATTAACATATGGAGCAATGAATTGTCTTAACCTGATAGTTTTTGGTTTCATTGGCTTTTCTGCCACTCCAGCAGTCTTCTATTTGCAGCTTAAAAGAGTCTTGGAAGGGTGTGAAAAACTGGGAGAAAAAATGTCTGCTCCTGTTTGTGTACTTGTTTCTGTGATCATCGATCTTTGGTCCACTAATCTTTTTGGCTTTAGAGCAGCGGTTCTGAATCTGTGGGTCGCGACCCCTTTGGGAGTCGAACGACCCTTTCACAGGGGTCGCCTAAGACCATCAGAAAATACATATTTTCGATGGTCTTAGGCTCCATTCCCTCCTCAATGCATGCACTCCCGGCAAAGGGGGCAGGACGGCGCAAGCGCGTGGCTCGCGCTTGGCACCACCACTCCTGGGCCTTTTCTGCACGTTACCTTATTGCGGAGATGGGGGTGCTGTTTGTGCAAGCAGGTTCTTGTGTGAGGCGCTCTCTTCGCTGCTCCTTCGTCCTGCAGCTGGCTTCCTGGTCGCGCGACCACCCCGGCTGTGCTGGGGGAGGAAGGGGCGTGGCGGTCGCGTGACCAGGAAGCCAGCTGCGGGACAAAGGAGCAGCGAAGAGAGCGCCTCACGCAAGAACCTGCTTGCGCAAACGGCACCCCCCACCTCCGCGATAAGGTAACGTGCGGAAAGGGCCCAGGAGTGGTAGTGCACAAGCGCGAGCCATGTTCTCGCGTCCTCCTGCCCCCTGTTCAGAAGGGACTGAAATCACTCCCCTTCTCTGCTACTGGGAGAACCTCCCGTCTGACGGGCCAGCTTGGGGGGCGGCGGGAGCATGGGGGGCAGGCCCCTCCTCACCACGGCTCCTGCCCCACTGGCCACGGAGGGGGGTGCTGCGGACGGGCCAGGGGGCCGCAAGGTGGTGCTTTTCCGGGGGGCAAGCTGCGCCCGGCGCAGAAGACAAAGGCACTGAGATTTCTCCCCCACCCCTGGCCAGGGTCGACACTCTAGAAACTTTTCCCACACTGCTGCCCCCAGCGGAAATGAGAGCGAAGCAGAAGCAGAGCCCGGGGGGGAGGTTCTTGGAGTTTTTTCCAGGGGAGACGTGCGGCTCCTCTTTCCCTCCCTGCCCGCCCCCACTGTTCCTGGTCGGCGAGGCGGCCTTTGCCGGGGGGGGGAGGCATTGTAAATAATAAATAGATAATTTTATGGTTGAGGCTCACCACAACATGAGGAACAGTATTAAAGGGTCGCGGCATTAGGAAGGTTGAGAACCACTGCTTTAGAGTAATGTATGCAATGTGTAAACCAGAATGCTTTCAGTGCTACATAATACTTGGTGTTGCTTTGCTCTGCAGTTACTCACAGCTCCGTAGGGGTGATGTTAAAGGTATGTCTTAATAGTTTTGTTACTTCACTGTTTGTGTGTTCTATAGAATTTAGGTACATGGAGAGGTGCATCCTGTCTTACATAGTTAATTCTACATGTAGAATTGTAAGTTTATTGTTCTTAATGTGTTAATTTAGAAAGAAAATAACACAGAAGTACATTTAATGGTAGTAATACATATCAAGTTGACCTTGCAGGTAAATTAATGGAAGTGATAAAATTGGTAAATTTTCTAAGCTTGTGTACTTTTGCAAACTACTTTGGTGTGTTGAAGTGAGTGAGGAAAATATGCTCTGTAAACAGAAATTCAGCTCTTATCAGCCTTAGGGCTGTATTGGAATTAAAATATTAGTAAATGGGATAGACTTATGAAGCTGTCCTGGGCAGACTGCTGATCAGTTTGCATGCTCTTAGCTGTAGTAGCTCTCTGCTATTATAGGTGCAGATCTTTCCCATCACCTGCCAACAGATCTTTAAAAAAATGTGGATTGAAATGGAATTTTCTACAGGCCAAACAAATTTTTTCTTACTGCTGAGCTAAAATGATCCTCTTTCACCATGCCATGTTGGGTTATACCTTTTAGATATAAAGCAAAATATGGTTTTGGAAAAAATCATTTTTCTGCCTTGTTTGTAGGACTCATGTTGTGAGCCCCACCCTTTTAACATGAATATTAGGTCATACATGAGGTAGGTGCTTCATTTTGTTTCAGCACAAGGGCTGACAAGTAGAAAGTATCAGGTTCAATCCAAGTATCTCAAAGCATTGAGGGGATTTTAGTCTCGAAGTGGGTCTTCGTCCTCTTCTTTTTGTTCTTTGCAGTAGAAACTCAAGAATCAGCAACTGTGGCAATGTTTAGAATAGTAGTTGGGGCGCTGCTGTCAGAAAACATAAAATGGGGAAGGTCCCGTACAGCACAAGCAACACAATGGGGTGGCCTGCACATGGAAATCTACACTGTAGTTACTGCAAATCAGAGATCCTTAACATACCAGATAAACCTGCCCAGCAGAACTGCAGAAAGACCTAGTGAAAAAAGCCAATCAATCCTGTTTTACAACAAAGGAGGACAAACTGATAAATTAGCACATACCAAGTGCCAGATTTGGGCCCTTTTTTTTTTATCTGCTGCAGAAGATCCAAAGACCAACCAGTGGATCCTCTTTTCCCCCCACCTCCTTGTGTATATGAATTCTTTCCCAAGGTGATGTAATTGGTGATCCCTGTGGATTTTGTATGGAGTGCCCACCCAAAGGAAGGGGCTTGGACTGTTCTTGGAGTGTTGTTTCAGGGAGCTAGGCCATAGTATAAAGATGCACTGATTCATTTCTATGGATGTCACCTGATGAAAGAAATTTTGGTTAACAGGATAATCAGCTACTGATTACATTTTTGTAAGGGTGTAAGTACTATCTCAAAAGCAAGAAACACACTTTTTGTTTTAAGATATTACCCACATGTATTTTATCATCAGGCATCATTTTGGAAGAGGCTCTAATGTTAGAGTGTTAAGACGTAGACTCCAGGAGTCTACTGTTTGAATTCCTACTTAGCCGTGGAAACCCCGTGGGTGACTTTGGGCAAGTCACACTCTCTCAGCTTTAGAGGAAGGCAGCAGCAAACCTCCTCTGGATAAAATTTTCTAATGAAACCCTATGATGCGGTTACCATAAATTGGAATTGATTTGAAGGCACATAACAATATAACATTCTATACCTAGTGTAAGAGAGAAGTGACTCTTAAGATGATGTTTAGCAATTTTAGTTTATATATTAAAATATAAAACATAGATCTTTATTATGTGGGTGTTAAAAATCTCACTCACTGGAGGCACATCTCAAGTTAGTGACATTTTAAAAATGGGTGTTTGATCTATTAAATACAGTACAGTGGCTCCTTGACTTTTGTGAGGGTTCAGGACATAGGACCCTTGCAAAAGTCAGAAA
Source organism: Ctenosaura bakeri (assembly GCA_948474755.1). Classification (NCBI taxonomy): domain Eukaryota; kingdom Metazoa; phylum Chordata; class Lepidosauria; order Squamata; family Iguanidae; genus Ctenosaura; species Ctenosaura bakeri. The sequence goes on from CAOLHI010000469.1 coordinate 594,002, forward strand.
ACCATGAATAATTTCCCCCTGCCTGAGTGAATGTTCACCCTCTCATTCCCTTCCAGGGCTCCCCCCACCCATTAGCTTGCATTTCGCTTGGGCACACTGCTTTCCAGGCAACTGGGCGATAGGCGAGCGAATGGGAGGGGGCAGTGACACAACTGGAGAAGGCATATGCATGGGGCTGCCCCTGTCATTCACTTGCCTTTTTGCCCAGTTCCGTGGAAGGAAGACACGTGTGCCCAGGCAGAGGAATGGGAGGGGGAGATTTAGAGGGGGAGGCAAGCAGGCACCTCAAGAATAATCAAGTCTGTGTTGGTCAGACCTGCAAATGTGGAGGGAGGACTATGATTACAAATTAGCACTGCCTTCATTCCAGGTGCCTGGGCAAAAGAAAAGCAAATGGGAGGGGGCAGTCCTGTGACCAGAGAAAGCAGACATGTGCCTCCCCTACCCATTCTCTTGCATTTTGTCCAGGCGCACTGCCTTCCTTTCAGGCACATATGCAAAATACAAGCAATGGGAGGGGGCAGGCCCACACCCAGAGAAAGCACATGTGTGCCTTCTCCCACACTTCCTTGTGTTTTGTCCAAGCACACCGCCTTACTTTCAGACTCTTGAGCAAAAGAACAAACAACTGGGAGGGGGTAGCCTTGTGCCTGGAGAAAGTGTGCATATGCCTCCCCACATTCATTTGCATTTTGCTTGGGTGCGCTGCCTTTCTTTCAGAAGTTTGGGCAAAAGGCAATCGATTGGGAGGTGGCAGCCTTGAGTCCAGAGAAGGCACACATGCCTTCTATGCGTACGGGACTGCTCTTGCCCATTTGCTTACTTTTTGCTTGGGTTCATGGAAGGAAGGCATGCATGCTGAGGCAAAAGACAGGGGAATGGGAGGGGCAGAAGCAGGGAGGCAAGCAGGTGCCTTGTGAATAATCAAATTTGCGAAGGTAAAACCTGCAAATGTGGATGTATTGCTGTCCTCTTGGTTGCCATTTGTGGACTGCTATAATGCATTATATCCACCAGATGGCACCTTTATCATGCAGGCACTTGAAGGTTCCACCAGAACCTGATAATATTAGGGGAAGAGTCAGTTTTAGAGTTGGGCTGTATATGAAAACCAAAATGGTATGGTTAAAAAAAAAAATCCCCTTTTGCTGTCTCTTGTTGATATTGTTAATACTTTAAAATGTTGCAAATTTTCTATTTAATACTTGTTTACTTGACAAACTTTCTGATACACATAGCAGGACAAAATATAATGTATACATTTGTTTTTCTACATGGAATCTGTCATACATATGCAAAATGTCATGTACAAAGTAGTACTCATCAGATAGCCTTGGGAAAGATATTCGTTATCCATTCAGAATGAAATGGTATGCCCTACTGGGCTGTAAAGATAGGTAGGGTAAGACTGTAGAACATTTTTTAAAAGAAAAACTGGCATTGTCTTTTTAAAATGTAGTAGTGAAACTTGTGGTTTGGTGTTGTCTGTTTTGCCTATCACCTATTTAATTTAAGGAAACATTTTCAGTATTTTTGTCCTGTCTGGTTCATACATCACTTTATTGTTGTGTGCCTCAGAAGCAATTTCTAACTTATGACAACCCTAAGGTGAAGCTATCATGTGGTTTTCTTGGCAGGGGCTGAGAGAGTATGCTTTGCCAAAGGTTACACAGTGGGTTTCCATCGTCAAGTGGTGATTCACACCCTGATTCCCAGAGCCATAATCTGATGCTCAAATCTCTATAACATGTTGTTTTCCCTCACGTATCACCTAGTCACAATTTAATCCGTATTTTGAAGGAAATTCTTCAAGATATAATACTGTGAAAAGATCTGTGGTGCAGAATTAAGTGATATGTTTGATCTGTCATGTTCATTTAAAACATGGGTTTTTAAAGGGCTGTGCATCGGGATCAGAGCTGCTGGGAGGGAAGGTTCCCCTGGAAAGAAAGTGCTCAAGGTCATGGGGCAGGGATTGGAGAATTTGCAAATAATCAAATCTGTGAAAGTTAAACCCGTGAATGTGGTGAGTGGACTATATGCAATTTTTTTTAATTAACATGTAAGTAGTATATAGAACAACATATAAGGGATTAAAAAGGCAAACAGTAAAGAAACAAAGAAACTCTAATATCTAATCTATTGCTAAGTTAGACTACAACTAAATTAAAAGGGTGCCAAAAATACATCTAAATGACTTCTAACTCACCAGCTTTTGGTTCTAAGATAATCTACAAAATCTACTTCTTCTAATTTGTCTGTCATTATCACACTGCTGCCTAATATTTAAAAACTATAAGCTTAACCTTCAAAACCAATAACTGACTTTGCAGTTTCAAGGTATGATAGCTAGCACTAAGACTTGTGACTAAAGGAAGAGGCAGGGCTATTTTGGCAGAATAGAAATGAGGCATTGATACCTAAGTCTGCTTCCATCAGGTTCTGCTTACACTAGTCTCATCACTCAGCTACTGTTTACTTTTTTGCCTCATAGCTATTGCATAGCTTGCATAGCTATTTCAGCTTGGAATAAACAGATGATGCTTTTCTTATTTTGTTTTCATGTTGCAAATGGCTCTTGCAGATAATCTGTACAATACTTAAAATGCAGAAGTGGGGGAACTTGCAGCCCTCCGGATGTTGCTGGACTGCAGCTTTCATCATCCCTCACCATTGATTGTTCTGGGTAGGGTTGATGGAAATAGCAATCCAAGAACGTCTGGAGATGTACACTTTCCACATTTCTGAGTCAGCGGCATGATGAGAACATCACCTTTAGATGCTTTGTCCAGGATAGCAGTGAGGATTTAGTGCTGCTTCCACAGTTTAGTAGTTCCTATGACTCTTTTTTGAAGCATCTCTGGAAAAATGGCACTGAACTAGTCAAATCATCTAGCAATAATTTAGAAATAATGGCTGATCAAAATGCTATATTGATAGAGGTACATCCACCCTCGAGAGCCAGTATGATGTTGTGGTGTGAGTGTCGGATTATGACTCTGGAGACCAGGGTTCTAGTCCCCATTTGGCCCTGGAAACCCCCTAGATGACCTTGGGCACATCACAGTGTCTCAGCCCCAGAAAACCCCATGATTGGTTCAATTTAGGATCGCTGTAGGTCAGAAACAACTTGAAGGCTAACAACAACAGCCACCCTTAGTCTCAGCAATATATTAGTGGTATGCTACCAGTGTGAGTGCATCCAGAATAACACTGATGTTGAATTGTTATTTCTGTCTAGGTTGCCATCTCTTCCTTAGCTGCAGCGATTAAGTATTTAGAGCTCTTAAATGATGACTCTAATTTTGGGCAGTTTGAGCTCTCCACTTTTGACCTCAATCAGTACATGACACTTGATCATGCTGCTTTCAGAGCCCTTAACCTTTTCCAGGTAAGTCATTCTAGTTTGGGCCTATTTCCTGTTACTCCCAGAAACTTCAAATAAGTTAGGAATACTGTTTTTTGTGGGCTTTCTGCCTCTTGGTTTACACTACTAAGGTACTATCCTGATCCTTTTGTGAACTTACATTTCACTTCTCATCCTTTTAATGAATGTTGTACTTTCCAGTCATGTTCTGAGTTAAGTTTGTTGGATTTTTCATGGAATGGACCGGGCCAGTTTCTCTCATTGTTATGCAGCAGCTTCATGTGCTTGTAACAATAAATTTTATCCCAGCTACAGGGATCAGGGGATGCATTTTCAGTTATCATTTTTACCAAATTCTTCCTCATACTCAAAATGTTTCATGTTTTTCTGCTTAAGTAGATTTAGCCCAAGTAGTTTTTGTGAAAACAAAATATTTACTGTTATGTACCAAAGGTGAGGGAGTGAGGTAGGAGAAGAGAATATTACTTGGGATAAGCTTTTTGTAAGTTTCCTAACACATGCCCAGTGCAGAAGCATAGATCTCAGTGTCACAGAAGCAAGTTTTTGCTGTTGCTGGAAAATGGCGAGGTTAGTCTCTGGCCACCATCATTAGGAAGAATTCCACTAATGCCAAAAAAACAAGACATGAGGTTTCATTTTCAGCCAGCAGTCACTAGGTTTGTTTGCAGCTGGCAACAGATTTCTAGGTCTGTCAAACATCTGCATGTTGGTGGCTTTTTCACTGTACTGTACAATCCAAATCAAGTAATCATTTTCTTTCTGTTAACTACCATTTATTCAAGCAGGATCATGGGAAAACACTGCATTCTGGTCCTCTAGATTGCAGAGAGTGAGCACAGTTTAGAAAAAAGTAGAAGCAAATTTTAGAATGAATTTAGGGTTTCTTTTCAATTACTTTGGTTTATTTCAAACTTTTTCTGAGACTATGATATGCTTGTGGGTGTACCCTAGACAAATTTGGATGTGGTGAAAATTAATGAATGAGAACATATAATGATTGGGTTGGTCACTGATTAAAGAAATCACACTCAGTTGTAGAAACCTTAACTGGTGAAGTCTTATGCAGTTTGCATCTGGATACTAGTAAATAGTTTTGAAGGATGGTTTCTCGTTTTTAGATGGCACAAAGTCTCTTAGAGGTCTTTCCTGCTTTATTTTAGAAATGAAGGAATGGTTTTTTGCAAGGGAATTTATGTAATCTTGGTGTTTTCATTGTCCTAAGGGAAGGAAAACAAATCACACTTCCTAAAAAGTTCTGACAGATCAGTTAAGGTACAACCCTAATTAAAGGCAACCTCCTTACATTCTCATGTAAACATTTCTAGTTTAAATGGGGGCTTTGGGGCTTTGGTATGTTTGAAATGTTTCTCCAAAGACCATCCAAGTTTTGTTCCTTCTATGCTGGCTGACAGTTATGTTGTTGTAACTGTCAGCTCCATCTTTATTACCACTAGCCTGTTTTTTTTTCTTTGTTTATAATTGCTCTTCCCCCACTTAGCAATGACATTGCATGGTAGCCTAATCTGATTGGTTGCATAATGTCATTGCTACTAAGAAGACCTATTTAAAACAGCATGAAATGGTGCCAGTGATGCTGTTGACTGGCACCACACAGAGTCTCATGACAAAGCTTGATACACAGCTGTCTGAGTCTTCTCTCTAAGACTAGCAGAAAAGCAGGGAGGAGCATTTTATGAGGAGAAAAAACATTTTCAGAATCTCCTCTCTATTTTCTCTGCTCCACGTTTTTAGCTGAGTCCTATTTTTATTTAATGTTTGTTTAAAGATTGTTAGTCCATGAGCATATGCAATCTGGCACTTTTCAAATATTGTTGGATTAAATCTCCTGACAGCCCCAGACGCTACGTACAGTGGTCATGCATTATGGATATTGTAACCCAACCACTGAGGTGCATCAGTTTGCTTCCCACTGCTGTAGCCTGATCTTGGCAGGAGTATATCCTCCCAATATCTACCAACGTTCAGTTGCTGTTCACTCCCTTCTCTGCATAGCACATTTTGGTTTGCAAAACCTGTGCAAGTGAAATGTGTACAGAAGCTTTATGGTAGGGGTCAGGAGTAGCTGTTCCCCATTACCCCTGGTGACCATACACCATTACTCATGACATTATTGTGTGATGGGTTTTCTAGTTTCTATACCTTTTTGTTCTGCACTCAAAAAGGCTGAAATATCTCCCATAAGGCTTAATTACTGGTGGTAGGAGCTTCAAGATGCAATAAAAAGGTATTTTGCTCCTGCCGTTTTACCTAAGGGCCTGCTCACCACTGGAATGCAGCCTTTGAGAATATCTTTATAATTTGTTCCTTAGAGTGAAGAAACTATCCTCATTCTTGCTTTACAACAGAAGTAGGCAACTATGTAAGAGCCAATGCCCTGTTTCCCCCTCAGTCCTCCCATACTCCACAGGCAGTATCTTGCCCTCAGCATGCGTGAATACTTCCATTATCCTTTGCAGCCACTTTCAAAATGGTGACAGGAAGTGATGTCATGCCCCTTCTGGTCACCATTTTTGAAAGGGACTGCAATGAAAACAGATATTTGGGTTATGATTGAGGGTAATTTTACTCTGTGTGGGGCACTCTCAGTAGCTTTGGGGCAAAAATGGCCCAAAATTGTGCTGATTTTTTTTTAAAAAATGTGGAATTTGGGGGAGCTTTAGGGACTGATTGGACATTTTAGGGCTGCAAAAATGGGTAACTTTCTGGGTGCTTGGGTATGGAAGGATTCCTCATGTTTATGTAAGTTTTTTTCCCCTTAATTTGACAGAAAATGAAGATTAATTAATTAATTAATTAGATGCTATGGGGTATTTTTACTATGTTTTGGCCCTCCAATCTATTTTAAGCTATAGGGAGCCTTTTGCTGACGCTTGGAGTGCCAAAACATTGCCCACATGGCCCTATATTGTCCCCCCCCCGGGATAGAGGGAGGTGCAAATCCTCCCAGATCCAGTAGGTTGCATGTTCAGTATTCCCCCTGCTCCAGATTTCAATAGCCATCCATCCTTGCTCTATAAGCATGTAAAAGCGATTGAGCAATCTCAGTGGATGAGACAGAATTTGAAAAGACAAAATGCACTGAAGGACTTTTTATCCACACAATGTGTCAGTAGCTACTTTAAGATGAGGAAAGGCTGATTATATAAGTCACATTATAAACCTAGCAGGGATGCTTTCAAGTAGTATTGATCTCAGGATATACCCCTGTGGAGACCAGTGTTTTATTTTCAAGCTCTAAGTGGGTTTTATTTGTTTTTAAAAAGTGGCTGTTCTCTGATTTTGCTTCACAGTTTGTCTTCAGTCCCTCATTTCCTACCAAATGTGGTACATTTTCACAAATGCTCATGGGAGGGAGTCTCTCTCTCCCCTTGTTTGTTCTTCCCCTCCCATCTCCCTCTGCTCATCTGTCCATCGAACTTGTCTATTTTCCTTCAAATTTCTTCTTCTTTTGATGATGGAAGGGTAGCCTGTATTTTTAAACTGCCTACCTAAATGTTAAATTGTACACTAAAATAAAACTAAAGCATACAAAGTACTGAGGTACAGAATGCATATCTGTCATCTTCTGCTGTAATTCTTCTCTCCCTCTAAATGGATTTAAAAAAAGAATCAGAAATAGAATGCTGGGTTGTTATTGACTTTCTGCCACACTGTGAGTGCGTGTTTTTCCTTCTTAGGGTTCGTCAGAAAACACCCAAGGTACACAATCCCTGTCTGGATTGTTAAATAAGTGCAAGACACCTCAAGGACAGAGGCTGGTGAATCAGTGGATCAAACAGCCCTTGATGGACAAGAACAAAATAGAGGAAAGGTAAAAACATGAAACCAGGAAGGAAGCTGGATTCTTTTTCAGTGCTTGACTGCTGGTGCTTGGGACTGTCTAAACTTTGCCCTGCTCCGTTGCTGCCATTTTTGAATTAGGTCACGGACAAGAGCTTTAAATAACATCCTGAACATATTTAATTGTATATATACCACAGGCATGAAATAGGTAGACACTAGGCAATAGCGTACATGGTGGAGAATTTGCACTTAAAACATTTTGCAGTGTTTTAAATTGTGTATTATTTCTTCAGAGCAAGACATTGAGGCTGACACAAGGGACATGGTTTGTCAGGGAGATAAACTGTGAAATGATGTGAATTTAGCTTCTAGTCTTTGAGTCCTTTTCACCTTCACAGCTTTGTACTACTCACTGTGACTATGAGAGGCAGAAACATTTTGTAATGAATTCTGGAGGTTTCTTCAGAATCTTTAGGAATTTGACATCTGAAAGTGTGCTATTGATTTGTTGCTGTTATGTCCTGTCAAATTGTCTTTGCCTTATGGTGACCTTATGAATGAAAACCTTCCAAGAAAACCCAGAGCTGTGGTTTTCTTGATTGAGTTAATCTACCTGTAATGTGGTCTTCTTCTTTTCCTACTTCTTTTCATTTTACTGGGGATTATTGGCAGAGCATTAGTATCTTTTCCAGGGAGTCATCTTATCTCATGATATGTCTAACATATGATAGCCTCAGTTTCGTCTTTCTCCAGATGGAATGGCGGAGCAATCCACAACAATGGGGTTATTCCCTATGTGCCAGCTTATGTAGCAGGGGTCCCGAAGTCCAAGATTCTTTTCCATTATGGTTGTGGATTTATCATTATGGGAGTCCAAGCTATCTGTAGAACTCTCCTTCAGTGTCACATTTCAAATAACTTAATTTTTTTCACTGTATAGCTTTCATATCCATACATAGAACCCAGAAATGTTGTAGTATTATCACATACTCTGCTCAAAAAAAGACAGAGAGAGAGAGAAACAAAATAGTACACACCATCTTTGCAGTATAGTATAGAGGATGATTGCCTATGATATTCTAAGGAGCATAAGATGGGAGACTCCTTTTAAGCTTTGAAGATTCTGTGGTGTGGTAGTCAGAGGTCATAGTCCTATTCTCAGTCCCCAGTAGAGTAAATCTGCTGAATCAATGGTATTTATGAACATGTTGACTGTAATAACATTCATTCAGTGGGTTTGATCTTTTTGTGCTTACAAATTGAATTTAATCCTTTATTTTATCCCATCTTCCTCCCGCAAGAAACTACTCATACTCTTACATTATTCTCACCCTATTTGTGTTTATTTTCGTGAAACTCAGTGGTATAGAAGAGGCTGAGAATACTGACGTTTACAGTGTTTGATGCATGCACAATCTGCATGTGTGTGTACAGTTATTCACATGTAACATGCAGTGTCTGGCATTCTGTTGATTAGTACCAACTAGAGTAGAATCAAATGTTGACTAATGGATGAGTCAACACATAGGTAAATACCATTAATTAAATGTATCTGCTTTAGCCATGTCTAACAACAAGATTTAGGCTAGTATGTTTCCATTGTATGTACACTGTATGGAAATATTTATACCTAATGGAGTGTGTAAGTGTTCACACAAGGGTTTCTGGATGATAATCCAGTATGTTTTTCCAACAGAAGGGCAAATCAACAGTGGAAGGAACATGTGACAATCCTTGTATTGTTTCTGTATTCAGCCTTACAGACTAATAAAAGAGAATGGTTTGTACACATTTACCTTTCTTATTTCAGTGTGCAAACAGACAGGTGGTATTAGTTCCATTTCAATGACAAATTAGGATGGCACTTTTCCATTGGTTTAATTGGTTTCCACTGGCAAAGACTGAGCAAGTTTCTTTCTCATTAACTCTATGGCATAAATTGTGGAGGGATGGTGGATGATAGGATCTATGCAAAATGTTATAAATCTTCCCTCAGTCCACTGAGCTCTGACCAAACATGGCTCAGAGTCAAGTGCAAAACAAAACACATAGAGTAGAGTTGATAAACACAGCAACAAAAGTGTGTGCAGCAGATTATGATATGCAGCACTGCTCTGACCCCAAAACTCACCCACTAAGGAACACTATCACATAGTGTTGTCTTCCGAGGATACCTGGAGGCTTTTAATTTTCTGTTCCGATATATACATATGTACAGGATTCGCAGATCCTCCAACAGAGATTCAGCATTCCATCATCAACACATCATCATCAACAACAACAATAATTATTATTATTATTTCTATCCCGCCTCTCCACATGGATCGAGGCGGCGAACAACATGCAATACATTAAATACATTAAAAGACATTAAAAACATACCCAGTCCTCCCCACCCACCAACCCACCTAAACCAGCCCTGTTAAAACACACAACAATTAACAGTCCATCTGGAAATCAACTGGAGATACGCTCTGGCAAAGCCTCCGGCCAACAGTCAGGCAGACCGAGCGAAATGTTGGCCAGATCCCATCTCCTTATATACACAGGGACTAGCTGATGTAACCCCAGCCAGGATTTCATGTCCCATGGCTGATGTAACCCCTTGTCCTGGTTACATTACACTGTGACTCAGCTTTTTGTCCCAAGGGGATTACCTTATGACATGCACAGTCATTCCCCCAGTTGCTTTCTACATGCACATCATATGTATTTTATTGGACCAAAGGTCACAGCAAACCTTTTTCAACACTAGTTGTTGGCATAGCTAGCTATGTGGTATATGCTGAAGCAAGAAATTTGAAATAAGAATTCTGTCAACGTTTGCTTTTGGCCAAAGTATTGGTCTAGGACTTGGGAGAGCCAGTGTCATGTCCCAGGTGAGCTGTGCAGCTCCTTGGACAGCTTTGGATCAATGTTTCTCTCAGCCTAACTTACCTTGAAGTTTGTTGTTGAAAGGATAACATAGCATGGGGGAGAAGAGAGTTGCATGCGTGTCTCAATCCGTTAGAGTAAAGGCAGAATATATCTGTGACTAATAAACAAGTAGTAGTAACAAATAATAAGCAAGGCAAACCCCAGTTTGCCCGGAGGGCGTCATGCTATCCATTGTGGTGAGGAATGCCATTTTCTGTGCTTAGTCATCTTTATTAGTTTTCTCCTCCTCACAGCTTTTATATTGGCTGAAATAAATATATATATTTCCTATGCAATGGGTTGGGCTACATCCGAACTATATTAGTTGTAGTTACTTGAAATGAAATTAATACTGCTGTAGCTAATAGTCTGGATCTAACCCAGTGAGTTCCTTCTGTTTCTGCTGCAGTACAGTATAAGTTCTACACCGGCTACACAGTTTCCTTGGGACTCTTAACATTTTATTTGACTTTACTCTCATATTTCCATCTTTCTCTGCTGCAAAACTGTTAAAAAGTTTACTCCTTTCATGGCACCAGACTGAATATTGCATTGGGCATGATGGCTGGTAAAGCAGAGCATAGTAAGGTTGAGTATCTGACCTTTTTAAGAGGCTAATGTTGATTTACAGACTGTTTCTTAGAAATGACAAAAATCTCCAATTGCACTGTGAAGGTTGTGTGATTACCTTGTGGGTCAATGAAAAATGAAAAGGATTCTTAATGCCAGTCAGTGCCCCTGCTGCGTTTACAAGGCCACAGGGCTCCAGCTCATACTTGCAACTCCACAAATATCTTTAGTAGACTGACATGTTCTGGAAGGTTGACTTACGGTATATATTAATGGACAAGGGACTGTCTGAAGTTGGCTGGTATATACTTAATGGATTCAAGTTGAGTTTCCTGAACCTGGTGCCTTCCAGCTGTGTTGGGCTACTTGTCCACACCATCCTTATCCAGTTGTGGATAATAGGTATTGTACTTGAACAAGCTGATTTAGATTTGTTTGTTTTTTAAAGGTTAGTGTATTCAGTATATTGAATAGTTTGACGTTGGTGTCTTCTCACTTTGATACACAGTTTTGTACATCTCTCTGAAGGATATGGAAAGCTTTTTCCACATAGATCTGAGCTTATTAGTATAGGTTGAACCTCCCTTGTCTGGAAATCTGAACACTAGAAACTTTTTGCCGCCAGCCCCTTCTTCCATATTTGAGGTGGTGGCTGCAGTGCTCCTGCTCATTCATTGCTCAGACCCTCAGTCTTCCTTTGTGCCATCAGCTGCCCTCTTCTACCTTCAAGGTGACAGCTGTGGCCTTTCCCATTCATTCATCTCTCAAATCTCAGGAGTGAAGCAGCTGCTGCATCAAAGGCAGAAGTGGGTGGCTGGTAGCCAGAAGAGAAACTGAGGATCTGTGAAATGGTGGGAGACGTGGATTCGCGCAGAGCACTATGCTTGTACAGATACACAGTCTTTCTCCAGTCTCATACACAAATAGCGACTGAGCAAGACATCAGGCTGTTCCAAAAAGATATTGCTTTCCAAAAAAACAAAAACAAAACCCACTTCTGGTCCCAGGCATTTTGGATAAAGGAAGCTCAACCTGTAGTAGAGGGACTATTTCTATCTGGAAGTGGCTGCCTTTTTCCTTCTGTTGCTGTTTATCTCAAGACTACTAGTCTCAAGGCTGCTGTTTGCCCCCCCCGCCTCCGAGTTCTTTCTTTATCTATTTATTCATACATTTTAAGTCCCATCTTTCTCCCGATGTGGAACCCGAAGCAACTTAACAGCATTAATTAAAACAAAATACATCTAAAAGCAATCATAATCATAAAACACTTTTAACACAATTAAACACAGTATTAAAAACTGTAAAGGTTTAAAAGTGTTTTAAGCATAACGATGAGAATAAAAATAGAGCTTCACTCATTCAAAGACCTTTGTGGCAGCAGCCACTGAGAAGTCCCTGTCATGTATCCCTTCTATATGTTTCTGTGACAGTGGGGCTGAGAGAATGCCCACCCAGGAGGATCTCAAAGTTCAAGCAGGCTTGTATTCCTTGTAAAGGGCAGAGCATCCAGGATTTATCAAGTGAATGACTGAAAGTAATTAGATGTGTAGAATGTGTATGGGTCACCTGCTGGTGAACTGCAGAATTTTGTGTCTCGTTTGGGATTGATCTGACTGGTTTGGGGGCCAAAAATCACCCCAAAATTGACATAAAAATTAATTCTGTGAGGGCAGCCTCAGGGAGTCACAATTTGTGCAGCCTGCAGGCTGTGCATCGAAGGGCAGTGTATTGATCTAGTCTCCTACTGCCTTCGGTCTCCCTACCATGCGCTGCCTTGAATCCTCCATTAGATTAGATCCATTGAAATATGTATTGCAGCATATTGGGCTACAGAAGTTACTGGATGTATGGAGTAAGATAATGATCAGTAACTCTATGGTAAGCAGGAAGTTGGCTGACTCTTTTTGTTTATTTTGTATATGTACCTCAGTAACTATAGAAGTAAAGGTGTTTTTGAGAATTCCATCCCAAAAGCATATTACAAAACTTGACATTAGCTACTCCAGCTTAGTGACTTTAGGTATATTGTATTACATTTCCTATCAACGTGTTACTGCCATGGCTGGGCCGCACTTAAGGTGACATAGATATCATTTTGATATCAATAATTTGACTGTCTTCCTCCATCCCTCTCCACATGTTTGTGAAGTCCCCGGACAAGCACAGAACTAGGCTCGGCCACTAAACGCTGCAATATCCCAAGACCATACAGGCAGGCCAGAACTAGCCAGATCATCGCTTTAGGAGACCTCTCTGCAAACACCCTCATTATGTATGTACGCTACTTACAAAGAGATCCCTGCCCTGAGCAGGCAACTTGACAAGCTGGATGCTCAAATGTCAAGCACTGTGCATCTGCATACTGGCTACTCCATTGTCAATTCGGACTTAATCATGCTAAATTTTGACCTTTCCGAAGCTCTGTCTCGTGCCCGAAACTCATTGTTTTCCTCAAGTACGGAATAGCCTGTAGCCACATTTCTCCCTATAAAAACCCCTGATTCCGATACTTTCCTCGGATCGCTCCTGAGTTCCATCCCGTCTTGCCGCCGCTCTGCTTTGCGAGCCTTCCCCTCAGTCATATTGGCTGAGACTGCGCAACTTCGGACCTTCACAGTGATCTATCTGGGCTTCAGGACAGGTGTCGTATCACCCAATTCAACAATCCCTCTGAAAAATCCCTCTATACCACTCCAACCTTTATTTTCTATAGCTATCTGTTTGAGTGTGTTGCATACACTGTTTGCCTGTATTTAATAAATATCACAATTATTCTTAAACTTGGTGTGCTCCTTGGCTTGGCCTGACCCTGTAGACATTGGGTAAAAGATTCCGCTGCGTTGGCCTGCCTCTCGCATTGCTAACTTGTGCTCTAGCTAATTTCCCCAAACTTAGTTAATTGAGAGCACATATAGGTGTCCCTCCCAGGACCTCCAGAAAACAGGGTAACAAACGCCCCCAACAGCATGGGAGCTCTAGTCTTAATATTTTTGGAGATGGCCACTTTAGAAGATGGCAAGGCAGGAGCAACATGCTGCTAAAGACAAAGAGTTTATATCCAGAAGAGATTCTTTTAAAACTTGTCAGTGGGGACCAAAGCTGTGAGTAGACAGCATGTAGGTTTATAAGGAGATTTTGTGTGGGAAGATCTACAAATGTCTTCTAAAGCCTAAAGGAAAAAATCCATCACGTTCTGTTAAATACATAACATTCTGTTTTGGTTAAAGCAGGATTTGCTCATACCAGAATCTTGGATGATCACTGTTTTACAGTAGGTAGAATGTGTTTGTGTGCAAGCTTAGATCCGGTATCCTGCTGAGTTGTGAATGGGTAGATCTTTAGGATGCCATTTTGTCTTGATATTGCCTCTCTGTCTTAGGGCTACTGTTAAGGTAAAAGGCAACTGTAAATTATAGTGATGTAGAAGTTATGGTATGTGTCTTCTCTGGAATTATCACTTCTCTTTGTAATACTGGTAGTGTTTGTTCCTTTACTAATCATCCATAAGCAACTAATAATAAAATGACAAGGTTCATTAGCTTGATATAATTGATGTACTGCCCTAGTCAGCCCTTGGAAAAGTTATTTTTTGATTCCAACTTCCAGAATCTCTTAAGAAGCAGAACCAGAGGCAGTTCTGGTGGGTGTGGGGTGTTACTGTGAACCGTAGTTCAAAACAGTAACAGTAACTCTGAGGCTAATCAGAATTTCACCTTTACTTATTTCACAGAGTGAGGATAAAATGGGATAATCACCCATATGTTAGCATCTTGAGAAAATAACGGCAATAAGCAGCCTTCTAACTTTGGCATCTTGAAAGCTAAAAAAGTGAGCTTTTCACTTACGAACACAGGCTGTTTGTGAACAAAGCAAAAAGCATGGGAAAAATTGACACTCTGTGTAAAGTAGCTCTAAAGGCATTTTTCAGTTGCCTTCCTGGATTTTTCTTTTGTTTGTTTTCCTTTCAAATATATTGGGGGTTTTATGGTAATATGTGCTTCAAATGACCAGTGTTAGGCTTCTTGGCTTTGCCAATAATTGGTGGAACTTGACTACCTGTTGACCCAATTATTTACATTCTGGTTTATCTCAAATACAATTAGACCATTTCTGTGTTTATTTTGCGCCTGTTGCTTCATATTACTCCTCAGCCTCCTTTCTGTCATCCTTTCTAGAAGATTGTCTTGTCTCTTGATCCCTTCCTGCTAATCCCTACCCTCTCTATAAAATTAACTATGCACTCACTGCCTTATTCAAGAGTAGCTATTAACAATGCAAGTTTTTTAAAAAAATATTTAATTTATATTCAAATCTGATCTTTCTTGTACCTGCGAAAAAGAGTAAAGAATTTAAATGTTTCAAAATGTCATACACTATCTTATTATTCTGGATTTTGACACATTTTCTTGCTTTTTCCTCATCAGGTATCCCAAATACTGCCATAGCACATGCAGTGACTTTGAGTTCAAGATCCTTGTATTTATCATTACTAATTGCATGTACTTGTATCAACACTGAGAGGAGACGGTTATTCTTGGCTTCCAGTACATAGAAGTTTCTGCGCACATTTTAAATATGTGCCGTTCTACTACTTTGGAAAGAGATTCCAATAACTCTTAGCACGTATGGGAAGTGAAAGGAAGACAGATTTCCTATTGACTTTCAGAAGATAGGCTG
The DNA here is from genome assembly GCA_948474755.1 of Ctenosaura bakeri. NCBI lineage: Eukaryota > Metazoa > Chordata > Lepidosauria > Squamata > Iguanidae > Ctenosaura > Ctenosaura bakeri. The sequence goes on from CAOLHI010000469.1 coordinate 609,357, forward strand.
GAGTTTCTGCCTCCCAGTTGTCTAGCAGGAATAGCAACTGAACTGATCTCTTCCAACTATGTATTGTAATACAGAAAGGATATTTTGGTGGAAGGATGTTGCTTCAGTCCTTGCACTTAAGATAAATCGATGGGCTCAGAATTCTTTAATTTTAACTGCCTATTTTCTACCAGAGTCTAGTCAGTGAATCTTTGGATTCCAGTTAAAAAAAAAATCTCACGAGCTGAGCAGAGTTGATGAGTATTTGTCTCTCATTGTAGGAGATAAATCTGGTGTAGGTTGCCTTATGGAACAGAACTCATAACCTTATTTGGCTGTAGAATACATATGCAAAGATCATGCTTGCTTCAACCTCTGTCATTTTCCCCCCATGTTGCCCTGCACACAGAGAGTGAAAGTCTGAAGAGGAGAGCCTTCTGTATCTGTAGGGCAGGGGTGTCAAACTCAGTTTCATCCTTGGGCTGCATCAGCTATTGTGGTTGCCCTCAAAGGGCTGGTTGTGTCTGTAGGGCTATATACATGTATCTACTCTTTTATCATATTAAATAATTGCCTCTGCATTTGGTTATTAGTGGTTTTTAAATTGCCTTCCCTCTATCAACTTTTCTTGGACATTTTGAGGCTATTTGATCATAGTTTATAGTCCTTATACCTCTGTAAAATGACATCGAATTGGACAGTATATCCAAAATGTGCCACTTTCCGCTCCCCAGACCCTCTATGCCTCTTTCAGCCCCCAGACCCTCTCTGTGCCTCTTTCAACCCCCAGACCCTCTCTGTGCCTCTTTCTGCCCCCAAACCCTCTCTGTGCCTCTTTCTACTCCCCCCTCCTGTGGCTCTTTCTGTTCCCCTGCCCATTATTTTCCACGTTTCCAAATCAGATAACCTTCATGGATAATGGAGACTCTTACGCAGAAGATTGTAGGAGGGTGGCAGAAACCATGATAATAGAACCCTGTGTGTTTATTCAGTGTGCTTTTAAAAGCCTACATAGGGGACATGGTAGAAGTTAGCTGTGAATGAGTCACTTAGTTTAGTCCCCTAGGTTGTCAAATAGCTGTGGAGATGTTCATAACAATGTGGGATTGGGCATTCTCTGTAGTGGCATTCAGATTATACAATTTCCCTTTTAAGGATATTTACTTAATTCCCTTGTAGCTTTCAAATGCTAAGTTAAAGCTGCCCCTTTCCAGATGACTTTTGATATCCTCTGATTGGAAATAGCAAAGAAATCTAACTGAGACTTTTGGCAAATTCATCCAGTTTGTGGTCTGTCAAATTACTAATAAAAATATACAGATACTTTCTGGCTTCCCATTTTGAGAAGGGAACTATGAACTTCCATTTGTTTTTCCTTCTTTTTCTTTCTTTCTTTGAATGACGTACAAGTAAGCGTCGATGGCTAAAAATCCTTATATTTGCAAAATGAGTGGATGTGCACGCACACAACTCTTTGGCAGTAAGAAAAGTATGTGTCAAGATATGTGCAAATTTCCATGTAGAAAAAAGAAAAAAAAGTATTTCAACCTGATAGGAAAAGTGAATGAAATGAGAAGAATATGCAAAGCACAATGAACGTCAAGCTGACAGAAACCTACCTTGCTGTTGTTGATGGAAACGTTAAGTGTGCCTTTTCATTTGTTTTTAAGCAGTATGTTAATTTTGTTTTATGTTGTATTTATTTTTTGAGCTGGTTTGGGTCTTTTAAACTGAAGATGTATTCTAAATGTGTATGTCTTTGTATCCATCCATCATATGTCTATCATGAGTGACCATAAAAATCCTGTATCTAGGGAGCGTGTTATAAGTGGGAGGCTTATATGATTATGTGTGTGCAGGCGCATGTGCACCTTCAAGTTGCCTATCAATTTATGGCAAGCCCATGAATTTCTAGGCTTTTCTTAGGCAAGGAATACTCAGATGTGGTTTTGCCAGTTGCTTCCTCTGACATACAGCCTGTAGTACCTGTTGTGCATTGGTGCTCTCCCATCCAAGTACTAACCAGGACCGACCCTGCTTAGCTTCCAAGATCAAATGGGATCTGGTGACTTGAGGGTATTTAGGCATGCTTCTCCATAAAATCCAGATGGTTGTACATAGAAAACTAGGTAGTCCATTGAAATTAACACATCTCTTTTTAAAAAGCCTCTTCAACAAGTATGTTTTCACAATAACAAAATTGCCTCTGGCTGTCATCCTTATAATCCCAGTTGTATGCTAATAAACAATTCATTAAGCAGTTGAACACTCTAATGCTGAGATCCAAAATCTATATAATATAAAACCATAGAAGCCAGATTATGGTCACCAAGTGATGCCTTAATACACCTGACAGCAGTTGGTTTTAGTATAAAAATACAAGTTTCACCACCCACTCCCAAACACTATTAACATTCCAGTTTAAAATGAATGTGAAGTAGCAATGATGTTGCCTGGTGTGTCTTACAAGTAAATCATCTGCAGACCTGTTGTGTAATTTCCTTTCTTCTCCTACCCGCTGCCCTTATTTTGGCAAAATAGCAGCACAGTTGAAGATTAAATAGGGATGAAAACAGAGAATGCTCTCTTATGCTGTCTGTCATCTCCCTATATGAGCCTGCCAGAGTCTTAAGAGCCTCAAGAGAAGGCTTTATCTTGGTTCTGCTACCATCACAAGTCTGTCTGGAAGACAGGGCTCAGTGGCTGTTCTTACTCTGTGATTTCCCTTCAATGGGAGGCTAGGCTGGTCTCCTTTCTCCAGCAGACGAAGATCTTGTTCAAGCAAGCTTTTTCTTAAAACTTTTGTGTGTTTTAAAATGATTTTATATTGTTTATGTATGATTTTAAAATGACAGTTCTTTAATTACGTTTTAATTGTATTGTTATGTTTTTAGCTAATTTTGTTTTGTTGTTTTTTAGCTGCTTTGGTTCCCACACTGGGAGGAAGGTACCATATAAATTCAATAAAAAGTAAATAAGCAATTTCCTCCCAGATGAGAGGAAAGTTAGAACACTGATATTTTATTACACTTGGTTCTAAGGCAGTGTTTTCTTGCAATCAACAATAATAATCTTCATTTACATCCCACCTCATCCCCAAGATTAGGTTGGAGTAGGCCTACAACTCCCACAGGTCCAACCACAGTGTTCAATGATCAGAAGTGATGGCAGTTATAATCCCAAAACATCTATATAGCACCAGGTTCCTTGAAAGATGTGTCTGTTTTCTTTTGCTATAGACCAGAACTTTCCAAACTTTTCATATCGGTGATGCACTTTTTCGACATGCATCATTTTGCAACATAGTAATTCAGTTTTACTAGCAAATTGGAGGTGCCTGGAGGTCTATCTAGGGTTGGGAAAGGCAGTCCTCCCAAATCCTGGCCTGCTGCCATTGGCCTCACCAGGAGCGGCCCCAGTGAGAGTGGTGGCAGGGGGAAAGATAGCCCCTTCCCATCTGGTCCTTACCCACTGCCGTTGCTCTTGCCAGGGAAAGGCCTCAGTGAGAGCAGTGGCAGTGGGCCAGGCTCCGATGGAGGGGGTCTTTCTCGGCTGGGGAGGTGACATACCAGCATGCTGCAGGTGACACACTAATGTGTCACAACATACCATTTGGAAAGCTCTGCTACAGACATAGCATGCCTCTGCAGCTGTTATGCTTAACTCTGGCTATGGCTGGTGGGTGAAAAGAGAGAAAGGCTGTACCTGCTTTGGGTTCCTCTTTACCTCCTCCCCAAAATCTTTGGGCCTCTACCTTTTTTGGAGACCTGAGAATCTCAACACAAGAGAATCAGAGGGTCTTTCTGGCTGCCTAGCTTGCCTTATAACAGAATTCACTATTCAACATCTGGCTGCTTGAAGACCAGGGCTAAAACCATCTTACATTGGTTGAAGTTTCGTGAAACCAGGAATTTTGAAGCTAAGGCTGGAGCTTTAACAGATGTGCCCTGTGATCCAGTAATGTTTTTCAAGTGGTGAATTGTGTTTTCTTATACCTTACCTTCCATGTTTCCTACTTCTTTTTTGGTGTTATAGATCCAGATGCAGGATGGAGTTCAATGGGATCAGAATATCAGCATTTCCATAAAGTTATGCTGGTCCCCTTTGCCGTAGAATGGCAAAGGTTATAATGGCACAGCTTTTTTTTTTTAATTGGAAACTCTCCTTGACTAAAGAGACAGTTTTGTGCTTCTTTACTTTAAATAGCAAATCATACTATGTCCTTTATTTTCCATCTTATTATAACTGAAGTTTGTTTTCTGACCTCAGCTTGGCTTCTTCTAGAGAAGTAGGCAGTGCGTATTTTTCCCCTCTACCATCACAGTTCTAACTGTGCCTTGTCAGTCTGCATTGGTTCTGATGGAAAGCGCAGCCAGAGTCTAAGCAATGCTCTTTCAAAGTGTGTTGTACTGGCTGATGTTGAACTGTTGCTGTGGGAGCTGCAGTTCTGGAGAAACTGCTCTCTTTTGTGGTGCTGAACTCAAAATAGTGTTTTTGCCTTTTCACAAGCAATTAGCACTGATTGTATGTTGGGAGTTCATTCCTTTTCAGTAATTGCAAGGATAACCAGCTATAGTAGGCATGTTGGCAGGACTCTCCTCTGAGCTTTTTCTTGCCCCCAAGGTTTAGATATGTAAGGTCTGGGTTTTAAATTGTGTTAGAATTCCCAGCTAATTAGTATTAGACTGCAGTGTGTGTTGACTTCTTCAGCCACAAGGTTTACTTCGGATGTCGTGAACTACTGGCAGAATGAATTGGGGGTTTGAAGATGAAAGATTTCATAAAATTCTATTGGAGGCTGTAGCAGCACTGGCTGAACTTTTGCATGTAATAGTGTGTCCAGGTTTCCTATCATTCACTGATTATTCTTTTAATTGAATAAAACGATGCTTTGACATTTAAGTTGGATATTTGAAAATTTAAATCAGATTGCAATTTTTTTTTTAATGATTGCAGTTGGCTCTCCACATTTGCTAGGGTTAAGGGCTCAGGAGTCCCGCAAAAGCGGAAAAATCGCAAATATCAAAATGTGTGTTTGTGTGTGTGTGTGGGAGGAGAGCTGAGGCATGGGGGGCACCCAAGGTCCAAACCAAGCTAGGGAAAGAAGAAGGAAAGGGGGTAGGTTGGCATAGTTGGTCCTGTACTTCCTCTCTCTCACCCATCTCCTTTCTTAGGTATGTGGTGGGCATTGGGAGAGAGTCTGTGGCGCTGAAAAATCGGGCTGTGATTTGTCCTTAGCTGGCCAGGCAGCAGCTGGTGGTGGTGAAGGAGGAGAGGACCAGTTTTTAAAGGGCTATGCAGGCTGATCAGAGGCACTGAGACAGAATGTTCCCCTGGAAAGAAAGCACTTGAGGTGGGAGTCAGGGTTTGGAGAAACTTGCAAAAAATCAAAAAGTGAAAGTGAAACTTGCAAATGTGGAGGGTTGACTATAGTAAAAAAAAAAGTCAAAGTTACCATTATGAATGTTAATTATTTAACTTTAGATTATATTATTTGAATATGTTAAAAGCAGTTTATGAAGATACAAGGTAACTTCCTTTACTGGCAATGTATATGAAATGCATGTTCTCTTCCTGCTTTTTAATGCACAGATGGAGAAAGGTAATATGTAGAGAATTTAAGGAAATCTGCTTAGATCTGAACAGTGACGAGTCATCTGGATAGAAATGAAATGTACTCTGTCCTTTGATGAATTATAAAAATCTGACAGTGACTCAGAATAACTGCTTAATGTGTACCCACCTTGTAATGCAAACTACATCTCTGAATGTCTGTTACAGTAACATTAAGAAATAATGTACTTCTACTAAAACTGATTAAATAGAATCTTCGTCTGTAGTGGTTTAAACAATGATTTAAATCTTTAAAGCTGAGTCCTGCAGCGAAGCAATTTCAGTCATGATCTACATCAGTGTGATTTAAATCAAATAATAATGCTTAAAAAAAATGATACAATGTTTTGGCCAAAAGTGGAGGGGCTGTAGCTCAGTGGTAGGGCCCATGCCATGCGTCTAACATCTTCACATAGGACTGGGGGTGATTCCTGTCTGAAACTATTGAGAGCTGCTGGAGGTGGAGATTGGCCCTGAACATGATCCAGTGGTCTGACTGAATGTAGAGGTCTAGAAGGGCCAGTGGTTTGACAGAGTATAAGGCAGGTTCTTATGTTCCTACCCAGAGATTGGAAACATTCCATTTTGGCAATAGCTTCTAGAATCACTAGCATGGCTAACTCACAAGTTGCAGGAGTTTAGTCCAAAAAAGCAACATTTCCATGTTCTGTAAATCATTGGACATTGTGTGATTGCACGCAGGTCAAAGATAATGTGGAACTCAGGGTGGAGATCATAGTAATGATCATACTAATAGGCATTTATTCAATACAATTCAGACTGTTCCACATACTCCTTTTCAGTACAACCATAATGTGTTAAAGTTAATTTTTGATCTACAACTCTGCAAAAGTATATAGAGTTAATGTGGTAGGAGAGCCCTAAGTGATTCTGTCAGAAGATTTTTCCCTGATGTGTGATTCAGTATCTTCACATGGACATGGTGGATAACAGCTGGGCTGTTGTTGTTCTTATCTGGTGGCAAGCTGACTTTGACTTATGGCGGCTCTATGAATGAGAGATCTCCAAGTTGCCGCCGTATCATTAACAGCCCTGCTCAGGTCTTGCAGACTCGGGGCTTGATTGAATCTATCCATCTGTAATGTGGTCTCCTTGCTTTCCCACTGCCTTCTACCTTACCAAGCATTATTGTCTTTTCTAACGAGTCATATCTTCTCATGATATCTTCAAGGTATGACAGTCTCAGTTTCGTTTAAGCTTGGTTACTTTGGGACCTATATATTTGTCTTTTTGGCAGTCTACAGTATCCATAGAATTCTCCTCCAGCACCACATTTCGTATGAATTTATTTTCTTCACAGTAGCTTTCACAAGGATACTTAGAAATCGGAAATATTATGGCATAGACAGTCCTGACGTTGGTATTCAGTGATACATTTTTATACTTGAGGATCTTGTCAAGTAAGCTCTTTCATAGTTGCCCTTCCACGTCTTAGTTTTCTTCTGATTTCATTGTCACAGTCCTCATTTGATTTATGACTAAACCAAGGGTTAGAAAATCTGTTTCAATATCTTCATAGCCTACTTTATATAAATTGTCTGTGGTCATTATTTTTGCTTTCTTAATCTTCAACTTTAATCGTCCCTTGCATTATCTTGCTTGACTTTCTTCAATAGTAATTCCAAATCTTTGCCTCCCCCCACACCCCATTGTCTGTAGTTCAGTTGTATTCTTCTTTCTTTCTCCTCCTGTTTTTCCTCCACATTCATCTGCAGAGGCTATGTTTTTAGGTAGAACTTGGACTAGCACAGTCAGTCCCTGGGCAGAAGCTAAAGATGTGGATCTGTTTTGAATGCTGCATGTAATTACAGTACATGGGTGAGTGAACAAACTTTGATGCACACTCAGTTCTTGTGTTTTGATTTTTTCCCCTGCTGAAGGAAGTTTATGAGGATTAAGGTTTGTGCTGTGAAAGAAACTAGAAAGTACAAGACAGAAAGGAAAAAGAACTCTTGCAGTTTTTTAAATAATTAAAGCAGAACATAGTCTTTTTTTTTAATTAGCTGTAAAGATAGTATTTCTGCTCTGTCTCTACTTTTACATCCCTGTGACTCAGGAGTATTTATTGAAAAGAAAAGATGACAACTGAGAAATGGAAGCTGTGTTCCTTAGAAGATCTGGACAAAACTGCATGGCTGAATTGGATGAGTCTGACTAAATTGAGTCAGATGGGTATATTCTGCATTATTGAGCTGAATATAAGAACTGTCAGATAAAAGGCAATGCTGCACTGCCCTTGTCATGAAAGTAGTATAAATAAACATTTGGGTAATCAGAAGCAGCAGATAAAATGCATATGGTGTCAACTCATTTGCTTTGATGTAACAAGAAAGATTATCTAAAATAATAGCCTTCTATAATTCAACTGATTAAACAGATTTGCTCTATTTATGCCTAATAATTGGTTATTTTTGTTTTTTGCTGCAGCAGACTAATACTGTTTCGCTTCTGGCAAGTCTCAAAGCTGCAGTAGTGGATTTAGCTGAGTACAGTCAGGCCTCCAATTTGTGGGTTTCACTTTTGAGGATTTGATTATTCACGGATTATTTGCTGTCACCTCTGCTGCCTCTCTATGTCATTTTTAATAGGGACTGCAAGCCCCATGAGACTGAGAAACTGCAAAGGAGTCTCTATTAAAAATAGTGTGGGGCAGTGTAAGTCCCTATTAAAAATAGTGTGGGGCAGCAGTGGAGGTGGCAGTAAGCCCCACCAGCCGCCCACTTCTGCCTTGTGAAGGAACCCCTGATGCCTCAAAGGAATCCATGGTGGGTTGAATATGGTGATCATACTTTTTTGTGTTTTAAATATGCTTTGGGAGGGACTAGAGTTATTCATGGTTTTTTCACTTTCATAGGGGTCCTGTGCCCCTAACCCTAGCGAATGTGGAGGGGTGACTGTACTAGTAAAAGATGTGTCTGCTGTGCCATACCTACATGCCTCGGCAGGTAGCTTCAGAATCATAGAATCATAGAAATGTTGAGTTGGAAGAGACCACACGGGCCATCCAGTCCAACCTCCTGCCATGCAGGAACACCCTCAAAGCACTCCCGACAAATGACCATCTAGCCTCTGCTTAAATACCTCCAAAGAAGGAGACTCCACTACACTCTGAGGCAGCATATTCCACCGCCGGACAGCCCTGACTGTCAGGAAGTCCTTCCTGAGGTTCAAGTGGAATCTCCTTTCCTGCAGCCTGAATCCATTGTCTTGGTGTCTGGAGCAGCAGAAAACAAGCCCTCTCCTTCCTCTACATGGCATCCCTTCAAATATTTAAACATGGCTATCATGTCCCCTCTTAACCTTCTCTTCTGCAGACTAAACATACCCAGCTCTCTAAGTCTATCCTCATAGGGCATGGCTTCCAGGCCCCTCACCATTTTGGTTGCCCTTCTCTGGACTTGCTCCAGCTTGACCATGTCCTTCTTGAATTGGGGTGCCCAGAACTGGACGCAGTATTCAAGATGGGGTCTAACCAAAGCAGAGTAGAGTGGTACCAGTACCTCCCTCGGTCTAGACACCATACTCCTATTGATGCAGCTGAGTATTGCATTGGCTTTCAGTAAATGGCATCAGTAAGATGGCATGCATCTTAGTGTCTTCTGCCACACCTTTCATTTAGTCTGGTATAAAGCTATTGTAAAGCAGTAGGAAATATTCTCCAGCAGCATGTGTGATGAGCTGTGAAATCCTAGATCCAAACTTTAGCCATCAGTAGTTGTTTTGGGCAAGCTGCAGTTCATTGAGAGAGAGTCAGCTTTCCACTTGCCATATGATAACACTAACATGCTTATAAAGGGATAATTAAAAGATTATCCCTTTTATAAGCATATACTTGAAATGTGCTCTGTAAATGTCGAGTCTCATTGCTCAACAGAATAGAAGCTCTCTGTTCTTTCCACCAGAAGGTGTGTTTCTTCATTTTCCCCTTTCATTCCAGGCTTGTTGATTGCTTTTGTACCTTCTTGCATTGGTTGGAATTCTCTCTAAGAGCATGAAACCTGACAGTTCTCCAGCAGAAGCCTGGCTGTAAGCTGAACAACTGCTGGATATGTCTTGGAATAAGAGGCACTTGCTCATGCATTTAAAACACCATGTCCCTTTTTTTAGCAGCGTCAGCATCATGTTGGTGCTGCAGTTAGTAGTGATTCATGAATACCTTCTGGATCATCTTCAGTTCTTGACAATGCTGCTCTCTAGCCCAGTGTCTCTCTCTCTCCCTCTCTCGTTCTTTTGAGTTGGACTGTGTTATTTCCACTCCCTTGTTTCTGTGTGATTCTGTGTGATTCCATCAGGGAGGGCAGGTTTGAAAATAAATACCCAGAAGACTACTGGCCACTCTTAGCTGATACAGAAAAAGGCAAGAACTTTCCTTTTTCCTTTTGCTTGTCATCTTTCAGGAAGCTTAGACAGGAGTAAAGCTGGTGGTGAGCAGGCTAGAGACTTCAGAGAGTATCCTCTAGCACCAAAAATGCTTTGGACTCACACCAGATGTTGCCTTCCTAAAAACTTAAGAGCCAGACTGGGTTAGCACAAAGCTCTATCTGTTCCAGCATCCTGTTCATGTGTTGTCCAGCCAGTTGACTATGGGAAGTCCTCAAGCAGAATATGAGGGCAGTTGTACCCTGCCTCTTGCAGTCTCATGCCAAACAGTTGACAGACCAAAAACAAAGTGCCTCTGGTACTGCAGGTAGTGTGTAGCCATTTTCACCAGTAGCCAATAATAGTGCAAACCTCTGTAAGTTAGGATCTCCTACTTGTTGTTGGTGCCCATGTGTAGTGCCTTGTTCCTAGTCAGCCACTCCCAAGAATGGAGTTTTGTTATCCTGCCAACTACGTCACATTAAAGAGAATTTTTTTTAACCTTTTCAAGGTTCGTGAATGGAATCTGTTAGGGGATTGAACATAGCTGTTTATTTAAGCACAGCATGATGTAGATTGTCATGCATGCTCAGAATCTGCTGGCTACCAGACGATCAAAGTAGGCGTAAAAAATCTTGAACTCTTACAAAATGCTTACAAAAGCAAGTAGTGGCAGTGACTGAATATTAACCTATGCGTGTTATGGAAACTCACCAATAAAGATCACACATGATTTCCAAACTATGTATGTCACACTTGTTTTTTGTATCTTACACTAATGTTCTACCTGTTACCTTACCAGTAGAACATAGGCTGTTTAAGAACATGGCTTGAGTTGGTTTGTGCGTGTTTAACTTAACTGGAAATCAGTAAGAGCTTATATCAGTTCCTGTATCTAAGCAAAGATTTTCCTCCTGCATGGCTCTTTCTTTATTATGCCTTATGGTCATTTTCTGATCTTTTCTCTTTATACCTAATCACCTTTTAAAATTACTCCTTATTGCTTATTCCTCATACCATCTTGGCAATGAATTCCACAGTTTTAACTATGCACTCTGTAAAGAAACATGTTATTTTATGTGTCCTGAATCTTGCACCATTCACCTTCAGTGGAAGACTGAACATTCTGGAGTTAAGAGAGGATTTTTCCTTATCTGTGTTCTCTACATTCTGCTTAATTCTATGCATTTTTATCATTCCCCCCCTGCCCAGATGAAACAATCTTTAATGTTGTAACCTTCTTTCAGAGGGCAGCTGCTTGTGTTGCTTGATAATTTTGATTCAGTTTAGTTCTTTTCAGTTCAGTTCAGCTCTTTTCTGCCCTTCAAATCTAGAGGTTCCCACAGCCACAGTTGTGTCTATGAAGACAAGAAGTGCTATACTAGTAACACTCTTAGCAAGATTGCACTAGAAGCTTGTGCATAGTTCAGGAGCATTTATCAGAATGCCAGGCTTAGCTGCCATCTGCTTACAAGTAAGCATGATTTAACAAGACAGCTGTGCACTCAGCTGATGGTAGATCGCAGCCCTCTGTGCCTTGGTGACCATCAATGCCTTATCTTAATTTGGTTCTTCCTAGTACCAAAAAGGGAAAAGGCCTTGCATGTAAAAAAAAAAAAAAGAAAAAAAAAAGTAAGGGATAGCTATAGTCTCTCTGGTGGAGGTAGGGAGCAAAAGGGGGAAAAGTTAACAAAAGATGAGAGCATTTAGCTCTGCTGCAGGAGCAAGATGAAGTGTAATTTTAATGTTAAGGAATCGTTCCAAGCATGGAAGAAAAATCATTGTCTGGAGAAAGTTGCAGAGCCTACATTATGTTTTGAGGCAAACTATAACCCGTTGCTTCCATAACCCTCATTTATTATAAAATCTTGCTTTGCTACCTTCTTTTGAGAGTGCTTTTCAAAATATACACTGCTACATAATGCTAAAAATGGGGGCAAAGAAGAGAAATAAAAACAAAAATATTCTCAGAATTCTTTATTTTATTTATTTCATATATAGCTTGCCTTTCTCTCAGGATGGGGTGGAAAGTGGTTCACATCGCATTAAGAACAAAGTACAGTAAAAACTTACTTGGTACAAAATTTTAAAAGCAAATGAACAGTTGTAAAAAATACTACAATTAAAAACACATTAAAACATAGTAAAAAGAAAAAAAATCCCTTGAAAAAGATCCACAATAAATTAAACACCAAAGGCCTGCCAGAATGAAAAAAAATCTTTGCCTGCCAACAGAAAGAGCATAGATGGGGGAGGCAACAGAGCCTCCTGTGGGAGGGAATTCCATAAACTGAGAGCAACCCCTAGGAAAACTCCCACCCTTGTCCTTGCTGAGTGCATCTGTGAGGGTGGTGGGACAGAGAGAAATCACTCCACTGAAGACATTAAAAGTTGGGCAGGCTCATTTAGGAATAGAGGTATTTCAGATTTTGGATTTTTTCGCATTTTGGAATATTTGCATGTACATAATAAGATGTTTTGGAGATGAGAGCCAGGTCTAAACACAGCATTCATTTATTTTTCATATACACCTTAAATTGTAAATTTAAATTTGTGTAAATTATATACCATTGTATATTGCTGTTGCATATCATTGCATATTGTTGTAAATTATATGTCATTGTATATTGTTTTATATATACCCTTGTGTAATTGTTGTAAAGAATATACTGTTCTTTCAATGTGAGATGTGCTCTTAAATCAGTTCTTCTCTTCTTGCCTTCTTCTTCTACGAGGGACCACATGCTTGTATGAGGGACCATATGAGGGAATTATGGAGGCTCGCTTGGGAGCATACGCTGTCCAAAGTGAGCCTCTGCAATTCTCTTCTGTTCCTTTCAGGAAGAAGACTGGGTTTTACTTTTCGTAAGTTTCAGATTTTGGAGCATTTTGGTTTTTTGGATAAAAGGTATTCAACCTGTAGTCTTGGATTTCAGCTTCTGAGTAAATCTGGAAGGAATGAATGCATATTTTGGCTCTTCAGTTTCTCAGAAGATAGTACTTTGGTAAATGATTTAGTAAGGCAACTCCTCCTTTTCCCACCACAGATATTGCTCATTCTGATTTCCCATATAGAATCATAGAATCATAGAAATGTAGAGTTGGAAGAGACCACAGGGACCATCCAGTCCAACCCCCTGCCATGCAGGAATACCCTCAAAGCACTCCCGACAGATGACCGTCAAGCCTCTGCTTAAAAACCTCCAAGAAGGAGACTCCACTACACTCGAAGGCAGCAGATTCCACTGCCGGACAGCCCTGACTGTCAGGAAGTTCTTCCTGAGGTTCAGGTGGAATCTCCTTTCCTGCAGCTTGAATCCATTGCTCCTTGTCTTGGTCTCTGGAGCAGCAGAAAACAAGCCCTCTCCTTCTTCTACGTGGCATCCCTTTCAAGTAGCTATTTACAAAATGGAAAAAGTAAAGAAGTTGATGGTTAAAAGTAGATGCAGCTTGGAAAAGCTACATTTTTGGACTATAACATTGGCTGGGGATTCTGGGCATTGTATTCTGAGCATTATAGTCCCAAAAAGGAACTTTTGCATGCTCTTAATGGTGGAAGATGGTATGTGGAAGTGCTAATAAAAGATAGTCTCCCTGACCTGAAACACGTATGCGCTGCTGATCTTATTACTTCTAAGTATACTGAACATGATGCCCAGTTGTAGGTCTGCATATGTAACATTGGTTCTGGGACCAGTATGTGGTGTACCCATTAACTGGATCAGCAGGCTGTGTAGGTTATTTCTGCTCTAGTGGTGCAAATAGGAGTGTATTAGTGCTAGTACTATAATACATGTGTTTTCTATGTACCTTCAAGTCACCTGTCAACTTATGGTGACCCCATGAATTTCATAGGGTTATATTCAAAGGCACATACACACGCATACCTAGTGATAATAATAAAGACAATTGAATTTAGTCTCTTGCTTTAAAGTATGACCTCAGGGAAGGTGTAGCTGAATCATTGAAGAGTCACTTTTCTCATTGGTTTTCTTTGAAATGTCATTGTTTTTAAGTATTTAGTAGGTGTTGTCCTTAATTTTCCCAATGGTAGTACAGAAGAGTGGCTACAAGTTGTCCAGATCTGTAATGCTGGCTCTTCTCAGTGTGTTTTTGCCCCCAGCCACTGTAGGAGAGTTGGCTGCTGATGTAAGATAAAACTTTTGCGCCATCATTCTTTAAAAACATTGAAAACAGTGGCTCCCCAAACCGTGAAATCCTATGTGTGTTAACTGATTTTTCCTCCTGTCCCACCCCCAGGCTGAATTTGGTTGAAGCCTTTGTAGAGGACGCCGAGCTAAGACAGACTCTTCAAGAAGACCTCCTCCGTCGCTTCCCAGACTTCAGTCGGATAGCAAAAAAATTTCAGAAGAAGGCCACTCTGCAGGATTGTTACAAAATATACCAGGCTATTAATCAGATACCTAATGTGATAGATGCACTGGACAAAACGGAAGGTAATGTGCTTTTCTTCATGCTGTCAGTCTGGAGTGGCTGGTTACTTAAGCTTGTGGGGCAATTTACCCTTGCATCTAACAGTTGGAGTAGATCTCAGAAAGTTAACTTGTTTCTACCACAGTTTCCAGAATCCCAGTGGCCATGCAGCTGGAGGATTCTGGGAGTTTTAGTCCATAATTTCTGAGATCTATGCTGACATTCTGGTTCCTCTACAGTGAAGGGTTTTTGCAGTACAGTGGGCCCACACTATCTGCTTGGGTTTGGTTACAGGACACCCCTATGGATACCAAAATCTGTAGATGCTCGACTCCTATTATGTACAGTGGTGTAATAAAAATGGTGTCGTTGATAAATCATGGTTTGCAAAATCAAGGTTTGCTTTTTGGATTTCTTTTAATATTTAAAAGCTGTGGTTGGTTGAATCCACGGTTACAGAATCTGTGCATATAGAGGGCTGATTGTAGTGAGAACAAATATTTTTCTGTTTTCAGAACCTGTGTGTGTGAGAGAGGGAGGAAATATGCTAGCCATCTAGGCTTGGAGTAGAAGAGGAGTAACTCCTTGTCCTCCATAATATATGGAGTATTTGTTCTTTTGTATGTTTTGTCTTTTATAATCAGGAAGAAAGCTGAGGGAGTCTAGCCAGTATGGTAAGCAAGAGCGAAGGGTTCTGGTGGTTGAGTCAGTGTGAGATCAATACAGTGCTGCCCAGGGCTACAGCTTAAGTTTGAGAAAAATGGAACCACAAAACAATTAAACACAATACCCACAAAACAGCTGAGACAAAAAAAAGAAAAAAAAAGAAAAAACCAGGAAACTGATAAAAGTAGTGAAAGGGCAAAACAAAAACAGGCAATTAAAATCAACTGATTGACATGTTGGAAAGATCTGGGGAAATAAAGCTACTTGCATGCAGCACTGAAAAAATTGGCAAAAGGCAAGGTCTCTTATTTTAGTTGAGAAGACCCTAACCACAGATTCTGCCTGTCTCACTTCTAATGCAGAAGTGCTTGGATATAATGTCATGATATCCCACACGTGCCCGAAACATTTAAATCAATGACCACTGTTTCTGCCTCATGTCCTATGTTTGCATGTGTGCAGGTATATCTGCTGAACCGGAAGATTTAAGGATCTCCCCAGAGGTGTAATGCTTACAAAGCAAGTCAAATACTGTACCTCAACAATTGGGGACTAAGTCGTCTTTAGGAGACAAGTGAATTCTAGGCTGTTCTCGAATCTTTGCAAGAGTGAGATTGTCCATACTGAGTTCTATGATCAAAGCAGAAGCACTGAGTACCTCTCCTCAGAGTTGTTACAGACTTCAGAACAATGAATGCAAAGGGATCAGTGACTCTAGTTTGAACTTACAATGGGATAGAACAAAAGAATTAATAGCTAGAGTCTTTGGGGAATGAAAGGCCGCTGACCTCAGGGAGGCTCTCAGCTGGTTAACTGAATTAAAGCTAAGTGACTGAGCATTATAAAGGCCAGCACTGAGCCTCTGGAGGTCACCAGCTTGGGCATGGCTGTTGTACATCATTCCTGTGTTTTGCTGCTTCATTTTCAGTGTTTTGAAACAGAAAATGTTGCTTTGTCTGGTACTAATTTCTAAAGCATGCTGTTTTGCTTTCTTTATTTTTCAAGACTTTAGGGTGACATTTTCTATAGCAGCAGTGAACAGAATGACCTAGCTGTTTCCCTCCCCGCTATGCTGGTGTATAATAAGCGGATGTTCAGAGCCTGGGCAATTTAAGGTTGACATTTTTAACTAAATTGCCAAAGTAAAAAAGTCTGCTTTGCTCATTAAGCTAACAAAAGATGAACTTTGCTCACCTCTGCAAGTGTATTCTTCTGATACCAGGAGCTGAGAAAATCAGATGGGAAGGTCTGATGAAAAAAACCTTGTTAATTTGAGAAACTGAGAAACATATTGTGGTTTATACAGTGTTTTTCCATTGTTTCTTCTCTTTTTTTCCCCTACCAGTGAAATTCTGGTAAGAAAAAAGATGGAATGGTTGCTCAATATCTTTCTAATTTTTGCTGTTGGAACACTCTGTTTGGAAGTTCCGAGATTCAACATTTGGTACCATGGGATATAAATTTATTAGGTCTCTACAAGCAGGTTCCAAAGTGTGAAGATGCTTTTTTTCAGTCAAGTATTCCCTTTTTCAAGATGCACCATTCCATCAGTCATCCTGACCAAAAGTCAGTCAACATTCCATGGCTATAGAATAAACTCATGTCTAATTTTTTTGTGACCTTGGCAGTCCCACAAACATGCCAGTGCCCCCCTTCTTGTGAATGGATAGTAGTACAGTGGTCCCTTGACTTTTGTAAGGATTTGGGGTGCAGACCTCTCACAAAGTAAAAAAACCACTAATAACTTCCCCCCACCTGAATGAGCACTCCCCCTTCCATTCCCTCCTGGGACCCTCCCCTCCATTCTCCTGCGTGTTGCCCACATGCTCTGCCTTCTTTCTGTGTGTCTGGGGAAAAGGCAGGCAAATGGAGGGGAAAACACTTCTCCCCATTTGCTGCCTGTCGCCTGTGTGTGCTGCCTTCTTTCTGCCTGTGTGGGTGAAAAGCAAGTGAATGGATGTGGAAACACTTCCCCCTCCATTCTCCTGCCTGTCACCTGCGCTCCCTGCCTTTTTTCTGAGCATGTGAGCAACAGACTGGAGAATGGAGGGGGAAAGACTTGCACACCTGTGAACCTTTTCCTCTCCCATTCGCTTGCCTTTTGCCGGGACACAGAGAAGGAAGGCAGTGTGCCTATGCAAAAGGCCAGGGAATGGGAGGAGGAGAGTGAGGAGAAAGCAAGTGGGCACCTCGTGAATAATCAAATTCACAAAGATCAAATCTGCAAATGTGGAGGAAGAACTGTATTTGTCTACATTAGGGTCAGCCCAAGGATCCTATGTATTGGTCTGTAGGATTTATTTTGCAGACCCAAAGAATCTAATTGGTTGAATAAAAAGCGGGCTGACCTTATGGCAAGTATATAAAGCAGAAATTCCTAACCTTTTGGGTTTCCTAGGCATATTTGGAATTCTGAGGGGTGCTGTAGGCATTCTCAGAAAATGTCTGTGAAAGAATGGTTTGCCCATTCAAAAAATGGTTGACATGAGGATGTGGCCAGTTAAATAACATCCATACCAGGATGCCCATTGATTACATTAACAATAAAGTAACTTGCCCAGGAACCTAAGTGCAAGGCAGAGGTGGGATGTGACTTCCAAAAACAGAAAACCAACCATTTGAACCTAGGATCTTTTCCAGTAAGATCCATTCCATAAAAGACAAACTGATGAGACTCACAGATAAGTGATTTGGTTGAGAAACTGACTGTAGAGAGAGTCTGATCCCCAAATGCCAAATCATATATTTGCCAAAGCATAGCACAACAAAATACCAATTTCATGGAAGGCAAACTGGTAAGCCTCAGAGAAAAATGCGTGCAGCATACATTCCTGTGTGTGTGTGCTCGTGAAACCCCATTCCCAGCAGTATATACACAGAGCAGAAGAAAAACATCCTGTTCTCTCTCTGCCAAACTCTTTGGTTCTCAGGCTTTTCTCCATTACACTGGAATGTACCCTTTTCATTTTGAGAAAGGAAGGCTGGACACAGTTCAAAAACTGCTCAATTGTGGCCACCCCCATGTGGGTGTCCTAGAGGCCTTTCTGGAAATAAATGTGTTGCTGGAGCTAAAAAATTCTTTTTAATTTCTTTTTTCCTCTTGTCCTTTATCAGTCTGTTCTGAAACCTTCCTCTGCTCCACAAACAGCTCTTCTTTTCTTTTTCTTCATGGTCTTCTGTGTTGTCTGCTCACTCATCTCTGTATTGACTGCAGCATCATCCCTTTTCTCTTAGAACCTGGGCAAGTTTCAACCATCCCATTTTATAACCAAAGTTCCCTTAGACACTACCATGTTTTGATACTTAGCAAAGAAATGTGATCCAAAATGTTTATGTGAGATGCTGGTTGCAAATGTCAGCCTGTGCATTACTACTGGCACCTGTGACTCAGGTGTTAGAGGTATGTTAACAGGAATGTCTCTTTAATTCCGTTTCCTTAGTTAAAGATGCTAGACAGATCAGGAGTCTGGGGAACCTATTACTCTGATGAGAGATACTTTGATAGAATGATGTGGATGGTTGCCTTGCCAAGTAATTGTGTTAAGCTGCTACTTGGGAAACTGTGATCTATATTCACCCACTGAAGACTTTTAAAAAGTATCTGACACGTAGATGTAGAATATATTTGTCAGTTGACAATTCTTAAGTGTATGTATATGCTCTCTGTTTTGGCAGGAAACCATGATGTGCTGCTGGAAGCAGTATTCATAAAGCCTCTTAAGGAGCTACACTCAGATTTCTCTAATTTCCAGATGATGATCGATGAAACTTTGGACATGAATACGGTAATGTATAAAGCAGAATGTTAAAGCTTATATGCTCAGTCAATTTTTATTTAGGTTATTTAACCTGTACTCACTGTGAAAAATACTATAACCACCTTACAGGAAAAAAAATCAATGTAAAGTGCAATTTAAAATCATTAAATACTAGTTATTAAGATGATCCTTTATGTAAGAATATTGATAGATGAAGTATAATAGCTTTTTACTGGTATCTATTTTCTAAGGAGTTGGAAGTCAGGTGTGTGATCTCATTACCCCTTTTTGAATTGTAGTTTGTGAAGTTAGTTAGGTGTTTAGTTTAGTCAGTTGATATGTTGGTGTGTTATTCTCTTAGGTGTGTTTTATATTCATTAAATGTGTTTTCAATATTTTTTTTTAAATCATTAAATACTAGGAAGAATGGGAGGACTATAACACAGCTGATTGATGTATCAGGCAAATGCCACATGCTAAATGAACTATTTGCCTTGGAAATGTAGGAGGGAAAGTGATAGAGATTGAAGGTCTTTGTGGTAAGAATTCCAGATATTCTCACAACAGAAAAGACTCTGCAGTAGCCATGAAACATTCCTCCCACATAAAAGAAATATGCACAGGGGCCATTACAAAAGATTGGAAGGAGCGTAGTATACTGCTGTATTGACAGGTTAGATTGTCATTCCTGTTTATATCATAGGGCTGAAGAGAAAATACCAGAAGGCTAACAACCCTAAACATCCTTCTCCCAGGCAACAGCATTAACATCTGTGGACCAAGTCACTGGGTGCTGTGCACCACATCAAAAGGCTGGCATATCCAGTTAGCTGTGTGCAGTTCAAATTAAGAGAGACAAGTGCCACTGAGGATGGGGGTTATAGGCAGGGCACAGCCTCTACAGTACACTCTGGTGATTCCCCTGCCCCTTGTGTGTGTGTGTGTTTCCTAAAAGTCCATAGTGCTGCTGGATCAGATTGTAGTTAGATTGAGAAAAACTAACTTGACTTAGGATGTTAAGAAGGAAACAGGAAGTGAAAAGGA